>CM060251.1:23513076-24713076 GCA_030684275.1 Acipenser oxyrinchus oxyrinchus
GTGCAGGTATTGAACTGCACTGCCCTTTAGTTTTAAATTGCAATTCTGTGTTTAGTTATTGTTTTAATTAATGGGCAGTGCAAACCTCTTGCCATGACTGTGTATTCTAGAACGGCCCTGTTTGTAGTTTACCATCTGTATTTAATAAAACGATGTTCATTGCTCGACATAGTAGTGTGGTCTAGTTTATATTTTCCTTCTGGTATTTTGCCTGGCTGATCCCACCCTGATCAGAAAGAATGCATGCCCCTCCCGGGTGTTCGTCTCGTTACTTGTTAAAAACTGTAACTTTACTGCTATACTACTTGCAAATGTTGTGAAATGGAAGTACAAACTTTGTGGCGTGTAAGCTAGGGCGTCTGCATTGCAAGCTGCATTGGAAGCATGTCTTGGGTTTGATTCCCACACAAGGTTAAAGTACTATACATATGGTGAAATTATGTAAATATACTAACATTAGTTCATATAATACGTATTATGTTGCTTAAAAATGTGCCGAATAAAATGTTTCTCGCCCACCTTCTCTTAACTATTTTACAATCTGGCCCCCTAAAAAAACTAGCTGAAGAGCTCTGGTGTAGGCTATCAGTCCATTCTAAGCTTATAATACAATACAATATTGAAATGTCAGGGACACCATTTGTCATGACAACCATATGCTTATGAAATAAGAGGGTGTTATATTTCTGTAACATGAGTCACATGAGTAGTATGAGTCACTAAATGTAGTGTGTGTCATGTAGTTATTAATGTCTCTCTTTCTATTCAGAACTGTTACATATTAAACATGGCACTCACTGCAGCAGAGAGAAAGGCGACAGAGACAGACACTTAAGAAACAGTGCAAATAAGAATACAAGTCATAATGCAATGGAAAACAAAAGTGAAAAAGCTAATAAGTTTCTATCCAGGCATACCTAGAAAGAGAATAAAGGTGGATATTAAGAATAGACCGGAAAAGTGTCAGTCAGTGAAAAGACAAAAAGAGAATAATCAAGATACAGCTATGGCCAAAATTAAAACACACACACACACATTATATATATATATATATATATATATATATATATATATATATATATATATATATATATATATATATATATATATATAATTTTAGCTCAAAGAGCCAGTTTATTTAACATCATATAATCAAATCTCTATGGTATATGGAAAACTACAAAGCAGATGTAATCCAATATGTTTATGTAACATTATTCAGCTGGTTTCATTTGACTTTATGAAGCAAAATGTGTTATTATTATTAATTTCTTAGCAGACACCCTTATCCAGGGCGACTTACAATTGTTACAAGATATCACATTATTTTTACATACAATTACCCATTTATACAGTTGGGTTTTTACTAGAGCAATCTAGATAAAGTATCTTGCTCAAGGGTACAGCAGCAATGTCCCCCACCTGGGATTGAACCCACGACCCTCCGGTCAAGAGTCCAGAGCCCTAACCACTACTCCACACTGCTGCCCCACCCAGGTGCTGCATCACCCTGTACATGTATATGTGGACTCTGTACTGTTTAAAATTGAAAGTGCCCTAGGTAATACTCCAGCTGGGGAAAGGAGTGTAGTCTCATCTACAAAGTGCACACCGGCAGCAAAATCAGACCAGACTATTCACTGCTTTGTGGCATTTAGGTAGTCTTCACCCTCCCGTTATAGTGTCATAATCTATTTCACTCCAAAGATGCAATAATTATGTATATGGACAGACTGCTGGGGGACATACCAAAAGAGGTTGAGGATATGTGTGTATGGTCAGAAGGCCCTGCATCCCAATTGAAAAAAACAAAACACAGCAGCATCCATTGGTCTCCTTCAGAACAAACTGCATGAATATTGGAACTATTTTACTGAATCTCATGGAAGGAGACCAATGAATGATATACGTGGTGTGGTAAAAAGGCAAGCATGGAAAACAATTACGACCAGAAAACACACTGTGGACAGTGTTATAAGTTTTGTAGCAGCTGCCACAGATTATTCTAGGGTCAAGGTCCTAGAGATGACTGCCTGAAATAAAGCACAGAAGCAATTGCTGAGTTTGCCACAGGTGTATTGCAGGTGGTGTTTTTGGAGGGACGTTTTATACAACCAAATCAGCGATTTGCTATTTTAACAAAACAATGCAGCACAAGTTCTCCTTTTTCTTTTTTTTAATGGTTATGTTATTTTAATATGTTGTTTTTATTTTTTTAACTAGTTAGTTCAGCATTCACAGTAAATTTGCGCATTAAGGGTTTTTTAATGGTTTAAAAAAAAAAACATTTGTTATGTTTTTGTTTCAGATATTTAATTTAGGTTAAAACTGATTAATAAAATCCATTTAGATTTTTATTTCTGTTAAAATATAAAAATAAATGTGACCGCCCTGCTAGTACTGTAGTAGTACGTTTTTCAGTTTGTCCGATAATACTCCTCTCTCTACTACCTTACAGTGGAAGTAGACATCTCAGAGGTGCTCGTATTTTTTTCTGGGAAGTTTTAAATTTCCCATTCAATTAACATATTAAAAATGCAGAAATGTACTGTAAACAACAGAGAGAGAGAGAGAGAAAAGAAAACCAGTGAGGCACAGTGCTGCACAATATGCAGCATAAATGTATTTGGGTGTGAACGAATATTATCTGTTTAAATGAAGTTTTCCAGCAGAAAGACATTGTATATATCCAGTCACAGACAAAAGTAGTGGCACCCTAAACCTATTATACCATAGTTCAAGGTAACAGATTAAGGACAAGCATTTAGTAAGCTTTAGTAACTCTGATTGTGGATTCTTGTATTCCATATTTCTTTGATACTGTTCTGTAGCAGTTTCCTTTGTTGTAGTTTGCAATGAGTGCATTTTTCAAACATAAATCCAACTGTTTTATCTTGACCATCCTCTGCTGTGTTGCCAAAACGTTCTCCTGCAACAGATGTTGGAAATAGTTACCTCTTTTCTGTCTATTGACTTATAATGCAGTTTAAATTCAGGGTAATGGTTTTCAATCGAAGAATATATTTTATTTTTGCAGACTTTTAATGTAAAGGTGCCAATACTTTTGTCATGAACAAATATTTGAAATTACTGAAGTGCTTTTGTTTTTTGTATAAAGATCGCTTGTTAAACTACCAGAAATTATGTATTTTGGTCTTTGTCATATAAATTGGTGGCTATTGTTCATTAAAAGCTTGTATTTAACATGTTTTTTTATTATTATTTGTAATTATATTATTTGATATTAAGTTTAGGGTACCAATACATTTGGGACTTCCAAACTTCCAGGAACATCTACACATAAACCTAATCCTAACCTTAAATTATAATTTTACCCCGAACATTTTACTTAATCCTGACCTCCATGTCACTATCAGTTTGCACTATCAGGTTCCCCCAGCAGAATGATTTGAAATAGCATTCTCTATATCTCTATATCATAATGTGGATAATCTCAGATCATTGCGTACCAGACGATTTGACAACCTTCTACTCAGGAACCATTTATAACACTCTGTATTTCCTTATCTGAAAAGTATCTGCATGATATCAAATGCACAGAATTCAATCTTATATTTGGTAAAAAAAAAAAAAAAAAGCATTTGAATAACCCACTGGTCAACATAAATCACATTTAATTACATTGTAAATAAATGCAGACGCTTGGTTACCCTCTTGTTCCGATTTTGTAACTGTTTAGACACTTTTAATTTAAAAAAAAACTTTTATCAAAAAAATGGACCATAAAGCAGACTAATAACTTCCAAACTAGTATCAGAAGCCTATTTATTTATTCATTAAGCCCAACACAACATATACCATTTGTTTAACAAATAAGCTTTATTTTTGGCCAGTTGATTATTTTCCTGGGAGATTCCCTTTGGAATTGGATGCTTCAGTTTATTGAGAGGTAATTTGAACTGGATGCTTCAATTGATTGAGAGGTCATTGGAATTGGATGCTTCAATTGATAGAGAGGTCATTGGAATTGGATGCTTCAATTGATTGAGAGGTAAATTTTAAACTGTACATTGTTTGCAATGTGCTGTATATTTTAATCTAACCTTTAATGCGTCATCTTCCCTTTCAGGTTTCTACTAAATCAGACAGCTAGGTTCACCTTAATCATGGCTTTCTATTAATACTGTTCAGAGAGCTGCAGTTGCCATGAATCACTTATCATGTGGCTTTTCAATGGCTTTAACTTACAGATAATGGAGAATGCAATGGTGCAGGAAGACTGTGTAGGAACAGCTGCCTTCTGATGTATACAGATAAAGGCTTTTTTTTAACCAGCTGAAATCTTTAACATGTCAGACTTTGCCCCTTCTGCCTTCCCCTTTCCACTTTGCCTTTGATCATGGATACATTTCAGCTAAGCAACAATACAGGGCAAATGCTAGCAGCTAAAACACCATGATCATCAAAGGCATCGTAAGCAACTCCCATTACACATCAGTCAACTGCCCCCAGACAATAGATGTCTGTTTTGTTTTTAGACGTAATGCAGTTTGATGAGTCATGCAAAAAGGAATACAGTATGTCAGTAACATACCTATCTCCCACCAAGGCTATAACTCAAACAGGTGTCAGTAACCATGATAAATATGTCACCATGATCTACTACTACAAACTGAAGAACACATTCTCATAACAAATACCTGGGCTATCATTGAAACCAGGCTAGTGGTTCCTAAAATTCAAGCCAGTAATATAAAATAATAGCTCACCATAACTTATGTATGAAGTATGTTGAGTAACTTATTGTAAAAACATGTCCCTACACCATGACCATCAATTCTGTGCAAGCGGTTTGGAAGATACTGTCTTTGCATTGGTTAAAACAATCAGAGGTCAGAACTCGTACACAGTAGGCCTGACATACCCTAAAAAATGTAATAAGCATTTCTGATGATATAAAGCATATTCATCTTTGTTGATTGATAGATAACAGCAGCTCTTAAATGTTCAGTGGGGTATAATGATCACACTTGCCAAATAAAAAAAAAGCCAAAGATGTTTAGCAGTCAGTCACCTTTGATCAGATCATCTCTAGAATCTATTTTGCTGCTGAGTGTCCTTTTAACAAATGGTTACTTACTGGACTGCTGTGGTTAGGTTCATAATGTTGAATCCCACTATAAGAGTTATAAGTGTGCTATTACATTTGTGTTTCTTTTGTTTGGACAATTGATCTGCATCATTATGCTTGGTCGGTTGGTATTTAGACATATTGTTCAGTAGCTTAGCCCCAAGGGTTTTGATATTATGATTAGATATGTTTTGAGATACTCCTGCTAGATGATGGATTGACATCTTTGCTGACAGATGTTGACTAATGTGGGTAACTGAGCAGGTACTCCTGGTACCGTGTACCTTTTTCATGTTTCTCACCAGGCCTTGTGGGTACCTGAGTGGCTCACCTGGGAAAAGCACAACAGCGTGGTGTGCAGGGTGAGTCATACAGCCAGGGGAGCGCAGGTTTGCATCCGGGCTGTGCAAAGTCATTGGTCTTCACTGGGCATTCCCATGGGTTAGGAAGCCAAACGTGACAAGGCCTGTGCCTCCTCATCATGTTATAGCAGACCCTACTAGCCAGGTGCCTGTTGATGTTAAAGAGCAAGTAGTGGGGTTCTGAAAAATATGACATTACACGTCCTCACGTGTTGCTACAACTGTTTAAATAATCTTTTCATTGTTAACATCCTGACAACTTTCTACACTATAAGTTTAAAGTCTGTTTCAAAGATCTTTTTAAAATGGCTGCTCTAGTACACTGATAGTGCAAGAATTATTGCCCACATTGTCAAACAGGTAACAGAGCAATAACGATCCATGATGTGGTATGGAATAGAAAAGTCAGAGCACTTATGTTTTTTTTTAAAAAATTTCTGCAGTGATGTAGAGGACAGATCTCAACCCCAGTGCACTAGAGCAGCCATTTTAAAAATAGCTTTGAAGTTATAAGTGTAAAAAGTTGTTAGGATGTTAACAAGGAAAAGAGAAATTACAGGTAAGTTATTTAAAAAGTTGTAGCAACATATAAAAACGTATATCACTATATTTTTCAGAACCCCGCTACTTACTCTTTAAGTCTCACCGGTACTCTTAAATAAATCAAATTGTTTGTTCAAATCCCAGCATCTGTACTAAAGTAAGATATGTTTTTGTAATTTCAATGGTAAGTTAACGGAAAACAACCCAAACTTGTTTGTGAACTACAAGATTATAATTGTCAATGTTGGCATGATATTGCCCTGCAGCTGGCTTATAACAACATGATCTATGAGCTCAGTTGCTTATGAAACCATAACCTTTTCAAAAGGATAATACAGAGCACTGGATTAAGGGAAAAGCTTCATTACAATGGGCTTTCAACTGTTGATTTAAACAGAGGCCTAAACCCAAGAGGCTGAATAATCATTGAAATACAGTGCAATGGAAGTGCTGGGCATAGCTAAGGTTTACTAATAGTACTGAAAACTACTGCTAACTTCGACAATTGCCTGACTTTATTTAAAAGTGCACTAAATAATTTATCTAGGTAGAAACTGGTCTGAAGAGTGACATATCATAGGAACCGTGTTGCTATACTATTAAGGGATGATCAACTCCCTAGTAAAATAAAAACACAACAAAAATTACGACTAAAATGTGCCCTCAGTGTTGTCTTCTGTTTCATGTTCTAACCCATAACGTGGGACATTGCTGATCTTCGCTCCCACTCAGTCTGTGTTTACTTTCAAGTTCATCCTGTTTATTCTATCAAATTAGAAATTGTGCTTAATGAATTTATATGTTTAGTTTGATTTTTCGCCAGAGAAAACTATTTTGTTTTCCATGATTCCAAGAATGTACTGTTCTAAAGCGAAGATGAGGGGAGCAAATCAACAAACTATTCAATTTTCAGAATACACCTAAAGACAACAAAACTTTTAGAGCATATGTGATTTTAATTAGAACATAAAAGAACCACAGGTATTTACATTAGGGGTGTGTGGAGTACTTGTTCATATGAGAGTATGTTATGATTATGGTGATGACAATGTCAATCTCTACAAAGAATCCACGCTAGAAGGAGGAGGGAGTAGTAAATGCACGCTGCAGTTGATGGCATTTATAGTTTTAGCCCTGCCCATGTCCGGAGACAAGTATGAATACTAATACGAGTAATGGGTCCACTTCCATAATTGCAAAATATAATTATATAGTACCATTGTTTCTAATTGATTCTACTATATGGGCTTATTTTATTTATGTATTTAGGACGGCGTAGCCGATTTGTTTGTTTTGTTTAGCGCGGATGGGTAGCCCCATCCACAGCACTTTTTAATTAATAAACTCGTGCAGATTGTGGCCGAGGGTAATAGGATAATTACTAGCAAGTTAAACCCCTCGGCTACGGTATATAAGCCTGCAGTTCTCTGCGCTCGGGGTGGGTGTTCAAGAGGAGGAACGAGAGTGGAGAGAGCGAGCGAAAACGAAACTAAACTTAAAAGAAACTCCAGGATCAGTGAAGGCTACTGCCCATCCTGACCTGGATAATTTATTGTTTATTTTGCGTACAAGATTTGTTTTGTTTACCTTTTTGTTAAAACCTTTTATTTATTTTTGTTATTTAAAAATAAAATGGCGCCACCGTGTCTTTTTTTTTAAACCGCAGTCCCTGGTGTCAGTATTCTTTCCTTCCTGCTTCTGCCTGACGTCACCACCCAGTCACCCTGCCACAGTTTCATATAGCATGCTTATAATTATAAATAATGCAGGAAGAAGCAAATCCTAAAAAAAGAAAGCTACAAGATAATATACAGCACACCTGTAAACAAACAGTAAACGTAACTTGTGCCCTGAGAAAGGCACACTAATATTGAAGTTTCCAAACAATAATGAGTGTGTAAAGAGGCCATTATAAGCATACACACAATGAAAATATGTTATAACCAGTTGCAGCTGTTTTGTGTTTGAAAGATCTTTTTTCTGAAGCAGCATGTCTTCTTTCAGAAAACACACTGGCCAACATGTTCTCAAAAGAAGATAAGAATACACTTTATAAATAGCATGATTAATATCATGCTAGTTTATTTTAGACTTCAGTTTATGTTGCGGAAATATTTATTTTTGTTTGATTTGGTCTGAACTAGAGATAATGGAATCAAGTATATTTAAAGTAAATAAATGTCTGGTAAGGTTATTTGTTTTAATTAATTACATATCTTGCACTGGTGTAATAATGGCTCTGTAGAAACAAATACATCTATCCCTACTGATTATGAAAAAGATGTGTTTTATTATGGGTCCTATTCAGTGATAGTTTCATGATTCTCAAACACCCTCTTTAAAATACTACAATAGTTCTGAAGGACAAATTCTTTGTGTAAAACAGCTTTTGTATAACCTTTTGATGGGCTACCATTTATTATAATTAATGTTTAAGCTGACCTTACGTTATGTTTCTGAAAGAAAAGCATGTACATATGAGATGGCCATTTGAGACAGCTGAATGGTGCTCGGTAGTGATGAAAAATATCGGATGACAGCCAGGAGGACATTGTTTATGAACAAAGCACTGAAGATGAATGATGCACCTTTTTCTGATAATCTGTCTTTCCAAGGACCATTGAATACTGGTAGAATATGCAAGCAAATATGAATACAAATATTTAACAGATACCTGAGTTTATCAAAAAATACCCCTGTAACATAGTTTCTCTGCTAGCAAAAAGGGAGGACAGTATTGATGATAGTAAATTGTTACACACATACATACACACACACATATATATATATATATATATATATATATATATATATATATATATATATATATATATATATATATATATATACGTATAAGTAGGGAAATGCGAGCAGTGGAAGGGGCAAGGCAACACAAGAAACCACAGACAGACATAATCAGTTAAGACGAACAACATCCAACTCTGCGGATAACACAAGAGATAGCCATCTGCACTGCATAAGGATGGGTATTTACAGAACGCATGTGTGTGCTATCTGCCAACATAGTCCTAAAACACTGGAGAATAGAGAACATACTAGTATTACAGCACAATGTATACAGCCCAACTGTGACGGTGAAGCCATCCCTCCCATTAAACTGTATCCTGTTGCTCATCCGGTATGACACTGAAAAACTTGTGGTTGATCCGTGTTGTTGGTGCTGCTCTCTCAAACTAACATGACACAGCACATTCCACTCGCCCATGTAAACACAGTTTCATAACAGTGTATCTCATACACTTCCACTTTTGCAGGTGGCAATATCACTGTGTCATATATCTTTTGCATGGGTGTCCTGTTTTTAAAGTGCTCCCATTCCCCCTATCCATGTTACTATGAATGCTAATGCCGGCCAATCACCCCTTCCTCTCTTGCAAAAGACTCTATTATGCCATTGAACATCTTTAATTCCATACAACAGAAAGTTATGCTCGGACATAGATTCATATTACAGCACTATTGGTAGTCCTTCTGTCATGCACCTGTGTCTCAAGATGTACCATACATATACACTTCCCCTCATGTTGCCCTGCATGCAGTTCCCCCACCCCCCACCCAACAAACTGATGCACATCAAACATGTGGATGCCACACTAGACATTGATCATGGCAGTGGAATTCATAGAGGTACAGTGTGATACATACATTTAGTGGACCATGATGATGGACGTCTCTTGTGTTATCTGCAAAGAGTTGTACGTTTCTGTCTTAACTGATTATGTCTGTCTGTCTGGTTGCTTGCGTTGCCTTGCCCCTTCCACTGCTTGTAAGGGGGTGGGAGGGAATGCAGAGTTCAGCTAAAAAACTCTAACATCACATTTCCCTACTTTTGTCATTTTAATATCAACCCTAACTGATGCATAAAAATGACTATATTTGTAAACTTGATTAAACACGCCACAGGTGTATATCTGCAAAGTGTCTAGCGATCTTAGCCTGCCTTGCCCCCCCCCACAGCACAACCTAAAGAAAACCTTTTGAAAATAATACATCAGCAGCAAAATCTTAATTGGTCCAAAACATTATTTTTCAACAGAACTTATTCTAGCATTATTTTCAAATGCTACGCCGACACGTTCAGCTTGTTCGATGTGGTACATAAACAGATTTTAGCCTTTTGGCTTACAGCGATTTGGGGATGCTGTTCCCTTTCAGTTCGAAGACGACCACCAACAACATTATATATGGGATATGCCTGCCCATTGGGTAGGTATTGCTGAGCTCCTTATATAAGAGCTACCGGTAGGCCACTTCCTGGGGTGACACACTCGGTCCCGCCCACCGAGGGATTAAAACAGTCATCCTGAGGAAGGCATATCCCATTGTAGTATGTAAGGTATATTTGTATTTGGACTAGTTTAAATTGTAATAATAAAATACCTTGTTTTGAATTCAAGTCATGTAGAACCTGACTTGTATCGAAATAATCAGACTAGACAACATTTCTAGTGAATATAAAGGGACAGTTTTATTAGAAATAAAATTAAATAAAGGAAAAATTAAAGGTGCAACAACTAAACTAAAATAATGCAGAAAGGAAGAATTAACTAAACAGTACAGAAAAGAAAGCTTAAACAACGGCACCCCACTCCCGGTGGTTGATCAGCGATCCAACGCAATCTATGGGATATTCCCTTAAAGGTTACAACTCCATTCCTGACAGCTATTTAAGACGAAGGTTAGTCTTAACAGAGGTATCGTTAGTAACACAAATATTTACTTTCATTAAGAAAGGGGAACTATGGAACAATGGTCAAAGGTGCTTTGGACTGTTGATGGATGGACAACGACAAGAAAAAAATGAAAAGCCTTTGTATTGTAGGGCTCTATATAAGAAAGATGACACCATGTGCTGAGTGTTTTAATACATTTTTGTTCCATCTAAATCCATACCTGGTTCAATTTTCTCAGTTTAAATTAATTTGATGAGTGTTTTCACTCTTGTCTGCTGTGACCCATGCAGAAAATTGAAATGTTTGAAATGTTTCCTGTATTTGCACTTGATTGACAGAATATTTTTTGAAGGAAATGATAGGATAGGCATGGCCAGGGGATTAACTTTGTACTGTTGACACGTATTATTACACTGTGCTTTGGTATTTGTTCTTAATGTTTATATGTGGTAGGCCAGTTCATTCTGTGTCTATTTTTTTTTTAAACCATAAAATTACCAAAGGCATACTACTGTAGGGATCAAGTGCATCAAGTATGGGGGCACTCTGTACTAAGTTGTGCATGTCCTTCATTGGCATACTTCATTTATTCATGATGCCCGACTTCAGTTCAGCCAATCCTTACCAAACACTTTAAAGTAACAAATTAGCCAAGAATTTGTTCAGCTGTGCGTTACTTAGATGATTAATTGAATGTTTTATAAAACGTAGAACCAAAGTCGGTCAAAGTTATACAGTGTTAGAGAAAAGTTAATGGGTGTTTGAAGAAATGCAAGGGAGCCCCCAAGGGCATGAATGCCAGTTTGATTGAATGAGTTGATTCCATAAATTAAGAGCCAGACACTCTTCAAGGGCATTACATTATAACAAATAGAATGTTAAACAAGATCAGGGCTTCAAAGTTAACATTGTCAAAAAAGGGGACTGCATGTAGGTGTTGAATATCTTTGTAATAAGACATTAGACCCCTTTGCTATTCACACAATGAAAACGGTTGAGGCAGGGGCTGGAATCACTGTTGTTTATGTGGCTTTTAATATCTAATCTCAAGTTCCTTCTTTATTAGGTTTTTTTTTTTTTTCAGTAGTCGGTTTCAGTGACACCAATGAAAATATCAAGGAAGATCTAGCTTCATACCAAAACAAAATTAAGAATGCCAAGTGCATCTGTAACAGGGGTGTTCTGTTAGGGTGTGTGCATCCGCTGTTAGATGAGAGACACTGAGGGTTTGAGATTGCAAACGTCGCACAGGCGTCCTGGTTTTATTGGGAATCACACAATCAGGCAGTTGCAGTGGTTAGTGGCTGCCACTACGGTACCAACAACGGTATCCCTAGTGCAGGAGAATACACACAAACACAGTGTACATAATACAAAATACAAAAAGGCAAAACAAACCACAGTGAGAAAAACAGCTATGAAACAAAAGCTCGGGCCATGTGCTGCTCCCACCAAAAGAAACGTCCCGCTTCAGGAACCTTCTCCCTGCACAAACGAGATAAATTTAGGAGTGGGATTAAAATCCCCTAAATGAATCCCTTTTCTACAGTACACCAAGGACCCCGGTTAGACACACGGAGGTGATCAGTCTCGGTTCACTCACAGTCAAGAACAGCACAAACAAAATAAGAACAAAGGACTGGCTTTTTCAGGTAGGTGACCAGGGTTAGTTGATCATCAATTATTCAGTTGACACCTGGCCACCTGCTGCACATTACATTTCAATTAGGGAGGGAAGTCTAACTACCCAGCCCTGCCATATCTAGTACATACTTTAATGTACATAATTAAACCTTTTTTTATTTAAAAATCAAACAAATCCACCAAACCATATTTATAATGAAACCAAACATATTATGTACAGGGGCAGGCCTCAGCCCTGTCACAGCTTCAAATTTAATGAACTTTTTTTTATTTTTTATTATTATTATTATTATTATTATTATTTATTTCTTAGCAGACGCCCTTATCCAGGGCGACTTACAGTCGTAAACAAAAATACATTTCAAGAATCACAGTACAAGTATTAATACAATAATACTTATTTAACATATTTATATAATCATCAGAGCACTATGACAATTAACAACTAGTCTTTAAAAGCAACCTTTTAATGACAACCTGGATTTGTCCCTGGGATGGTCTAAGGTAAAAAAAAAAAAAAAAAAAACTTTGATTCTGTGAGTAAGATATCTTCAACAACCCCAAAGGTATTTAAAAGTACAAACACAAACCTATAACCAGTAGACCAGGGGATGCGCAACTCAGGTAATGGAGGGCCGGTGTCCCTTCTGGTTTTTGTTCTAACCATATCCTAAATTAGTTAATTGGACCAATTAAGCGTCTCATAAGGTCCAATAAAGTACTTTAGGGTGCAGTTGTTATAAAAACCAGCAGGGTCACCGGCCCTCCAGGACCAAGTTGTGCACCAATGCAGGAGACGCTCCTCCAGAACAAAGCTAAAAAATATTCAAACAAAAAAGAACTACAGTACAGGCTGAATGATGGCATGTCCCTGCAAAGGGTTAAACTGTGCTCAAACATTTCCTCTTCACCACCATCTGAACAAACAACCGGGTGACCCGACACCACTCTTAACAGGGAGGCGGTGCTCTTGAAAAAAAAAAAAAAAAACATGAAAGGCTGCTTTAATGGGTGGGCGTGCCTGACTGCAACACGAAACAACAATTCCGGGAAATGAAGCATGCCTGTACAGTACGATTTGCATGTGACTGCTCCACTTTGTTTATCAGTTCCATCAGCAGGCAATCTGCTTGGGGCCTCACTGTCATTGTTTCCCCTTTCTTCTATAACAACATCTGAAGGCATGCTTTATCTTCTTCACATCCCCAGCCACCACCCTTTAAACACTTATGCATGTTGCAGGATAAAGACAAGCCTTTGCCTGAAAGGAGCTGGTACAAATTCAACTTCAACACAAAGTCCCGAGTACATGAATCATATATTATAACTGAATCTCCCACCTTGCTTTTGTCTGTGATTTGAAAATAGAAAACAAAGAAGTGTCCTTAACCCCTTCCTTTGAACATTTTCAGTGGCCTACACTGTTAACATTACAACTCCAAAGTACCTTTAAAGTTAAATTATTGACCTGTTTCTTTCTAGTTGTATCTAGGAAATGAAAAGGGAATCGTAACAGGGGTGTTCTGAGTGTGGGTCCGCTGATAGACAAGAGACACAGAGGTTGAGGTTGAAATGCCACTCAGGCATCCAGGTTCTATTAACAGGATTTACAGGCAGTTGGAGAAGGTGGTGGCTGCCACTAGGGTACCAGCAATGGTAGTCCTAGTGCAGGTGGACATGAAAATTAATATAAAAAGGCAAAACAAAAGACAGTGGGCAAAACATCTCAAAATAAAAGTTGGTCAAACAATGACTCAGCGTTGCTCCCATTAAAAGGGAGCTCCTGCTCCAGGAACCTTTTCCCTGACACAACTCAACTGTACTTTTATGGGATTAAAATCCCTTTGGCAGGGCAAAAGCCCTGCTGCTGTAAATAGTGTGTGTGTGGGAATGTAAGGTTGGCAGGGATGGGGTTAAATTTGTCCCTGCCAGCAATCACAGATGTGGCCATTCCCCAATTAGGTAATTGATGCTAATTGAGGAGTGGACACGTGTATAAAAAGATCCAGAAATCCATTTTTTTTGTTGGAGGAGTTAGGGGGTGAGTATTTGTGCTGGGATTTGTGGACTGGTTTAACTTGGTAGTGAAGGCTAATGCCCAGCCTACAAGTGTGTCATTCTTTTGTTTGTACCTTTATTTTGGCCCTTGTGCCGTGTTTTGTTTGTTCCTGTGTTTTGTGTTATTTTGTTTAATAAAGTGTGCAACAGCACTTTAAAACTGTAGCTTTCTGTCTCTGTGTGTATATCCCACTGCTGTCACCACATGTGACAGGGTAGCTGGCTACTGGCGCTACTGCCAGTCTCGGAACTCTGGAGAAGTTAAACTGGTGTTGGCCTATGGCCTTGTGCCTCACAATGCAGCCAGGCATGTGTAACAAATGTCCTAGCACACACCCTGCTGTGATTTATTGCTTACTTATTACAATACTAAATGATTATGTACAGGAGCTCAGGAGTAGCATGCTGTTCTGAAATAAGGAAATGAGGCAAAACACTGAAATTGATCTTAAAATTGGACAATATAATATTGTATAATATATAATATTAAATATTATATTGAACATTCCATATTAATGAAATAACCATAACATATCTCAGAATGTTAAGTTAATCAGACTTGATGTGCAATAGTTTATATTTTATAAAAACAAAACTGTAGAAATACGTAATTTTACTTACCAGAAGCAAATACCCAAGATGATATTCCCGGGAGTTTGGGCTAGTATTGATGAGGTGTGTGAATAAACATTAATGTTTAACTTAGTGTTCAATATCGGCTAGATAATTGGCTGCAGTTAGGTGTGCCAAGCTGAAGGCAAGAGACAAGGTCAGTTATCTAACAGGTAGTGACCACTGCACAGGATATTAATGCTGTTATAAACCAAACAAATGTTTTTGTGTATGAAGACCTTTTAAAAATGTTTTTTTAGGTTATATTTGACAGGATTGTTTAGACTGCTTGCAAGTATGATGCGGTTAGAAGTGAGTTTCAAGATTTAAAAAGTCCTACTAGTTTTTAGAGGGAATCTATCTGTAGGATAATGTATGATAACTTACAAAACAGAGGGAAAAAAACATGCTGTTTTAGCCTGATTTTTATCTTATATCATCTTAAATTTCATTAGGTTTTGTTGTGTAATGTACTGTATTAGATACTGGATTTTGGTTACATGTCTGTAGCTGTCTGTCTCGCATCGCATTGGCTGGCATCTTCAATTCTAACAACATGAATGCTTGGATCATAAAAATGAACTTGTTTTCAGTTTCAAAGAGATTTGTGATGGCAGATGAAGCATACAATGCAATCAATTAATTAATTAACTAGACGACTTCTTTGCAGATTTGTATGGTCTATAGCCATACCCTTTTACTTGACCTTTTTCCAGTCATGGTGCTAATCTCTAATGCAATGCACCTGATTGGTGCATTTGATGGACAATTGTTAGTTTGCATCTTAATGAGCTGTGTTCAAGTTCCAGTAAAACAGTGGGAGCTCATTGTCTCCCAATAAGAAACAATTATTGATTATGTAGACATTTCTTTTGTCATTTTTGTGCCCCCACTTTGAGAACCTATGCTTTATGGTTCACACAGATGCATGAAGGTGTTATTTTAATAATATGTTTTGTAAGATGAAAACAGAAAAATGATTTAATTAATCATACAGCACTAATTGAAATAAAAATTGATGAGCTACTTTATATTTCTGGTTTTGTTTTCAAAAATGGCTTTAAAATGCATATCAGAATTTAATAAGTCTAAAAGGAGTGATATCTGTCCAACTATGCATTAATCTCCATTAGGATATTATCTTGCTTAGCCTTAAAGTTGGGAAAGGTGGCTAAGATTACTGAATTCATGAAATGCTTACTGCAGTCAAGATAAGGAAATGGAAATCATGTGTGGGATACTCAAAGCACAAGGAAGCTCCCTGTCGTCAAACATTTACTTAATTTCTGATGTGGAAAGCTTAAGTAAGACTGCTGAAAAGACGTTCTTGCTGAAACATAAAATTCCATTGAGAGATTGAAACCACCAGCAAATGTGAATTCCCCTAATGACTAACACTGAATCAAAGATCCAAAAAAAAGATTAACATTGGACAAAAAAGGTAGTGTCTTTAATAAAAAAGTACATAGGCTTGACATATTGTGTAAAATAGTACAGTATCCACAAAAAAAAATGTGCCGTTCTGTATCCTCTTGTACTCCCACATTTTAGCACATACTCCCAAACAACTTCATATGATGCTAGCAATCTTTTATTGTAATTATATTGGTTATCACAACTGAATCCCAACTCATTCTACCATCAGTCTGTAATATATCATTATTCCATTATGGGTTACATGTGTGTGTTGCTACAGTGATTGTTTGGGACTCAACCATATCCTCTAGAGCAGGAGAGCACTGCAACATAAAGGACACAGAATGTCAGATTGAACACAGTGCTTCTTTTTTTCTTTACTTTGGTAAGGGGGTTGACAATCAATTGTGTTTATCTGTGTGTATTAATTAAACAAAAGCCCTAAAGAGAAAAAATATAATATTTTGAGTACATGTATATGCAGCCCTGTATCAGACAATATAAACAGTCACAATGACAAAGCTTTTGTGTTGACTGCCCCTTCTTATTATTATTATTATTTGTTTATTTAGCAGACGCCTTTATCCAAGGCGGCTTACAGAGACTAGGGTGTGTGAACCATGCATCAGCTGCAGAGTCACTTACAATTACGTCTCTCCCGAAAGACGGAGAAAAGGAGGTTAAGTGACTTGCTCACGGTCACACAATGAGTCAGTGGCTGAGGTGGGATTTGAACCAGGAACCTCCTACTTACAAGCTCTTTTCTTTAACCACTGGACCACACAGCCTCTGTCTGACACATGGCGACACTGTTTACAGTTATGTTTGCAGCCCCAAACGAGTTTAAAGGGTCATTGAGTTTGTCTTTTGAAAGAACTGATTTATTTGGATTAGCTAAAACACAGAAAGGCTAATCTGCCCATCTGATGTTTCCTTTAGAACTTAACAGATCATGACAGACACGTAGTCAATCCTAAGTGACAAGCTGTTAGAAGTGGGTTCATTCCAAAAATTTCAGTGCAGATGAATACATTGCTGCACAATTAGGGGCCCAGTATTACAACCGACAAGTGCCTTTTGGTTTACATTATGCTTGGATAATGGCATGTGATGTTTGTGATCTTCAACTACAATCTAGTTATCATCGAGACTTAGGGTTGCCACCTTTGAGATATGAAAATACCGGACGCCCCATCCCCTCCTATTGTCTACTTCTTCATTTGTCTCTGCCATTGTGACTAACGTTACTACTTAATAGTTTCGCGCTTAACGTTACAGTATGCTACTTAATAGTTTCGCGCTTCTTCATTCAAAGGGCTGTCAAACTTAACAGCAGCGCGCATGCTCATACCAGATAACACACAGCGGTGAGCACGCAAGAAAAACATAACGGAACAGCGTTTTGGTGGCTTACGTTGTTACCTCAATTCTTTCTGGTGCATTTACACACCGCTGTGTTATAGTATTTGAATTTCACTCATTCAAGCACAACATGTTATATTAAATTGTTTATTGTAACACATGTTTTAAGAACATATCCAATAGATTAGAATGCTTAGAACTACTGGACATCTTCCAAAAAAAAACGGACAGGGGGTCAAAGTACATAAAAATACCGGACAGTCCGGTAAAATACCGGTGGGGTGGCAACCCTATTGAGACTCCCCATTTACAGTTTATTTTAATAGCCATGAAGTTTGACACAGTATTGTACTGCACTACACCTGAGGTTTGCTTTTTCATTGAATTCACAGTCAGGTATGCAACTCATTAGGTCATTTATGCACTCGTCTCCATTGGTTACACTACAAGGGCAATGCTAGCACAAAGTCAGCTAGAAAGGTAGATACAATATATAGTGCTACAATATCAGGACCCCTGTGAAATATTTGCCAATGCTGGTAATTCTGTGGTCTGCTGTGTTTTTTTTTTTTTCAGGGAAACATGATAAATAGACATTTTGCACATTGCTACCCTATTTGGCTGATAATTGTGGAATGTCGTCGGCTTGAAAATTGGTGCTATACAAGTTTTTAGACACCAGTTAGAACAGGGGTGAAATAAATACTCTCAAGTTGTTCCATAATACTTTTGTAAACTCTCACGCAAATTGGTAATGCTTTCATGAAATGAATGTGTGCTGATTTGCAGTCAAGGCCCTCAGGCACACCTATAAACTAGTAATTACCTTAACAGGAAAATGCTGGTAAATAATTATTTAAACAAACATACTGACCCTTAAGTGGAACACCGAATTCTATAAAAAAAAATGCTACTCAGTGACTGACTCTGCAGTGCAGGAAACGTACTGTATTGTATTAATCTACATTACATGTACCATGTTACAAAAACAAAGGGGTGATTGTATAACAGTGGGGGAAGGAGACATTTAACAGTCTAAAAGCTTCTCCAACCAAAAATTAGGTGTTGTCCTCCAAAGCCGTTAATAACCAGATTCATTGGCCTTCGGCTCCCCAGCTTCCAGTTTCCATAAACAACCACCAATCCCATGATACAGTGCACAGCTCATTTGCTTACTATGCCAGAGGCAGCCAGTGGCATCACTAGGTGTGATCTTTATTTATTTTTTTTACAAAGAAGAAGGGAGCTGAGTCAGAACTTTACAACACCTGTCTGGGCTGAAAAATCTGATTGTATCAACCTAATTTGCCCTTTGGGCAAAGGGCGTCACTGCAGTGATACCATCTGTGGAATATGGATGTTATTTTCACATTCCATGCTTGCCCTACTTCCCATACTGATTAATTAACCAGCCACCTCATTTTAAATGTTTACTCCCCTGCGGCAAAGGGTGGAACTCACTTGTACACCTGCCAAGGCAAAACAAAGCTAGGGTTTTGCCTTTATTTTACTTGTAAAAGGTGTAACCTATAGTAAGCTTTCTGTTTTGCCTGCGGTAACTGCGTTTTTTTTTTTCATGTTAAGAAATGATATCAGAAAGCTTTCCCTGGGGATAAAACTACACCAGGAACTGGTTTTGAGTAGACATTTCAAAGAAAAGCCATGACGTGTTTATTTAAGGTGGAGTTTCACTGTCTTGTGAGGGAGAAAAGGGTTAGAAAAGACAGCATTTTGAAACTAGTAAAAAGATATTTTCAGTCAGGACAATCTTGCCTAAATACCACTTTTATTATAGCACAAAATCGTACAGATTTCCAAAAACATTGAACCTAAACAATGGTTGAAGAAAAAAATAAAGTAGAGTAAAAATAGTTGGAGCACAGCCTCATCCTGCGGAACATCTCGGTGCCGCCTGCTAACAAACAAACAATAAAATAACAACTCTATGCGACGTGTTCATACCGGTGAACAAAAATGATTAGGCAGAGGAGCATCGTATACACCCCACCTCTGGAAGTGCGGTGGAGGTGGTTGGGGAGGAGGTGGTTATTCAAAACCATTGCATACCTTATATGTTGATGGGAACTTCCCGGTAACTGGCTTGTAGATTGATCAATGAATGTACTAGACACTTGTATTTATAATACTATAGATTTCCTGCCTGAAAAGCTTTATAAAAATATTAATTTAGAGTAAACAAATACACAGTAAGTATAGTACAGCAACTGAAGAAGACAAGTGTAATTCATTTTTATTTTTGCTTGTAGTATCTTCTTCTATATTGATCCCAAAACACCACCTCGCAAAATGTGTCAGTGATGATAGCGTGAAATGGGCGATTGCCACGGGTCCTTGGCACTGCGTTTTTAGTTGCTACCCTTATTCAAACTCCATCTCTAGCTGTCTTGGTCTACTTTGATTCATGGTTGTATAATAAATGAAAAATTAGACAAGCTTTCTGCCAGTGTAGGTTCTAGTACATAGGACATACAGAAAGGTGAAATAAACGCATTTCCTTCATTTACTCGAATATTTAAACCTAAACCAATCAGGGCCAACGTAAGATTTACACTATTTGCTGTTGAAGGTGTCTATAACACATCATCATTTAAACCAAGAGCCAGCCATTCTTAGGTTTTTTGATATTTGGGTGAAAATATGATGCATGCTTGGAAAATTGGCAAGCGTCATTTTACAACTGTGATGTAAGATGGGGGAGCTAGCTTCACCCAGCACTGACTCTATGATATAAGGGCTTTTTAACCTCAAAAATGTATTGTAAAAATGTGATTGCAGCACAGGGATAATAATATTTTCTTAAAAGATTAATACATCATATTTAAAACAAGGCTTTAATAATTGTGTTTTGATATATAGTAAATAAAACCCATGCCTTTAAAAGTGACACATACGCATGATAGGGCACTGGAAGAACTGCTGTGCCTGTGACATGCCATCCATGTCAGTCTGCCATTGGCGCCGGGTATGTATAATTTTTTGGTGGTGCCTAGCAGGTGTCAGAGTCCCTGCCCCCTATACTTGCAGTCCGATACAAAAATAAAATAAATAATGGATGGATGGATTGGAAACAGTAAAACGTTTAACAGTTTCTCTATATTGCATAAATCCACTACCGTAAGAAACTTATTGTGGTTGTACATAACTTAGACTGTCTTTTATTATATAGTGTAGCGTGCACGGGGAAAGGCAGCAGCAGGGCTGGTAGGTGACATAATCACAACAAGGACATAAGCCCGATATACACTCCTTGCAAAGGAGCCGGCTCTTTTGTACAGCGGTATCGGCGCTATGCTGTTGAACATAAGAAAGTTTACAAACGAGAGGAGGCCATTCGGCCCATCTTGCTTGTTTGGTTGTTAGTATCTTATTGATCCCAGAATCTCATCAAGCAGCTTCTTGAAGGATCTCAGGGTGTCAGCTTCAACAACGCTGAGGTCCCGGGTTTGTGCTCGCCCTCTGCCTGTGTGTGGATTGCCTCGCCCTGTGTGATGCGCCAGCCGGCGTCAACTGAGGTTTGCTACAATATTATTGCTTACGTATGACATACTGAGTTGGCGTACATTCCTATAATGGTATATTAGAGGATAAACGACAAAGCTCTGCTGAATACAGTAACAACCAAGTGCTGATGGATCCATAACCTGCAAAAGCAAATACTTCCTAAAATTAAATTTAAAAAAAAGTAGCTCCTACTTTTGTGATAGGTAAACTAGGTAAACTGACAAAGTTCTCTGTGTTGCTGCTCTGGCTGCCCAAACACTGCGTTTAAACTTTAAATGATTAAACCAGCATTTCATTTCAAAAGAGCAAGGAGTGTAAACAATACTTCAGTTGTTTTAAAGCAACAACACAAACAGAAAACAAAATCAATGATATGGTACACAATAGGGCTGTCAGTTATGCCTCAAAATCGCAATCGATTAATTGGGCACACAAATAAATATCGATGATTGTACCGCCCACATACATTTTCGGTGTATTCCTCTTCCCGTGACGTTATTTTAATATCATTGCTGTTCAGTAAAAGCTTGTGCACAACAATTGAATGCAAGGGGTAATTACGCCTTGGTAGCGTAGCAGCCCTAGTACACAATAATGAATTTCAAATATAGTCCCATAAATAAAGCATAAGAATAAAAGCAATAAAGAACTAATGTATAATAATGTTTGACTGCATATAAACCTTAGGCCATGTGTAACTGTTATAAAACGACAGAGAATATTTTAAAACACTACCATATTGTACATATTTTATATTAAACACTTTATTTTTAAAGTCTAGAAAATAATCAAGTGTAGTCTGAAGTGTTAAACACAATCACACCTCAAACTACCCGCAGAGGTTGCATGATTTTCTTCCTCAGGCACACATATGGTCGCCTTTCAAATGAAGCTGGATCAGGTCGAATCTTTTTAAAGAGATGCACAGAATGATTTTTTTCAAGCTTTTTTTTCACGCCACGGTCGCGTATCCTTTAAAAATGAGGCCCTCAGTCACAATCAACAACTTCCAAAAGCTTAAGCATGCCCCCAAGCGGACACATAGCGGACATCTGTGAACAGAAATATCGTTCACAACAAAATGTATGTAAAATATAAGTTCAAACATTGGTGGAGCGGAGCCCACTTTCCTGAATATTGGTGGAGCATGGGCACCATGGGCCCATATAACTCGCCGCCTAAGAGTCTGCCCACATTGAGAGGTGTGTTTTGAGAGACTTGCTTGTACTCTTAAAACTTTGGCCTTTTAATTTAAAACCACCATCTAGCTTAGAAGATATTTTTTATTGGTAAAGTTGATATTTTTGTATACATATTACATTTTTTTTTTATTATTAAGGCTCAAAGTCAGTAGAGGACAAAACTCAAGTCCAAGATGGCCACCTGGTAGAAAAAGTAGCTGAATTTGGTGCATTAAAACTCATATTACATGATTAAAACACATTTTTTGATTTCAGATATGTTTATGTTAAGTAAAAACAAAATGTAATAATCTATTTTGTATTTGGTTTGTTTGTTGAAATCTAAAATTGTTTGACCACCCTACTTAAATAGCCCACACAAAATACATAAAGGTTGCCTTGCAAAGGCTGTGCTCAATCCAAAGTGTATTAGCATAGCAGGATGGAACACTACCCTCTCTAGTTCCTATACAATGTTACAGGTTGTAATTCTATTATATATATATATATATATATATATATATATAGAATAGAATCGCCCTCACCATGAGTTCGTTGCCCTTTAAAAACACTGACCCAGGCACAGAAATGGATTTTCAAAGCGGATCGCTTATTTTTAATGAAACACAAAAGCAAAATACAAAATAAACAAAACAAACACCTAGCTCTCTTTGAACAAAAACTAAAACACAAATCAGGAACCTAAACTAAAGACAGGACAGCTAAGCTGTTTACCTGTAACAAAAAAAAAAAAAAACAACACACACCAAAAGGCTCCACACTACCTTTTCCTTTTAAATTACGGCTGTACCCACACACCAGCACAGTCAGGCTTCTACACACTTCAGCAGCCGGGAGCAAACTGACTGCTCTCCTTATAAACCCTGCACCTGGCTCTAATTTACAATCATAGCCAGGTGCAGGTCATAATTAACAATAAAACAATTAACAAATGAATTAAACAATTAAACCAAAAATGTGCCTACGCACATGTTTTTCTGCAGGGAGGATTTAACCCCCTCCCTGCTGTCTTACAATATATATATATATATATATTGAGTCAATTATCCGAACTATTTGGGACCAATACTAGTTTGCAAAATCGATTTGTATGGATAATCGAACAGGTATTAATAATAACTGTTGTACCTTTAATAATGTATAGCATAACGTTAACATGCTATACATGCTATATATAACAAGTACAGATGAACCCGTTTTATGTCACCTCGCTTAATCTCATACCCCATTTATTATCACAATTTTTCAAAAATCAGTCACCATGCACCATCGGTTCTTTGAGAATTTACCTCTCTTAATATCATCTCACAAACCTGCTTATTGTCACGTTTTGTGCAGCCTGTCAAATGCTGCGTGGCCGGGCTTTACTAAAGCTCCTTAATTTGCACAAGAACAAAACTTGGTTATGTATTTCAACCATCTTGTCTATCAGCTTCCTTTTAAAAATAAAGACGCACCAACTTGCTGATTGTGAACACAGCACCAATCGGCAGCCCCCATTGCCCACATTCTCATGCACTAGTTCAACACAAGCAGAGTGCCTATCTTGTCCGCCCCATCATAACATGTCAATGAAATTATTTAAATAGAACTGAATTTTCTTAACCAATTTTTCACTATGTTTATCTAAATAGGCTAGCACTTTTTATGTACTGATATATCTCCCAGCACTTTACAAAGCAAGATGCAGTTAGCAAACATGGAATAATTATGGGTGTAGAAACAATCCTACATACTACACACTACAATCCTACACAGTGTAAGGCATGCTTTTTGTGTTAATTTATATTTTAGAGCCAGTTGTGTTTTACAAAGTGGGCTATTGAGCAATGCTGAGTCTAGCAAAAGTCAGTTTACTTGTCAGTGTGGCAAGATTTGACCCATGTCCCAAAGGAGTAAGGACATCCACAGCAACACCCAAGCCAAGAAAAATTAACAAGGAAACAAAAAAAGTCAAGAAACACTGGTTTCAAAAGAAAATCATGCTAATAACAAAACAATGAAAACGAATAAAACAAATACAAGGCAACCCCAAGACAAATATAAATGATGTCCAGCCACTGAAAAGAGGAATTCATTCACTAATTAAAACAAAAATGGGCAATAATTACACTTTTTAAATTAGTGCAGGATTCAAGGGATGTTTCATTTTCTTGAGACGACTTTCAGGCCCTAAATCAGGTGCCAAAAACAAAATTGGTTTATCAAACATAGACAGACAGAATTAGTTTGTTTATACTTCTTTTGTGGAGTGGTTAAGGCCCTAGCCCAATCAATATGCTGTATCAAATAGAATAGATACTATAGGCACCTGCAGTCATCTTAGCATAGCAGTAAATAATTATGCAAAACCTATAGTCATAACTTGGAGATTTAGCCCATAAAAGCTACAACAGCAGTACCTAATAAAAATAACTGTAGTTCACCTTTTGCAGTTTGGTAGCTAATCTACAAGAACCTGTTACAGTACTCTAGTAGGTTTATTCTCTTCTAGTGTATTTGCTGTACTTGTTATATTAAGAGCAATATGGATTAATTGTGAGAATTCCTAATAATAAACCCCAAGCAGGCTGTGCATCCCAGCTAAATCACTGCTAATGAGTTTGCTACAGTAGTGCTCTTGTTGTCTTCAATATTTACCAACAACTACTTGTAGGTTCACACATTAGTCAAGATAAATCCTGTCTGATGCAACCTGACAGCTGTTCAGAGTGAAAGTTCAAAATAGTTGAACTCTGAGATTGAATCTTCCATACTGATGGCATACTGGAAAAGTACAAACTTCCTAATAAAGTGGAACACAATATATTGTAGGGCTTATAGTTGTATTCACTTTCTTACAATTGTCCTATTTATTTGTACCAATACTAAATGTATATACTGTATACACACTTGGGTTTACAGTGTCTTTTGCTCGCATGGCCAGCTGTAAACAGAATAGCTCAGCACAACCTCTAATGTAGACGTTTTTTTCATGTTACAGTACTCATGATGCATCAAAGGTACTTATACTTTGATTTCTGTTGACGTAAATACGTGAGGGCAGGAGGTTTTTCTAAAGCTGGGCTTCTATTGAAGCGTAACTCAGATGCTGATAAATAAACCAACTGTAATGAGTAATATGTTCTTTCAGTCTATATATTGAGGACTGTTTAAGGAAAATAGTCTTTAACATTCCAAAACATGTTTGCTCTACTTCACACAGGGTTTTCTTCCATCAGATATACACAATGGCTAGACACAGTAGTGATTTTGAGAAAATTGACTGATTGACAGTTTTGGTTATTTCATCCATTACTTTATACACTCAATCATAAATTATTTAGTATTTATAAAAATATAAAGAAGCTCAATCATTTTCTATTGTTTTAAAAACTATAAAATTACTTTAAAAAATACATTCTTATGTCAGTGTTTATACAGAATGTATCATACATATAGTACATTAATGGGGAAAACCAAATATTTTCCATTGTTAGCGAGCAAAGACTTTTAAACAAAATGACTGTACATTAAAGCTTGACACATTCTCTATTTCTCCTCCCTCTGGGTACTAAAAAGGATATACGTGTTCTCATGATTGACTGAATTCAGGCTTAAGATGGCTTTCTTTTCTTGGAGAAAGTAAATCTCTGGTGCTGTCATCTCTCTGTTGATTTGAAAATGAACACACCCTCTTACAGCAGGGAAGGGATTATTTCCACTTACTTGCTAATTCTTTTAATGTGGGAAAATGCATGGTTATAAAATGACTACAGTCAGTTTCGTGAGAACCGTCTTGTGGGAGAGACCCTGGTGGAACACGTTTAGCTGGGGGGGGGTTTGAATCTGGTAACACTGTCATTGTCAGAATTCCTCACAACTCTTTGTAAAGTAAGGCAGAACAGGGTGCAGTCAACTTCAGTGATTCAGCTGTTGGGCACTGCTTAAGCAGTCATTGTATGGCATCCTCCATTGTTAAGACACATATCACATCCTGAATATCATGAGACTTGTTCTCTTCCCTTGCACCCGTTCCAAATTAGCTTACTATTTGATGTGTTTTTTATTTTATTTTGATAATCTGATATCAGAAGACTGAATTATAACACTTATTAACTGCAGCCATGACACAAAAATTGGTTCATATGTTGTGTCTCTTATTGTTATAAGAGATGTAATTTTTGTGCAGTTTGGTCTGGCTGCTCAAACTGTTGAAGTGATTTCTGACATAGTAAGAGTTGCTCTACACACGACATATTAACTTACAGTATATCACAAAAGCAATGATTACAACTATTCAGGAACTACTATTCAGCATGGTGGATCCGCAATGAATGAATGTCAATGAATGAATGAATGATGATTGCAATTGCAGATGATTTAATGAACTGTGAAGGGCGCTCAGGGCCTGATGACTGTGATGGGCACTCAGGGCCTGAAAGATACATTTGGCCGGAGGCCTCGTCCGTGGGTGCCCGACAGCTACCTGAGCGAGGTCGGCTGGAAAAACATGAACACTTGCATGCATCCCAGTGCCACATATAAGAAGTGGCTATGGGCCACCTCCCCCCAAAAAAACGAGGCCGCCAAACCATAAATGGAGAATTCATGAGCCTCGTCCGTGGGTGCCCGATGGCTACCTATGCGAGGCGGGCTAGAAAAACAAGAACAGCTGCATGCATTCCAGTGCCACAGATAGTGGCCACCTACCCACAAAAAGACAAGGCCACCAAACCATGAATGAAGTAATAATAAATAATGAACACGCTCCACAGTGGCACCCTGCCACCTATCCCCCAAATATTGAATTTAATGGAAATCAGCAGCTGAGACACGGCCCGTCCCCCAGAGCATGACTGCGCTGGGGGAGAGAGCCCAGCATCTCCAACCCGACCACTCACCCCGCAGAACTAAATACGAACCGCTCAGCACTCAGGTAAGGAAAAAAACCCTGTTCAAATTTTTTTTTTTTTTTAGGAGGAAACCTCAGGGAATCTGTGGCTGAGGGCAGCTCTTCCTCCAGGCTCTTAAGCGGTCACTCCCGTTTCGGCTTCTCAGCGCTTGACTGAGCAGCTGAAACAAAAAGAAGCAACATGGAAGAATAACACATGGAGCTTTTATGCGCTTGCTGATGACGTGTTGGTTAGGGGTGGATTCTCCTTGCAGAAAAGCAACCAAGTTTACAATTAAACATACATGTTTTTTTTTTTAGAACTATTCCATATGTTCTTTGCACAAGATGTCAATCTGTACACAGAAATGAATTTGAATTTTGACATATCCTTCCCGTTGGTAGCTTGATTTCTCATATGTTATTTATAAAAATAATAATAATAATTATTGTGTTATCTGAACAGGGCACCCAAAGACGAAACAGGACGGATTTTCTATAACCAGATGATAAGAACTCTCAAACTGGATTATGTTCCTAAACTGTCAATCGTGTCAGATTTCTCATAGGAAATTATTTTCAGTAACAGTGAACATATCCTCATTAGTGTCTCGGTCAGGGGGCCAAAGGATATGGCTCTTGATAGGGTTTTACCCTACCTCCTTAATTTAACATTTCAACCCAGGGAGTGCATCAAAGGAATGATTATCTTCATAGCAGTGGGGACAGAAGAGGTTATTTTAGAAGGAGGAGGAGGTGGCACTCATGGTTTACTTAAGCTGTCCTGCTACAGCTGCCAAAAGCTTAGGAGATAAAATGAGGATAATAACTATGCCTTGGTTAAGGAGTAAGTTCCTCTTTAACAAAACCAGAGAACCCAATAAAACTGTATTTGACTTTAATCTAAAGCCTTTGCAACCTGACTAATTAAAAAAAAAAAAACACAGAAAAAAAAAGCTGAACAGGAAAAATGGCTGCCAAGATCACATCACTGCTGGCACAGACAGCATGGAACAGATGGCTCTTCTGACAGCCTGCATTAAATGCAGTTAATGAGCCAGAGCTTGTATGAGCTCATGCTGGTCTACTTCCACTTAATCTTTGCAGATTTTACAGTGTCACCGCACAGACTGTTTATTAATTTTCCAGAAGGGAAGTGGGTGTTGTCTTGTGCAATAAGGTAATGAAGCTGTAATGAAGGCAGGATCTTTTGGCTTGGTGACGAAGCCTCCCTCCCCCTCCCCTAAGATTCTCCATGGGGGTAGCCTTTGAAGGACCCTATAGATATTCTGAGAATTGTGTTATTTCAGTTTAGTATTTCAGTTTAGATTTGCAGGCTCTTTAAGATACAGTATCATTATGGGCGTATTATGTCACTCTGTTATGGCAACCAAATGTTACAACATTCCTTTGAACACACCCTTTATAAACAACTGGATTTGAATAGTGTAACACATAACCTGGCCTATTCCTGTTATTAAGGGGCTTCTAATTACCTTGTCCACATGGCCAAGCAGGCTTATGGCAAAAAGGTCTGTATAATAACATACACAAATGTTGATTAATACAAATATATTAATGTTGAATTAAAAGGGACTTACTAGAGTAAATATAGTACTCTACTCACACATTACTCAAGAGTAATTATTTTTAAGCTGGATGTCTTAGCAAGGGAACACAAGGAGCTACACGTTGATGGATACTTGGTAGATATATTAGTATTTATTTCATGCTCAGATATTTATTAAATACAGTTCATGACAAGTATTGTATATTACATTCAAACACATATTCATTAAAGTCATATGCCAGTATGCACAGACTGTCAGACTATCATGGCAATGTAACACTCATTTTCCTGGAATACAGCTGTTGCAATATGAGGCTGGGAATTGTTAATTGCAGAACATCAGAATTTTGAGTCATCAATCTGTAATAAGTCTTTGTATTCCAATAAGATTGGGCAACATGGCATACTGCCAAAAGGCTAATGGCTGGAAGACAAAGGAGGGAGTCCAGCATCCGGTAACTGGGTAGCCCAGAGTGCTTACAGTATTTCAATTTAAAACAACATGCCTGAACATGAAATGCAGATGGAGCAGCTGTGAAACTGAGGTGTCACAAAAAATGATGTGCAACAAATAAAGAGAGGAATATGTGCATTTTATTTACTCATAAGTGGAAACACAATTTGGATGTCCTTCCCTTTTTTGGAATGCAGGATATTCATGTAGTGCTATTGTTCAGGTGTATCATAGAAAAAGAATGCTTGTCTAGATTTTTTTTAGCGAACAGAAGCTAGATGATACACTGCTGTTAATCAGCAAAAATACAGTGTTGAATACATATGATTAAACTGTGTTCTGTAAACATTAGTACAGCAAAAAAAGGCTAGTACAGTTGTCCTTGGTTGCTAAATTTCAATTGCAAAAACACAACTAAAATCTACTCCTACAGATAATACAATCATTCTAAAAAGATTTCTTCACTTTTTCATTCCTACGACCTTTAGACTTCTGAATCCAGATTGTAATTTAATGAAGGCTTGATAAGCACCAGTATCACAGCTGGAGCTGAATCAAGAAGTTCTAATAAATGTTTCACTGTGTATGCTCCTTACACTAAAGCCTATCATTATTATACCACAACATTAACTTGTTCTCTGTATCACTTGAATGTAAAGGGCAACGTTCATTCCCTAATTCTGGAATTGTGCAAACCGTTCAAATGCCACTTTTAAACTTTTTAAAGTATGCAGTATTTCAACAGGATTTTTACTTAAAAATAATTTATAAAGGAGTTCAACTTTAATGTTCCTAATTACATTACTAGTTTTTAGTAAAAAAAAAAAAAAGAAGATGCCACAGCCCTTGTTGTGTAAAGCGAATCCAGTACAGAAAGAGTTAACTCGAAGAAGTGCTGCCTACTGAATTCCAGGGTCTGTGCAAGTATAATTAAATGGAGCCTGAAATGCTGACTCATTGCACTCAGTCTTTTATTAAATGTGCTGCCATGTCACACAGGCTTTACGAGAGTCTGGGAGGAGGATTGAAGCTGCTGAGCTGCCTCCATTTACAAGAGCATTTTTCAAGGTATTTTTAGACCACCAAGTCTCTTTGCTTAGGCTGAAGAAATCCCTTTTTAAATCCCTTCCCATAAAGAAACAAAATAATACCATGATTAATAAAGCAAGGTGGCAGATGTGTATCTGTGTTTGTGAGTTGTATTATAGTCCATGAAAGTCTTCATTGATTACACATATCCTTTTTTTAAAAAAGACAATTGACTTAAAAGAAAGCAAAACAATTTTTTTACACTTTTATATTGGACCAATATGTAAGATTAAAACACAATCATTCATCAGTAGGTAAATGTATGTGTTTCAAAAAAGGAATTACAGCTTATAGAGTAAAGCTGGCTGTTCTGTTGCTATTCTGTTTTTGTACTTAAAGTACTGTGAACCATACTGAAAATAAAACTGTTCACATTGTAAAAGAGTATGCAACTAATTAATAATCAGCATAATGCAGGTTCATTAACTTTATAAACTAGCAATTTACTAATATACAATATGGGGTAGATGTAAAGATACGCGCAAAGTGATTTGCAGGTGCAAAACCTGCACAATGTTGCCGTAAAGTTTCCCGGGCGTTCTGCACTCGCTATCAAATTTGCAGTTTGCCATAATTAATCCATTAAAGTATATTGAAATGCATTCAAATGAAGAAAATAGCATTGATTTGGATGGGATCTGGATACTAAGTGGGCGCAAACATTATAATGTGATGTAAGGATTTTGCGTTGGACTTAGGCAATTGCTGACCCTCCAAAAACTTTACACTTCTTCTTAGAAGGTGCAAACCATTGTAGAAGCAAGTAACTAAGCTGTATAAAAGCATACACCTGCAGAGACCTGTCATTGGCTTCAGGGTGGCTGCTGTGGTACACTTCCTGATGTGGTGACACTTGCCTCTTGTTGAGAATAGGCAGGAAAATCTTCGGAGGGCATGATGGAGAACACCCTGCATATTCAATCCCAGGGTCACTTTGTTTGGGATGCCGAAGGATGCAGTGCCAAAGCATTATCGTCTCACTCTGCAGGTCATCCTAGACCTAATAGCTGAATTGAGGGATGAGCTAGACCCCAGCGTCAATCTAGGGACCGCTATCCCTGGACATGTGAAAGTGCTGTGTTCTCTGCACTACTTAGCCTCTGGTTCCTTTCAGAGGACAGTTGGAATGTCTGGAGGGATAGCCCAATCCACCTTTTCCAGGGTGTTAGGCACATTTGTGGATGTCATGCTGAAAAGGGCAGGCCAGTACATATCATTTCCTAAGGATACTAGCATAACTGATGTTGGCTAAGGTTTTTCCAAACATTTTTGTTTCATGCTGTAAGGACTCAGCTCCTTCACAGCTCCTTCACAGAAATCCTTTCTTTTCTTTGCCATGCACCAAGAGGACTTTGCTGCCCTTACTCTGACATCTTTTTTTTTTGGTTTGTATTTTCGTGCTCCACACATGTCATACAGCGCCTACTGCTCTCTGTACTCCTAACTCCGTCACCTCTGGGCTGCAAGTGTGGCCTCTAAATAGACCGATGCATTCATTGAGACCCTCGCTATCATAACTGAGGATCATTATTTGTGCGTGTTGAGTTATTTGCATTGCTCTTAAGCTAACATAGGGCGCAGTGCAATTTGAATTTTGCATCTGCAGTTATTTGCATTGTGTCTATACTTACATCTACCCCTATATGTGCTAAGCACAGTTCTTTGATTGGAATGATGACTATATTTCTTGTAATAAATAACGGAAACAGGAGATATTACAGAGAAGTTAATTATCTGCATTTTGAAGTATATTGATTAAAGAAATCAACTGAACATAAAAAGTGAATTGCAGGGTAAATAATACAAACATGTGCATTTATAAAATGAGAAAGTTACGTCAAAATCAGAGGGAGAAAAGATTTTATTAGTACTGGGAACTGCCTATATAGACTATTTATCATTTTGGGCCTTATAGTTACAGATCATTGATTAAAATGGACTACAATGAAGAAACAACGTGGATTGTGGTGGATATATGCTTCTTGGTTTTGTATTTTCCACTGTCAGTTTTTTAATTAAGGGATAAAAAAACACTGGAGTTGTTTATTCCACTTAAAGCAGTTGTTCCTAATTGATACTTGTTCCATAACGAGATTCAATTGATTGTTAATTTGGTAATTGGAGTAGGTTTTTGCTCTTTTGTTACGCTGAGTTCAAACTGTGGGAATGTTGTCATGAGTTCATCAGAGTTTGAGTTTTAAATCCCACTTACACAGACAGAATTGTCTGTTGTAAGCATAGGTGGTTGAACCGCGGCCAATGAAAATGTTGGAAAATGTTGGGGGTTAGAGAATATGTCTCTTTAAGGCATGCAAGAGGTGTATCTGTATGTTACAAAATGGATCAGAGATTTCCTTTAACTTGAAAAATACGTAAACACAGTATTTGTTTATGTATTTTACCTTTTTCTGCTGATGAAAGAAAATCTCTGTTCTAGTCACACCCTTTGAATGACAAGTTGTAGAAATCAAACAACTGGATGCAGACTAATTTTGAATAAACTTTATGAACACATGTGAACAAGTTACTGGACAAACAGCACGATCATCACTAACACATGTACTCTACTAAAACTTGTTTTTGTATTTTTCACTAATAAATTTTAGCACCTAATGGTAACTTAAATTTACACAAATACATGAACATGCACTCGACTCATAATTAAAAAAGAAAGTGGAGAAGTGCAGATCAGTTTTCCAGTAAGGCCCTCTTCTTTCGGTTCATTGCTTAAATGAAATATTTCACAGATTCACTTAAATATACCAAAATACTGACTGTGCCTGTCATTAACTGAAATAGACTCCTTAGCAATGTTAGTGATGTCCAGTTCATCAAGAAGCATCATGAGAAACTTCTCTCAGCTGCAGCACTGGATATTGGCAAGGTGAGGAACAATTGCAAGAGAATGGATTTCGGAGAACAAAACATCTGATGATGGGACAGCCTTAAACACATCAATTAAAGTGGTGACTTTGTCACTCAATAATGAAACATTCCTATTAGCTGCATGAATCAAATCCAGCATGGTTCTCAGCTGGTTTTCTAGACTAAGTCTTTTGCATAAGTGACCTTGACTGTGGAATAACATTTTCTCCACAGCTCTGCAGCTGATATCTTCCTCCGTTGGCATGTGAAACCAGTAGGTTTTCAACTGCACTTGGAGCAGCCAGCAAGACGGCTTTTCAATTTGACTGTGTTAATAGCCAAAGCTTCAAAATACTGCTGTTTAAGAAGGCTTTTGGTGTTTCAAATTGATGAGAATGCAGCTCAATTGCGGCCCAAGCATGAAAAAAAACACAGAAATGTAGTTCTGGTGCCTTGTTAATTAAGGTAATTAAAAAAAAGCTATACAAACAGCGTCTCATTTTCTTATTTCATAAAAATACCAATCTGAAATGACAGAAACATGAAATAACTAGCTTTCTTTTTTATAGCAATTTTATATACATGTATAAACTAGAAATGCTTTACAGTAAATCGCTTACAAAAAAATCAAGTCCAGTAAACTTTGTAGACTGACTGGTGTATTTACAGTATTTCACAGTAAATAAAGTTGGAACACAAAAGCGAGCCTAGACATACCGGTATATTTACAGTTCACACCACAGACATTACATTTTAAACACATTTTTCAGATATTACTAAGCATGGTCTATAGCACTGACAAACTGTTGCAGACTTTCATTTTCCTATTTATTCATGCTTTGGCCACAAGTGAGCTGCATTTTTTTGAAGATCTCACCACAATTTAGGTAGGGACTTAATTATTTCCATTATTAAGTCACAAATTGTGTTTAGGTGGGAACTGAGGAAGCTTGCCCACCCCCACCACCGCAGCCCACCCCATCGTAAAAAGCTTCCTCCGCCATTGGTTGTAATTGAAGATATTAGCGAGGACTATGATTTAGATGTAAATCATGAAAGTGGAATTAGAAAAATAAAAATGAAAAAATCAAAGGAATATAAATCAGCAACGGAAAGTAAAGTTAGTCATTGTTTTGCCGAACCTAAAAAATATGAAGACCTAAATATCATTGCCAGAGATTGGTGTTTGAGAAATACCCAGGATAGAGGTGGGCTGTCAGCTTGTTTGAACAATGGTTAAGTGAAAGAAATGCAAAAGCTGAGTTTAAATCTCACGTGTAGGGTGACATCACAGAAATGTTTTAAAGGTAATTTAATAATAAATGTTGCAGGTTTGCTTTTTTATCCTAATAAAAACAGAAAGTTGTAAAATATACTGTACATGGCTAAAAAATGAAAACATGTGCTTACTTTTGTGAATATAGGCCTCTTTCTATATGGTTTGCCTGCAGGTATACTGACTGTAAGAAATGGGCAGTTGTACAACGTCAATTGTGGCTACATAAACATCTGTAACCTTATTAATGTCCACTGGCTAGGCTGGGGTGCACTGAATAAATATTATATTGTTAACCATGACAAGCTCTATGTAGACTGACATTAAACCTACAGCAATAATTGCCTTTTAAATACAAAGAGTCTGATTCAAACAAAAGCTGCAGGGGTCCTCTAAACCACCCTCGACTGCAATTAGCAAAGCAAGGGAATTTCCATAAACCCTTGCAGCCTAAACCACTCAACTCGTAGGTTATAGCTGTGCGTGGTTTTGCTTTCATTTATATGCAAGGCCTCGTGGGCTGTCCTTACAAAGATAACACAAACTTCTCCTGTCAGGACACTGCACTCTGATTGGCTATCATATTATCGTTACTAAAACAATGAATAATCCTCTCCCTACACCGAGACCCTAACCTTAACAGTATCCTATACTGCAGTCATTACACATCTAAAGTAGTTCATATTTGGCAGTGAATAAGCGTTTTTGTTACTTTTAAAAAAAAAAGTGACCGGAGGTGCTGACTTCCTCAGTTGTCCTGCCAGGAACATTTCGTGGTACCTACCTTTGTAAGCACTGCGTGATGAGGTGACTTGGGTGATGTAATTTATAGGCTGTATGCTGTAGTTATAGTGTGGGTTCCAGAGATTGGAGGGGGATCCTTGGAGTCAGGGCATTTTTTAAAAATGCTAATCGTTTAAAAAAAAAACAAAAAAAAAACAGGGTTTTGTTTACTAAATTGTCAAACATTGATTGCCTGAAAATAACTTGTATTTCTGTTTCTGTTTTTTTTTGTCTACATGGTTAGGAAAGTAGTATTTAACTATATTAATTAACTAACTAATACAGCAAACCCTTTTGATTGATTCCCTCCCATTTATCCATTTTAGTGCTTATGATGAGAGGGCTTGTCAATTTAATGTATTTCTTAATGAGCCAATGAAAAAACATCTTGTCATAAATATATTAATCAAATTATTGGTTATCACAGTGTAATTCTTCCCCAAAAAGGGCAGTCTCCTTAAAAAATGACAATGTGGAAAAGTGCAATTCTTCATCTGAAGATGATTTGTCTGCAATATGCAGCAGAAACACCAATGAAAGAGAGAATACCCCTAATAAATGTTTAAAACCATCATTTTTAGAATATCATTTGGGATTTGACAATGCTGTTTCTGATCTGATGATGCAACACGGGGAATAACTCTCATGCTGCTACAGGTTTCTTAAATCCCATCCTATATCTATTGGATCACTGTAATGTAGTATGTGGTGCTTTAGCAAGGATTTTAATTGAATGATGTGCAATTCCCATTTTACAGTGGCAAATCAGAGAGGTAGCTTTCTATTTGGCTTGGCAGCAAAAAGTTTAAAGCTTTGTAAGAGATGGAGGCAGGGTGTAAAATGCTAACATGCAGTTTCCGAGTGAGCATCTTAACCACAATAGATAAGAGTCACTACATTAGTGTTCTGTGACAGCTCTCTCTTACACATAGCAATATTGTATATTGTGCTAAAGAATGTTAAGGGGACAGTTATTGCAAATACAATCTCCCACAAGTTTAACGATTAAATGCCAATTCACTAAGCCAAACAGCCACTCAAGACTATACCTCAAAAGTGTTATTTTAAATAAAAAGCCCTTCATTTATGATTTAATATTAATATTTGAGTGTTCATTGATTTGAAATGCCCAACTCCAGTGATTGTCAAAGACATTTGTATTTAGAATTTCCAATACCATTTGTGTTTGGTTAAAAAGAAAAAAAATAAATCATTTGTTTGATAATATTTGTAAAACACTAGGTTTAGCTAACCGTTCTTGATTCCAGTACAACCTATATTATCCTAACTAATTGGGACCAAGTGGTTTACAACTGTACAATTATTTATATGACATTTCCAATCAAGAAAACACCTAAAATATATAATACAATCCCTTTCCTTTAAATATGTAACATACAGTGCTGAACTGTTCTGTACATACCAGAAATGGTGGGCTGAATAATGCATTTTATGTGACAACTAGGCAGAAGAGCAGTGCACACAACAAGAAAGGTTACCAAGGGGTTAGTCCAATAACAGAGGTGTTCCGATAGTTTGAATAATCACGGTTTTGCTGTAACTAATCTTTCCAAATCAGTGCTGCATTCTAACTATTTCCCTGTTGAACATGTCTTATTCTAGATGATGAATAAACCTTGTATTCTAAGTTATCGGCAAAATCAACATTTCAGAGCTAACTATTTGATGAATACTCAACTGGGTGTTTCAGAAGTCTGAATTCATAGCCCAAATAAGATAAAAAAAACATAAGACTATTTAATTGTTATAAATGACCGAGGATCAAAATACTGCAATAATTTAAATAATTAAAATTGCATGCTGCTTGGTGTTTTATGTATTAAAAAAACCCAACTTGCAGTAAAGAGATGTACATGCAAGGTTAATGTTTGGAAAGGTCCCAATTACGATAAGACTAATAGAACAAATGTGTTGTCCATCCACCTTCAGTTATATAGCCTCTGTAAATGGTCAGTCCAGGCATGTTGGGCCAAAGTACCTTGCAAATCTCAGTATATCAGTGTACAGCTTTTGGTGCTATGAAATAACTTGAATAGCACATGTTTTACATAAAATGCTGGTCTATGGGTGACTGAATTGGGGGTTATTGGCTATCTAGGCACCACCTTTACACAAACATCTTGATCTCAGCTTGAGCAAACATGGACATCACTGCAATGGCAACACACCAGATACAACAACACAGACCTGCTCTTAGCAACCTGTAATAGACAAAAAGGAATTTACATCAAAAGGTTTAGTCCTTGAGGTTTTGAAATGCATTCACCTGGTCATTATTAGCTTCAATACACTACTAAAGAGCAGGCCTCTCTTTTATGTTGGCCCATTTAGCACTTGATTTAGCATATACTGAGAGGTTTGCTCTGTAGTGTTGTATGTGCAGAGTATTGTGAAAAAGGTACTTTAAGGTCATTTTAAAACCTTAGACACTTTTGGTGACAACAGATAGCAACCAGTAATACAGCCATTTGTCAACTCCAGCTCAACAGGTATTTACAGCTTTCGACACCCAAGAAACAGATCTGCCCTAATGGAGCTATTAGCAGCTATTACCACTAAGTAGGAGGCTCCTTTCATAGTCACAGTGTTTTCTAAAGGAAATGGATAATCACATATGCATGCAATTTATTATAAGCAGGCAAGAAGAAAAAAAGAAAGAAACAAGTCTGACCTGAGCCTTTTTGAGAAATGGGTCCAAACAAGCAAACCAAATCTGACAGAAAGCTGCCAGTCAATCTAGGGTGCATCTTCAGACCTGACAGCTACCACAATTTAGAAAACAATTTGATGAAATAGCAGGCTAAAATGTTCTTCCTGATGGGTGAAAATGAACCATAAATATGACTCTTTCCGTGCCCTTGACTATAACTAGCTTGTTATATTGTTCCTATTTTGAAAGACTGTTTCAGAGCCAGTATAATTAGGATCATGAAACTCAGCATTGTCAGGTAATTCCCTTTCACAAGAGAGTAGAAGGTGCCTGTTTCCCTATTTCTGTAATGTTTAGAGAGTGGGACACCTACCTGCCAAGTGAAATTCTCATCTAACACTCATCTTTTTCTCTAACAGGCGGGAATTTATTTCTGTCATTTTCATCTCTGCAATTTTCACACTTTTAGCTTGAACGTTCCCATATTGGCAAACTCTGTGGGGTTTCTATAATTTCCTCACACTGTGCCACAAGCAAATCCCTTCAGACAGTATAACTGCATCATTTGCAGAGCTACAAAAAACAAACCTGAGGAACAATCATATGCTGAAGCAAAATTAAGGTTAACCTTTATGATTCGGTGCTCAAAAAAGAGTTGAGGGACATCACCAGTGGCTACAGTCAGATGCTAAGAAAGCTTTCCTCACAGCTCTGCAAGCACATTTCATTCCTGACCTGTGACATGTACTAATGTCCACTGGGGACACCAGTCTCTTTTCACTTGATCCAGATTCAACCCAAGCAGGAAAGAGATGAGAAGCTAGTGAATAAGCCCACTACACTCATTTTTTGTTGTCAGGAGTAGAGGGGATAAAACTGATTAGGATCTAAGAGGTGACTATTGATTTAAAATTCCACTCAACAAGCTAATCACCCTGGGAGGCCAGCACAGTTTAGGTCATCTAACTGAACAACAATAACTTAAAATACAACTTGAGAGTCATGAAACCCATCTGCAGACTGTCAACCTTGGCACATTTATTGCTATTCTAAAATGGGCATTTCCAGGGAAATCTGGCTTAATCAAGAGACCAAAGAGATGCTGTTGTCTAACATCATTAGCGCTTGGAATCTTGTTCAGCCAATCCGAGTGCTCTGCTTACCCAAGCGATTTTATAATTGACATTATCTTTTCCACATCTCGACTCATAGTAGGTATTAACTTGACACTCCAAACATGAATGCAAATAAATACTCAAGACTTTAACAAATACATCTAGTAGTAATTACACCTGCGCTTGGATGACAAGATGTCCCACCACTATTCTTTAAAAATATCACTGTGATGCACGTCAAAACTACACAAAACACTGTCATTTGTTGGAAACAATATCCAGCTGACTGATTTGTTTTTGTATCCCCTATTTAAGGTGCAGGTAGACAGTACTGGAGTGCTGGAAATGTTAAAATAAAAGGTCTAAGGTCAAGATCTGCTTAAGTAGTGAAATACTGTATGCTTATCTCAGATTATGTTACATTGGTGTTTTGGCACTCTCCTCTGCTACCAAAGCTTCTCTGATTTGTCTGGGCCTGCCTGGGTTTCAGTTTAAATGCCACGAGTGGGGATACGGTTGCTCATGGCTAAATACAGTAGGTCATGTCTTACCTCTTACCACTTACATGAAAGGTCACATGATCAAATCTGCTGTGTTTCTGTGTTGTTTAAGTTGTATATCAGACCATATACTTTGAAATGAAAGTACATGAATAAAACTGTAGTCACATGGTCATTAATTAAACTGTAAATGTGCAAATCTTAAGACCTGACTGGAACAATTATTAACAGTCTACTTATACATCTTTGTTACCATATACAAGTTGGGTATTTTACAAATTATAAGACCAGATGGTTAACTGTAAAATATATTTCTAAAGATGTATTTTAAATGTTAGCCTTTGAGCGAGATTTGGGAGGAAGGAGCTGGGGCCCTTCATTGCCATCTATCATTACCAATTTCCAATTTAAACCCCAATCACACACACCTCTGCTCTATCCTTATAGCCCCAGCTCATGCCCCATGAATTACAGATAACTACATTTTTGTTTGAAAGGTTATGTATTGATGTATTGGATAACTACAGTGCAATGTAACTCAAATCAGTTAGTAAGGTTACAACCAATAAGGACTCAACACTCCCTTTCAGAGGACGTGTGCGTCTGCGATAGTGAACGGAGGGAATTTTGAAACCAAAAAACAAAAAAGGAAGAAGACACAAGCGCCTCAACAAGGCTACATTTTTTAGCAATCTGGGGGGGGGCAGTAAATATGTACAAAATAAAAAAAGTAATCTATAAGCAAAATTAAGTTACATAAATATTTTTTTCTGTTTCACTTGCTAAGCTAGCGAGCGAACAACGGGGTCAGGGTCAGCGTCGGGGTGGGGGCGAAAATTTTTGAATCAGGAGTTTTCCTTAAGTTAGGCATGTATAGCTCACCTTTGAACCGTGAGCACCGTTTCTGCCTTTATTATAAATGCTTTCCTGTTAAAAATATACTGATGATACGCATTTGCGTCTTATACAACAATAAAAGTCTGCATTTTTTTATTGTCCGCATGTGTACCTGTGAACCCCTCTAAAAGGCTTTGTCTGACCTGCCTGGTACTTACAGCATCTGCAACCGCCAACACTGATGCTTCAAGTTCAGCATCTGCTTCCTTCAAACCCTATAATCTTTCTCTAAGTTCAACGCCCATTATGGAGAGCTGTCTTATGTAAAACACAACAAGCCAGAATGATATTGCTAACCTTCTGCGGAGTGTACTGCAGTGTTCCCCCAGAGACATCCAAAGATCGGAATCACATTTTGAGGATTCCAAATGTTCGCTCAATTACAGTACGAGCACATTTAAAGGTACGATTATACCTTCGACAGGGGTCGTGGGGTTGAGCAATGGTCTCAGTAGCCACTGCTTCAGTGGATGCCCGTTGTTCCCTATCAATCAGCCTCTCAGACTGTCATCCCGCTGAAACGCAGCTGCCACCTGCGAATTAGCGAGGATAAACAAGTCATGAGCGGAGCAACGATAGTTTGCATACACATTTGTGATGTAGTTGTTCACAGATCACACACTACTTGCACATTGACAGAATAGGTCCCCTTACAATTTACGTAGAAGTGCCTATTCTGTGTTGGTGTGTGTACCTTAGTGCTGCAGACACACAGGGTGCTCTCCTCATGTCTCATTCCAGGTCAGCCTGAAGCAGTTGGCAGATGTCAGTGATTGTTTGTCTGTTGAGGCAAAATTGCTGCATACATTGTGTGTCAGACAGAAAAGACAGGCCCTTAATATTTGCAGAGCTGACCATTGTGAATAGTTTTATCAAATTCTAGTCCATTAGGGAACTTGGATCAAACCACCAAGCTCATTTCCCTAGAAACCAAAGCTTTTTATTGAAAACCACTAAAAAACCACTAAAAAAATCACATTTGTCATTACAGTTCCTTCACAAGAGGTTTGCTGGAGATAACGCGGTAAGGCAGCCTTCAAAGTCATTGAAAAGCTACAGTACCGATATATATATATATATATATATATATATATATATATATATATATATACAGTACTGTGCAAAAGTTTTAGGCAGGTGTGAAAAAATGCTGTAAAGTAAGAATGCTTTCAAAAATAGACATGTTAATAGTTTATATTTATCAATTAACAAAATGCAAAGTGAGTGAACAGAAGAAAAATCTACATCAAATCCATATTTGGTGTGACCACCCTTGCCTTCAAAACAGCATCAATTCTTCTAGGTACACTTGCACACAGTTTTTGAAGGAACTTCGGCAGGTAGGTTGGCCCAAACATCTTGGAGAACTAACCACAGTTCTTCTGTGGATTTAAGCAGCCTCAGTTGCTTCTCTCTCTTCATGTAATCCCAGACAGACTTCGATGATGTTGAGATCAGGGCTCTGTGGGGCCATACCATCACTTCAGGACTCCTTGTTCTTCTTTACGCTGAAGATAGTTCTTAATGACTTTCGCTGTATGTTTGGGGTCGTTGTCATGCTGCAGAATAAATTTGGGGCCAATCAGATGCCTCCCTGATGGTATTGCATGATGGATAAGTATCTGCCTGTACTTGTCAGCATTGAGGGAGACCATTAATTCTGACCAAATCCCCAACTCCATTTGCAGAAATGCAGCCCCAAACTTGCAAGGAACCTCCACCATGCTTCACTGTTGCCTGCAGACACTCATTCGTGTACCGCTCTCCAGCCCTTCTGCGAACAAACTGCCTTCTGCTACAGCCAAATATTTCAAATTTTGACTCATCAGTCCAGAGCACCTGCTGCCATTTTTCTGCACCCCAGTTCCTGGGTTTTCGTGCATAGTTGAGTCGCTTGGCCTTGTTTCCACGTCGGAGGTATGGCTTTTTGGCCGCAAGTCTTCCATGAAGGCCACTTCTGACCAGACTTCTCCAGACAGTAGATGGGTGTACCAGGGTCCCACTGTTTTCTGCCAGTTCTGAGCTAATGGCACTGCTGGACATCTTCCGATTGCGAAGGGAAGTAAGCATGATGTGTCTTTCATCTGCTGCAGTAAGTTTCCTTGGCCGACCACTGCGTCTCACGGTCCTCAACGTTGCCCGTTTCTTTGTGCTTCTTCAAAGAGCTTGGACAGCACATCTGGAAACCCTGTCTGCCTTGAAATTTCTGCCTGGGAGAGACCTTGCTGATGCAGTATAACTACCTTGTGTCTTGTTGCTGTGCACAGTCTTGCCATGGTGTATGACTTTTGACAGTAAACTGTCTTCAGCAACCTCACCTTGTTAGCTGAGTTTGGCTGTTCCTCACCCAGTTTTATTCCTCCTACACAGCTGTTTCTGTTTCAGTTAATGACTGTGTTTCAACCTACATATTGAATTGATGATCATTAGCACCTGTTTGGTATAATTGTTTAATCATACACCTGACTATATGCCTACAAAATCCCTGACTTTGTGCAAGTGTACCTAGAAGAATTGATGCTGTTTTGAAGGGTGGTCACACCAAATATGGATTTGATTTAGATTTTTCTTCTGTTCACTCACTTTGCATTTAGTTAATTGATAAATATAATCTATTAACATGTCTATTTTTGAAAGCATTCTTACTTTACAGCATTTTTTCACACCTGCCTAAAACTTTTGCACAGTACTGTATATATATATATATATATATATATATATATATATATATATATATATATATATATATGAGAAAAAAAGATGGTATGAAATTCAATACAAGGCTACATTTCAAGAATCTGAGGATGGCTCTGAGGACATGTGAAAAGTTAACAGAAACCTTGGATTGAAATAAAGCCACTATGTTTTGTTTCAATCCACCAGTTGTTCTTTTTTCTTTTTTATAACACAGCCGGATAATAGAAAAGAAAGAACTAATGTTTAAAAACAAAAATATTTTTTAGAAAAGAACACTGTTCAAAATGATGAAAATGCTGCAATGTGTTGTAGGAAAGAGAACAAGAAGAAATTCAACAAGGGACAGTAACAAGGTTGTCAAACACAGAAGTTTACAGGGAAAGTATATGCGAGTAGATCATATTCTCATAAAGAGAATATGTCAAAAATAAGACATGTAAAACACAATTAAGGAAATTATGACTGTTGCAGTCATGAATTTCCTGAAGGCTAGACTGACGTGGGAGTTCAGAAACAGAAGACCACTGGGACTCCGGTTCTTAAAACCAAACACCACCTACACTACAGGAGCTACTAGGGAGATTTTCCTCTGTAGGCGTCTGTGGTTTATTAGGTCATATTTTGACTAGATAATTTGACCTTGTATCATCAACCACTGTGGTAAGTGTTTAAGATAGGCATTTTATTTTAGCACCTTGTGATCCGTGTGGGATCTCAAAGCAGTTTACAAACAAGGCATTGTACAGCTGTATCTATTAGCAACTGCAAAGTGCAGCCACATCTGGAACAGGCCATGGCAGCCATGTCTTGCCAACACACCACAAGAGAGCTTGGAATTAGTATATGTAAACTTGAAGTAACATCTGCTTTGGTGAGGTCAGAGATTAAATTTAAAATGAAAAACAGTGGGATGTATCACGGTGCACTGGCTGTACTTCCCAAAAACATGGGGACTGGGCCTCTTTGAAATGGAAATGCCTACTAATGGAATCTCCTTATTTAAATACACTTAAATGCTTCTCGTTCACTTCTAATGTGGTATGAAGTAGTGGTTTGAAAAATCTATTTTCATATTGCTGATGTTCCGTACAGATTCACTGGCCTCAAACCTGAATACAAGGCATTGAAAAATGCTGAAAGAAAAAGCCTCACATGACGTATTTTGACCTTCACCACTATAAATAAAGGGGAATTACAAAAAAATGAGTGTGTAGTTAAATGGTGTGACTGCTCCTTAGTCAAACTGAAAATATAGTTTCACTTAAAGCCACTAGACAGGAAGGATGTGAGTCAGCCTCAGGGAGGCCAATTTTTTTTTTTCTCAGAATAAGAAAAAACTACAGCTTAGAGAATGTGTTTGTAGTTGAGGTGACATGATGTAAAAAAATAAAACAAAAAAAAGGTGTGTAATCACGTACTAGCAGTAACATTCTCAGCAACCAGCAGCTACTTTTACTTCTCTCATACGCTTAGCATGACACACACAACTGTTTTCAGTAGCCATGTGGGGAATAGTTTGAATGTAGGAGTGAACTCTATTGATATGTAAAAGGCTAGAAAACTCCAATTGCTCATCGGCATGTCAAAGTTGTTACTGTCTGGTTCAACAAGACATCATGTACTGTACAAAGTGGTAGTTTTTCCCAGCCTTCAGCTAATTAACCGTTTTACCAAGGTAAATTGGTTTAACGCGATTCTCAAACTGTCAGATCTAGAGAGTTTGTTATTCAATTTTGAAAATCCAGTGTTTGCTTACGTATAGTAGATATTTGCAGCTCTGTGCAGCATATATATATATATATATATATATATATATATATATATATATATATATATATATATATATATATATATATATATATTAGCTCAAAGAGCTAGTAAATATGACTTTATATATTTTTTTTAAATATAACTGATACTGCATAGGTAAATAAATATTTTTGAAGTTCATACCACATACAGTAGTTAGAAAAGTTTTTTGGGCGACCAGCTCTCCATGTGGCTTGCTGACTGCTGCATAATCCAGTTTATATCCCGGCCATTATATTTGTTTAGTCGAATGAGGAAACAGTGACAGTGACGTTTTAATCACCATTTTAGTGTTTGGAGCATCTTTCTTTTTTAGTATGTTTTGTAATTCATTTTCTGTTAAATAACAGAATTAATTTCTTTTGTTGTGAGTGCAGGGGAGAAGGGTGTTACTTTGAAAAGGGGTGGGACTGACAGTGATCAACTCCCTAGTAATGTTGTTGAAGATCCTTCAAGAAGCTGCTTGATGAGATTCTGGGATCAATAAGCTACTAACAACCAAACAAGCAAGATGGGTTAGAATGAGAGTCAGGATGTGAAGCACCTGTCTCTAATGAAATGAGGGAGACCTGCCTGTGATTAAGCAAGCAGGTATAAAAGCAGGTCACAAGTGTTTGTAGGTTGTCTGTGTGAAGGCTAAGGCCTGAGAGGGTAAACCTGTGAGGGTAAACCTGTGTGGTTAAAAGGTACTGTGTGTGAAATGTATGTTGTGTGTAAACTTGTATACTGTGTGTGTGTGTGTGAAATTTATCTTGTGCGTAAACTTGTATACTGTGTGTAACAAGTGTTTTTGTTGACCGGCAAACGGTTTAGCCATCCGTATTATAGTTCAGGGCTGGGGAAAAGCTTAGTTAGTGCTCCAACCTGGAGTTAGGCTTTTGCTTTGTTCCAGTGTTTTGTTTATTTGTATTTGTTAATAAAAGTGTGCAGGAAGTGCTTATACTTGCAGTTCTGGTGTCTGGATCAACTGTTTTAAGGATGCAAACCAGCATGGCCGGAATACGTTGCCACATGCGATGTGATAAAAAAATCTATATATATATATATATATATGTCAATGGCTACTATCTGAAAGGCACCTTTCAACATCATTGGACTGCCACTAGCTGAAATGTTTGTCTACTTGAATTTGTTTTTTATAAGTTAAACAAACACTTTAGAAGGGCAGCATATTTATTTATTTATTTATTTATTTTATTGCATTTATATAGCGCTTTTTATACAAAAGTAACACAACGCACTGTACAGTGCATAGCAGAAAAAAAAGAACAAACCACAATACATTTGTATAGCATGTCACACATACAACTGCCACAATCAGACCATTTAAATAACAGATTTAAATAATGGTACACACATAATAATAATACAAAAGCAGTAATTTTAAAGTTACATTAAAACCCACTAAGATAAGAAAGCCATTTTAGAAAAGTGCTTTTTTAGTCTTGACTTGAAAACTGTAATGGTCCCAGCTTCCCTGACAAATGAAGACAGAGCATTTCATAATTTAGGAGCTCTAAAAGAAAAAGCCCTACCTCCCATGTTGATTTTTTTGACCCTAGGAATAACCAGCAGCTCTCCATCCTGTGATCTCAAGAGTGCAGTTTAGAAGATACGGGGTCAGTAACTCCAGCAAATAACTAGGCGCTAATCCACTCAGGGCCTTGTAAGTTAACAGCAAACTCTTAAAATGATATACTTCTCAGGGAGCCAGTGTAATGGGGCCAAAACAGGGGTAATATGTAAACTTTTCCTGGTTTTAGTCAGAATACTAGCGGTGGTATTCTGAACAAGCTGCAAGCAGGATACCACACGTTTTGAGATACCAGAAAAAGTGCATCACAATAATCAATTCTAGATGAAACAGGCCCGCTGCCCTGTCCATCAGGAGAGGGAGGAGCAGGGGTTGCATCGGTCTCCACCACCAGCAGGGGGAGGTAGACTGCTGCGCCTACATCCCCAACAGCAACAGCGGCCAGAGGAGCAAGAGAACCTGTTCCCCTGGTGCACCCGGTGCGGGATCACCACTGGTGCGGGCGAGGTCAGGATGGGGGACACGACTAGTCGGGATGCCCCTATGCCAAGCCTGCAATGCCTAGGGCTGCCTCGCCTGCAACACAAGTTCGCCATCGCCTGGGGATGCCTGCACTTCACTGCCCGGGATGCCTGCGTCACCGCCCGGGGATGCCTGCGTCACCGCCGGGGATGCCTGCACGTCATCGCCGGAGATGCCTGCGTCATCGCCCGGGGATGCCTGCGTCATCGCCCGGGGATGCCTGCAGTCATCGCCGGGGATGCCTGCGTCACCGCCGGGGATGCCTGCACGTCACCGCCGGGGATGCCTGCGTCACCGCCGGGGATGCCTGCACGTCACCGCCGGGGATGCCTGCACGTCACCGCCCGGGGATGCCTGCGTCATCGCCGGGGATGCCTGCGTCACCGCCCGGGGATGCCTGCGTCATCGCCGGGGATGCCTGCGTCACCGCCGGGATGCCTGCGTCACCGCCCGGGGATGCCTGCCGTCACCGCCGGGGATGCCTGCGTCATCGCCGGGGATGCCTGCGTCACCGCCGGGGATGCCTGCGTCATCGCCGGGGATGCCTGCGTCATCGCCGGGGATGCCTGCGATCATCGCCGGGGATGCCTGCACGTCACCGCCCGGGGATGCCGCTGGAAAGTCTGGGGCCAGAGCCCCACAAAAGGAAGCCATTAGCTACTGTGCACGTGGGAGAAGTGGAGCTCCCGCTGCCGTCTTCTTGGCCAGGGCTCCCTCCCGGTCGCTATCGGAGGGTCTGGAGGTGTCGCTGTCGGAGGGTCTGGAGCTGCCGTTGTCTCTCCCTTTTATATTGCAGGAGGGCCCAGAGCTGTCTTAACCTGAAGGTCCGGAACCACTGCTGCCTGGGGGTCTGGAACCACCGATGCTAAGGGGTCTAGAGCCATCACCTCCCGAGGGTCCGCTGCAGCCGTTGCCTCCCGAGGACATGCTCCTCCCCTGTACTGCCCCGTGCAGGGCTACTGAGTCTGATAATTGATAATTGCTAGTTAACCCATGGCCAGAGAATAAAAGAGCTGCAGTCTAGCTGCATGGAGAAGAGCTAAGAGAGAGCTCAAAGTTGAGAAGAGTGAAAACAAAGAGACGATTGCTACCGGTGTTAGTATTGTTCAAGGAATACTCGCTCCACCTGGACACTATGCAGATCCACACAGGGGGATGTTGTCTCAGCATTTAAAGGGGTGGGTGACAATAACAATTCTAACACAAAATACATAAATTAGTGAAATAATCAAACCCATAATAAATATGTGATGGTACAGGTTTCTATTGTGGCTAATTGTATGTAAATAAATACATACAAAAATTAGAAATGGCTGGAAGTCTATCACAATACAATCAGCATGGCTTGACAATACCAAATCATTTGTACAGATATAGTAACTGCAAAGAGCATATTAAATATGTATCTATGTATAACTTTGTAAGTCATATAGATCCTCTTGGGAATTCCAGCAATGGTCAGAACTGGTAGTTGACTTTTGTCTTAAATACTTATAATTGTTGTAACCTGCAGGTAGGATTTCTATACCAGCTAGTTTTCCAGTAAGAAAGCAGTAAATGTGTGTTCTAGTTCCCTACTAGCAGTCACTTGAATTTTAACCAGGTTTTACTAGTGGTCGCTACCATTAATTAATAGTGTAGTAATTCTAGTACTCATCTAGGTTTTAAGTGATCTCAGATAACACTTGTAGAAATGGTGGAAATACTGTACCTCAAAATATGAATAGAATAGAGACACTAACATTATTTTATTGAAACACTAAACCAACAAAGCAATGTTAGAATGACACCTCTTATTATGAAATAAAACACAGGAAAGTAATTACACAGGCTTTCGTCAATTATCAGGGAACAATATTTTCATCTGTCTTGCTAACAAGTAGTTAAGCCTTAGTATTGCCTTCAACAATTCTATAATAATGATGTAAATGCTGGGTAGAAAAAAAATTCTCCAGGGAGAAAAAGCAATGTTCTATTAGCTTTAGAAATAAATTATCCTTACACTGTGGCTGCCAAGCAGATGCGTGCTATTGGTATATCTGTGACATTTTATGGAGTAACTTAATGGTCAACCACTATGCTCATGTGTTACCATGGAAACAAACTGAACTAGGGCAATGGCAAATTCTGAAATATTCATGGTTGTCATGGTGACTGTTATGACTTACATAAGTATCCATTTTTGCATTGTATTGCTGCACTGAAGCTGATAATTAATGCTCAAAGCGTTACTGTTATAACAATGTCATTTGGCGTGCCTGCCTTACTAACTTCCCTGTCTATCTTGGCATAGCCTAACTAATTCACTATGTAATTAATTTCTGCCTGTGCAAATAACAGCTGTCATTCTTTCTCTCCAAGGTGACATCACATCATTGTGTCTTTATTACTTTAATCCATTTACTACACGCGTAATGCACATGACTCTGTAAACTCTAATACCAGGTTTTCAATCGAAAACTATGTGATTAATGGTCTGCCCTGCATTTTTCAGCACACAGTGAAGACAGTTTTTATGGTGTTTGTGTAATTTGCATTTAAAAACGGGTTTGCAAGCAAAAAGTCTCTAATATTGAATGTGCTGTGTGCATCAAAAGAGATTCTAATCTAACAAATGTAACATTATACTGAGTTGTCAGAAAGGCTGTTTGGTTTGTCTGTTCCTGTTCCTGTTCCTGTTTTTTAAAAGAAAAATATATACAGTAAATATAATGGGTTTAAAATTTCTGCTGTGTGCTGTTTTTAATGACATTTATTTGACTGAAAACTCTTCACTTAACATGTATATTATAGTACATTTTTTTAGTACTGGATTTTCAAATTCATTGAAGATTAGAGGTAAACAAGCATTCGATAACTTTCAATAAAGTATTTGCAAATAGGATATTGAAACAGTTTTTAACAATGAGTACCCAGGTTGGTAACCTTGTAATCCAGTTTATTGTTTTAATTATATATTTACCAGCTTTATAAAAGCAGGTATCTGTCATCATCTGCCAGCTTCATGACTATCTTTTTTAATGTTTAAGACTAGGCCTTGAATCTCTGAATGAATAATTCTGTTTGTGGAAGGTACCATCTATCTTGGATTCCATTTAAAATGATGACTAGGCCTAAGTCAATTAATCACAGCCAAGTCCCACAAGGACCCTAATTAAACAAACAAAAAAGCCCATCACCCCACCTGAGCAGGGAGATTAAATCCTCCAGTGTTTTACTCAGAACAGGCCTGTTAATCCATCATTGTTTTGCTAACTGCACAGGGAGTGTCCTCTACAGAATAACAAAAGAACCCCCTCCCCCAAAAAACAAAACACACACCGTCCAATTGACACAACTGTCTCCTGGGTGTAATCTATTAGTCAAGACCTGGCATTCTTGGAATGCAGGACAGAAGCAGCAGTAGGAAGTTCTATGCTAGAACTGCTGGTAGAATTGGTGGCCATTTTGACATTCAAATAACTAGATAACTAAAGACTAGAGTAATGGAAACCATGTGCAGTTGTTCACCCATTGAACCATGTGTTAGTTTTACTACCTCTTTAGAAACTGTAAAAAAAAAGTCTGTTGTAAACCACAGGATGACAAAAGTTGTCATATGATTAAAGAGGAAGTGGTTTGGGGCTGGAGAATGATGGTGCACATTTCTTTTGCTTGCAAACATTGTTCTCTGGCACATCAAGTAATATAGGCAGGACAGTATGTATATAGCATATGTTGTGTGTTACAGTAAATTTGGCTGGACTTGTGGTAAGATGAACCACATGAAAAATAACTGTTCACATTCAGAAATGATTGATTTTAAGTTTTACTGAGGCAGCAGTAACACTCAATATCAGCTGCTAAACATTTTGATATTAAAACACACATAAGCTTAAGGCAAACTATAAAAAAAGGTTGGCATCAAGGCATATAATATAGTTACCCCCATTTTTTCCCCAATTTGAATGTCATCTCACGGCAACCCACTTTCTGATTTAGAAAGACTGAAGATAAACAGGTGACCTCTATTCCCGTTGTTAAGACAATAGCCTCTTTTCACCTGCCTAACGTCAGCAATAGATATTCACAAGCTACTGGACCCTGAAGGCTTTGCATGGTAATTTTAACAGTTTTCCCATGGTTATACTATGCATTTACCATGGTATGTCATTTTGTTTTAATATGTTTTACCATACCTCTTGGGCTTACCTATGCTTTACCATGCTTTCCCTATGCTTCATTACATTTTGCTTAGATTTTACTAGGGTGAACTTTTATAAGAGTTCAACTAGACTTGTTGGGCTCTTGACTCGTAGGGGTCACTGTTGCACGAGGAGGCAAACTATATATTGCAGGATCACAAAAGCAGGTTTTCAGCCATGATGGTGGGTCTTCAGCCAAGATTGGCCACCCGATGCAACCAGGATACAAACCAGCAAGCTCTTGATTACATGACTCACCTTGCACATGGTAGTGCATTTACTAGATGAGACACTGGGGATCCCTGTAAAGTATAACTTAAACATAGCTGTTTTGTCTGCAGTAGCTATCTCTCTCCTCAGCATTATCACTAAACTTTAAAAAAGGAGGCAATGTGGTTTGTTGCTGTTTGGTTTCCGTATTTCTACTAGTCTTTGCTGTTTGACATTTATTTGGTTACTATGGACTGTCGTGCATTTTATGGACAGGATTAAAAATGGTAGGTGTGGTAGGGTGCAAACCCCTGTATATAATGTATTGTTAATAGTTAGTCTTCCAGTTTGGCAGGGATAGGGTTAATGCTATCCCTGCCAGATACACCTGCAGACGGCGCACAGCACAGCACAGCACAGCACAGCAGCATAACAAAAAGGTAAGTCTACAATTCTCCTTCATATCTCCCTGGACTGAAAACAGATAACTACCTCCAGACTATCCAGAGACAATTACCTGCCAGTCCAGTATTGATGTGCGACAGCATCTACAGCTGTACCTGTTAACAGTTATACCAATTGTTTATATACTTGCTCTGCCTGGGTTCTAGTGTAGATAGTTGTAAAATATTTATAGAGACAAAGTGCACAATTTGTAAATTAACATGCAAAAGAGTGCTTAACCTGCCTTCTTTTGTATATTAACATGCACAAGAGTGCTTAACCTGCCTTCTTTTGTAAATTAACATGCACAAGAGTGCTTAACCTGCCTTCTTTTGCCTTGGCCTGCTATTGTTCAGCCATTAAATGCTGCACCACAACGCTGCCCTTTTACAGTGGGGTACAGCAGTTAACAGATGAAACAAAAGTATGCTTGTGTAGTAATTTAGTTTCATTTTGAGTGAATTAGTTGACATACCAACGTCTTCCCACCACCACCTCCTCTGAATAGAAGTGCCAGGATCCCACACAGTTCCGTTGGTTAAACTGACACTGCTGGTCTGTGTTGTGTACATGTTTTACAGTTAAGACACGTGAGCCATTACATGGTCAAAGTTTAAACACAATAACAATTGTGCTGCATAGAAAACCCCAAATTCCCCTAACACGTTGGATGTCAAGCTTTTTTTCACCCTGTTTCACCCTTTTTCCAAGATTCCATCTTGTCTACCTAATGCATGTCTCAGTAATTAAACTGGAAGAAGAGCGTGATCTAATGAAGTGTCTTGTTAACTTGATATTGTGTGACATACACATTGCAGAAAACATGTAACAGAAAATAGAGGTTTATTAAAAAAAATACTTATAAAAAGTTGATAAACTGAAAGCAGATTACCATCTGTATCAGGGATCCAGCTGTACTAAGCTACATGCGATCATTAAGATTTGCACTTCACTTTTTTTATTTTTACTTCTATTTTAAAAGATGATGCGACTATTACATTTCAAACAAAAACACATCCATTGGTCTCTAGTATATACATGCAGCTCCCTCCTCCTTAAAACAGTGATGTTTTACATAAAAAAAGACTAGCCTTTTATTTAGCCAACCACAAACCTTGAGCCCTTGGGACAACATGAATATGTATATGCTGTAAAACACAATTTTTATGTCCAGTTGTTTCAAAGCAAGAAGAACCCTGTTGTCAGGTAATACAGTAGATAGCAGTCATTAAAATGAGATGGCAACTGTTTGTGAAATGGCATTATAGGGTGCAGGGTGTGACAAGTTATACTGTATAAAGGGCTACATTATAATTTGGGCTTCTGTGTTTCAGTTTTTATTGATTTCATTTTTCAGTGCTTTTTATGTAAATCTTTTTCTTTTTTTTTCATTGCTTTCGCTTTTTATATGGTGTATGAAATGATTGTTTCTGGATACTTTTTTGTCTGCCAAAATATGTATAGTAGTACATGGACAGTACTTGCACACTTAAGTTGTACCTTCTTACCTTTGCTGACTTCCACAACGAAATCCCTATGGTCATGGGCACATTCTTCTGTAATACAGTTCTAATTGTAATCTCGTTTTAAATCTCGCAAGTGGAGTCTCCAATAGAAATGTAGGAATATTTAGAAATGTAGGAGGCTGTGTGGTCCATTGGTTAAAGAAACGGGCTTGTACCCAGGAGGTCCCCGGTTCAAATCCATTTCAGCCACTGACTCATTGTGTGACCCTGAGCAAGTCACTTAACCTCCTTGTGCTCTGTCTTTTGGGTGAGATGTAGTTGTAAGTGACTCTGCAGCTGATGCATAAATCAAGTCAGGAAAGAGGGATATTGCCCAGCTGCACTGGGAAAGGTTGTTTTTTTTTTAAATGGGAAAGGGGTGGTCAACAGGAATTGAGTAACCATTTCCACTGTTTTTTCTGGTGTTTTCCGGTGTGTATTGGCTATCCACCGATTTCATTATTTTTTTAATTATTATTTTTTTTGTGTCGGGTGTTTATTCAGTTTTTATCAGATAAAAACAAAAATCAGAAGCCCTAATTATAATGAGGGGCACTCAGTCTTATTAGGACTATGAAAAGTGTGACATTGCTCTATCCAGGAAGCATGTGTATGTTATTTGGTGCACATTCTACCTATATGTAATGGCCATTGGCTTTAGTATTATTTATTTTTTTTATTTTTGCACGATTCTTATGTTATCAGTCTTAAATATTTTTGCATATATTTCCTTATACAGCAGGCCCCAACTGCATCCTTAAAATGTACCCAGGGCCGGCCTGGTAAAAGCGAACAGTGACCACCTAGGACTCCCACCCTTTAGGGGGCCCCGCGCTAAACTGGACTGCAGTGAGATTTAACGTTCGTTACGTGCGCGCAAAACACTCAAGGGTGCAAATCTGGGGTACCTCATATAGCACCAGCAACATTAAATTTTATTACTTAGCAACCATAGATGATCATAGTTTCTCATTGGGTCTGGACTACTCATATGACCCACCCACACTCATCCATATACACAGGAGAGAAGGTTTGTGTCGTGTGGGAAAGTGGTAGCAAACATGTCGCAGCACACTTTTACACAGTTATCAATTACATCTGTGTTCAACAAGTCAAAAAGGTACGTGGGCAATAGTAGACTTAACAGGTAACAATACATTGTAAAATAATGTTTTGTGTTCGCAATCCTCTTCATGTACCACGAAAGTTAAGCTTTGCTAGTTTATAAACAACAATGACTCAAAAAAGATTGTCAAATTTGGCCATACTGTCAAATGAGAGCGAAGTTGCAAAGAATTTAAAATACTCAGATTTGATAAAGGACTTTGCTGCCGCTAAAGCTAGAAAAATGCCTTTGTAATTTATATTCTTACATAATTTAGAATGTAAAATGAAAAAAAAGGATTTGATAATGCCCAGGGGGCATTGCACAGTGTCATGTGTCAAAGAGTGTTTTTTTTGTTATTATTATAAATTATTTCTGCCTGGTTATTCTCACCGGCGACCTGTTAGAACCCATTATAGTCGGGCATTTCAGTATTTTTCAATAGGCCTTTTGGGGCATGGTCATTTTAGAAACAAATGCGTGATATATTTGAAGTAGACTGGAATTCTGAGTGCTTTGAAGTTGTGAATTATATGAAATGATAAAGTCTAACAAACTAACTGAAACATGTATTTATTAACATTAATATCATGAATATTATTTACCATATCTTAACGTTGGTATATGTAGGTGCATATGATTACATGATGCACCTATATACTCACTTTAAGATACGGCTGCTACTGTAGCATTCATTCCGGACCCCACACTTAATCATCACCGCCTAGGCCCTCGCACAGTTAAGGCCGGCCTTGAATGTACCTTTCTGATTTCAATGTGCCTGTTCAATTTGTTATCAACATCATATACTGCTGAGCATATATGTTTATTTTAACATTTGCATTTTCTTTGAAAATAAATCTGATTGGACAGTTCCTCTAGTTGCTATGGTAGCTGCAGTAAACAGGTGCCAATCAAAGTCACTGCAGAGATTAATAGGGTCTGCGAAGCAAACTTTATTCACAGCACAGACATCACAAAACTTAAACATGGGCTGTCCTACCTTAGATTTTTCACATATCATGTCTAAATAACATATTTTGAAACTATGAAGGAATTAAGTAATGTATAATCATGAACAGATTCTGTACAGAAGAAAATGTGTAAAATGTACATATAATAAAACACACTTTAAAAAGACTTTCTGTATTTACTTAATCTGACAAAAAATGATTCAGGCATGTAAATTGAATTATATTAGACACTTTCCCTATCAACAAATTGTCAAGCCAATAAAAAAAAAAATGTCAGCGCAATGTTGGCATCTATCACTATCATGTCTCCTGTGTAACTGTAAATACACCTGAGTGTAATGCAATTACTTTTAATAGCAGTTGTAGTACTTTCACAAAACTGAACTTCCTAAACAGTGTTTCAACCTGCTAAGTCATAATGACTGGTTTGTATTTCTTCATAGTTGATTTTACTGTGCACTGTTGACGTATTTACCTTTTCAAACCTATAACTTGAGAGCCTTTTATAGTATAGCACTCTCCTTACCCTTTTTTATGATTTAGATGTACTTATAGTATATTGTCAAGAAATGATACGCTTGTTGCTATGTCGCCCCACCCTGGAGATGAGACTCGACAGGCCTAATGCACCTCAACTCAAAGCTCTCAACGGGCCTTCTTTTGTAAATCCTTTTAAATGAATAAATAAATGAGGGGTGTTTTATCAATCCTAGCCCATGAAGCAAATTGTGTACTCTCTGGGCTTTATGTATGTCTGGAACATTTGGTGCCTCTGCAGAGGTAAAATAGCGATCTAGTGATTTTTTCTTTCTGGGCCTCCTGGGGTATTGGATTTGTTGGAACATCAACACAGTATAAATGGAAGGTAAGGGCATGGGGTTTCATTGGGAAAAAAACAATGATAATATACACCTGTAAATAAGTATTTACAGGTGTACATTATTATTGTAGGAGGCAGTGTAGTTCAGTGGTTAAAGTCCATGGTTTGTAACCAGAAGGTCACCTCCTGCCACTGACTGACTCACTGTTTGACCCTGAGCAAGTCACTTGACCTCCTTGTGCTCCATCCTACAGATGAGATGTTAAATCAATGTCCTATTGTAAGTGATTCTGCATATAATGCACAGTTCACAGCCTACCTCTGTAAAGCACTGTGGCAAAGTGGCTGTAGTGCGCAAGTGCAGACGTGGTGCGGGGCACAAGTAATGACAAACAAGTGACTGCAATGTCCAAACAATGTTTTATTTGGAGGAAGGGTTTGTAATCCAGGTCGTTTGTGACCATAAACAATAATCCCAGGCAATACACACAGCAATGTGTATTGAACTGTTTAAACTACTGGTTACAGTCCCAAGACAATATACACAGAATTAAACACGCACAAGACACACACACGATCACAAGTCCACAGTGAGTGCTAATGTGCAAGTGGTGAAAATACAATTTATCCGTGAACAATGGTGAAGTGTTGTCCGGGTTTGTGCTGGCCTTAAGCGACAGCTCCGGATTGTGTTAGCTGCCTAATAAATAACAAACAGTACAATTGGACTCAACAAAACAAACAAACACTAATTTTTCTTGATCTAATTAACATGCATTTTAATTAACGAGTTCTCCTTATATAGATGTTGAGACAGGAAGTGATGTATATGACCTGTGACAATTAAGCTTTTAAATGAGAAATGTGTTCATTAACGACCTCATCGACTCAATTTCAAAGCATTATCTGATTTATTTCATGAACAAATTCCATCTGAAAATCACTTGCTACTAAAGCTGTTGTTACTATACCGTAAGTTCGATATAATAATGCTGGTGTTTGAAAATCCCCTCGCTTACTTATTTTTGATATTTTGTTCTTTTAATTTAAAAAATAGATATTTTCCTTGTTTTCTTTACCACATAATCACCTCCTTGCAAACCCCTCTATTTTGAATTTGTCTTAATGTCTACACTCAAACAAAAATTACTCAAGTATTTAGCAAATCCATTTTAAAACAAGATAACAATAAAATAAATAATCATCCCAGACCTTCAAAGACATTATTTGAAAACCATATAAATGACCATTATATGCGGGGAAAGGCATTTTTCATCAATATTTTTTTTAATTCGCTGCTCCACAGTATTGTTGTTATGTATTTACTCATCAGATGCTTTTATCCAAAGTGACTTACAGAAATTAAACAAAATATAAGAAATACTAAATTAACATTTTTTAAATGTTTCTTATAAGGAGAAAAAAGAAAATATAAAAAGAAAAATAAGGATATGGAGAGAAATGGCAGATGAAAAGACACAGCAGACATATAAAAGCAAATGAAGAATTGTAAACATTTAAAATACACGTTTTTTCTTTGTCCTAAAGGTTATCTGCAGACCAGTAACTGAATAAATTAACAGCAAATTACCTGTAAAACAACTACAGTTAAAATACAGCCACAGTAGCAGTTTTTACCATAAGGTATGGGGTAGGAGGTTCTGTGTTCAGTTTCTTTCCTAAGCCATGTTATATTTGAAAACCTCTAGTTTTCTCACTGACATTATTTTTCTTTTATCTATCCTATTTCAAGTGTACTATTCCGCATTGTTTGAAAAACATGTTTGCACCACGACAAAGTAGATAGCTATGTTTTCGATGGCAATCCTATCCCACATGGTCGGTCACCAAGCCTCTGATAATTGCCATGTTTCTACTTTATTTTATTTATCATTGTGTTTTTCGCCACATAATCTACTGGGGACTTATACAGCCAAATTAGACTGTTTGTGCATTGTAATTAATTACAATGTTATGTCCATAGTGGTACATCATGGTGATTTAGAAAAAAACATTTGTATTGACAGGTTCTATAATGTCATGAATGCTCCCACAACAGTGTTAACGAAAGGTGTAGTAACTTTTCAAAATATAATTCCATATGTATCGTTTTTTACTAACATGTATTAGGTGGAGTTATACAGTTTTTTTTTCGCAATGTAGCATTTTCATCAACATCATAAATTCAGAATCATATGTTTTGCGACAGAATCATTACAGTCGCCCTACTTTATAATCATCAGACTTGTTTGTGTTTATATTTGTAAAGCTGCACAGGTCAACGTTTCATCTCAAGAGATCCTATCATTAAAACAAAATCAAAGAAGGACTAATAAGTGATCAATTCTCCAATCAGCATGTGTCTTTACCGGGATCGGCGCTTTGTAAAGAAGAAGCCCAAACCGGAGATGGCCCTCCGTATAACCAATCGGCTTTTTAATTTTTATTAAAGCTGAAACGCGATGACCATAGATGTAACCAGGGTTGGCGTTTGTATAATTGTTGTAGGGATAGGTTTAGGGAATTTAGATCTCATGTCAAAGTATAGGAACAAGGTGTGTAAGCGAGGTTGTGCTCGGTGTCTTTAAGGCACATTTTGTTTAAAGTTTGTTTTCAGTATTTGATTTAGCATGTTGTACATTTTGTTGTATGTTCACTGTGAGCTATCATTGCTGGTAGCGTCACATGGTTTTGCGCACCTAAGCGTCGTTGTCAACATCACCTCTGTGTCTCTTCTGTCTGTCAGCAGATAACCCATACCCCCTATCAAAGTGCAATATGGACAAACCTCATTGAGAACCTCGTTGGAACACCATGATTTAAGTCGTGGCCAATATAATTCTTATTATTTCATTACAGAAAAACATAATATCCCTTTTCTGTACTATATATAAATCACAAAACACAATTATACATTGTTTCTGTTCATAACAAACCTTTATTTGGTATATTGGCATTTTCAATGGAACTGTAAGGAATTTCCAAGAGATGCTTCAGTTACAATCATAAATTATTGTTTGTGATGTGTAGTGGTATATGGCAGGCAAAGCTGGTACTCTGATTGGCTTAAAGATCTTGAGCAGTTTGTAATACAGAAGATCTTGTGTAAAACAGACACCACTGAACCATTTGTATTTTTTATTGAATTTAGTGGACCAGTGGGATTAATGGAGTTTAAAGGCAGCAACATTTGGAATAGTTTATGTTTAGAGCACTACAACAGACCCCTTTGTGTCCCAAATTAATGTATTCCAGTTTTGACTGTTCTTTAACCTACTTCCTGATTAAGCATGAAAACACAATAGATATGTTTGCACAGTTCTGCCATTTTGCCATCTGACTCTTTCATGATGTCTGCAAAAGGTAGAAAGGAAACAAATACAGTATTAGCCTACAGCTCCAGCCTTCAAAGAAAAATGTGTTTGTTGGCTATCATTTTGAAGTCTGCACCTCAGTTAGGTGATGTGACAAAGCTTTCAATGCAGTGTAAATGTATCACACAAGCTGCAGTTCAAACAGGATGTCATAGGTAAACTCATGGCCCTCTATGATATTTATTATCAAATAGTGTATGGGTTGGGTATTTTGGACTGTTGTACTGAAATAAAATGGATGCTGTCTTGCCTCCAGACCTCAGTGATACATAGTGGTCCAATTCTAAAGAACATGGAAATGCAAATGAGAGGAATTAAACAATTGTCATAGCATAACAACTACTTGCAGGAAAGAGCAGTTACATTATTGTTATTTTGAGATGTTACTGAGAACAGAAAGTGTGTTAGGAAAGGTTTTGCATGATGATAATGATGATTGTGATGTCATTTTTCTTCAAGACATAACCATTTTATGTGTGAAACTGACAATTAAATGAAAGCTAAAGAAAACAAATAGGTTACATGAGTTAAATCTTTAGTGTTTATGGCACCTCCCCCTTGTAGGTGAATACACCTACAGAAACCTTTTATCTCATATGCCATATTTGGTTATGCTGTCTTCACCCTTATGTTGTTTTATTGGCTACAGGCTCCAGCTAGCCTCTCCATATTAGTCTGGCTTTCATCTTGCGCTACAAACATGCTGCAGCATCTCCTGTTGATTAGTACATTTGTTCCATTTCATTTTAATCTGTTCTTCATTTTTTCCACAGATTTCCAACCAGACACTGATGTCATATCACCAACCAGTCCCTACCTAAGCAAACCTCATTGGTTTTCCAGACATTACAGACCAGTTGTACTTTCCTACCGTTTGGGAGAGATAGGCCGGAATCCAAAACTGAAGCTTTGAGAAACAATGAACTTAAGCAGAGGTCATTGGGTTTCATCGATAACTGCCTGGCATGTCTAGGGGAAAAACGAGATCACAATCATCACATCCTAAAAATGCATTAGAAAAGTATATTGTTAGATAAACATAGGACACAACAAGAAAACCCTTTTTTTGGAGCGATATGAGGCCTTTTGGCCCAAAAAAAGTCCAAAAAATGTTCATAAAGCCAGGATCACACACTAGAGAAAAAAACAATTCACTCATTAAACAAATACATTTTTACTTGCCAGGGATGCTTATAGCTGGAGCCCCATGAAATTATTTTTATTTTGTATAATATTTCGTTTTTGTTTTTTTTTTACAAATTTCGCTTTATTTTTCAAATTTTGTTTTATTTCATTTTATTAGACACACATTAATAAAACAACTCAAATAGATCTACTGTCAACTACACTTATTTGCATATTGCATACATCGCTTAATTGCATAGCATGCAGCTGGTCCCGTTTTTTAGTGCATCATTTTCTATGATTGCATGATACGGTTAAATGCATGTCGGCTAAATGCATAATTCGCTAAATTGCATGAAGCTGTGCGGTCCCGAAGTCCATTGTACATTGCATTATAATTAGGATAATTGCATAATTCAAACAACGTTTGATTGTTTAAAAAAAAGAACGTTGAGTGTTTCAGCAATAGCAGTGACATAGAGTGCATAGCACGACAGGGGACAAATCAGCAAGAGGCATAGAAAATGACAAAGCGAATCTGTAAAACTCAAGCCTCAGCACACTACGAGTCTTCATGGAGGCAAATGGTTGTCACTCTTATGACAGTTTTTTACATTTGTTTATCATCTATAGGCCGAATACTGTGCATACTTCCATCAAATATTGTTTTGCTATGTTGTAGTCACAAGATCTATAGTAAGGTATTGTGCACACCTGATAAACTTTTATGTTTGACTGTAGACCTACTGTATTGCCATAACTTAGTTTATGTGGGCTGTTATATACTGTACATTGTTTTACATTTCATATCATGTGTTGCCAAAGAATAATGTTGTTTGCATTGAGCGTATAAAGTATTTCCAGTTGGTTAATTTTTCTGAAATTGTTCAGTATTTTACATTACTTGTATTAAAATATAAGGGAAAAATAAAGTTATGAATCTGTCATATATACATGTACACGCACCTCTAGACCTATTGGCATTGTATCCCGTTGTATTCCCTCACTCCTGTTATGTGCATGACCTCACACCGGTCACGAGCCCATGCAATTATTTTTATTAAACATTATCCGCTTTTTTTTACATAAACAGGCCTCGCACAGAAAAATAATTTAGTTACCATAATTTCTCATTAGCGGCAGTAATGGTAACATACAGTCCCCCACTCTTTTTAATTAACTGCTTATTTACAGTAAATACTGCCCATGCCCTCTATAAAAATACAATAAGAACATATTTACACTGCCGTACTATTGTGGGGCTGTCATAATAATTGTGCATACAGCAATCTACCCATTAAAAAAAAAAAACAAACAAACAAAAAAACATAGGACTTGTATTTCAATCCCATTGCACTGAAGCAGGGCTTGAGTATACAAGCTTGGGGATTAAACACTAAGCAAAGAAGATTCATTCATTCAATAGCATTCAAAATCAAAACTGCATTTGCTCCAGTGCAAAGTTTGCACCACTTGAAATAAAATAAATAATTAGCATACTAATACAAAATACAAGCAGACAAGCCATATTTTCCAAAAAAGGAATAAACAGCTAATGCTTAACGACGGTATCTTTCGACTCCCATTCCAGCCGACAGTTGCAAAATCTGCATGTCATTATTTTGTCACCGTCAGCTGCAGACATCCCCTCATGCTCAAATTATTTGCAGCATTGTTTAATTGTTATGCGCAGTTTAGGCATTTTAGAAACAAACGTCTCTTCTCTTCCATCACAATTTGAATTCCCAAATGACTCGCTCCAAATTATACATCTGCGCATGTGCTAGTTAGAGCTTCTGTTTCCCTTCAGACCATGTCTTTGGTAATGGCTGAGCCTTAACAACTGCGATTGCAAGTATTTATTTAAAGTATTTTTTAATAAATTTCCCAATTAAAAAATGTCATTCATTTCCAACACCTCCTGTGTATCCCCATCTATTGTGAATCAGTCCCCTTTGCTTGAAGGTAAAGAGGTTCATGTACACACACATTGGTCATTACATGCACCAGGTAAGCAAGTTTCTCGTTACAATGCCACAATGTGTTTCTGTTGCATGTTTAATCTAAAACATAATGGAATTTGCCAAAATCACCCGTACTCTAATTTGAGAGTATTGCTCACATATTATTTTATTGCAAAAAGTTGAAGTAAAAGACAAATTGCTTCATAGGCTTCTAATAATGTTCAGCTAAGAAGGGAGAGCCCTTCTGTTTTGTAAACATTAAAGCCTTACAATTCCTCATCTACAAAGACTGACTGGTAAGGTAATGTTTACACAAGCATGCAAACAGTGTCTCATAAACCCTGTATAAGCACAGCATTGCCTTGAGTCATCGGGTTCAACTATTGCACCATTCATGAAAGGGCTTATAAATAATAAGTTGGCACATGTAGCAGACTACACAGTGTCCTTGCCCACTGGAACATAAAGCCAAGCAAACTGGCAATAACAGTCAAGCTATTTACAAAGGGGTCATAGCCTAATTACTCACAGCTTATCTGCGTCCAGTCAGAGCAAAGCTTGCCTGAGCACCTAAGCTGATTAAATACTGTCACATGTCTCAGCTCTTTTCTGACAATCAATAGTACTCGGAGGAGGAACCTACCTTTGACATGGCCTCCCTAATAGCTTAGAAAAACAAAGTCCACTGAAAAGCTGATAGCAATGGCTAATCTAAACCTACTCTGCTGAAGTTGCAACGACGCCTTCATAAAGCAGGTTGTTTCACTCTTCCACGTTACATCGGCTGTGAAATGTATAACCTAAATTGTCATAAGCAATGCATTTATATGACTACTAACTCCCTTAAGAGATATACAGAATATCAGGTGAATCAAAGTTCCTCTTTGTTTGATGCAAAGACTGTGCAAAAAGTAGATTTCTGGCACATGGGATGTAATGCAATATGTGCTGCAGGCTTGTTTTGTGTAGGATAATCAGAAATGGGCAACTCCTGGTCCTGGAGGGCAATTTAAATCACACTACAGGTTAAACAGGTATAATGAAATCATTAGTTGCTTGAGGGCCTGGATAGGGGTTAATTGGTCCATTTCAATAATTAAGAACATGATTGGAACCAAGACGTTGTCTGGAAGGGCCAGAGTTGCCTATCCCTGGTCTACGAAGATGTATGATGAATTATTAGGAAACACAGTAGGCATATCGGTTATGCATAGGAGCTGCACATTTTCTCAGCTCAGACACAAGGTACAATATATAAATGTATTTAATTCCCTAGAAATGAGCTACATCTTTTAATAACATAATGGAAACATGTGTTTTTCAGACAGCAGTTAAAGGACAGAAAGGCTAAAAATAGAAGCTGTTTCAAGCACTAGCCCATTTTTCTGTGTATGTCAAGCAGAGAAGAATGCCAGCTGAGTAAAAGAAAAAAATCTCTTATCTAACACAGCAGGAAGACGGCATTCATAAGATTTAACGTCACCGATGAAGCGAGAGATAACCAAACCTAGAAAAATCCCTGGCATGGCACAGCACAGCAACCTGGGAAAAAAGTCTGGTCGTTGGGGCTCTTGTGTACAATTGGTTATTTGTTAGTCTGGTTGCTTCACAGCAAACAAAGAGACACATTTAATCATTGTGGAAATTTGTTTAGGTGGGGCACTAAAACAAAGCTGTCTAGATACAGGAGGAGTGTTGTGCATCTTTGAGCTACTAAACCTGCATGGTTTTGAGGAGATAACTGAGTTGGTTTACCTTAAGGTATTGTGAGGTTTCGGGTCATGACCAGGTAAAGGGATGCAGCCCAGTGCTTCATAAATAATGAGTAATGTAGTTACCCCAAGTTTCCAAATCGGCCATGGTTAATTTGATATTTTATTATATCCTCCACAGCAGTTGCATAAGCCACAGAAAGTCAAGTACTAGAACATCAAAGTATTAACTCCAGGTTTAAATTGAGCCAAAGCGTTTGTATCACAGGTAGCTGCAGTTTATGCTTCCCCAAGCCTCACACTAAAGCGAGTTCTGCCTATTGCCAAATGCATTTCAATTTAAAACTTTTGTTTTATTTAAGTCAGCAAAATGAAAGTATAAGTGATGCAAAACATGGGTACGCTTCCTTTGACTTCAACTAGACTGGAACAGAACAAAATAAATCATATCCTGTTCACTTAGAAGAATACAAAAAGTAAATGGAATAGTCACGCAAACAAATGGCTTGATATTAAACCTTACAATTACTATTTTACAGCCTTTTCTCTTAATTTGTGGATTGATCTGTGACACTTATCCAAGGCCCCCCATCTCTAATCAGTAATTGCATCATTCTTGAGTCAAGTGATAAAGGTTTTATCTCATATGCCAGCTTTGTTACTCTATCACTCATCAGCTTGGTGTTTTCTTCAACAGTGAATCTCAGGAGACTATGACCCCGTTCACACTACTGTCTTAGGGCCATCGCATATTTAGGTTTGCAAGCCTGTTTACATTTGCTGTTTAAGTCGCCTTTGCACGTTCACATATATGATAGAAAAGCAGGCCTAAAATGTGGCGAATTGTTTTTTTTTTTTTGTTTTTTTTTAATGGAACGACAGCCTGCACTCAGGATGGAAGAGCTATCGGGATATACAGTAATCCTTGATTATTAGCAGATGTTTCTTATTAATATATATTTTTTTCAATGCAGTACAGTAGCAATTTTATGATATATATTAAAAGAAATAAATCATACATTATTGACTATTTTGACTTAATGTTATGGTGTGTAACAGGGTGATGGTCCGAGCTTACCCTCACCCACAAAACACATTATTCTCTCAAGAACACAAAGGTATTTAGAACGCAAGAAACAGCAACTTGCTAGTGTTCACAGGTCTATATATTTATTTTCGTAATGGATACCTCGCTCAGATTGCAAATGACTAACGGGTTGAACATACAATGACTGACATTCACAAGACAAGCTCAAGACTGACCACCTAATATTATTGCTTACTTCTAAGGAAAGACACAGCATTAAATAATAATTAATTAATTATGGTTACACCTGGAATTATTTTATACAAAAATACATTTATTATTTAACATTTATTCCATTTACAAGAAACATTCATATATTTTATACATGTTTCTTCTCATGTATACGTATTTGTTTAACCTGCATGAATACCGTCTTTGTTTACAAACACGATTGTTAATCTATTCTATTGTTTACTCATTATTATTATCCTTGTCATTATTATTCTGTAGTCCCTAACCATTACCAATAAAGACTTAATGTTAGCAATACCCCTTCTCTTGGAAGATTACCAAACATATGGCTATACAAAACCCTCATCGTAACAAAGCTTCATTAAGGGAAGCGCCCTAATCTAAATACAGCAATACACCGGCAACAACATGCACGATGCATAATAAACCACTGCTCTGTCACCAGCAGAATAACATTAACAATAATAATCACAATAACAGGCATTGAAATATTACAGTGAAAATACAAATTGTTACACTTTCAAATTCTAAGCAAGTTACAAGTTTACCAGAGCCATTAATCAATAAAACAAACAAACTTTGTAGTGAGACGCTGGCGTTAAGCACAAAAAAGAATCCTAAGTTTGTTGTTATTTACGTTTCCATTCATTCAATTTATGTTTAGCGCTTCCCATGTGTTGTACAATGATCTGCCTACAGGTGTAATCTACAGCCTTGCTGCATGAAGTAGGTTGACGTGAAATTCGTCCTTGCCAAACTTGTTGATCTGATCATTAGGGATGAGTGTTATTGTTTTCTGCATCTTTGAACAGCTCTGGATACTGACTGAAGTAAACTGAAGCCTCATTCAACACCCGATGCAGTTTTATTAGACAGGTATGTTTATGTAAATGTAAAGCAAAGTTGCCTGTGTTAATGTTTATATATGGTGCGTGCATTGATTTGGTTATTATCAAACAAACAAAAAAAGGCTTGCATGTTTTTTGTCCCTCCCCAAATGTAAAACAAAAAAATCTCCGATATCATAGAAAATCTGCGTTTTTCTGTGTTATCAAAGAAAATCAAATTGGTAATGTGATACAAAAAGGCGGCCTAAGCCTGCTTTGCGTTCATGTATATGTAAAGGCCGACCCTGGTCTCGGATTGCAGGCCCTGGGCCACATCGAAACGGTGGCCTAAATCTAGGCCGGCCCTGGGCTGCCTTTTCTTTTTTGGAATGTTCACATATGAGAAAATCGCAAGTGTGAATGGGGTCATAGTGGCCAGTTACGCACAGTCTTGAAACAGACTTCACCTGATTCTAGTCTTAACTCTTTGGAGATCAAAAGGAGTGAGAATCTGAGTCTGTACAATTCTGTAATAATAAGAAATGAAAACCTGCCCAAAATTAATTTAATAACTTAAGTTAGATATTCATATTGTCTACCAAAATCAGAATCCCAATCTATTTAAATTTAAGTATTGTAAGCTGTCAACTTCTGAAATCTTAAAGTGGTCATGCTTTTTATTAACCTGGCAGTAAAAAACAAAAAATATGGTCATTATCCACAGGCAATAAATCAATAGTAGCCTGGTTTTATTTGTATCATTAAGTATTTCAAACCCTTACACCATTCATTATAATCACAGTAAAAATGTATAAAAAGAACCAGAGAAAATGCTATACAGATAACCAATGCCATTGTGCTGCTCACAAAACAATAATGGACAGAACAAAGACAGAAAAGGAAAGTTACCAAACAAGAAAATCGTAATCTACAAAACCTACTAATAGAAAATTACTCTAAATGACCAGAACTGGTATCAAATAACATATGATTTGATGTTACATCGCGTGCAGTCCCCCCACCCTCCCCCACCCCCCACCCCCTTCATTCCAGGTTTTCTATGTTGTTGTGCATGGTGTTTATTTATTGCTTGTGCAACCATGTCAATACCACCCAGGATCCCTGTGGAGTTGAGATTATCCCTTCTGATTAAGGTGTTTCCAGGGAAAAGATTTTTAAATAAATAAATATGAACTTGTGACTTCTCTTGCAAATATGATTAAAAAAATACTATATGGAATTTTATAATGAACTATCCACCATACATGCATAATTCCTTTCAATTACATTTTTCTTTTTTCTTAAATAACCAGTCTCAGGATAAAACAGAATGCAATTAAACCTGAGTGTGTTTGAAATTAAACATAGTGGTTGCAACACTGGTCTCAAAGACAAAGATGGTGGTCTTTAGCTAAGTGGATGAAACGCTGGTTGTGTGACACCCCACTCAACTCTGCACAGACAGTTCTCTTACTGCGCTTCCTCCAACTGTGAATTCTCTTCAGATTTCAAGTAACTTTTTAGTGAGGCAATAATTGGAAAACTATAGCTTTCTATCCCAGTGGCAACTCAGGTTGGTTCCATTGTTAACATTTAATTAGAGTAATGTGTATTCTCCAAGACCTATGGCGATTAAACATCAAAGCAAGCATTCAATGTAATGAGGTTAGCTTCAGTAGCAGTCAGGCTACAGGTACAGCCCAGATGTGTTGCACTCTTACTTTTGAAATTGGATAGTCGCTTCATTCGTGACTTGATTTTAACTTTCTTGCTGCTCCAGGTCCAGTTGGCCCTTTTGACATTTTTAGGTTGCTGTTTTGTTGTTGTTTTTTAAATTATCCTTTTCACCTTTCTGCTTATAGCTGAATATCAGAACCACTGGGAGCTGTTTCTGGAGTAGGGCTGCAACAAAAGGTACATTTTGACCTTCGAAGGTTCGGAACACATTACCGAAGGAAGGTTCGAACCTTCAATGGTACTCATTTGCATAATTTACTGGTGATGTCACCATAGCTACTTGTTTATATTTGATTGAAAATCCTATTATTTTACAGGTAAGCCATATAAATGGATTAAAACATTCATATGTAGTTGAAAAATAAATTAAATAGAACAGTAATCATGTTTTTATAATTTAAATAAAAATAAAAATGCACGTTGTTTATTTACACGTAATTGATGCTGCTTGCAAGTAAGCTTGCATTGCAGCAGCACGAACTGCCGCGGACTTAGGCAAAACAAACTTAATTTAACAGTCGCCGTTCCAAACAGGTTATCAGTCACAGTCACATTTTACTACTACGACTACTACTACGACTACTACGACTACTACTACTACTAATAATAATAATAATAATAATAATAATAATAATAATAATAATAAAATGAACTTACGATTGTAAAGTGACCACAGAGATTTGGCTGTGCCTCCATGATACATCAACAGTCGCTTGCACAGTTTGTATTCAACTTTTTTTTTGGTCGTCTGGGCATTTAACAAAAAAACCCAAACAGCAGAGGGGTTTTCAGACATTTCTTTCAATACAGCTTACACTATACAGCGCTTTGCTGTAGAGATGGTGAATGAAGAAATTTGCCTCTGGTTAACACAGGCTGGAGGGGAGGGCCTAGGGTTGCTGCCGGCTCTGCTTCGCCTGGGGTCGCTGCGGCGCTGCTTCGCCTGGGGTCGCTGCCGGCTCTGCTAGCCTGGGTCGCTGCGCGCTGCTCGCCTGGGGTCGCTGCGGCTCTGCCATCTGGGGTCGCTGCCGGCCTGCTCGCCTGGGGTGCTACCCGGCTCTGCATCGCCTGGGGTTGCTGCCAGTCCTGAATGGCAGCAGGAAGTACTGTGGCCAGAGCCCAGCAAAAGGGAGCTGCTGGCCACGAAGAAGGGGGGGAGGTCAGGAGACCAGCTCCCCCAGCCACACTTTCGTGGCAGGAAACACTGTGGCCAGAGCCCCACGGAAGGGAGCTGCTGGCCACGAAGAAGGGGGGGGGGAGGTCAGGAGACCAGCTCCCCCAGCCTCACTTTCGTGGCAGGAGAAACGGTGGCCAGCGACCTGGAACAGAGAGCTGCTAGTCACGAAGAAGTGTGGGATGATGGACATTCCACCATGGCTGCCCACAGAAACACCTAGAAAGCCCTGCACATGAAAAGTGGGCAGGGCAAAGCCCTGCTGTTTAAATATATTGTTTATTTATTTATAGAACGGGGTACCCCTCCGCCCCTGTGCAATTTATTATTTTGTATTTGTTTTGTTGTAGTTGTTGTTGTTATTATTATTATGATTATTGTTGTATTATTATTATTATCGTTATGGTTTATAAATATAGTGGTGGAGCCGTGTTTTGTTATTTTTTTGTTTAGCAGCATGGATGGGAAGCCCCATCCACATTAAAAAGCTTGTGCAGAAGGTGACCATCTGCCGAGTTAATTAATTGTTTAATTTGTTGCTTATCAGGAGATGGTCACCTGTATATAAACCTGCAGCTCTCTGCACTCCGGGATGGGTGCTCGAGAGGAGGAACGAGAGTGAGCAAGGAGCGAGAGAGAAAAAACAAACCAGAAAGTAATCTAGGATCAGTGAAGGCTACTGCCCAACCTGATCATATTATTTTATGTTCGTGATTTGGCTTTGTTTGCATCTTTTGTTTTGCTCTGTGAGCAGTGTTTTTGTTAAGCCTTTTATTTTATTTTTGTGTTAAAAATAAATGGCGCCGCAGCGTCTTTTTGCCCTGCAGTACTGCCTTTGTTTTTTATGTTCCTGCATCAGGCCTGACGTCACCACAACGTCATCCTGTCACAGTACACAAAAGGTTTAAAATACAGTGCTTTGCAGAAGTATTCAGCCCAATGCAAAGTTTTCACATTTTGTTGGCACCTGAGCATACTACACGATGCTTTCAAATTAGACTTTACATGTAGAATTTACACAAACTACTCCACGTTGATAAAGTTAAAATAATCCATATAGAATATAAATAAGTAAGACTTACAGAGAAAAACAGATTAATCTCAGTTGCATAAGTATTCAACCCCTTTGCTACTGCAGCCCTAAATCAGCTCAGGTGCAAATGATTTGTTTGAAAGGTCACAAAATTCGTTAAATGGTTTCAGCCTGTGTGTATTCAAAGTGGTTTAACTTAAGATAATTTCCCTCAGGTATATAAATACTTTCAAGCTGCAACTCGCATAGTGATCCAACCATGAAGACCAAGGAGCTTTCGAAATAAGTCAGGGTTAAATTGGCAGAGAGCAGGAGAAGGGTACAAGAAAATTTCAAAGGTGCTGATTATCCCTCTCAGCACAGTGAAGTCCATCATTAAGAAGTGGAAGATGCATCATACTACCCAGACACTACCCAGATCAGGTCGCCCTCCCAAACTGAGCTGCCAGGCAAGCAGGAAACTGGTTTGGGATGTCACTCTGAAGCCAACAATGACCTTGAGAGATCTGCAAAGTTCTGTGACTGAGATGGGAGTCTGTGTTCACACTTCAACAATAAGCCGGTCCCTACACAAAGCTGGCCTGTATGGACGGGTGGCAAGAAAGAAATAATCCTCATCTTAAAGCACATATGGAGTTTGCTAAAAAGCATGTAGATGATACTGCAGACATGTGGAAAAAGGTTTTGTGGTCAAATGAGACAAAAATGTAACTTTTCAGTCTAAATTCCAAGCGTTACGTCTGGCGCAAGCCCAGCACTGCACATCACCCAGTCAACACCATCCCAACTGTCAAGCATGGTGGTGGCAGCATCATGTTATGGGGATGCTTCTCTTCAGCACGGTCTGGGAAGCTTGTCAGGATAGAGGGGAGAATGGATGGTGCAAAGTACAGGCAAATCCTTGGGGAAAACCTGTTTGAGTCAGCCACGACTCTGAAACTTGGGAGGAAATTCACATTTCAGCAGGACAATGACACAAAGCCAAAGCCACACTGGAGTGGTTGAACAAGAAGAGAATTAATGTTCTTGAGTGGCCCAGTCAAAGTCCTGACTAATCACAATTTTCCTGTGAAGAATGGGCAAACATTTCACCATCCTACTGTGCAAAGCTAGTAGAGACCTATCCAAAAAGACTCATAGCAGTAATTGCTGCAAAAGGTGCTTCTACCAAGTACTGACTTAAGGGGCTGAATACTTATGCAACCAGTACATTTCATTTTGTACATTTTCTTTGCAAGTTTTGCTGACATCTAACCTCCTCCTCATGTTCAGTTTACAGCTTTGAATAAAAAAAAAGTTTGTTTGAAAAACTGTGCATACATTATTTGTAATTCAACTTTTTTGTGAATGTCTTTCTGGTTCTGACTACTACACCTGTTACACAACTCACTAAAATGATTTGAGTTTGGTTTTCTGCTAGCCATGTAGTGCTCTGCTAAGGGTTCACCAGAACTAAGGTTGGACAATCTGCAACTCTGCTTTGAGAATGGCTCCATTCCAGGATCACAAACTTATTAGCACGTTTTAAACTAAAGTCTGTGTAAGTTAAGGTTAGTCTTAATTGAGCAATTTAAAACACAATTCATCAATTAGAAATCACTACTTATCAAATTAGCAATATTATAAAAATCATTAGCTGTAAAACACGCACATAAACTGAAGCAAAGTAGTTGGTCCACTTAGCACTGCATGGTCAAAACAAAGGAGTTGGATCTAGATGTGAGAAAACCACTTGTTACAGTCACTACTACAGCAGCAGGGGAATCGATAAAGAGCGTTGAAAAAAATTGCAATACGAAAATCCACAATAATCAAGAAGTATTTGAAGACGAATTCTCTACCTTCTCCTCCCTCTTAAACCCTCCCCCCTCCTCCTCCCTCTTCTATATCCTCTGATGACTTTGCCTCTTTCTTCTCTAATAAAATCTCTGATATCCGCAAACTCTTTATAACACCTCTCCCTCCACCCCACCCCTCCCACTCCAACCCCTACATCCACTGCATCCCCTACTAACTCACCCTCCTTCTCCATCTTCTCTCCCCTCTCAGACTCTGACCTCTCCTCCCTGATCCAGGGTCACAAACCCACCACGTGTGCCCTGGACCCCATCCCCACTCACCTCTTTCAAGCTGCTGCTCCTGCTCTACTTCCCTTCATCTCCCTTCTGAACACCTCTCTCCTTTCTGGTCTCTTTTCCTCTGCCTTCAAACAAGCCTCTATCACTCCCCTCCTCAAAAACCTACCCTTGACCCCACCTCCCTCCAGAGCTACCATCCTGTCTCCCTCCTACCCTTCCTCTCCAAAACCCTTGAGGGGGCTGTACACTGCCAGCTCTCTGCTTTCCTGTCCAACCACTCTCTGCTCGACCCTCTCCAATCTGACTTCCGCTCTGCTCACTCCACTGAAACTGCCCTCCTGTCTGTCACTAACTCACTAAACTCTGCCCGAGCTGCCTCTCTCCTCTGTCCTAATTCTCCTCGACCTCTCTGCTGCCTTTGACACTGTCGATCACTCTATTCTACTATCCTCTCTCGCTGACCTAGGAATCTCTGGCACTGCTCTGGCCTGGTTCTCCTCCTACCTCTCCAACCGCACTTACCAGGTAACCTGGCGTGGAGCAACCTCCAAACCTCGCCCTCTCTCAACAGGAGTCCCCCAAGGGTCAGTCTTGTGTCCTCTCCTGTTCTCTCTCTACACCCGCTCCCTGGGCCCCCTCATCGCATCCTATGGTTTCTCATACCATTTCTATGCTGATGATGCTCAGATTTTCCTCTCCTTTCCCACCTCTGACTCCACCATCCCCACCCGTATCTCTACCTGTCTGTCTGCTAATTCCTCCTGGATGCACTCTCATCACCTCAAACTCAACCTCTCTAAATCTGACCTCCTTTTCTTTCCCTCCTCCTCCTCCTCTGTTCTCTCTATCTCCATTCCTTTGGAATCTACTACACTCTCTCCCTCCTCCTCAGCTAAGAACCTCTGAGTCACCCTGGACCCCTGCCTCTCTTATTCCCAGCACATCTCCACTCTTACACGCACTTGCCAATTTTTCCTGGGCAACATATGAAGAATCTGACCCTTCCTCACCAACTAAGCCACCCAGCTCCTGGTCCAGGCCCTGGTACTCTCCCGCCTAGACTACTGCAACTCCCTCCTGGCTGGCCTCCCTGCATCTGCCACCCGTCTGCTCCAGCTCATCCAGAACTCCGCTGCTCGTCTGGTGATCCACGCAACTCCACTGCTCTGCTCACTCCACTTGCTCCCGATCACTGCTCACATCCAGTTCAAGACTCTTGTACTCGCCTACCGATGCCTTGACCAGACTGCACCCAGCTACCTCCAGACCCTCATCTCTCCCTACACCCCCACTCAACCTCTCTGCTAATAATAATAATAATAATAATAATAATAATAATAATAATAATAATAATAATAATTAAGAAATTATTACCAGACTATACCTTCTAACTTATTGTTATAAGCATTTTTTTTATTTGAAAAGTTATAATTGTAATATAATATTTGCATTACAGCTGTGTTCATTTAAACTGCTATGCTTTGTCTTACTTATCTCTTACTTATACATCATTCTTGAACTTATTGCTTGAACCCAGAAATTTTTATCAGGACCCCATATCAGAACACTACTCAGAAATATTTGCCTTTTATTTACCTAAGGCTATGTATGTAAAATATGATATTTATTTTGGGATACAATGTGAAACTGTTTTTCTACAAAGAAACAGCTATTATATATCCAGCACTGCACTTAACAAGACTAGACTGTGGTACTGTATCTGTAGTTATACATTGTATAGGAGCTGCTATTATTAAGGAAACAAGGGATCACATTCTTCCCAGTTGAATACTCAATAAATCAGTCGGCTGGCAACTGGTTAATTACTTGACGTGTATATCTGACAAATGTTACAGGATGTCAAGTACCTGGATTAATATGGGGTGTAAGCGGTTAGTATTTGTTTTGGATCATTCAATAGACCCATAACCAACGTCCTTGAAATTCTTATTTTTATAATCAAATAGCTCGGGATGCTGAGGAACTTCAGCTATCAGTAGCTCCTCCATGTTGATGGATATTCAAGTTCATCAAGACATGACGTATCCCACACCATGGACCTGATTGGCTAGACCCAGATTTGCCGCTACGGGAAAATGTTTGAGCAGTAAAATATCCCTCACCGAGCGATATTTTGCCGTTCTAAAATTCTGCCGCTGCGACACTTTTTCGCAAAGTCATTTTTTCATCAATGTGTGTTCACACTAATTGAAATAAAAGGTGAGCAATATGTGCTGCATTTTGCCACTTCCCGCTAGTGGTGCCGCGCCGCTCATGTTTTGTCCTAGGCTTAATACAGCCCTAGTCTGCGAGGCTCTGCAGTCAACAATAAAGGTTACAAACATCAATAAAGGCTACAAACAGTTTCCACAAACACGTCTTGGAGAGGATAGCAGATAGTAGGTTGACAGGTTATGCCAGAGATCCCGGGGATTACATTTAATTATCACACCACCTTTCTAAGTATGAAATAACAAAGCAAACACAACCTTGACAAAAAAAAAAAATGTTTTTTTTGGCATTTTATGCAGCTTTTACAATTTGGTAATTTTTAAAACCTGCTTTAAGCATAGCAGGGTCATGGTGTTTGAATAGCTAATTCATGCTTTTCATCTGGTGTCACGTAAAATGTCTTTGAGGGTCTCAACCACAGTGGACATTAATGCATATCACAAAACAACTTCTCAATTTTGGCACACCTGACAGGGCTGAATAATAGGGGGTTCCAGTAGGGGCGTCACTTCATAAAAGATATCAGCCAGGACATCAAAATCAAGTTTTTTTTACCAATGATTTTTCAGTTGCCATTTCAAGCAGATCACTCAGATTAGGATTGGCATGGAAGTTTGTAAATAGGTTTTAACCAAACAGAAAACAGACGCTCATTGCTTGCAGTGGTTACTGGAAGAGTGATGACTATTTTGACGATTTTAGTAATATATAAGTATAAGTAATAGCAAGTATCCTTTTAGAGTTGTACCAGCTCAAAAAGAGAATAAAAACTGCCGGTGGCACTAGTTTAGCTTTTCGTTCCCCTCTTTGACTCAATAACTTCTTAATTAGTTAAAATGGCACTAGCTATTATCACCCCCAAATCTATCAAAAAGGTTTTCATAATCAGTAGTCCCTCGCTAAACCAAACATGTCTGGATACATGAGTTGTCTGATTTTAAATTTGTTGTTTTTATTTTTTTTTATAGTCTTTTTCTTCCATTTTTGGCATCCAGAGTTTCTTTTTATTTGGAGGTTCCATTTTTGGTATTTTAAAATCATATAATTATAATAGGTGTTCAGGCGTTATGATAAGAATAGACACTATGATAGTGAGTCTTGACAAAACGCTTGTCAAATGAAAGTCTTGATTGTTGGAAAGTAAATGTGCCAACTACAGGATGTGTTAATTGGCACATTTGTATAATGTATGTAGAGATCAGCCAATAGCTTTCGGCTTTACAAAGCCCTGGGGAGGATGGAAGTCAATAGGGAGTGAGAAGAGATGGGACTAAGGGAACAGGAGGCATGCAGGAAAAAAGAAAAAAGGGGGGAGATCTGAAACGTTTCACTGCACTGCACGCATACAGTTTAGTTTAGTTGAGTGAAAACGAAACGTTTCTAGTGCTAAAGGCTGCTTGAGTAGGATAGCTGGCACAGAAATGGTACATTAACTCATATTTCCAATTTTATTTCTGTATGTGTGTGGGGCCCTGTGACAGAAATACAATGATTCTTGGTTGTAAATCTCCCTCCCGACCTGTGAGGGCGCTAAGCAGCAAGAACAGAGTTCTTTGGATGGGCTGGTCTGACAGTTCTTTCCCAGGGTCGGGAAGTTGCCCAGTCTGGATGAAGGCGAGACTCTGTTGCAAGAACGCATTGACCCAGAAGGTAAACGATGTGGCTGCCGCACATTGGAGAGGCGGTTGCACTCGTTTACCAAGGAGTCATGTGTGACGGCATAAAAGGGGATGGAGAATCACAATCTGTTCCTTCGCATTTGGTTTGGTTTACAATAGAACCGAAAAGGACTGAAAGAGACCCTGTGAGAAACAGTATCGTAAGTGTTGTGTTTTGTTTGTTTGTAATTGTCTTGTTTGTTATATTACTAGACGGCTAAACACGTTTCCGGAGCTGTTGCCAAGGGCCAGCACTAAGCCAGAACATCACTTCACCACTGACACTAAATAAACTTGTATCACCCACCACGAGCACTACTGCACGCACCCAGGACTGGTGACCGTGTTAGTATAATTGTGGGCCCCTGGGTTCCAGTCACTTGTCCCTTTCACAAGAACACCACAATTTCCTACTTAGAAAAATAACTGGATAAATAGGTACCTCCAATCACATTGTTAAGTGTTTATATTTACAACCGACCAGCTTTACCACGAAACAACAATAAAATAGTACTGTGCCTGCACAACTTATATCAGGGCCATCCCTGCCTGGCATCCCTTAGGAGCAGACATTGGTACACACTGGTACACAATGCTGGGGCAGCAGAGGGGCGGGGCTGGGTTTCTTCACGTAAAAATAAATAAATAAATGTAACACGTTGCAACTTTTGAAAGTACAGTTTGTTTTCAGCTTGGTGTTGTGACAATACAACAATAGCAGATTGTCTCTGACCTCAATCATGGAGAAGTTGTTCACTCTATTGTTTTTATTTGTTTACGACTGTAAGGGCGTGGATAAGGGCGTCTGCTAAGAAATAAATAATAATAATAATAATAATAATAATAATAATAATAATAATAATAATAATAATAATAATAATAAGTCCTCCAGCTTTGTCAACAAATTCCATGTTAACAATACTGGAAATCCTAGAAATTTCAGGTGTATGACATCTTTACAACAGACATTTTATATAGGCCCCAAACAGATAATAGATAAAAGGTTTTGGATCTCCAGCAAAGGTTTTGCCAAGCAACTTTCTTTTTAAATATTTTACCTATGACAGACCTCAGGTACAAATTACTTCCAGTCACCAGGGCCCAGTCATGATTTTAAACAGTGACAAAGAAGTGAAAGCACTGTTTATATTGAGTGACAAATACAATACCACACTCTGAACTCATTTGGTTTCGCTTCGTCTCCTCAGTTACAATTATTCAGGAAGCAGAGAATGAGAACAGCACTTTCGGTTACAGACCATATTGCTATATTGCCTTGAGGGAAAAAGCTTAGCAAAATTATGTCAGTCATTTTTAAGGAACTTCACTTACATTGTGTTTATGAAATGGAAGTGCTTCTAACTCCACACCTCCTCTCACTTAAACGGGAAGGGTAGCATTAAAATCTCTTCCTGAAATAACTGCAGTGATATTTGAGTACAAACAGGTTAGTTTGACATGGACTTTCACCATCTCAGCACAGCAACAACCTACTTTAGGAATGAGACATTTCTTGTGCCACCACTTTCAATACGATAGTCAAGACTTCAATTTAATAGAGTTTAATTTAATAGAGTTTAAGCTGCAGGTTAATTGTTACTGGGGAGGGGGGAATAGCATATTTAGAAATATTCTCCTTCTAATTATCCCATCATCAAACTAAGTAACATAACTCAGGCCAGGGAATCAATGTATCTACATGAAGGCTGTTGTTATTGCTAGGGCCCTGTGCTTTTCACAACTTGTTTTTTTAACCTGTAATTTAGTCCTACAGCCCCAAGATGTCGATATAGTCTCCACAGTAAGCCACGTAATGACAAATCATTAAACAATCATCCCATTACGGTACTTTAACCATTTTAATTGGTCATCCCATTACTACAAAGTACGTATTAGCAGATTAATAAACAGAACGCTGTAGATGGCTACTGACATTTATGTATCCCTTACATCCCTGTGAATACATATAACAGGATTTTAAAAGGGAGTTTTTTTTCAATATTAGTATTCATAAGTGTAAATACATTATTTATAGGTTTTAATTTACCAGTACATTTTTATGCAAATCATTTCGTAAAAAAAAAGAATGATATTTTCTTGATATCTGGATCTCACCGGGCACAAATATATATTTCATCAACAGAAGAGGAGATATTATTTTTTTTAATAGATTTCCCGTTTCTGGCACCGATCCCTGAACAGTATAGATAGTATAACCATTTATTGGAATCTAGGCATTTGATAGATTTTGTAACATATGTAAAGTGTGTTTATTTATTTTTCTTTGTTTTTAGTGGTTTTGTTTTGTTCTTTGAATATAACGTAAAAAAAAAGGTTGATTATAAGAAGCCCATAAGTGTGTTTGTTATGTTTGCATGAAAGACAAACAAAATCCATTCTCAGTTCTTGTACCTTATATTTTGCTATTGAACTTAAGCATCGTCAGTTGGTTAACCCGGTCTTCTTTCATGGATTGATGTGGATTGTCCATATGAAGAAACACTTCTTTCAGCATCTACAGAATTGGTAACAACTGACAAATATATTTTAGCCTTTCTTGCTAAATTGGGAAATAGTTCTGCATTTCTCCAAAGTTCAGTCAAAAAAATTCCACGATAGAAATTTCCATTTACTGAATTACAACTGCCACCATTTTTGATAATAGATGCACATCGTTAGAGGTACTTTCTAAAACCACCAAACTTTAGCAATTCAGCTTTAAAGACAGCAAAACATACATAATAATATAGGTAAGAAAGTAAATATTCTGAACATGCAGATGTTATGTTGTATATAAACATTATTAGAGGAGATGAATCTGGCTTTACTAGCTCTCATGTGACTGGTATTGTTGTTATTCAAGGTAAATGACTGATGAGTGCTGCAAGTTCTCCTCTATTCTGCACATTTATGAGGCTCATTATAATGCAGCTATAATATGGACCTGTGTGAAAATGTATAAACCTTGAGTGTGTCAAATCTTGAAAAAAACTTGCCAGTGAATGACCTTGTAAGAAACCTTAGCTGAACCATTGGCAGACAACGTAGTTACCAACAATGGCAACACAATGTTAACACTATTGTATGTCAAAATATGAGAATGTTACCACTCTTGTACTATTCTGGTAATGATCCTTGACCTTTAATACAGAACCATTGCATTGTAGTCTCACTGCACTAATCCTATTGGAAGGGTAGAGACATTTATGTTTAAACGAGAGCAACTGCCTATATATGAGAACCTTCCATATGATGTCCCTCAGGACATAGAGGTTTTCAGCAGAACAGTAATATGACATAGCATACCCAGATGGTCCTGAATTGAACAGCTGAATCGTACTCTGAGATTTGCTGCACTGTCAATCTTTCCTGTTCCAGTAACATGGGGCAGGAGGATATTTCCAGGAAACCTAAATATAAAATTGACTTCTGCTATTTCATTCCTGGCTGCCTAACTTATGACTGTCACCGGGAGACCATTATTCTGAATGGGAAACCACAAAAGAATGTACTTGTAGTGTTTTCTATTGATGAAAACAAATTCAGATTGAAAGTTCAAAAGCAAACAATAAAGCTGCTAAAAGCTGAGCCCTGCAGAGCATACTTTAGATCTCTCAAAAGATAGTGCCAAATATCTTGGAGAGCTGTCTTTGCTTAGTCAACTGGCTGGCTCTTTTCCAATGCAAAGGATGCCTTTCATGATGGCTTTGCTACTTGCATTGCCATCATAAATTGTGATGCCAGACTGATGTCCTTGACGTGTAACTGATGTTTTTATTTCTTTCCTTCTTGTATTGAATAGGGTGTCATTAGAAAGGGTACAGGTCTCAGATTTCCTCCAAAATAAGACTGACTATATTTAATACTGGCAGTAGTAGTGGAATAATGCCTCCCTGCTTACCTGGCATTGTCAGATCTATTTCCTTTTCCAGAGATGCAGGACCATTGAGCAAAAATCAGTAACATCAGCCATACTGCAATAGGAAAGACAACTGAAATTTACAAGATTTGAAAAAGCCAATCAAAATGTTAATGGTACAAAACTAGTAACAAACATCTCCTTATAATCATTCCCTTTTTCCTAATTCTAAAACATTGAGAGTACTAGTAATCTGGAGTAAAGGCCACATCAGCTGCCTGCTATTCTATATGATTTGTTGATCTTTGTTATGTCAAGGATTCAACCAGGTCATCCTATAGCTCCATCCTTTTTAAAAATGTTTTTTTTTTAAATAATTTCAATTTTCACACAGTCCCCCAAAGACCACAGTTTCACCCTGTATTTATCAAGGAAAAGGTTTTACACAGTTTGAACCAGCCTTCCTTCACTTTTGTATATTGTAACCCCAGTGCATGACTGCGGCTATACATTTTGAGATAAATGTAGTTGTCTTTCTGAAAGGATCCTCCACCCATCAATCTCATACGTTACCAGTTTAAATGTTAACCTATATGTGGGGTTCAGGGGGTGGAGCTAGGCACCAACAACCTATCATCTGCTGTCATCAATTAAATCTACCTTATTTAAACATTAGTCACCTCTACCTAGCTGTCTTGTGTTTTTTCGTTTCCTCCTCCTCCCTCCTCCTCCTCTAGCATCTCAACCGCCTTTGCATCGGTCTCCTCTGGGGGGTTAGTGATTCCACTTTCTCCAACCCTTCGTTAAGCTCCGCTTCATTTACCTCATAGAGGAGGGTTCTCTATGAGTCAGAGGGGACCCCCGGCCAAACCCTTCCATCTGCATGTATGTTTCTTTCGGGATTCTTCTTTCAGGTCTGATGCCTCTATGTGAGGGTCCCTGCCGTGGCATCCCTCGTGTTTGTCGGGTCTCCTCAAAGACGGTGGCCCCTCTCCTGTTTGTCGGGTCTCCTCAGCGACGGAACCCCCTTCTATTATGTTGGGCTTCAAGAGGCGGAACATCACGCATTATATGTTTTAACAGATACTAACTTTATGTTTTCTTTCCGGTTCATGAGCCTCTTCAGATGTCGGTAACCTCGAGACGGTGCCCTCTAGTATGTCGGGTCACCTCAAAGACGGTGGCCCCCTCCTGTTTATCATGTCTATCAATCAAGTAAATGTTGGGCCTTGAAGAGGCGGAGCCCTCTCTCCTTATGTATATGTTCACTAACTCTGTCAATAAACACTACCAGGTGGCATAGCTCCGCCCGTGAACCAGTTAAATAGGTCTCTCTGCCCATGCCCCTTGTTGTTTCTTTGTTTGGTCCTCCTCCTTCCCTGCCTCCACCCTGCAGCGTGCCTTGTCTAGGGGAAGGTGGCCCAAGTGTCACTTGTCCTGCCCCGGCCAAGTCATTCTTAATCACTGTACTGCATTCATCATAGTTCGGTGAGCATAGGGCCGGCTATCGAGCTCCAATGGATAAGGCCATGGGCCAAATTATAAATGTGAATGTATTATGTAACTGTCTGCTATATGGTTGTTCATATCGAGCATAACCTTTTTCCTCTCGACAACCGTTATGTTCATGTCGGGCATTTGTCAGTTGTTCATGTACCCATCAGACATATCTTGCCAAATCAATAAATTGTCATTTTTCACAACTAAGTGGATGTCTCCTTTCTGAATGTGGCATTGGCTCTGAGGGTGTGATAGATAGCACTGCCAATTAGTACACCGTAGTAGTGAGGGATTATAAGGTTTTGAGCTTCTTAAAGAAGGATAATATCACTGAGGTACATCATTCAAAGTGCCCCATTTGTTGTCATGCATTGGCTTTTTCTGCAGTGATATCCTGTGGGGATGGGGAGCGGACTGAGCACTTAGTAGTGAGTTCTAACAGCACACAGTAATAGGAAGCCTTAACAAGTACCTGTCATGCCCAATTCATTTCAACTTACATTAAGTATGTCCATCATGCAAGCCCAAAAGCCTGCAGCACCTCTTCAGTGCACTTTCAAGGAGCTCTGTGGAGAAGAGCTTTGTGCATTCAAACTATGAACATGAGTGTCAAAGCCAGCTGGCAGAAATACAGGCATTTTCAAGCATAATATTTCCCTAAAAATATGATGCTTTCTTTAACCAGAAAAGGTTAACCAGTAACCAGTAGTGTAATATCTTCAATAATTATTATTATTATTATTATTATTATTATTATTATTATTATTATTATTATTATTATTATTATACATTCTTTTCATTCAGCAACAGAGCTTAACAGTATTATTCGAAAACTTATTCAAAAGAATGTCTAGCTTTAAAAATCTAAATGGAAGGAAAGCATAGCATTGAAAAGGTACAGTTAATGAGTTATATATTTTAAATGTTTAAAATAACAATAATGGGGGCCCCCCCGAGTGGCACATCTGGTAAAGGCACTCCACGTGGCGTGCAGGATGCGCCCTATAGCCTGGAGATCGCCGGTTCGAGTCCAGGCTATACCACTGCCAACCGTGGACTGGAGCTCCCAGGGGGTGGCGCACAATTGGCCGAGCCAGGGTGTCCTCGGCTCACCGCGCACCAGCGACCCCTGTAGACTGGCTGGGCGCCTGCGGGCCTGCCTGTAAGTTACCCAGAGCTGCGTGGTCCTCCACGCTGTAGCTCTGAGGTGGCTGCATGGCACACATTTCGAAAGCACATGTGTCCATCTTCGTCTCTCCCGAGTCAGCTGGGGTGGCAGCTGAGCTAGGTTGAAATAAAAATAATTGGGCTTTCCAAATTGGGGAGAAAATGAAAAAAAAAATGCCGATTCCAAATTTAAAAAAATAAATAAATAAATAAATAAATAAATAACAATAATGGTGGTGTGTGACAGGGTGGCTGAGTCGGTGACGTCACGGCAGAAGCAGGAAGGTAAAGCACTGACACCAGACACTGCAGTTTTTAAAGAAATACGCAGCTGGCCGCCATTTTATTTACAAATAACAAAAATAAATAAAAGGTTTAATCAAAAACACACTGTGCTCACAGAGCAAAATAAAAGGGTAAACAAAAAATAATCACGGACACAAAATAAATAAAACAACACAGGTCAGGCTGGGCAGATTGCCTTCACTGCTCCTATGTCTTTTAAATAAAGCTTCAGTTTTTCTCTCGCTCCACTCGCTCTCTCCTCTCTCCTCTCTCCTCTCTCCTCTCTCCTCTCTAACACCCACCCCGAGTCCCGAGAGCTGCAGGCTTTTATATTAGTGACCGAGGGATTAACTATCTATTATTTAATAATCCCCTGGTCACATTCCGCACGGGTTTTCTAATTATTCCTGTGGATGTATGTTTCTTTCGGGATTCTTCTTTCAGGTCTGATGCCTCTATGTGAGGGTCCCCAAGCGGTGGCATCCCTCGTGTTTGTCGGGTCTCCTCAAAGACGGTGGCCCCTCTCCTGTTTGTCGGGTCTCCTCAGCGACGGAACCCCCTTCTATTATGTTGGGCTTCGAAGAGGCGGAACATCACGCATTATATGTTTTAACAGATACTAACTTTATGTTTTCTTTCCGGTTCGCGAGCCTCTTCGTATGTCAGACGGTGCCCCTCTAGTATGTCGGGTCACCTCAAAGACGGTGGCCCCCCTCCTGTTTATCATGTCTATCAATCAAGTAAATGTTGGGCCTTGAAGAGGCGGAGCCCCTCTCTCCTTATGTATATGTTCACTAACTCTGTCAATAAACACTACCAGGTGGCATAGCTCCGCCCCGTGAACCAGTTAAATAGGTCTCTCTGCCCATGCCCCCTTGTTGTTTCTTTGTTTGGTCCTCCTCCTTCCCTGCCTCCACCCTGCAGCGTGCCTTGTCTAGGGGGAAGGTGGCCCAAGTGTCACTTGTCCTGCCCCCGGCCAAGTCATTCTTAATCACTGTACTGCATTCATCATAGTTCGGTGAGCATAGGGCCGGCTATCGAGCTCCAATGGATAAGGCCATGGGCCAAATTATAAATGTGAATGTATTATGTAACTGTCTGCTATATGGTTGTTCATATCGAGCATAACCTTTTTCCCTCTCGACAACCGTTATGTTCATGTCGGGCATTTGTCAGTTGTTCATGTACCCATCAGACATATCTTGCCAAATCAATAAATTGTCATTTTTCACAACTAAGTGGATGTCTCCTTTCTGAATGTGGCATTGGCTCTGAGGGTGTGATAGATAGCACTGCCAATTAGTACACCGTAGTAGTGAGGGATTATAAGGTTTTGAGCTTCTTAAAGAAGGATAATATCACTGAGGTACATCATTCAAAGTGCCCCATTTGTTGTCATGCATTGGCTTTTTCTGCAGTGATATCCTGTGGGGATGGGAGCGGACTGAGCACTTAGTAGTGAGTTCTAACAGCACACAGTAATAGGAAGCCTTAACAAGTACCTGTCATGCCCAATTCATTTCAACTTACATTAAGTATGTCCATCATGCAAGCCCAAAAGCCTGCAGCACCTCTTCAGTGCACTTTCAAGGAGCTCTGTGGAGAAGAGCTTTGTGCATTCAAACTATGAACATGAGTGTCAAAGCCAGCTGGCAGAAATACAGGCATTTTCAAGCATAATATTTCCCTAAAAATATGATGCTTTCTTTAACCAGAAAAGGTTAACCAGTAACCAGTAGTGTAATATCTTCAATAATTATTATTATTATTATTATTATTATTATTATTATTATTATTATTATTATTATTATTATTATACATTCTTTTCATTCAGCAACAGAGCTTAACAGTATTATTCGAAAACTTATTCAAAAGAATGTCTAGCTTTAAAAATCTAAATGGAAGGAAAGCATAGCATTGAAAAGGTACAGTTAATGAGTTATATATTTTAAATGTTTAAAATAACAATAATGGGGGCCCCCGAGTGGCACATCTGGTAAAGGCACTCCACGTGGCGTGCAGGATGCGCCCTATAGCCTGGAGATCGCCGGTTCGAGTCCAGGCTATACCACTGCCAACCGTGGACTGGAGCTCCCAGGGGGTGGCGCACAATTGGCCGAGCCAGGGTGTCCTCGGCTCACCGCGCACCAGCGACCCCTGTAGACTGGCTGGGCGCCTGCGGGCCTGCCTGTAAGTTACCCAGAGCTGCGTGGTCCTCCGACGCTGTAGCTCTGAGGTGGCTGCATGGCACACATTTCGGAAAGCACATGTGTCCATCTTCGTCTCTCCCGAGTCAGCGTGGGGGTGGCAGCGCTGAGCTAGGTTGAAATAAAAATAATTGGGCTTTCCAAATTGGGGAGAAAATGAAAAAAAAAATGCCGATTCCAAATTTAAAAAAATAAATAAATAAATAAATAACAATAATGGTGGTGTGTGACAGGGTGGCTGAGTCGGTGACGTCACGGCAGAAGCAGGAAGGTAAAGCACTGACACCAGACACTGCAGTTTTTAAAGAAATACGCAGCTGGCCGCCATTTTATTTACAAATAACAAAAATAAATAAAAGGTTTAATCAAAAACACACTGTGCTCACAGAGCAAAATAAAAGGGTAAACAAAAAATAATCATGGACACAAAATAAATAAAACAACACAGGTCAGGCTGGGCAGATTGCCTTCACTGCTCCTATGTCTTTTAAATAAAGCTTCAGTTTTTCTCTCGCTCCACTCGCTCTCTCTCTCTCTCTCTCTCTCCTCTCTCCTCTCTCCTCTCTAACACCCACCCCGAGTCCCGAGAGCTGCAGGCTTTTATATTAGTGACCGAGGGATTAACTATCTATTATTTAATAATCCCCTGGTCACATTCCGCACGGGTTTTCTAATTATTCCTGGCAGAGGACGAGCACCAATCTCGCCTCTGCCAGAATACGTTTACACAAAACAAAACAATAACAAAACCCACCGCGCTCACCGTCATTTAAAATACATAACTAAACACAGAAATAACAACAGAATACACGGCGCCTCGCCGTCATAAATAATAAATACATAAACAAACACAAAATAACACAGGCGGAGGGGGAACCCCCGTTCTGAAAATAAATAAACAAATGAATGTGCAGGGCTCTCTAGCTGTTTCCAATCACAATGAAACCCTGATTATCGGGTATTACCTTGGTAGCTGATCTTGTCTGTACTGTAGGGCCTTCTTCTACGCCTTGGGCACTTCGACTTCCTGACAGTTAGCTACCTAACGGTAATGCCTTCTAATCAGGGTTCTATTGTTTAATTATCATTAAGTATTGATATTAATAGGCTGAATCTCGTTTACAAAGGTTATAAGAATGAAGCCAATAGAAGGTGTTGTAAAATTATAGATTAGATTGGACCGTGACCTGGAGCATGTGAAGGGTATATCTATGATTACCAGCTATTGGTGGTTCATGTGTTTTATGATGGAGGATATAAAGACTTTGAAAACTCATACAACTTTATAAACCATGTGACCTTCAGGTTCATTGATGTGGATATCTAAAACTTGTATAATGTATTATTATTGTACTCTTTTTTAAATAGGCTATAGCATTTACAGCTTTATTAAGCGGCTGGGTGTACATTATTAGTAGTGATAGTATTATTAAATTCCATTTTGAAAATGCATGACTTTGATACTTTATTAAACAGGCTTTAAAGATGTCAGTATTTAACTGTAACACTATGAAGGATTTGCTTTGTTGCAGTAGTGTCTGTGGAGGAACCAGGGGTTAAAATTGCAGGCATGAAACAGCAGAGTTCTAATTAAATCAAAGAGTGAGAAGGAGCCCACTGGACCCTGAAACGGATTCGCTTACCTTCTGATATTCATAAAGAAGCTTTATTCTTCACAGGGGCTACTGTTTGCACTGAGATCCCCATCGGAGAGTAGAGGAATGCCATTTTCCCCTAGGCTGACACCAGCTTTTCATGTTCTTCTCAAGCACGCCGATTAATGTCAAAACTAGGGTCAGACCCCAAATCAGCAAAAAACAGTATGTGCATATCTGCTGGATGGATAAATATCCTATTTTAGAAAGGAGATGTCCACTTAGTAGTAGAAAATAACAATGTATTGATTGCGAAAGATATGCCTGATGGGCACATAAACAATTGGCAAACAGTTATGCCCAACATGAACATGATAGCCGACAGATACATAATACATTCACATTAATAATTTGGCTCATGGCCTTATCCATTGGAGCTCGATAGCCAGCCCTGTGTTGGCCAAGCTAAGATGAATGCAATACAGTGATTAAAAATGAATCGGCCAGCAGGCAGGACAAAGTAGCACTTGGGGCCACCTTCCCCCTGGACAAGGCACGCTGCAGGGTGGAGGCAGGGAGGAAGAGGACCAAACAAAGAAACAACAGGGGTGCATGGGCAGAGAGACCTATTTAACTGGTTAAACTGGTAATGTATATGATTGATGTGTGGAGTCTTCTTTCGGAAATACAAGTTTCCAACTTCCATAACTGCTTTATTGTTTTTTCTGTATTTCAGATGATACAACACCCTTCCTTTTAACCATAATCCCCCACTCACCATTATTCTGTTTAAGACAGCAAAGCATGAAAAAATATATATTTTGCTCTGACCTCATTAAATAACCTAATATATGTCTATAGATTCCAGGTCTGTTTTTGCAAAAGGCCATGTTCCTGCTTAGTGATGCCCTTTAACCCCCGTCTTTCAGATTAAGCTGATGAAATATTTGAAAGGCTATGAAGCGATGAATGCCACTGCATTCCAGAGAAGAATGTGGGGGATGACTTCCCTTATCTAACTCTCATTTGTAACCTTTACTATAAACACTTTATAGGACATAACAGCAGGGGTAGTTTGAAAGGCTTTTTGAGCTTCCTTGGAGGGGTCTTTTCATTTTTCAGAATATCCTTTGAGTTATACACTACCACTTTTAAATGACTTCAATGTATCTGTTTTTAAAAGCTTTATTCTCTTGTACAAGGCCATTAAACAATGAGATAATATCTTTTTAGATTACACAGCTGCTACAATTACCTCGATAAAAACTTTTTCTACATTCTATTTTACCGTCTATCATGAACATTCATATGGCTTAGCAATCATTATACAGACTGTTAGATGCAGATTTTGAATGCTGGTACTTATGCTAAAAATGGTTAAGTTCTAATATTGAGTGTTATATTGTGCACTATGCGAAATACGTAGTGGTTTTACTGAATTATAAAAGTACATTTTGAGAATTTGTTAGAGTGTGTCAGTTAACAGTGAATCAGCTGATTTTCTGCAACACTGCATTGTAATATATCCAGCAAGCTGTGTTCAGGTACATTAAGTTTGCATAAGGAGCTTGCAAAAACATGACATTTGTGTGTACTATTGGAGCATCTGATGTTCAAAAGACAAGATGCACAAAAACAAACTAAAAGTAATTTAAATTGAATTTTGTGTAGCCAACTATTTAACCCTCATCAGTAGATATCTGCCTTTTGTTTTGCAGAAGACCGGTACGTCACAGAAAGAAGGGTACTAAAGCATTCTAAGTACTGGAGCACCCTCTTATTGTTGTTGTGAAAGGGTTTTAATATCATGATTTTATAAAGCAGCCTCAAGTTTGTCTTAATAGTGTGCCATTAATAAATGCATTCAACTTTTGTAAATGTGAATATGAAATCATTAAGGTGGTGCTTACATTGTGTTTTATGTATGAAAACTTAAACATGTATTTCATTTGTCTCTTCTGGAAAATTGGTAGATTCTGCTTTGTTACTCCATTGTCCTTATCCTCTTTACAAGGAGCTTATTTACAGTTCAGAAGCTTCTTCTCCAAATGGCTATTTGATGCATTTCATTGTTTCTAGGTTGTCAAGTGCTAAAGCTTACACAGAGTGGACTGCTCTACGCTTATTATAGGGGTGTAACAGTGGGCCTTGGCAACTCAGCATTCAGTAAACATTTACTCTTGGTTGAAAATATAATAAAATGCCAAACATGTTTATCTAACTAAGATGCTGACTGAAAAAAAGAACTGCTTGGCCTAGTTTCTAGAGAGAATGGAATTTTAATTTGTGTCTTTGACTTTGGCTAAAATAAATAGTTTCCAGCACATAAGTCGATATGAAAGTGGGCATGGAGGCAGACAGTATCTATGTGAAATACTATTGCACTATGGCAGGGTTTCCATGCTGTTTTGGTAGGACCTTTGGGGTTTCCATGTAGTTTTCTTATAGGGAGAGAAATTCATCTTCCAAATACAAACAACCTAATTAATATTAAAATGTTTCTGTCCGCGTTCCAATTTGGCCAGCATGACTACTGATAGCGTGCAGCTTTCTGAAACTGGGTTTCCACTAAGTTTTTAGATTGCTTTGAAGTGCAGCCTGCCTCATTTGGCCACCCAAAAATTATAACAAAACAAAAACAAGGGAAACAAAACAAAAACCCAGATATAGCGTGTGGTGGAGTGTCCCGCCCCCATTTATTATTATTTGTATTTTTGTTTGCGGCACGGATAAAAGCGCCATGCCTTTTATTATTTATATTTAAAAACCTCGTGAGGATGCATGACTGATCAGCTACTGATTATTTAACTAGCTGACAGTCATGCATCCTTACCAAACGCGTGCAGACTGTGGCCGAGGGGTAATAAGATAATTAACAACTAGTTATCCCCTCAGCCAGAGTATAAGAACCGGCAGCTGTCCGGGTTGGTTGTTGAGTATAGAGAGGAGAGTACGGGAGAGCGGAGAGAAAGAGCGAGGAAAAAGAACAATTGCTATATTTTAAAAATATACTTGTTGCTGTTTATTTGTTTGGCCAATGCGCCTTTTTGTTTTGTGGTTTGTTTAAATCTTTTATTTTTGTTTTGTTTATTAATAAATACGCTGAGTGCCATTGCACTCAGCTTCACCCGCCCATCCATTGTTTTGGTTTCAGTTACTTCCTGGTCCGTGACGTCATCACACCTCACCACTGCAAGCCAGCCTGTCACATAGCGTTACACAAATACAAATAATACAAAAATAAAAATACCAGCATTCCATAAGAAAGTGATGTGTACTATCCATGTATTGTTTGCTAAACATTTTTGATTGCATATATTTATTATAAACCTATTATATACGTACATATATAATATGTAAAAGTTTTCCTACAGAACCATACCTTTAGCAATTGTGATCCTTATGAAGGCAAAGGGTGGTCACACCAAATATGGATTTGATTTAGATTTTTCTTCTGTTCACTCACTTTGCATTTAGTTAATTGATAAATATAATCTATTAACATGTCTATTTTTGAAAGCATTCTTACTTTACAGCATTTTTCACACCTGCCTAAAACTTTTGCACTAGTACTTGATATATTATATTTTTTATTATTATTATTTTTTTGTTATTGTGGATACCGGTAGGCCATACTTCAACAATTGTCTCTGTAGATGCTAATCTACCCAGGCATTTTTGTAACTTCAGCTGATGTTAAGCCCTGTACTTGTCTTTTTGAACAAATTCGTGGAACCAACAGGTTGTTTTTTTCTTTTTCATGTTTTCGTTCTTCTAAAACAAATTTTGCTCAATGAATTAGGTTTAAGAGATTTTACTTCAACTCTAGGTGGTCGCTCAAGCCTGGTACAGTCAGTAGCCCACAGGAATAATACAGGAGACCACTTGCACCAATTCCAAACTTAATACATAAATACATTTTGGAGTACAAACATGACTTTATTTTGTCCTTGGTATGCTACTTAGGGCTAGTGTACAATGAATTGCATTTTATTGCTAAGGGGTGCACATCGTGAAGTGGAGATCCCTTAGAGCAGACTGCAAATCTACTAGATGTATTTGTTTATGAATACTTATTTACAACTTTTTGGGATTATTGTGATGGGGGTGGGGGGATGGAGGTAGTGCTTGTGGACAGCACATTGTAAAGTATGATGAGATCAATCAGCGAAGACATATTATTTATTATCTGAGTGTTATTTAGGAATTTGGGGTATTTATTGTGATAGAGAGATGCTTGTTTTTTTCCATATTAGACTAATGGCTCCTTATTAAATCTGCAACCTTAAAAATGCACAAAATCACACATTTTCCAAAAACTTTGGAAAGTGATATTTGATGTATTTCTGATGAAAAAATACATGACCCATTAAACAAAGCACACAACTCGTAGATAAAAAAAAAATGCATATAACATGTGAAACATACTGTATCTTGCCATAAAACATATTCTTTAAAGCTAGTGCAAACAGACAACATCTTGTGTGTGCAATAAAAGCATAAATATTAGTTACAGGCACATTGTTTAAGTGTTGTCTGTGTCTCTACCTCCACCAGTACTAGTAGTACAAAATTATTCCTGATAGACTCCTGATCTTAAATAAAATCTCACAACAAAAACAACTAACAACTAAAAACAAGACATCACAGGAAAAACAAATGCCACTGTTTAACAGCAAGAAACACAAAAAATATATTTCCTTTGTTAAGAAATGTATGTCTGATGAAAATAAAAACACTTTGGTAAAATTAAATGGGTTTCCCTTAAGCAGTGCACACAACTCATGGAAAATAAAAAAATAAATAAATACATTTAGAAAAAAACTGTCCTCATTTAAGGCTACTGCTACAAGTTGCCTATTTCTCTATTTCAACGATAGCAGGGATTCAGGGGTAATTCGAAAAGCATACAGTAATATGACTTTCAGACTGGAAGCTCACCAGAGTTTGAGTGATGGACAGAGCTGATCATTGACCTAGTGCATGTGGATACAGATAGCACACTAATCAGTTGTGTTACAGATATGTAGTTAACAGGTGGCAGCAACAGTAGGTAGTAAGAATGTTAGGTACAGGGTAACATGGAAGAAGGAATGGAAGTCAGGTTAGAATGAGACACCTCTTGTTGTTTACATTTTGAAATGTGAGCCTAATGAAAGACATCTGCCCGGAGAGCAGCACGTCATTTCCCCACACCTTGGCCTTTTCATTTATATGAGGAGAGGCTCTGTAAATAGTTCTATCACAGCCACCGAGAAAAATCTATTTATTGTATTTGCAGAGTAAAAAACAAATGGGGTATGAAGAGGTGGAAATCCTGTTCTGTACAGTAGTAGATGGCACATGAAGCTAGGCAACAGTGACGTTGATGTTTTTCAAGTTTTAGATGCTGGCAGCTTGCCAGAGGCTTGCTCTCTTGCCTTTGCTCTTGCTCTCTCGAACCAGAGTTTGATGTAACATTAATCTCCCTGTGTGCTGATGGCTGCAGTGAATCCCTCAATCAGAGCGATGTACTTACCAGACTGTGTAAAAAAAACAGGGTCAGGCCGAGTTCACATGGGCAGCAGAAACAGACTTATAAAAGTCTCATGTTGCAGGCAAAAAAGCCATGCAGACTCCATGTATTCATATACAACCAAGATAATTATTCTACTGTCCACAAAGGGCCTCACTAACAATTTGTAAATAAAATGTCAAATGTCATGACCAAGGTGGGTGGAATGATATGGTACAGCTATTTATATACAGTACAGTAAAATCCATTTTTAGCATGAAGATACCCTATGTAATAAGTATCAATGTCCTACAGTATCCAGACCACTGTGCAATTTGTGTTTCAGTTCCAATACTGGTACTGCAGTGGTCAGCTTATGGTTTACATTTTTTGATGGTAAAGAACTGGTATCCCAAAGGGGAGATATGAGTTGCTGGGATATGACTGAAATATCCCTATGTACTGTAAATCCCTGTGTTATGTTTAAGCTAATGTTTTGTTTATCAATGTTTTGTTTTTTTTCTAATAGTGAAAGCATTCAGAACAGTCTATCGGCTTAAAATACAATGGATTTGCAAGAGGGCATTATGCCTGCATATTTTATGTTAGCTTGCTAGGGAATGCTATTAATTGAAAATCTGAGGGTGAGAGATTGAGAGGTTATCTTTATATATATTTATCTATCTTTCTCTGCATCTCTAGCCAGCTATTTGTACTATAAATCATATCTCACATCAATTTATTTATCTCAATCCCTGATTGCCCTATCAATCATCATGTGTCTATCAATGTAGACAATATCTTTGTGTCGTTATGTTTATGTACCTGTCACATTACAAACACAGTAGTGTAGATGTGGAGATGTAAGTGACTTAGTTACAGCCAAACCCTCCTTGTTTTTAGCCACCCCACACAGCTGTTAGGAGTGGATTCCAAAGAGGACTTAACCAAAATTAAAAACTGATTATGTAGTTTGAAACAGTGATGTAATGTCAGAGAACACCTGCAGTAAGGTATGGCACCACTATTTTTAATTAGAAAATGGATCACAGATTACCTAATTTAAAACTATGTTTAACCTCTGTTCCAAAATAAAATATAGCATTTATGTAATTATTTTTTTTTTTTGCTTGATGAAAGAAAATCTCCATTCTCGTGCTCCCTCTCTGAATGTTGTTTCTCAATGTAGACTAAAGTCTGCTTCTCGCTGTCCTATACGGTTAATGAATCTATTTAAAATAAGTATAGCAACTAAAGTAAAAAAAAAAAAAGCGACACCAGTGGCCTCCCAGTAACACCTCTCTTAACGAATCAAACAGACCAAACCCTTAAATTTCTCAGTCAGCCTAGGTCTATCAAAACTGCAGCATACTTTAATACAGTTTAACACAATACCACCAGATCTCGGTACAAATCAATAACCATGCAGTATCACAGTATTGTGCTCTTGATATTTCTAGCAATCGAACTTGCAAGCCATAGTGCAGGGGTGTGCAATTTTTGAGTGTCTAACGGTATAACGCAACTGTATCGCTACTGTACCGGTATTGAAAAGTGAGTTAGGACAGAAAGTGGTTTCATACCGGTGTATTCTATACTGAAACAAACTGTACAAGAATCGTACCGATACAAGTGTGAACAGGGCTTAAGAGTACAACTATAATAAGTAGCAGGGAGTTATTCAAATATAAAAATAGATTCTGCCTTTTTTCCACTCTTTCTCTATAAGCTGAATCCAACTCCTGATGTACCAGTGTTTTCGTTTGTTGCATCACAGATATTAAATCATTGCCAACTATTACTGCTGCTTTGTGGAATTCAGATTTTTCTTGACGTTCTTTCAGTTTTGTCACTGCTGAACCCCAGATTTTTAAAGGACTTGTGTATAACCTGTCAAGCTTCTCTGCATTTTGTACTGTTTGTCTACCAAAACGCACACAATACTTCAGTATGCTTCATCAGATTCTCGCAGACAAAATAATGTTTTTTTTATATACTTTTTTTTTTAAAATAACATCTTGTCCCATGATGGCTAACTGGAACACTGCTGCAGCAGGGTGATCCTGGTTTCATACCCTGATGGCTTTTTTTCTGCACTACTCTCACTGAAAAATAAATACATAAAAGAATCAAACATATTGCCATTAGATTTACAGTCTGCATTTTATTTTAAAATAATAATACAATATTGTACAGATAATCTCATATATAAGCATTTCATTTCTAGCATTATAGCATATTTGACAACCTTTGTGTTTTAATAGTTTCACAAATTGATGGATTGTGCATGTCCAATAAATAACTAGTATCGCTTCTGTTCAAATCTTGTAAAAAAAAAAAAAGTTTTTTTTTTTTTTTTAAATATAGCATTTAAATGTAAAAAAAAATGTAAATATGGTAAATAGCAAGCTAGGTTAGCAACAATAAAATCAAAAGAAAAAAAAAATAATTACATTTTTTGCCAGGGAAAGTTTGTCTTGAAATGCTTCTAAACAGTAAACTTCATGTTTATTTTTAAACATCCCAAGTACAAGTACTGTACACGCTTGACCAAAAAGTTGACTCAGAAATAATTTTATAAATTACACAACACAATTTTTTCTAGTACCTTAGCGACCATTGTGTTTGTCCCCTTATTATTTAAATGCTGGGGACACAGTAAAATGTACAGATTAGTACTAAACAGTACATTTCTAATACAATCGTGTTAATCCTTTAGCAACTAATGTATGTCAAAGAAATATTAAAGGAAGGCTGGTGTTTCTTATGTGTTTAAAACCGGACATTAGGGCATCCAGGCTTATTAATTCCTGCCCCCCGGACACAGATGCCAATTCCTGGACTGACTGTCCGGGTCAAACCTGGACAACTCTAGGACAGAGAAACTATCTGAATACTGTATTCAAACACACATTGATGCACATGAATTTGAAGGAAAAAAGCTACATCTGTGTCCCCGCCATAAATGACATAGTTGACAGCTATTATAAATACGTATCACAGCGTGTTTTGCTTTGCACCAATTTACCACCCTACCAGAATTTGCACGACCGTTTCTAATGGTGTGCGAGATTAACATAAAAAACAGTATCAAGTGCTGCTTCAGATTTGGCACGCATGTCAGAATCAGGGATAGAGATGCAGGTATAGCCCAGCTTGCAAGGTAAATGTTACTTAAAGTGATCAAAGTTTTGTTTTGTTGTAATCCTATCTTCTATTATGAGGTGATTAATACAAAATCCAAAATGGTGAGTTTTTTTATTTGTGCAACGCCCTTTTCCACATGTATTTTTGGAGGAGTTTATTGAGGTTCATTCTGACAGCTTTCACTTGTGTGTACAGCTAAAAAAAATGCAGAAGTAAACCTCAGTAATTCTATTACTTTATAAAAAATGTGTCTCTTGCCACTTTGTTTATTGTGAAGAAACAATGTCAGGGAAACATGTCTACTTTTGTACTGTTTGTGCCTGAAATACACTAGAAAAATGTATAAATTTAACTATGTGACAAGCAAAGTAAGGCCTTCACAACCTATTGCAGCGTATCAGCTTTTCAGGATGTGTTAATCGAGTTCGAAGAGATCACACAAGAGACTGTAGCTTCGGTCCACAACAGGAATTTTTAATTCAGGTTACACTGCACATAACAGTCATGGCAAGCTTCCCCACACTCTGCCCCGAGGAGCTTGCAGGCTTCCCTTAAATAACCCAAAGCCCTCCAACAAAAATACAACACTGTATCACATTTTCCCCCCCTGGCCCTCCTCCCTTCTTTTAGTCCAGGGGCATCCCTCGAAATACACTAGAAAAGGAGAAAAACAAAAAATCGCAAAATTTGTTTGCCTTTGTGTACAAGGTGCCTGAACAGATTTTGTTTGTATGAAATTATTATTTAAGCTATTGGAAATACCCACAACACAAGATTATGATTTCCATTACACAAGAGTAGATGTTAAAACTTCATGCTGATTTGAACTTGACTCACGCCAAGATAAGCACCAACTAAGACGTAGCTTTACAATAAACTAATGTAATCCATATGTATTTCCATCCATTTGCGCTTCCTTCCATATGATGATGTAGATATCCTTCTGTCTGGTGTTGATGGCTGAAGTGTAATGCTGGCTCCAGGGATCAGCTTATTGCCTCCCTAGTGCATCAGCACACACAACGGCTGTGATGCTGGCTCTGGGGATCAACCACAGTGCAGTCTCCCCAGCACATCAGCATGACAACCATCTGGATTGAGCTAAGTAGGGTGCATCTCTGGGGTCTTCAAGTGGGCACCTTCCATCCTCGGTGTTTCGTTGACTAGCCCACGACACCTCAAGAGGGCTCGACAGTGATTCTGGCGTCCCAGCATCACCCCCACTGGTAATTTAAAGCTTGATACAGCACACAACCCTGAGATTAACAGTTTAGAAAAAAATACGGAGGAACTAAATGTTAATATTGTAAGAGCCTCAGGATATACCATCTGAACTTGTATAATGAACCCTGGAGGCTACCAGACCCACACATGGAATACTGAGCAAACCGCATTACTCATGGGATACTGAGGAAAACTTTATATTCATTAGCAACTAAAATTAACGACTCGGGACATTTAACTGCACAAGATGGGCCTTACTAGACAGTAAAGCCCTCTTCTCTAATAAGAAGGCTTTCTTTAATAACATAGTTTCAGATATGCTGCATGCTTTTTTCTTCTTTCAAGCGTATTATTATTATTATTATTATTATTATTATTATTATTATTATTATTATTATTATTATTATTATTATTAATATTATTATTATTAATTTAGCCTTAATTTCCTTGTAAACAACCACATACAATATACTGATTATCTTTTCCTATGGCTGTGTACAGCATATTAAACCTCCAATTGAGCTATCCTGGGTTTTTTGGGTTATATTAAGGATGTTCTAAACTCTGAGGGGTAGACGTACTAAGAATGGCCAGTCACAACACAAACATACCGCAGTTTAAATTTCTATTGCAACAATTCGCTAAGTATACATTTTGTCGTGTGTACTAAATGAAGATATGTTAATAAAGAGAGCCACAAAATACTAATGTAAATATTTGTTGCGTCCTCTTAGCGAGATCTCTAGCATTGCGAGAGTCATGCGACATTTTTTCGAATAAACAATGAAAGGAGGTGTCGGGTTTAAAAAAATACAACAACATCGCGCACACATACATTTATAGTGCTCAATGTATTTTAAATGTATAAATCATTGCGCTGAAATAACACTGTGGAAGGGTGGTGGGCAATTCACTGACACACACGGGAGACAGAAAGTTTGATTGAAAACACCGCACTGGTGCCCAGTTTTATTATTTTCTATATTTTCTTTTAGCCCGCAGAGGGCGCTGTTGTCCATGACCTGAATACCGGCAATGGTAAACAAGACCACAGAAATACCAATACTGGTAAACAGTTAAATGCTGGCGCACTCACAGGTGCTCTGAAATAATAAATAACAAAAGGTGAAAGAAAAGGGAAAATAAAACACAGTAATAAAACTACAAAATAAAGGTGCTGCTTACACAGTGCCCCCACTGCCGCTAAGCCGGTTAGCTCGGGTCTCCGTCCTACGCTGTTATGCACTATACTCTGGGGTGGCCAAGGTTCCCCTTCTACTCATACACGTTCCCTCGGATACGTAACAATTTATTTTACATATTATTTTCTTTCTCTAGGCTGGCTGTCTTCCTCAGCCGTGGTTGCCTATTTTGTTCTTTCGCTCCAACCATTGGCGTTCCTGCCTGGTCTATGTTTACACTGGCCTTCTCAGCCAGCGTCTCTGTGTATTCCCAATCACGGCCACCCGAATGCATAACCAAGTGCAGTACTTATGGGCCGAGCAATCCCCCAAGGCCCGCCTCTCAGCCACTCAGAGAGAGGGAAAGCCAACTCACCCTCTTCCGCACCTCTCCGTGTCATCGTCATGACTGACAGACAGATCTTACGAGGCTGCTGCCCTCTTCCTGCAGAATCACGTATACGCCAGACAGTCAGCACAGATCTCTCCTGTTACAAACACTAATGTGTTTTGGGTAGACTACACATTACATTATGAAAGACATATAAATCTGTACAGTATGCCTATACAGTATACAGTACAGTAGCAAAATCAAATGAATACCAAGAGCACTTTCTTTTTACTTTAGCCTGTAGGCTACCTGTACCACAAAATACATCATGCTGCTGCATTGGCGAATAAAGCTTGCAAGGTTTCAGGCAGGAAATCTACAGTAAAAGTGCCTTATCTACAATTATTATTATTATTATTTGGTTATTTAGCAGACACCTTTATCCAAGGCGTCTTATAGAGACTAGGGTGTGTGAACTATGCACCAGCTGCAGAGTCAGTAACAATTACGTCTCACCTGAAAGACTGAGCACAAGGAGGTTAAGTGACTTGCTCGGGGTCACACAATGAGTCAGTGGCTTAGGTGGGATTTGAACTGGAGACCTCCTGGTTACAAGCCCTTTTCAATAACCACTGGACCACACAGCCTACAAGCCTATTACCAGCAAGTTCTAATTAACCTATAAGGTGTATATGTACCTATTTTGCAAACTCAGTCTTGCTGTGCTTTCAAATTTACTGCTTGTTGTTTGTTGGTTGCGTACCCCCCGCTGGTTGCATCAACGTTGCCCCTTACCCTTTGCATTAGGATTGAACTCTCCAAGTGTAGACCAGTCCAGGATTCAGGAGGAAAACGTCCTGACAGGAATCATCAAAAAACCCACATCCATCTTACAAACGCTGCATTGTTTCATTCTACAGCAATCCCTTCATCCCACTCACTCCGTCGCCAAACGTTTCTCATTCCAGTAATCCTTATCTCAAAAATTCACAAGGTTTGGTATCTCCTTGCATTGTAAAATCAAACTCAGGACTGCGACACTTTGCTTGTGCAAAAACCTGTGATGCATATCCAATGCAGTCAGCAGCATCACTGCCATGGAGCATAGCCGAATGCAAGAGCAGTCAGACACATCATGATATCAGAAAGAGAAAATACATCGTTCACAGTTGGTAATGTATCATAGAATCTCAGCATAACATTCATATGTATAGAAACTTTTGAAGACGTTTTTGTGTTTATTCAGGCACAAGAAAACCTATGTGAATGACCAGCCATTAGATGTCAAGGTACCGTTTGTCCTTTTTAGACCAATGACGGCAACTGACCTGTGGCTCAACTGAACCACAAGTAGAAGCAAGAAGTATCTCCTTCATTTGATGATTGCTACCTCCTTGTCATGAATACCTTATCTGTTGATCCTCTTCCATTTCTTTCAAGATCTTTCATACTAAGCAGTTTGCTGTTTTTAGGAAGTCTGTTTCTCATTAAGGTTCCAGTACAGAACAGCCCCTTCTGCAACAAGAAGTGAGCGAGCTTCAGAGACGTGAAGAATCTGTCAAAGAACACACAAGTGCCCTTTTCCAGCTGTGCTGTTAAACGTGCTACAACAGCTTGTCATTGGTTAGTTTTTGGTCTCCTTTAGCATTCCCTAACATTGCAAGCAGGTTGTCTATCCCCTGGTGCAGCTCAGAGTCCAGCACTATACCATTGGCTGCAGCTAACACAACTCAAGATCCCCTCAGGATTTGGTTTTTCAGATTTCTCTAAATGTCACACAGCCAATTATTCAAGAACAATTCAAACAGTAATTTGCCCTTGACATTCAATTTCGTCATTCGCATTATTTTTCTAACCACAGACTAGACTAATTTACCAGAAAGGAATTACTTAAGTTTTATAAAGAGACATCTCTACATGTTTTTTACAAAAGCTTCTCATTGCCTTAGAATCTATTATACTTGCTTCTCTAACATATTGCTTTCACCCCCTGATAAACTGGATGTTCTATCACTCGCTCACACACCAATCCTCCAGATCAACAAACCATCTCAACGGATCCAATAAAAAATCTATTCTAATTTGGAAATGACACAGCAGGACATTCAAGGATCTGCTCCAACATTCAGGATACAAATGTCGCTGCAGGACATCCAAGAGCTAATCTAACCATCTTCCAAACCACTCATGACAAAGGAGTCCTGGAGTTCTGTCAATGTTCTGCGCTCTGGATACTTCTCCCCATTCAAGGATGTCTTTCTAGAAACGATGTCATCTCTGCTACTGTGGGTTCCTCAGGCATGGCAAAATTCCCACTGAAACCTGTTTCTTGATTCCATTATCGGACCTGTGCATCAGAGACCTTAAACTTCAAGCTCAGGTCATGTATCCTGTACATTTTAAAGCACATAATAAATATTGTACTAATCGTATTAATTGCTCTTTCTGCAAAAGAGGTGTTTTTGCGGCAGTTCGTGTGCACCTTGAACTTCGGTCTCGGTGACGTATTCTGTGCATTTGGAGCACGTAGAGTGTTGTGCAGGTTGCGTTTGCCCTTTTCTGCTCCCTCTGGCTGCCTGATGGGGTCCTGCTGCAGTTCAGGGGGTGTATCTATCTTTCGTAAACAAAGTAAATCTGATCAATTAAAAGGAGAAACTGTTCACATTGCTTGCACTAATTCTGTTTTTTTTCTGTCCCGTAATATTCCTGCGCATGTCATAAAAAAGCTTGATCAGTGGTCTCCAGAGGCTTATGAGATACATAAGGAACAATATTAAAACATTCTTGTTGCCCAACAACATCTGGCACCAACATCCTAAAGAAGGACTTTATTCCAGGATCCAACCATATATTGAAAGAAAAAACAAACTGCATTGTGCTATATGATGCCACCTATTATGTACAGTATAATGATGCTATTTTTTAGGCCTGGTGGGGAGGTGGCTGAAGGTCTAGGGCCCCCAGAGATTTTTTCCTTTTTCGGTTTTTGCTGCTTCCCTCCGTTGCCTTCAGTCACGCAAAAGTAGATATCACATTATGTGATATATACCGTACATTTTTTTTGGGGGGGGGGGGTTATTTTTATATTTTTCACATTCAGCAAAATGTGTAAGGTGGTCATAATTATATATGTGTTTACATATTTTTATTTTTTGTTTTGGGTTTTTTGGTTTGGTTTTGGTTTTTGTTCACCGGGATGAACACAGCGCACTAATTATGAGCTAATAGGGATTCTCCGCGAATCTCTTAACCTGTCTGTTCCTTTGGGGAGGAGTATACGATGCTCCTCTGCCTAATCATTTTTGTTCACCGGATGAACACGTCGCGTAGATTTATTATTTTATTGTTTGTTTTTTAGCAGGCGGCACCAGGATGCGCCAAGGGATGAGGCTGTGCTCCAACTATTTTTATTTTTATTTTTATACACCCATTGATTGGGTTCAATGTTTTTGGAAATCTGTAAGATTTTATATTATGATAAAGGTGGTTATTTAACACAAGATTGTTTTGACTGAAAGATTATTTTCAATTGAAACTAAATTATTTTAGCGTTTTTTTAATGATTATTATTATTATTATTATTATTATTATTATTATTATTATTATTATTATTATTATTATTAACTTGGTCTACTTAGTAGCCTAGACAAGTAACACAAAATAGATCATGGTGCCTCATTGACAAGTTATGATACTTACAGGAGAACAGTCAATTCTCGTTAATACGAATTTCAAGGGACCAGTAACACATTTTGCATTATACCACTAATTCATATTATCATGAGTAGCCTATAAGCCAAATGTATACTATCAGTTTTTATTTAAGTTAGTCAGTGGTGCAGTGCTAAATTGTACACAATTACAAACCAACTGCACATTAATAGAATAGGTGTGTTTCCTATTCCTATACAGATGCTCAGAATGAGCTGGAGTCTACTGCTCCCCACACGTTGGGGAAACCAGAAATGTCATAGAAATGTGTTATCAAGGTGTGTAAGTACACCATGCTTTTAGAGAAAAATAGGTATTTGGTGTTCTCCTTAAAAATGCATTGAGCACAACTGGCAACACACAAGAGAAAGTGGACTGGGAAATGCCAGCAACAATTGTTTAAAACATGCTTTTCATGCAAAGTTCTGAACAAACTGATGCAATTGGAAGTGTCGCAATTGCTGGCAGCTTTAGTACATCTCATTATAATAAATGAGAACCCTCATTTGCAATATTGCCACCCCCTTTTTGTGAATTTATGCAGGAATACCCATAATTACATATTCATCTAAGGCTGAACTGCAAAGCAAAACTGCTGCTGCAAAGCATTCCCTAAAAAGTCACTAACTACATTGAGCTGGTTTAGTACATTTCACCCTAGACTTCTGACTCGTTTGCAACTGGTTTGCGACTATTGTGACAGCCACAACACTTTAGTACATCTACCCCTTAGTGTAATTTCCACATAATGTGGTTTTCCTGTCACATATCCTCTGAAAGTAATTTTGTTTTACTTGCACTCCCAGTGTTTCTTTAAACACAAAGGTAGGAAATGTTTGTATCATAATGTTTCTGTCTGTTTTGTTGCCAGGAAAGCTTATTTTCCTTTTTTGTAAAAAATATTTATGTTTAATTAAATTCCCCTCCAAGCTCAGCCCCCATGCCAACAGCGCAGTCCAGACTTGTTGTTCTGAGGTCATGTGAACCCTCACTCAACACTTACAGGCTTGCAGGATGCAGAAACTTAGTTTTAACCACTGGGTAACTAGTTTTATTTCTCCCAACACACGTGGCCATGGTTTGTATCAGTGTCTGATCGCTGCGTGTCATGACGGAGTCACCTTCCGTGGCTGTGCTAATCCTGTTATTTAAGTCACGTCTGATGGTTTTAGCAGAATTTTCCAGAAGTGACTGCGTGCTAGCAGAGTTGAAATTACGCCAGTCCACATTTTTCAGCAGTCTTGGCTGGTTCCCAGCAAACTCAAACACACAAATATCCCCTATCTCAACAAATCCCACCGGATTGACAGATGAGTTTCCCTGCCTCTGCATGACATTGGACAGTTTTTCCACACAGCTACACCCTCTGCCAAGAGAAAGAAAAATAAATATCCTGCTACTTATATCATTACTGAATACCAGATGTGCTCAACTAATGAGAAACTGGTGCCAACATTTCAGTAATCAAGCAACCTATTATTAACATTTTTAATTGTAGAAAGACGGGAAAGCAATAGACTTGGAGTGAACAACAGCGATCCTAGCTCGTTTGCTTTGTTTGCATTCCACTCCAGTTTAGCTCAGGGATTGAAGGGAATAGCACATCGTGTTGGATGGTGTGGCTACACTTTGAGAGGTTGTTTACAGTTGCCATCCAACACATCTGAAACATATGTTAGAACACCAGGCAAAGTTGTTCAGATTTCCTCTGTACTTGGCTTTTCTTTGGAGGAATTAGGGGGTTGAGGGGATAATGCAAGGTCATAACGTAGACACATATCGAATGGCTCCTTCAACCTTTCAGTCTTTCCCCAGGGAGAAGGAGAGTTCTATAGCACATCTCTATTTTTCATGCTCTCTGTTTGAGAAGTTATTTGGCCAAAGGCATTTTCTGAGCAGAATAGACTATTATAACATATAAAACCAGTAAGAAACAACTTGCAGGAAGGAGCAATTAAATAATTATTTTAATTTCTTGCAAGTTTTTTTTTTTGTCTTTATTTTGTTATTCCTCTCAGAAAACTTACCTTTGCACTTTAAAATATAGCCCATAATGTTATTGTTGTGATCTCATATGCAATAAAACTGGATTTACAGCTTATTAATATGTTCAATATATTTATAGTAATCTGTTAATATACCAATATTGCATAATTACTTTTGTGTCAGATTGCTTTATGATCTGTTGTAAACAAATTTAACATTATATCTATCTATCTATCTCTCTATCTATATATATATATATATATATATATATATATATATATATATATATATATATATTACATTTATTACATCTACATTAGATTACTGTAAAACATTGTTGTGCGGCCTTCCAAATAGTACTTCAATAAGGCTCCAATATGTTCAAAATGCTGCTGCTCGTGTTCTAACGAGATCAGAATCGCACAACCACATGACACCTGTTCTCTCTAAACTCCATTGGCTACCTATAAAGTTTAGAATAGATTTTAAAATTGCTCTTTTAACTTATAAAGCCTTACATGGCATGGCACCTGCATACACTGCTGACTTGATTGTCTCCTACGCACTCTCCTGAAATTTACGTTCTTCAGAGGCTGGTTTGTTGGTTGTTCTGAAATCTAGGCCGCGCACTCAAGGGGATCGGGCTTTCACTGTCTATGCTCCTGAACTTTGGAATTCCAAAATATTGTAAGAAATTCAGACACTTTAGTGATTTTTAAAACTCGTCTTAAGACGTACTTATATGATTTGGCTTTTGTATAACTCTCTTTTTTTATATATTTATATTTTTTTATATATATATAAATTTGTAATTAAAACAATTATATATACTGTATATAATTGTTTTAATTACAAATTTTGAAATATTGTATACGTAACAAAGCCACCAGCACTGAAGTATATCTTAGTTACAATTGTGTAATTAAATAATTGCAACTGCTTCTATTGATGCAATATACTTTTCTCTAATTTTGTCCTACCAAAGTGTTTCTTCCTCTCTAATCCCAGAGGTATCAATTTATTTAGTTGTACTTGTTATGTATTTATTATTTTAAAAAGAAAATGTGATCACTGAATGTGACAGCCTTAGGACCTTGTTGAATGTTTAAACACACACCTACTCACTCCCCAACTGCCAGGCACATTACATAAGCATATCAAAAATGTCACCTTGCTGTTTAACTGGTCATGTCAAGGAAGAAATCATATTTCAATACACACAGCAGCAGCAATGAAAAACCTTTGATCCACTTGTTAGCATTCAGCAGGAGTACTGTTGCCAGTCACCAGGTTATGTAACACTGAGAACATACAGTATAATGAGCTATATGTACGACCCTTTCTTTACCAGCAAGGGAAATTTCCAATCCGTTTAACCTCAAGCCAATGTAAGATCTTAATATTTATTGTTATGCTGCTTGGTTTTACAGTCTTTTATAGCCATCAAAGACTGCTTTTTCTTTTTCTTTTTTTAGTTTTGTATTCTACCTAAAAAATACCTCTAATTTGTTGTTGTCATTGTTTTTCTTTTGCTTTGTTTTTTTATTTAATGCTTTTAGATGATTAAATCATGTCAGGTCCTGGCTTCAGTTGGACACAGTGTGGCCAGGTGCAATGCAAGGGTCTCCATGAAGCTTTGCCAGTGTCATGGCTTGAAAAAAAACACTCTTGAAAGCAGACTTAATTGAGTCAAATGGGCCAAATTGTGTTGTTCTAGTGCACAGAATTCAGTGGTTTTGCTAGAATTCAGAACTTGGTCAGTCCTCACTTCTGATCATGACCTTAACAGAAAAGTAAAAAAAAGAATGCAATTAAAATACAGTTTTCTTCTTATTAAGAAACTCATAACATTATCATATCAGGCAATGACAACACAATAGATTTGGCACACACATTTTGCAGTGGTTCTGGTATAATAGGCTGCAACTTTTATGCTAAGGTTAGTAGTATGTATTGACACATATAATTTGGATGCCATTATTATTTTAAAATAACTTTGTAGCTGCTATCATTGAGTCTTTTTACAACCATTACATTGACCCGGGAGTGACTCTACAGCTCCCCAATTCTAATTTCCTATATAGTCTATTGTAAAGAGTTGAACGTTGGTAGAATGAGACGTTAGCTGTTCTGTCATTCTTATGGTTCGCCTGGCCCTTCCTGAATATTATTTTTTCTTACTATGTTCCCTGAGGGGTTTCGCAATCACTCTTTTGCTTCTGAATTCCATTCCTTGGAGAGGAGAGTAAGTGCTGCACTGAAATATTTGCTTTACTCTCCACAGGGTCCTTTAGTTGCCCTTGATGGGTTCCACAGGAATAGAAAAAACAGCACACATATGTCAGTCAAGCCATGTGGACAAGATACAGCCACTACACCATGAACATGCTTCACAGCACCGTAGGAGCATGCCCTCGTCACTTATATGATGAATTTAGAAGAAACTTTGTAAATTAAATGACAAACTTTTTGAATTTAAGATTTTGTCAATGTCTCTTACAAAGTTTATTTTAGTATTTCTAAATTGAACAGGATTAAGTGTGCTTCAGTTATGGCTAAAATACTTCTGTGATAAAGATTTGTAACGTAACGTATTTGTAGCAACTAACTAAGTAGCAACTAACAATGACAATTTTTGTATACCCTGTGTATCAATTCCAAATTACTCTGTTTTGATGTGTATTGGATAATTTTTTCTAAGTGGAAATCATTGTTATTTTGATGATCCACAGGGGTACTGTAATGGATTGTATATATATATATATATATATATATATATATATATATATTTGTTGGGTTTTTTTTAGAATAAAATAATGTTTGGTATTCATGACATGGCTTCTTTGACTGCAGTCAGTAAAGTTTCATGAATATAAATCTGTATTTTATTCATAAAAATCGACAACATTAAAAAACCTGTATATGGCTTGAAACTTACTCTAACCTTGCACCTAGTCCTGGGTTTCAGAATATGCCTTGTTCAGGTAAATTATTGAAACGACCAAGTGCCAGGAGTTTGAGCAAGCAGGCACCTGCTAAATCACAACATTAATCAATCATCAATAACTTCAAATGCCTGATCATTTCAATAATATACTTAATCGAAGGGCGTTCTGAAAACCAGGACTGGGTGCATGGATAGTGAAAGTTTTTAAGCCCTGAGTGTACTGTAATTTAGCCAAGACACCTAGTTAACACATGGGTGAAGACACCTGCTCTTCAAAACTGAACCATAGCAATGTCCAAAAGTAGACTGGACTGTAGTTTGATACATCATCCAAAAGTATCTCACTGAGTTGAGTGAGGTCCCTAAAGAGAAACCAACCTCAGTACCCTTGTAAAAGTGTGCAGAATAAATGGTAGATGAATATTGTAGTATATGGCAGCAAAACACAGAGTAAACCTGACCATGCTCAAGTGACAATGCACTCATGTACAAACTGGTTCAGGAAGCTTGATTGCGCTGATTTTAATCCATGTTTTGTTTTCATTAATAGTCTTAAGGTTGAAGCCAGCTGGTTTAAATGTACTGTATAATTAACAATAGGTAAGGTAATTACATTAATACACCAGTTAGCAAACAATAAAGCATGTCATAGTACTACCAGATTATTATAAATTACTGGATAAGGGTAAATAACCATAGTAGGCAGTCACAGCAGTCATTGTGCACTCATTTAGTATACAGCTGTGAAGAGATGCAAACTTCATGCCTTTTTATAGTTCATTGACAGTTGTTGTGATGATATTTTGTGTCAGTGTCCACTCAGGCAGGACATTATCGCCCCTGGGTCACCAAGGCTCTTGTGTTCCCTATCATGTCTGTTTCCAGTGAAGAGATTGGATATTTTTCAGGGGCTTTGAGAATCTCCATGGTGATACAGTACACGACTCGGGCAAACAGAAAAATCAAGTCTTGTATAAAAGGATGAATCTATCTTCACTTCCAAACAAAAACCCTCTACAAATCCTATCCAAACTAAAACCCTCTACAAATCCTGTCCAAACTAAAACTCTCTACAAATCTATTTTTAGGTTGAAAAGTAGTATGCGTGTGTTAAAGGGAATAGTATTGCATTTAAAGCAACTTGAATATTCTTCCTGATAAGGCCCCTATAGTGGATATGGACAGGTAAGGGTACCAGGTCAGGTTCAGAGTATATGTAGGAATGTAAAATCACTGTCAGAAATAACTGCAAAGTATTTTTACATACAGTATATCCATGTCCTGACTGAAACCTTACTAGAACTATCATTTTATCTTGGCTGGTATAGACTGTAAAGCATCCGACCATCCACTTATGAATTTCCTGTTCACCATAATATCCTCTTTCCTTCTCCACTCCTGAATTTGGTATGGAAATGTTAAAGCAATTACCATCCGCCATGCCAGTGCACCTAATCAGCTGACGCAAGTGCCACAGTCCATAAATATTGCCTCTTCACACAAAGTCATTCCTGTTGGAAAAAACCCTGCTTTTACTGCCTGCCTTGTTGCCTCTCTCTCTCTCTCTCTCTCTCTCTCTCTCTCTCTCTCTCTCTCTCTCTCTCTCTCTCTCTCTCTCTCGTTCCAATTCTGTTCTTGGCAGTACTCCAAGATCCTGGAGAAAAACATCTCATGCACTCGAACAGCCTTGATTTGATCCCTGATACTGAGCACTCATTTCCATTTCACAGGCTCCTCTCCCATGTACCAAGAAAATGGTGGTGGGGAGGGGGGGAGGATCTGAAACGCTGATAAAAAAAAGAGGTGAAAGAGAAAAATATATCTCATTTGTTTTTTTATTATCCTGATTTCTGGCAAATCGTAGGCTACAGCTGCCCTTGGTGCTCCACAGTGATTTAATTCATCATGTGAAAGTTGGTCCCCCTGCTATTTCCCCCTGACATGATACACTAAATATAGATCTGCCATTGCAGGAGGTACATTAATCATGTATTGGGAGAAGAAAAAGTATTTTCAGATACATTTTAATCCGGATTTTAGTACTCTGCTTGTTTGTTCAGTGGGATTTTAGGTGACAGTGTTAAGGGTAATGTACCATTGCCAGGTTTAAACACTCACTAGGAATACTGATCTGGATTTTTTGTGTATGGATCATGTTTCCTCTAGCAATGTGCAGAATGTGTTGCATATATTTTTCATTTGATGTTTAACTGCATTTGTTTACTATCGGGTAGACAGTTCAATATTCAATCCTTCATTCTCAATCACCAAATGTTTCCCACAAAAAAATCAATTTTGGATCTAAAAAAGTACTTCTACCATTTTTCCCTTTATAAACCTGGTTAGTGAACAGATGAGTGTCCAACACATGCACAGACATAAGACACACAGCAGGGTAAAGAGAGAAGTATTTAGTAACCAAAGCAGTTGCTTTTCTGTAAAAAAAAGAAGGAAAAAAAAAAGTTAAACCACAGATTTGTTTGCTGCAATCTTTGTTATATTTGTAGTCTGGTACTACATTTTTTAACATTAAAACATATGTTTGCAAAGCTGCACATTTGAGGCCTACATAACCAATGGAAGTCCATGACAGGTGCAGAATTATTTCACCACCTTAGTGTTCTAGTGGCACAGGCAGGAAATGTTGGCACCTCCCCCTCACTATATGTTTCCTCCTCAGCTTCTCAAGTCCTGAATGAAAGACTCCCCTCTATAAATAAGTCTTCAGAAATTGCTGATGTCAATCATGAATCCAGATGAGAGGTGAAACAGTGAGGGTGGCGCAGCTGTGGGCAGGTCTTTCATGGCTTCAATGTGGCCAAAAATAAAAACGTCCTTCATAATTCTAACATTCTTTCCCCAATTAAAATTCACTGAGCAGATCCACCATAAAACATGAATGAGACTAGCTGTTAGACGGTTAAACAGATGGGATAGAATCTACACATTTTATCATTTCAAAGGCACATAAATATCCATTGTGCTTAAGATTCTAAATGTGGAGAAATATATTTTAAAAACTGTACATGTTTAGACGGATGTTTTTTGCAATGTTGTGAATTATCTACAGATCAATGAAGTACAGCATGTGAACTAAACAATCACTGGGATACTGTAGGTCACAAATAGCTACTTGTGCAGCATATAATCAGCATACTGAGCATAATACCCTAGAATATGTTTAAATGTGACCCTATGGACTCATTCAATCCACACTAAAGTTAATTGGCAATATAAATAGATTATATATCACATTATAATTTTACTTTTGTTGTGCAATCTCTAGCCTATTTTGTAATGTTTTTACACTGATTAAGAGGCCTTGAATTATGTATTTGTTTTTAGTTTATAACATTAACAGGTTTTATTAATGTTAATAAAGTGATTTTACATTCAAATTTGTATGTATTATTAATTTACTACAAAAATAACAACAAGAACACAAGGGAAGCTAAAATGCTTAATCAGAATGTGGAAACCGTTGAACAATTATCTACATTTTGTTTTACTGGTGAATTTGAATAATTAAAAACAAAATCTATAGTGAAAATACTGCATTATTTTGCAAAATGAACTAAACATGAAAAAAAAAACATGCAAAGAACCAAAATATCTTCAGCACAACAAAAGATATGTTGAGGATGCTTACAAGCGCTAAAAAAAGAGTAAAGCCTTGGTTATCACCCCTTTAAAGGCAATAAGCTCTCTTCTACTTAGAACAATACATGTAGCAGCAACCACAGTCTGGAAGGTCCTTTAAAGTTTAAAATAGAAATGCTTTTCACCCAGTTAAATTATAAATGTAGTTCCATTAGCCTAGGATAATAATCTAATGCTGTACCATATGCAGAGATCTTCCAACCGTTTGATCTTACTTTACTTTCTGGCACACACTGTTGCAACAAGTTCTAGGCACTAACTACGTGAGTCCACTGCAGCTGTTATTAACGTTAAAGCAATTATACTATTACAATTGTAAGTACTATAGAGCAAATGTTATCAGTAGTGTGAGGAAAAAAATAATTCCTTGGTTTGTATTTACTTGTGAATAGAATGGAGGATACCTTTTAACATTATCAATAATGAGTTCAGAATGGTTGAAATGTGTGGCATACCAGTCAATTTTATATATTTTTAATGAGTCAAATCCTGTAATATCTCTGTTTAGTTAATCCTGTTTTACCACTGTCTAATGAGGCAAAATCGGAAATTACAAGTACTTTAAGCAGGGGTGGGCTTTAGTGACTTCATAATGACATGGAAATTCCTGCCATATTATGCATGTGTGTGTTTAGGCAGGGGTTTTATTTGATCTGATGTCAGTATAATCCTGGTAAAATGGCATCAAATGTTTTAGTGGCATCAACAAAAACATAAAATGTGTTACCATAAAGTTATAAGATGAAATCATCAACATGTTCGTGCACAAAACATGTGAATCCACCTTGTCCGAGTCCTGCTGTCATGATTTTGGCCTCTGCCTCAAACATGGGGTAGACCCAAAACAATAAATTATACTGTAAAACTGTAACACGTTTCCAATAACCTGCACCAAATCTAGGCATGTATAGTTCTATATTCATCTAGACAATGTGGGGAAGCTATAAAAAAAGGCCAACAAGATGCTCGGATATATTGTGAAAAGTGGTGAATTTAAATCAAGGGAAGTAATGTAAAAACTTTACAATGCATTAGAAAGACCTCATCTAGAATATTGTGTTCAGTTCTGGTCACCTTGCTACAAAAAGGATATTGCTGCTCTAGAAAGAGTGCAAAGACGAGCGACCAGAATTATTCCGGGTTTAAAAGGCATGTCTATGCAGACATGCTTAAAGAATTTAATCTGTTCAGTCTTGAACAAAGAAGACTACGCAGCGATCTGATTCAAGCATTCAAAATTCTAAAAGGTATTGACCATGTCGACTTGTGGCAAAGTGGTGAGTGGATACAGGTGAGTGCAGTGCAGTTACAAATCACACGGACAATTCCGAACAGGTGCAAGGGTGTTTATTGATAAATTACTACAATGTCCAGAGCCTTATGGCAAACACCTGTAAATAATAATGCTGGAAGTGATTACCTCGGTTTGTAAAATCCCATGGGTTTGACCCGCAACCAAAAAGTCCAGTTTTATCACCCACACAAAACACAAAGACACAGACACAGTTCCTACGGTGCGTGATTTAAGTGGTTGTGGTGAAAAGACGTTTGTGAAACAGGGAAGTGCTGGTGTCCGGGTTTGTTGCTGGCCTGCGGCTGCAGCTCCGGATAGTGTTAGTAGTCTTTTAAACGACACAAACAGAACAATGTTACAAGACAGACTAACAAATACAACACTCACGGTTTTCACAATTGCAGGGTTTCCTTTTGGTTCTTTCTCTAACCATTCACAAAGGAACAGATCACGTACGCTATGCCCCCTATTTATATCCTCGCTCATGACCCCTAGGTTAACGAACACATCCGCTCCTCCAATCCTCGGATGCCACGTCGTTTACCGTCTGGGTCATTGAGTTTGGATACCGTAGCTCCGCCCCTTTCCTAAATGACCGACTTCCACCTACCGTACGGAATAAATTGTCGTGCCATTTAGTTAAGGGTACTCTGTTCCTCTTACACAGTGCCCTCACAGGTCGAGAGGGAGATCTAACACCAAGAATCATTTAATCTCTGTCACACGCCCCAAGGGACTTTTTCGACCTGAAAAAAGAAACAAGGACCAGGGGTCACAAATGGAGATTAGATAAAGGGGCATTCAGAACAGAAAATAGGAGGCACTTTTTTACACAGAGAATTGTGAGGGTCTGGAAACAACTCCCCTGTAATGTTGAAGCTGACACCCTGGGATCCTTCAAGAAGCTGCTTGATGAGATTCTGGGATCAATAAGCTACTAACAACCAAACAAGCAAGATGGGCCGAATGGCCTCCTCTCGTTTGTAAACTTTCTTATGTTCTTATTTATTGTGCCACATTTATTATCTTCTGTTAGCATTGTAGATTTGGTATTTATCTGTTGGGGAACAATACTGTTTTCTTTGTGGATTTATGGAGGAATATTGCTTCCAGTGAAGTCTTTTGAAAGCTATTTAAGCAATAAATAATAGAGGGCACTATCCCAGTAACAGTTTCCACTGCATAGTCCAGTAAAACAGATTTAAAATATTTTTCAAACCGTACGGCTGCAGGCAGAATGTTACAGTGCAGTATCAGTGTAAGTAGTCGTTGCAAGTAAGATTTTAAACAAAACAGTAAACTTGGGCAATAGATTAGACTTCTTGGTTTAATTGTGATGACAAAACAATTGCAAAAAAGTTAAACCGCAGTAAAAAAGATTTGATCACACTATATTTGAAGGGGTGCTTTTGTTAGTTAGTATATTAACTATTAACAGCTAGCTTACTAACCTATTAACAAATGTTGTTGTTTTTTTGTTAATGGTTAGTTTATACATAGTAACCTATTCGTGAGCAAATAAAATGGGTAAGCAAAACATGTTCACCAAACATCAATTAAGGATTATCACATAATACTAAACTTATTACAATGTATTACATTGTCTGCCTTACTCATGACAATAAACAGTTAATATATCTTAATTACGCAATTCTAATACAAAGGTCCTGAGTCATAAAGATTGTCTGTTAGTAACTATAACACTATACACTTGGGAGAGATAGGAAATTGTAACAGCTCAGCAATTGTAGAGACTAGCAGACTGTCTGCATCATTTAAAATTGGAAATATTTCTGACCTAGATGTTTCTGATCAGGTTACATCAAGTACATTTTACATATTTTGGTGCTAGTTGGTAGAAAATGTTATATCAACCAAAATTGTGTGTAATATCTTGGTTAAAATAGTGATACCGGTAACCAAGGCTTTATATACAGTGATATTTATAGTGCTATTAAGTAAGGAAATACAAGTGAATGTATTTTAAAATCTTAATTATCACTCCTTTACCTTTTTTAATACATAAGAGATATGTACATAAGAGAAAAGTTTTTGAGATTATCACATTATTGTTTGAAACTTGCATATTTGCTTTAAAAGTAATAGTTGTATTATAGCACTGATAACAAAAAAAAATGAAGCATGTAATAATTACTGCTGACAAGCAATGTTTGGCATTTTCAATAATGTCTAAACCACTTTTTCACCAATTACAATTAAGTGTGTTTACAAACTGTATGGTATAGTCGCATAGGTGTGGCTGATCTTTTGAGTTTGCTATCTTTTGTTTTCCAGCTTAGAGTTTGTTTTATGATTGTCGGTGGATCTGGATAAAACCTGTTCAAATGCTTATATGAAGTTAACAACAGCAGTGATTGTGAAACTCTTATCAAACAGCTGCCCATGCCCGTTGAGTGAGTTTACACATTAACGTGTGATGTCAGAGAAGCTATTTTATAAACTGGAGCCGCCACGTTGATGCTTAATTATGAAGTTGCCATTCATAGATTAGGAGGAACATAAACGGTCATATTCTTGTCATACTGATGCTAGTACTAGTAGTACTTCAGAATGCATTATTATTATTATTATTATTATTATTATTATTATTATTATTATTATTATTATTATTATTATTTTGAAAATAAAAAGCTAACATTTTAATAAGAGAACAAAGAAAGCATCATCCTCAAAATGCTAAATGTTAATCACGCCAGACATTTGTAATAGCTTCAGTTCCTTGATTTGACCATTAATAAACTGTACCCAAAGTAATGTAATTTTGAAACTGTAGCACAAAACTTTCACAGAAACATTCTTTCAACGAAAATTTCAATTTGTAATCATTATTTGGCATAAGTGGTTAAGAAATGCAAATGTAGTAGTTTGTAAACTGTGCAGATACAATTTATGCATGAGAGAGATGATATGTATTGCAGAAATACATATTTAAAATACAAATATGTCTTCCCAAAACATCTGTACTATTTATTATTTATCTTCATTTTTTATATTATTTAGCTCCAGTAGTTTTGTTTTCATAAAATTATGTATTTATATATCACCCACCCAGAGCCAGACTGTCACACACACACACACACACACACACACACACACACACACACACACACACTCAAACGTACATATAAGTGTGGTCTTATTTAAAACTTTATTTTTAGATTATAATATATTACAGTGTGTTTCTTGAAAATATGGTAGGGTTATATAATGAATTGGCTAGAAAACATTTCAATTTATTCTTCAAATCAAAGTACAGTGTGATTATATTCGTGATTATGGTAGAGCCACCTTCTGTGTATTGCATATGTTTTAAAGGACTGTAACTGTGAATGGCAGGGTGGCTGTAAAGACCCATGAAACACAGTTGCTGTTTCAGTGATTGATGATGGCTGTATTTGGAGTGACATGAAATACCCAGATACCTTCTGTTTACTGTTCCAAAGGTAACCAAGCAACGGAACCCTGTTTTAATACATCCACAGTTCAAAGAGTTGATGCTCACTATATTTGGTTCAACACAAGCCTTTCCAGATAAAGACTTCAAGTCAACAGAAAACAAATTCCTTTCTTGGAGTTAGCAGCCGGTGATTAATGAAGGCAGAAGCTTGTCTGTTTTCTGTCTAATTATAGTTCGCGTAGCTGGTGAGTTTCTCTCTCCAGGCTCTTTAGTATTTTCCATTGACTGGCCGTATAAAGCTGTGGAATGTGCAGAGACCTTTTTTTTTTCTTTTTGCCTTGTTCCAAGGGTAGGACGCCCACAGAACAATAACTAAGCCCAAGTTCCAATAACTCCAGGGCAAGTATTTTGTTTTACTGCACTGATGCAGCAAGCAGTTATGCAAATTCATCATTTTCTCTCCTATGCACACCAACAGTGTTTTATTTCAGTGTAGGGATGGGTACTGTATCTTCTCAGGTTATATTTGGATTGAGTGACCTTTTTGTGGCTTCCATGCTAGCCAATAAATAACTAACTTTCACTTTCAGAAACATTTTAAGCTGATTTTAGTTTTTTCCATACCTATCATTGATACACCTATGGCCGAAAGTTTAGCATCCCCTAGAATTTTAGGATTGAGATATAATTAAAAAAATATATATTATATTATTTAACATCATGTAATCAAAGAAACTACAAAATGATATTGCAAAAAGTCTACCAGAAGCCATAATATTGGTACCGTATTTCATGTTAGATTTCAAAATGTCTCATTGTTAAATTTTTGTCAGTTTTTCATTAAGTACTGTATATAGAAAACTATCAAGCGGGAAGTAATTTAATATGTTTACGTAACATTATTGAACAGGTTTCATTGGACTTTATTTGTTAATTCTATAGGGTGATACAAAACTTTTGGCCATAGCTGTACATATTGCTGCATTGTCAGGCAAAGGGTGGTCACACCAAATATGGATTTGATTTAGATTTTTCTTCTGTTCACTCACTTTGCATTTAGTTAATTGATAAATATAATCTATTAACATGTCTATTTTTGAAAGCATTCTTACTTTACAGCATTTTTTCACACCTGCCTAAAACTTTTGCACAGTACTGTATATATATGAAAATTATGCTTTCAAGATTAACAATTAATGTATTTATTTATTCATTATTATTATTATTATTATTATTATTATTATTATTATTATTATCAACAGATGGCATTACAGGGAAGCAAAATACGTTATCTAGATTATACATTAACACTAATTATCAGTGGAAACAAACGTAAAATGAAAGTGTATTTTATTGACTACAATAAAAAAGCATCGATAAGCTGGATACATTTGAGTTTTAATTCAAACGTGTGAAACTACACTCACACAAAACCACGCACTGTATACACTGTAAATTATACCTGACGTGTGATGAAGGAGTTATTAGTCAATATAACTACCATCTGTTTCCAACTTACTTGAAAGGATTTCAAATGCATGCATTGGGTAGAATGCACCTAGTGTTTCACATTCCATTCTTGATGGAGCATGTTGTCTGTGTGTCTGTGTTCCATGCCCCGTGTAGATCACGTGTTGGTGCGAGAAAGCCCCTGGTCATTTGGATCTCCCCTTTTATGTTAGATTCCGCTCCTAAATCGTCTATCTTAATACACAACACGATTTACTTTATACTGCTGCAGGGTAAACAGTATGACTTGATCAGTCTCACGTTTTCAAAATTCTGCACCATGCATATCTGATGAAAAGCTTCATGTATACTTGTGTCTCATATATGGATACTAGTACAGGAGTTCTTGTTCTAATGATCATTTTCTAGGTCACTATTGAGTAAAACTTAACTAGAAAAATCCCTACGCCTGGTTAAACATTATTGCATTATCCATTATGCTGTAGAAGGTGTTTCCTGTATGAAGTTGGATGTGTGTTCAAGGAACGTGTTAGTATTATTTAACATAATCAAGCATTGTGTATTCTCTCAAATGCACCAATACTGTACCAAAAAAATCATAAAATAGCTTGTAAGTGGGACTGGTATACAGGATATAACATAACGCCCTGTTGATTAAAAATGAAGTATGAAGTTAATTTCATTAATTAGTGTTCATTTTATACAGTTAATACGAACCGAGGTTTGTGTTCACAAGAGGTTTGCATTTATCTTTTTCAATTTTAAGCAAACATTTGTATTTAAATATACTTTTTTGTATAGCCTATAATTAATTGCCTCTATTCTGTGCCTGCGTGTCAAGTAATGAACTTAAAAGCATGATGGAAGTGGGAATGGCCTAAAAAATCTGACGCGTAATTTGTGTTGACCTGTTAATCTCTGGCGGCTGGTATTTCTTCTCCGGGAGTTGGGTTTCGTGACACGAACAGATGAGCTTGCTCGGCAGGAATTTAAACCAGCAGCTGCACACGCATCACAAATGAACTGGGCATGGAACATCCTTCTGCAGAATGCAGGCCGTGTGGGAGAAGCGGGAGGAATGGGAGCAACGCCAAATAGCAGGCAGGACCCCTGGACCTTGAGCTATTTCAGTACTCGACTCTCGTGCGCCTTTGGTTATAATTTCACCTCCCACTGAACTGGTGGGATCAACAAGCTGCACTGTTAGCTATCTATCATTTTCTTTACAATAGCTCTACCCCACCACGTCAGGGCCCTTGTAACAAGAAGCATTACCAGATGTTCAAACCCGATGGTTCTTTGGTGCATTGTAATGTATCATCATGAGGCATTGCTCACAAGTGTATTACATAAAAGTGTTTTCAGGTAACAATCTGCTGATGATTATCTGTGATGGTTGGATCACCCCCATTTTAGCAATGGAAATACACTCTTTGTTGACAGCTCATACATATTGAACGAGGCCTCATTGTGAGCAGTGTTGCATAATCATTTTGAAGTTGAAGAATAAAGATCTGAATTCCCCACTATGTATTGTCACCTAAAAAAGCTATTCAGTATATAAACAGAAGGCAAGCGTACTGCAAACAAAGGAAGAAATGTGTTTAGCTAGTCGTACTAATTCAGACTACATCACAGGTTAAGACAGACACAGCTAATGTAACCCCTAGGGGTTCATTTAATTAGACAGGGATCTGTTGTGTATACGTCATTGCAGGTGACCTTAATGTGTGCTTTTATAACCACTTGTAAAATTACGCAGGGGAAAAATAAGCATTTGAGTGCATAACAAAAATGTTCCATGTTCATTCTTCCATGTACAAGAAACCTTGTGAGCCTCAAAAATTAAACATTACCGGTATTGTTAAATGTACTGTAACCTAGAATGGTGATTCCAAAGGGTTAATTGGGAGTTAACCACGACTGAAGAGCTTATGCAGGTTAAGACTGATAGAAAATAAGCCTCCATTCCTATGTCTGTATTGTATTATCAGGCTTGAACAGTGAAAGGCGTGTTTATGCACTCTGTTCCCGAACAAGGGCAGACAGAGGACGGTGACTCAGGAATTCCACCAGTGTGCACGTGATTAAGCCTTTTTTTCTCAATGATCCAGTACTTCACAAAGATACGGAAGACATTTCTCCAGGGTCACATTAATATATATAGCACTAAATACCACTGGCAACATGTGGGTGACAAAGCACTGACTATACCTGTTATTCATCAATAATAAGCATTGTGCAACAATGTAACGCTGAGCCTGCTTCAAGCAGTATTTTAAAGAATGTCTCTGTACAGCAATAACATTCACCCAGGTTGGCAATCCTTTCACTTGCTTCCATGCAAACTGCATTCCTAAGTACATTTATTTTTCCTAACACTGTTGCAGTATAAAGCAGGCTTTACCTTTGTGCAAAAAACAAATGCCTGAATAATAGGGACCAAGTAAACCATACCCAATTGGCAACTGGATACAATCTAAATGTAGTTTTAAACTGAGGTGTATGTGAAAGTGCTAATGGCATGTTGCAATAGGGAACCTACCCCATTAATTCACCTTAAAAAATGCAATAGTGGTTTGTATGAAACCATGATGAGATTTTTTTGTATCTTTTTATTTCAGTAACAATAATTAACCTTTTAAATCCTGAAAGAACGAGTTGGTATAAAACAAGGTTCTGATGATGGTGTTTATGGTAGTTTTGGAAGGTGAATAAAAATACATTATTTTAAATAATTGCCCTTGTTCAGAAATCAAACAGTTTAAAACCTGGATGTAAATGACTGCGTTCTGGACACCCGTTTTACTGCAATGTTCTTTTCTCTTATAGTTGAGTTGCGACTGGCCAGATAACAAGAACATGCACGAGGGTTGTGACAGTAGTGGGGAAGCTAAGTCATGTGGAAGTTGTATAATTTTGTTTATTATTATTATTATTATTATTATTATTATTATTATTATTATTATTATTATTTATTATTATTATTATTATTATTATTATTAAATTGAAATTAGTTCAAATAGGCCCTTGGAAGCTACTATAAAGTCTCCATATGGAAACTAACTGCCACTCTGTTTCGCCTACTAGCAGCCCTGAGTATAAAAAATTAATTTTAAGACACTGTGACATTTATTGGGTGGTTGTCTGTGTTATGCAAAAATGTTTTTTTTTTTTTTTCAAAACAATCAAGCCTTTCATCAATAACACCACCGGGCTTGCACCAGTGATTTGCTAATTACCTGTACTCAAAACCTTATAAATCTCATCATTCCTCTCATCCATTAGACATAGAAGGGCTGCTTTAGCAGACTAATGCTGATCCACAGAGCATGTGGCTCTTCTTCACGCATCAAAATGTTATCACTTACTAAGAGGATTATTCTGAGACATAATCTTTGCAAACACAGCATCCATTTTGTTTTGCTGTTGCCCCTTTGAATTTTGTTGAATGGCCGTAATGGGATGCTGTGACGCTGATTTACTCTATTTTTACATTGGTCTAAAAGTGCAGAGGTGGTTTAAAAATAGGCCTATTTAGTTTATTGGTTACATACAGCAGTTTGCTTAAGCTGCTACAAGATACTAAATAAAACGTATTTTAAAAGCACAACCCGTTATCATTAAAAGTATAATAACGGTTTAAAATAACATTCCAAGCTCTTATAACTTGTAACAGGATGTGCAGGATTTGGTCAAGTTTGTGTATTATTGTCCTTTAAAAAACATAGCATATTACCTTTTAGGCTACATATAAATAAAACAATGTGTTGCACATTTTTTACAAGTGTTTATATGTAAATATAACTATCCAAAACACCCAGAGCTGTTGGAGACTTCCAGTTAATAGAATTATATGTTGCCATTCATTGATTGCATCGTTTAACATAAGGGGGTTTGTTTTTGCAACAGAACTTCTATGGAAAATACAGGCTTGCTCCACCCAAAACTTGTCTGGCAACATTGAGCCTGAGTCTATGCTGGCAGTGCTTCGGGTTATGCTACCATTGTACCATACTGTACCTGACACGACTACACATGTGGGCGTTGTCAACAGCTACCAAAATTAAAGATGGAACAGATAAGCAAAAGTCAAAGTACAGCTATGTCAGTCTGGGGTTTGATACACAAATGAAGGAAACCAGTGAGTTAATTTAGATCAGAAATTGTTTTGCTTTTTTTTTTTTTTTTTTTAATTTTCGAGCTTTGAAATAACGTTTACATATATTTACACAGTAAGTACGTATACATCTATGGAGGAGGATAAAAGCCTCACATATACATAATTTTAAATAGAATGTTCAGTTCAACGAGTTGTTTACATGGCGTATGAATCGGCATATAGCCAGTTTAGCCTGTAATTGTGTTTGTTAAGTAACATGTTCTAATGTGAACCTGAAATTACATTTTTTAAAACTAACGTACCTAACTTAAAAATACTCTCCCCACCAATTATAAAAATGTATCATCAAAAGACTGTGCAAGCTTCATGGTCAATTATATATTCAACATATATTTATATTATCGCCTACTCTTTTTCTCACTGTATCAATTACATCACTACCTTTGGTGATTTACTGCCGCCAGGGCACAGCCTACCTCCCAAGGCTTCACTGATTATGAAGAATAAGCAATCACAGACACTAAGTTATTATTACAAGGTCAGAAACTGTATTTGGCAATTTTTTTTAAACAAGTGCATACAAGTACAGCTAGAAGCATTTCAATTTTGTCAAGTGCTCGTAGATTAGCATTAGTCAACATTCTATGTTTAACAGGAACTGCCACCAGACCTAAAAGTACATCAAGGGATTTTGCAATTAAACATCAACGAAAAAGAAGGGGGAAAGTCCATTATAATGAGTACATACCTTTATCTTCAAAAATATAGAAACACAATGTATTCAAAAATCAAAAATTATACAGCCATGTTTACAAAGTTTACACCTCCCTTGTGTCCAGTATATGTACAAGTCCATTAGTTTCTGTTGGATGGTATGCAAGTATTTTGTGTATATGTGTAATATATATATATATATATATATATATATATATATATATATATATATAAATAAAAGCAAAATCAAGGGTCCCTCTCCTTTTTTACTTTGACATCACCTGCAAGAATGGTGGCGATTTCACCTTGCATAAATGCCCATGGTACGTTTGAGCCCACCAGAGGGCATTTCTCTCCACTGGGACAATACACTTCCCCGGTAGCCCCTTGTTGCTTAATGCTATCCCTGGAGCAGGGGAAGCAGAACTTGTGTGAAGGTACTGAAGGGCACTGTACAAAATGTGTGTCCTCAAGGCGCTCACGACAGAGAGTGCAGCACAGTGGTATGCTGCTTGGTACAGAAGAGTCTGCAATGCTTTGAGGGTGCACTTGCTCCATGCCAGACACCTGTGGCGTTCCTGCACCTGGCACATCCCTTTGACCCCCTCTCCTCTGGTTCATGGAGGATGGGGATAGAGGGCTGCTGCTGTTCCTCCGGGTGGTTGAGTGTACCTGGTTGGCATCCTTGGGAGAACTGTTGCCCCCAGCGTTGTCTGCAGCAAGTATGAGGGCAGCCATGGGGGACTGGCCGTTCTGGGAAGCCTCTGGTGGTGTGGTGCGGTTGGAATGGGGAGATATTGTTGAAGGGGGTGTCACAAAGGTCGTGGTGGTCATTGTGGTCATTTTCAAGACTTCTGCGGAGGCTGGCAGCCACTGTTGTCCCTCTACATTGAGTTTGGCGGCTGTGCTTTCCCCTTCTGGCTCTGGTGAGGCTTTTCTCTTTCTAACTCCACCGCGCCCTGAAAGAAAAAAGTTCAAAAGTTACAGCATAAATGATCAATAAAATCATTACTTAAAACTACAGTTTTAATCGACACTGCTTTCAAACTTTACATAGTAATACCAGACATATTGTACTTTAATGCAGTAGTGATATTATTATTATTTATTATTAATAATATAAAATCTGCTGACGACAAAAAAAAAAAAACTATCTAAATATTAATTTCAACAGAAAGCATTTCACCGGCGGACCCCCGAGATAGCATTTTGTTCATGCAAGCTGGGTTGTGCTTGTCCTGTGCAGACGCATTTGTTTAACGCAGGCGCTGTTATGAGCAACATTTTGTGAATGATCCATACCTGGTTTAGAAGCTGCAGCGTTGGTATCAAAGCCCATCACTCTTGCTTGTTGCATTGTGTGTTCTTTCTTAAACCTGGCATCAAAAGGCGGGTGGTGTTGTTGTAGAGCCATTAGGGAGTCCCTAACTGTTTTCGGCTTACTCATCCATTCTTCTGCTCTGTTTTTGTGATTCTCGCTCAGCTCGGATAAAGTGTCCGCTCTGTGCTTTTCTTTCATTTCCCGCTCGTGCTCCGTGCTGGAGACTGAGGCTGGTCGTTTGTCTCTCATCTCGGCTTGGCTTACTGTTAACGCAGCCGGGATTCCCATTTGTGCAGGTCTGCCATTGACCGCGTGTACAGGCGGGAGAAGGGTATGGGAGGTCCCGTTTACCAAAGGCATTAGGGTCGGGGGTACCGTGCTAGTCCTACGGGGATTAGGGCTTTGCCTGTTCAACTCCGGGGGTTCATCCGGTTTAGGGAATCCATTGGGAAGCGGGATGCCGTTAGCCTGCCTTCCAGACGTATATTCTGCCCCAAGCCGAGGAGGGCGATCGGAGGCGATCGGATATCGATCAAGGGTTTGAGGCGGCCGTGATCCAGGATCCGCCGTGTGGTTAATCGCCTGAATATCCTTCCCCGAGTGTTGTGGCTTCACTGGTCCGGATGATCTCCCCTCTTGGAAGCCGTGCGCCCTCTTTAACTGGCGGGCAGTCTCGATCACAAACTCGATGCGGTCTGCTCCCTCGTAGTTGACACATCCCCTGCAGACGGGCTCGGTAAAATCCCAGATCATAGCCCACGGCATGCGGGGCAAGTCACATAAATAACATGACTGCCTTCTGGAAGCAGCAACCGCCGCAGACGACATAGCTTGCAAAAGTAGAGTGACCTTCTTCCAGATGCCTGTCTGTGTTTAAAAATCAGCTACAACAAAAGTTTTTCCTCCCTGGACTGCAGCAACAATTAAGTTACAAACAGAAGTTCATGACAGTGTGTACTTTACTACAGCGCGCCTCTATCTATCTCACTAACTCACTCACGACTACTCTCCTAGCTCAATGTGGAGCGATGACGTCATCACTGAACACTAAACTTGTGGTTCCAGCTCCAATTCTATTTACTTGATTCTTCGACAGCCCCCGTCTAGCGCATGCTCTCTTTCGCCGTCTCTGCCCCCTTTTTTAAATCAATTGAACTTGTGCCAGGAACAAATACAAAGTTCAGCCCGGAGAGAAAAAGCCATTGCTGCAGTAGTGCTGGCTTACATACGTTTGCTGTTTTCTTCTTGTCGCTGTTTGCTTTCCAAGTTTCAAATGAATAGGCTAAACTGAATTTACGTAGGTCGCACACCTTCTATAACAACACGACAGTTTTTGACGCTTGTGTAAAATCTGATCTTTGTACTTAATGTATAGACACTTAATTTGGCTAAGCTTTCCTTTAGGCCCATATATATATATATATATATATATATATATATATATATATATATATATATATATATATATATATATATATATATATATAGCAATGAAACTTATAACTAAAACATTTAATGGAAAGGGGGGGCGCTGGAAGTCACACTTCTGTTGTTTAGATTTTAATGGTTGCTTACACCCAGTAAGGCTTACTGCTGCAAATTACAGTTGCAAAGTGTTAATGCCCTTTAAGCTACCAGACTGTGGCGTCACTGTTTCCCGACTACTCCACGCATGCTCAATGAATACGTGACTGTATGCAATTGGCACAAGAGCTGTAGCATTAGGAAATCCACATTCCAGTTAGACTTTTAGCACACGTCATACATAACACTGCCCTGCTAACTGTGGTGCAAAAAACTGCTTATATTATCAACACAGTTTATTTACGATTTATGTTTTTACTTGCCTTAATTTAAATATGACCTCATATTAATAACCCCTGACATTTTTCGAAATGCGTGTTACAATTGCGTTTTCAGTGTGTGTTTCAGTGCAGACTTGTCAACAGGGGAGCTATACCTAATCCATTTTCCTTACATAGATCTTTTTTTTTTTAGTAGAAAGAAAAGCGAATGCCCAGTTTGACAGCTGGCTGGTATAAATCGCATTATAAACTGCTACTGTATTATTAATATTATTGTTGTTTTTTTTACAATATGTAAAATAAGATTTTTTTTAAAAAATGTTTAGCTTTGATAAGGTATGGAGATAGTAAAGGTAAGTTACATATACAGATTTTTTACTCTCTGACCAATAGTTTTTCCCGATCTCCCCGATCAATAATAAAAGTAAAATATATTTGCCATCAACTACTATCAATAATTAAAAGTCCTAAGCTGATATAAATATACAAATATCGTATGCTAGACATTTATATAGTTCTGTTTATAGTTATACAGTGCACGTATTTATACAGTGCAGACCCCACATTTGTGCAATTGATTAAATAATCGCGGAGCCGTTTAATTATATATAAAACACAATTTTAGAAATATCATTCGTAACACTTCATGGTTACATAAAAGTAATCTTTAAGTAAACACGCGCTTGGAAATACGGCATTTATCTAACCCTTTACTATATTAGGTTTTACAGCTTGCCAAAACGACGAAACCCCTATGTACACTGTAAACACACAGAATAAACAAACCAAAAAAAAAGTTACTGTTTCCTATTTTATTGAAACAATGTTATCTGGACGCCATTGACCTATTGTTGCTGTTGGAAATGTTACATTTATACACGAACATTTGAAAAAGTGCTGGCTTGGGAAGTCGTTTAGTAACAATCATTTGAAAGTGCTTTCTTCTAAAATTACAGAGGAAATTAAACAAAAAATCCGAAACCAAACACTTGTTATTCAGGTTTTCAGCAGTCAGTCTGTGTGGGGATTTCCAGACCAGAAGATAACAGCTGCTCTGCGCTGTTTTTAAACGACCTACACGGAGCAGATGTGCAAATAATACGTCAAAGAAATGCCTGTTTTAAATAGCAGAAGCTATATTTATGTTGACGTCACACATGCCGAAGCAAAATGAAAGTACATGTTAATAATAACAAAGGCTATACTTATAAGAACGTTTTGGGTAACAGCCATGTGAAATAATAATAATAATAATAATAATAATAATAATAATAATAATAATAATAAAAATAAAATCCCTGCTATCGCTGACAAATGCAGTTTCGTGGTGTAGGCAAGACAGGGCAATTTTCAAACCAAGCACCATAACATTTTCATGAAGTATTATTAATATTACCCTTTAGGACAGGCAAAATAAAACCTGCCCTTTGTTTTTGTTTGAACTGCCTTGCTAGAATTGGAGTGCTTCCAAACTGACTGTAGCAGTTGCTAAGGGTTTCTGGGGTGAGGCAATGCGTCTAAATCTGCAGACACAAAGCAGGAATTGTTTATGCAAACCCTTGTGACGATGTCTGAAAGAGGAAGTTAGATGTTTAGTCAAGTACCCGTTCCTTACCTCGCCCTTCCCTCTTGGCATAACAAACGACTAAAATACTGGCTCGGAGCCAGTAACTATGTACATGCGCAGTGCAATCATTCTCTGTCAGTGAAGTTGGTGGAGTGTTCCATTGTCTTTCCAGCACTGCTGAGCAGTTACCATTCAATTACTTTATACGCATATTAGATATAAACAAGAGCAGACCATCAACTCAACAACTCTTTTAACCAGTATAGGTTAAAAGGTTGTATTTAAATATAAGTATTTTTAACACTAATGATCTGGTAATGGAGGATTTATCAACCGTTTTTTTTTTTAATCACGCCCAACCTTATTTATTTATTTATTTATTTATTTCACTTGGCGCGCTACCCGCCTTCAACCCGCGCAAAAAACACCACACCTAGAACCAGCACATTATGGCAAGTCTTTTTGGGGTTTCCTATTACCAATACAAATTATACTGCCGGAAGCCCCCAAAAGACTGCTTCCAGTAGTTTACCATATGGGCTGAAGAAAGAGAAATATTTTATTGACTAAGTTTAAAGAAAGTGAAATGGGTGGTTATTTTAAGAATTTGTTTTGTGCAGCTACTGGCAGCAGCGGAATCAGTTGCCTTAGTGCCAGTAAAACTCCTACTGGTAGCAACATCTGCCAGAAAAAAATAACACACACATTACCTTTTATAAAATGGATCATCATATTATTAACTCGCTCTTTCCTTAAATTTTGATGAACTTGCTACAAACGTTTAAAAACACACGTTTGTTTTTAACCACTACATCACCACAGACGCTATACTGAGGATGAGGTTTATCTGCAGAACAAAGGTAAATCCAATTTCCAAGTAACTTTCTTCATAATTCCGAACTATCTGGGTTTTAGACGATGATGCACCTGCACAACCGCAACACAAACTGATTCATTATGTACTGAACGAGGGTGCAATGCGGGGGGATCACGACTGTCACTGGCCAGGTTTTCACGCATTTTAAAAACTTCTCTCTCCACTGTCATGACTTATGTGATTTAGCAGCACATACCACGCACATTCCTCATCCTATAGCATGTGTGGTTCTAACATTGTACGACTTTAAAGGGTGGGTAAATCAGCTTCGTAGCTAAAAAGCCATACAATTGACCAAAAACTTTTTTTTGTTGCATGGAAACATGTCCAAAAGCCGTACCTTATGCTCACGAGACTTAGCAGTGAAAATCCTGTTTGTGACGTAACCTCACGCAACTTTCTACTATAACTAAAGGCTGTACCAAGCAATCTTTTATTATCTGAGATTTGCTGGAAGTGGTCATGGCCAGCTTCTTTGCAAATAGGAAAACATAATCATAACCTCTTCTTTTTTATGTGACACCAAATGCATCCCTTTGCAATAAATACATAAATAAATAAATAAATGAATAAATAAATAAATAAATAAATAACAGAGCCCTTTGCAAAGCACAGATATTTTTTCATCCCTTTACACTTCTGTTATCTTCGTGTTTATTGATCGGGTAGATGATTCTGTCCCTGAGCAATAAGATGCAATATACTGTACACTAGCCTTAAGTAGCATTGATCATGGGTCATATGTCCTGTCATGTGATCCACTAGACCTTTAAAAGCTGTGAGACTTGTTTTACCTTATGAGAGCCATGGATGATCTGAACTATGCAAATGTAGACAGTAGGCATGTACAGTCCTTTAAGTATAGCTCTCAGATACTCCAAGCTAACAGCTGTTGGTGAATGTTTTACCCAGGGTAGGCCAGTTATCGTAACTGACGTACATATGGAAAGACACATCGGTTCATTGTGCAACTAAAATTAGACCCAAGTGCATGCTTTGGCATGGTCAGTAGCAAGCTATTGTCCCTTAGTGTTGGAAAGATAAGAAGTGTAAACTCAGGGCTTAGTGATATAAATGTGTTGGATTGCTTTATCCTCAATACACAATGTTGGCTTCATCCCTCAGTGGTACTGTCGCAGTTTGGTCCAGTCAAAGCTCCATTCCTTTTGACTTTTGATGTGTCATGACCCTCTAGTGAAGACCTTGAAAATGGGAGTTGAGTAAGGAAACAAGTGGCCTGAATGTCAATGGGTGAAATTGCCTCACAACATGAAGGACTGGGTTGGCCAGTAAAAGCGCTTACCTAATCTGGTTGGTTTAACAATGCACAGTGCTTTCTCTGTTGTTGCCTTGCCTCTTCAAACACAACCATAGAAGAAATAGATAAGAGAACAATAGGAAGGTTTTTACACATGGCATAACATTTTGCTGTAGGAAAACAGATTAAGGCAAATAGCATTAGGTTACAACCACATTGGAGTAGTTAGATGACTGTATGTATAGAAGGACATTTATGTTTTGTTTTTCCTGTTCATTTTTCAGGAAAGCTAATACACATATGGAAAGCTTTGTCTTAGTCAATGATCATTACAACTTGATCTATTTCTATGTATTATTTGTTATCCAACAGTACAAGACAAAAATCATTATGTAGCCTTCAGTATACCAGTTATCAAATCCTCTTTAGTGTACAAAAGATCTAAAAGATCTATATATATTACTGAGTAATGTTCTGTCGTCAAGACTGAAATTACATATTTGAAGAAACACGTTGAAATCTAATGCATACCTTCTTATAGCAAATACAGCAGTAAGTTCAGAATCAGCATTTTGTTTAATCCTTTAACCACCTTTTTTCGTCTTGACATGCTGATGGAATGGTACTCATAATGGTGAGTAATCACTGGCCATCAAGGAGTGGATTACAGAGTTTTGTCATGTCATGCCACATGCTTGCGCTTTCAGATTCCTCACATTATGTTAAGTAAACTGACTGCCCCATCTGGTTAATGCCTGATTTGAGGCTTCAAGCAGTGAAGTGTGAAAACATGTTGGGCGATGAGTGAGAAATTGTCCTTTCAATATAGAGATACAAACAGGGAATCTTGATTAAGGGCTCGTGACTTGAATTTTGAATACTGAGCAGTTCACATAAAATACTATTTTTTAAAACTTTTTAACTGTGTCTGTTTTTTATAGAGCTAAATGTGTTTGGACCTATGTCTGCAGATTTAAAAAAGCACACACTAAATCAGATTGCTTATAAGTCCCATCTGTGTCTGCACAATGTCCCATACATTATGAATAACAGTCTGCTACAAATCTCTTCGTTTTTTTAACCTATTCTAGCCCCCATAAATTGGACATGCAACCATAAGGAACAATATAAGAATAGGTTCTGAAACAAAGTCATATACTACATGACCATATAACATTTTGAAACATGTTCACAGTCAAACTCATGCTAAACATACTGGTATTCGTGGACTTAAGGGTCCAGGGTTTCAGCTTTTTATGTGACTCAGAAAGGTCTGACAACAACATTTACAAATAAACTATGAAATTGAGAATTGTACAGTAGATTATCTTTACTGCAATCCACATCTACCTCATGGTTTGTGCTAAATAGATTTGGTTTCCCAATGAAAGTGAATGACAGAAAGACTCCACTGAACATATATTACTTATAAATAAAGGTGACATCATGAATAATATAAACTATATTGGTAAATGTATCATGTATCAAATAAGTTGTATTTATATATACAATACTGTTTATTATTTTGCAGGATGATTTGTTTTTCAGTAAGAGAACATGTCATGTTATCTAAAAATGTCATCCACTTGCTTGTAGATTAGGTTTTCAGACTATTTTCTTTAATTTGATGCACATCCTTGAAAACTGACAAGTGTTTATGTCCCCATCAGGTTCACTCTAAATTATTTTGAAAGGGTGACTGCAGTTCAATACCACTATTTAAAAATATGAACTCCCTTTGCCTGACTTTCAGGAAAAGTCTAACATTGTCTCTGAGCATGACACTTGACCTAGAGGACCATGGCAGTTAATGTTCTACTCTATACTTTTATTAGCTAAATGCACAGATAGATGTTTGGTATCCTGGATATACAGTATTTAGTGATTTTACACACAAAACTGGTGCTTCACAACACAAACTGACTTCTGTGACACATTGCTGGCTTGTACTAACCTCCCTCCATACTTGTACTTATGATTTTTAGGAAGTGAGGTGTGGAAGCATTTTGATGGTGCACAGTCGATACATAATAATTCACTATGGTTTTCTCGGCACAGCGGAACACTTAGATGCTTCCCCACCTCACTTCCTCACTATCATCCATGAGGAGTGTTTTGCTGGAATAGTATGTCCGTCTGACAAATAATGATAAGCAAAACAACAATAGGGAATTAAACATAACTAATAGGCAATAAATTAAATATTAGGGAACTGCAGATGATATACTGTATACCCTTTAACGTAAGTATGCTCTTCTTTAGTATTCCGACTTGAATAAAAGTCTAGTCTCACATCTAAAGAAGTCTATTCCTGGATAAACAGCATCTTGTGGATTACACTGATATGCTGATTTAAGAGCCACGTGCTGGCAAAAAGAAAGTTGAAGTCAAACTGCTGTTGACATATGGGTCTGTGATGGGATTGACTTAAAAGCTTAAACCCAACTCTGACACTGTCAGTACATGTGTTAAGTGCAATGCGAGCTTACTGTCCAGTGCAAAACAACAAATCATATTAAGGAAGTACAGCTGGTTGTCTGTGAACAGTAAGTTGTCTTTTGTTAGTTTTTATTTATTCACAAAAGTGCATACAGTATTTCCCTTATTAAAGTTTATAGGGGTACATTTGGAAAGTGCCATAGGAAGTTTAATGTCCACTGAGTAGACGGCGCCTCTTGACACAAGTTTCTACCTAACTGACTCCTAGCTACTGAACAACAAACACCACTTTTCCTTTATTTGGTTCTCCTTGAATGCCCCCATCCAAGTACAGTACTAGACCCACCCACCCACCCACACACACTAGTAATTAACACTTTATAATGTATTTGGTATTTTTCTTCTGTTTAACTTCAAATAAAAAATATACTACACAGCATACCATTTTGCTTAAATTACATTAATTTCGCCTTCTGGTAAGGACAAATAAATAAGGTTCTATAAACTTTTTAAATTGCCAACCTTAATTCTTTTTGTTCAAACCACCTAATTTTTTAATCACTATCAACAGAAGTTCAGTTTCAGAACACAGTGTCATAATCTGCCATATTTTGGTTATGGTAAAACATCAGAAGACATTGATACAGGTTTTATGTGATATATGGTTCTTCATTCTCAATTTAATCTCCCCGCTGTTCTACATTTTCTAGATTCCACTGTAAGTCTTGACTTCTTGATTCCATGGTAAGAAAAAAAAAAGGAGAACCCAAGTTCCTATAAGGGTTGTGAAGTATGGGTATAATCATCTAAATTGCCATTATGTCATCTATAGCATTATGAACAAATGCAAGAGATATTTCATTTATGACAATGTATTAGTTTTTATGTTTAAGTTTTGTGACAAAAGGACATCATCCAATCTTGTGCATTATTTCCTGTAAATGTTTGTCATGATATTGGTTTAGGAATCTGTATTACAAGGGATATTTTATTTAGAAGGGAATTTAGAACATTAATTCATACATGCATGAAACACTTGGTTCAGTTAATGTTTTTGTTGCCTCAGTAACACAGCGAATGAACTTGATCAATATAAATAATACATTTAATACATGATGTTAAAGTTAACAACCACGGGTCCCCGAGTGGCTCATCCAGTTAAAGCGCTGCTGCTGGGAGCGCAGGATGAGTCACACAGGACGGTGGACGGTGCCAGTTCACGTCCGGGCTGTGCAAAGAGGACAAACTTTGCTGGGGACTCCGAAGGGGGCGTCACATTGGCTCTGACGCTCGTGGGGGATGGGAAACCGGCAGGGATGGCTTCTCCTTATCGCGCAACAGCGAATCCTACTGGCTAGACACCGAGCACATTCAGAGTGGATAAAAAGCAAGGCTAATCTCTGTTCTCTGCCTCTGCTCTGGATTGCTCAGCGTAAAAAGCGATTCTGGCTTTAGGCTTGTGAGATGGGAGGACACTCACACGCCCTCAGAATGTCTGTGCTGTCTGGGGACTCGCTGCGTTGAGGAGAAAAAACATAATTTGACATTCCAAATTGGGGGAAAATAAATAAAAATAATAATTGGTCACTCTAAATTTTCTTTTTTTTTTAAAAAGAAAGCTAAGAACCACTAGAAACTTAAACACGGTATTATAAACTGGAACTCAAAAGTCAAGTATTTAGTTGGGCTACCACAATTATAATGTTATAGGACAAGTATTACAAGCTAAGGAATTTTAAGTGCCTGCATTGAAAATGTAACTGAGAAGTTTGTTACGTACAGTATATCGCACACAAAGAACACATATTTCTGTGTGTAAAACCACCCAGCTTGTCATCCAATCAAATTTTTGATAACACTGTTGTATTTAATTTACTGGTCACAAAGTCAAGAGAAAAAGTCAGTTTACTCAGCTTAGTTATTTCATAGACTGGAGGTACACTGGAGAAAACCAAGGCACTGCCAGCTGAAGCAAAGGTGAAGCTGAGGTCATCTGAAAACCAGTGAAATAGTTCAGCAATGACAACAGAAGCACTAACTGTAGCATGTGCCATAGGTATGAGCCATTGGTAGAATTGTACCACAGTGGTAATAGTCTGCTATTGTTTAGAATTCACAATGGTATATAGTCAATACACACTATATAGTATCAGTGGCTTATAGTATCAGGACCACTTTGTACCAGATCCATTGTGTTGCCACTAATGTTTATGCTATTGTCTGCCATTGGTTCTGCTGTGGTTTATTAATTTATTATAATGATATCCCAATGGTATTTTATTTACTTTTCTGTAAATACACTGCTGTCTATTAACTAGTGAGAAAGAGAAAACATGTACACAGGGACAGCCTGAGTCCACTGCACCTGGGCCTGCTAAGTCAATAGGACTAATTACTCTTTATTTCACCGTGACGAGGGTTAGGCATCTGACCAGAAATGTACAAGAAGAGAACCAAGGTAAGGCATCAGCCAGCTAGCCGCTTTAAAATGTTGCTATGCTAATTCAGTATAAACAGTAATTAATGAATGACTAAATGTAAACATTTCTGAGGTCTGAGGAGCACTTTTTATATTGCTGTTTTAGTCTATTTTTTTGCAGTATTGTACAGTGAAGAAAGACTGTTTGAGAGTACACTAAGCCAGCTATGTGGCAATCTTCAGTGGCAGCAGAGATTTTTTTTGTTTTGTTTTGTTGTGTATTTATTTATAACACCCTGCAGGATGTCAGCCATGACAACACATGACCAGAAAGAACTATCTGAAACTACATTTCTGTAAGTGCTGATTAGAAGTGGTTAGAGAAATATGATACTCTGATTCTCTCTCTCTCTCTCTCTCTCTCTCTCTCTCTCTCTCTCTCTCTCTCTCTCTCTCTCTCTCTCTCTCTCTCTCTCTCTCTCTCTCACCAAGTCACTAGTTGTTATTGCATTATTTATGGTTCTTACTTTTTCATGATCCGTAGTTTTAAGCTTCACTGGGAACAAAAAAAAAATTACAGTGGAGATTTTATTTTTAAGTTGTGTTTGTTTTTACCCAGGATAGCCTAAGTATAATACCACATCCTGTTTACAGTGTTTGTGCTCTAGTTTTATAACTTTCTGAGACAAAAACTAAAATGTGGTACAAATGTATTTCTCACAGTCAAAAAGCTTGCTTTAAAATATAATTCTTGGCTCCTGTGTGTGTGTGTGTGTGTGTGTGTGTGTGTGTGTGTGTGTATATATATATATATATTTGTGGGTGTGCAAGAGTGGAGTAGGGGCCATTATTCTCTCAAACTGATTTAATGGAGTATTGCAGCTTTTTCAAAGCTAATTATTTATACTACAGTGCATCTACTCCTGTACTTAAAATAAAACTTAAGGTTTCTTGCTTAAGTTCACAGCTGAGGAAAAGAGAAGTGGTTATAGAACACTACAAATCATCTATCAGCCCCCAATCTACTGTTGAGTTTTGAGTCAGTAGCAGTGGTGTTTCTTGAAAAAAAAACATCTATACTGTAAATGTTAATGACTACTGATAAGGATATTTAGTCTTCATGAATTACAAGGCATAATATAAAAAGGCTGTTCATGCTCAAACTACATTGAATAAAAGGTGATGGAAACTCAAATAAGTTCTTACTCAGAATGGCAGCTAGAATAAGGTCAGTGTTGAGGAGTACAGTAATTTGTTGGTCATGATTTCTTGTGCATTTATCTGTTATGGAAATATACACTATAAAGTACATACATTTACTCACAGAGAACCGCTGGCATTTTGCATATTGTAAAACCCTAGATCACATTAGGGGCACACTGTAGCAAACCATGGTTTAGGAGTACTGTCTATTAACTACAGTGTGGAGTAGTGGTTAGGGCTCTGGACTCTTGACCGGAGGGTCGTGGGTTCAATCCCTGGTGGGGGACACTGCTGCTGTACCTTTCAGCAAGGGACTTTACCTAGATTGTTTCAGTAAAACACCAACTGTATAAATGGGTAATTGTCTGTAAAAATAATGTGATATCTTGTAACAATTGTAAGTCGCCCTGGATAAGGGTGTCTGCTAATAAATAAATAAATATAAATAAATAGCGCTTGTACAGACAAACCAGTAACTGCATCTAAATAGCAAGCCTATAAATATTCAGTATTGCTCCTGTACAACAAAAATATATCTTGTGTTGTTAAGTACAGAGCTAACCACAAACGTTACTTAAATCAAAAACTGTTCAGTCATGCGAATAATAATGCATCTAAAACAATTAGAAAATGGATGGCTAAATCAAATAAGATGGAGATTCAGAGCCGAAAATGGTGTTTTTAACTCTGATTGCAAGCATCTGGAGCCAGGAGAGATGATGTCATTGGAGTAGTGAAGGGAGACAGGAGAAAAACAAGTCTCTCTCTTTTTTCTAATCCTCTTTGCAGCCCTAAGGGGATGGCAGGCAGCCAAGACAGGGGCTGCTGGGAAACCAAAAAAGATGCCAAGCAAGCCTTACCGCCAACATTTGGAGCTCACATCTTTGTTCTCTGAAACCTGGAGCGCTGCCAAAGGCCTCATTTCAGCTCTGCAGTATGATTACGCTGGATTTGAGCCAGAAAGCTCTCTCTCCCTCAGCTCCCTTTTTTCTTCCTTCAAAGGTTTTTCTGCCAAACATGCAGGGGTTGCCATGGCAGCGGATAAAAGTGGAATATAAAAAACTATATTGAATCACTCCTCAAGCCAGATGTGCCACATGTGCAGCCATAAAGAAAAGAAGGAAGATAAAAAAAACCCTGCTTTTCGCAATTTAAACACAAAAGAGATGTGGAATTTCCCCAGTGGGAAAGAAAAAAAAAATGTAGAACAGCAGACATTTTTTTAAGAATGGTACAAGTTATGATGAAAGAATCATGTGTTCCAAGTAAAGGAATCCTCTTTATTAAAAACAACCACCATGACTGAACCAAGTCAAAAACATGAATTTCATTTTTTTGTTTGTTTTACATTTCAAAGAAATGTGGACTTTTTTTTAAGTGGACGGGTATTTATTGTTATTTATTTTTTATCTACAGATGACTAAAATGAAACTTCTATCTTTGCTGACATCCTGTGTATGTTAATTTGAGAGTTCTGTTCCGCTTTCTGATTGGGTAGACCAGTGAGTCGTCCAATCACAATACATTGAACTTCAAGATGCATAGTATAAGCAGCATACAGTATGTCACATCAATGTCACTGCAAACGGCAGACAGGATATAAACATGGCAGTGGCGACAATAAAAAAACATTTTTACATTTTTACAATTTTGAGACCCATAATTCCTGATGGCACAGGCTATATTGTTAAACTATTGTCACAGCCTCTGTTGGGTGAAAGGTAAAATGAAAGGTAAAGGTTTAATTTTAAATTCAAATAGACAATTGTTTCTGCCATTGTCTTCATCAGTCTAACATCTTTCATGGTGCATACTAAGGTGCGTGTTTTGTAGATAATACCCATACTGCACGATTTCCAATGCGAATTGATCTGTTTTAGCTTCCTACAATGATCTGTGCCATTGGTAGAATGTTTCCACACATTTTCATATGTTGATATATCAAAGTAACTGCTCCCTGTTTCCTTGTCCCACGGCAATAACAGTCTAGTATGCTGTATTATACACACTGTACTACAGCACACTGAGCTGTCAATACTTTCTACTTTTGTGAAATTGACTTGCAAATTGTTCCTATCTTATTACAGTTAATGGCAACATTTGAGTTGTATTGGGTAATTGCCACTCTTGTTTATTAACCATATTCTTTTAAAGGCAGGTTTCTTTTTTTTCAACAGAGGTTTCAGTGGTAAATAACATTGCTATTTCCTCTTTGACTGGCCTCAAAGTATACCAAGGAGTATTGTTCTGTGAAACAAGGCAGAAAAGGAAATAACAGCAGCATTAACCTCAAACTTTGCACTAAAAATAGCCTGGTCAAGTTTGTACAGTGTGATATGAAATACAATCATTTAAAGTTATGGCAACAGGATATTGCTGCTCTAGAAAGAGTGCAAAGAAGAGCAACCAGAATTATCCCAGGTTTAAAAGGCATGTCATAAGCAGACAGGCTAAAAGAATTGAATCTATTCAGTCTTGAACAAAGAAGACTACGCGGCGATCTGATTCAAACATTCAAAATCCTAAAAGGTACAGACAATGTCGAGCCAGGGGACTTCTTTGACCTGAAAAAAGAAACAAGGAACAGGGGTCACAAATGGAGATTAGATAAAGGGGCATTCAGAACAGAAAATAGGAGGCACTTTTTTACACAGAGAATTGTGAGGGTCTGGAACCAACTCCCCAGTAATGTTGTTGAAACTGACACCCTGGGATCCTTCAAGAAGCTGCTTGATGAGATTCTGGGATCAATAAGCTACTAACAACCATGTTCTTATGTTCTTATATATTGAGCATAATGTTTTTTTCAGCTGACAGTGCAAAGTGAGCAGAGTGTACATGGAAAAGGAGATTGTTCAAGAGCAAGGTGAAGTCAGTCAGCAGGTGAGAGAATGACTGACTAGTGTGTCTCCCACCCGTTTATCTCGTCTCCAGAAAAATTGTATTCTTGTTATCTTTTTTACAAGCCAGGGCCTCTCTGAGCCCTTGATAGAATTTAAATCTGAGATCAGACATTGTGTTATGGGTTACATTTATTGGCCCTATAATGTTTGCAAGTGTTCCTATAAGGAATTTGAGTCGTTTGTTAAAGGGTGTGTGCACTGAAACAAGACTTATGAATCGAATGTCATTTCAAAACTGGTGAAAGCAGTAGCACCTGCAGTATTGACTAATTTGGGCAACTGTGAGCAGTTTAAACTCTTGGAAACACCGTGCCTTCTTCCAGAGATGATGTCTCTCCACGATTCTATTACTTTGAAAATGGTGCTTTCCAAAACTGAGTATCTTTTGTTCGTACAGTTGCAGCTTGTTTTGTGCAACTGAAAAAAAGGTGTGACACTTTCATTTACTCTACATGCGGTTATCTCACTATAGTGTGTGTGAGATTTCATTCAGTCTCTCAGCAGTCTACAATCTCTAACCTAAGGCCTGTTTTGCTTGCATGTTTATTTAGAAGATAATACAAAACATTTTAAGTATCTTGGTATAATTTAATAAAACACCCTTAAATTCCAGTAATAATCAGTCACCGTGTAATCTGAAAAGCAGCATAAACCAAGTTAGGGTGGTTTTATTTTGGGTGGGCTGCATATAAATATGCATGGAAATTCCTTATTCACTGTGGACTGTTGAAAGAGTTTTTGCTATGCTTTGGTCATCAAACATGAACAAGGCGATGCCTTTCAGCTAGGATAAACTAAAGTATGTATAATAATACACTAGCTTTCGAGACAAAATAGACTCTTTCAGATGAAAAGGGGAAATCGAAGGCAAAGAAAACTCCTCTCACATTTTATTACAAATCTAACTTTGTTCATATTTTGTTAATGGGTATTTAATATAAAGTATTTATAAAGTAATAAAAAAACTCAAGTTTCAGCTTTCTGTTCTTGTTTTTTCCAAATTAAGCTTTTACTGTGTAAATACAGTACACCTATTGGTCTGGTAATTGTTGCCAACCGGGTCCCAGTTACATCGTTGTCTTTTTTTGATATTATTATTTATTTCTTAGCAGACGCCCTTATCCAGGGCAACTTACAATTGTTACAAGATATCACATTATTTTTACATACAATTACCCATTTATACAGTTGGGGTTTTACTGGAGCAATCTAGGTAAAGTACCTTGCTCAAGGGTACAGTCGTGTCCCCCACCTGGGATTGAACCCACGACCCTCCAGTTAAGAGTCCTAACCGCTACTCCACACTGCTGCCCTAAATAGAGATGAATTACGTTACTGAACCTCAACCTTCTACCAACTGTACTTCACCTCACACAGCTCACAACAGCAATTTCAAGACATTTATATCTCAATATAGAAGGTTTCTCTAGTTTGCTAAATATATTAACAACGATAAAAAAGCTGCAAGTTTAGGGCATTTTATGATTACAGTATAAAATATCTACCTTGGCCATTGCTGTGTATGCAAACTAAAAAGCAATGCTGAACTAGCAAAAACATAGGATTGTAAGATAGGGCAGCAGTGTGGAGTAGTGGTTAGGGCTCTGGATTCTTGACCGGAGGGTTGTGGGTTCAATCCCAGGTGGGGGACACTGCTGCTGTACCCTTCAGCAAGGTACTTTACCTAAATTGCTCCAGTAAAAAAAAAAAAAAACAACTGTATAAATGGGTAATTGTATGTAAAAAATAATGTGATATCTTGTAACAATTGTAAGTCGCCCTGGATAAGGGCGTCTGCTAATAAATAAATAATAAGTATTTGTTTCAGGGGTCGTAACGTTTACTCCTACTTAATTCATAGCACTGCTTTAAAAAAGGCAACCAAGTGTCAAAGCAGCAGTGTGCTGGCTCTCCATTTCTGAGTGGGTTTCAGCTCTCTTTTCTTTGCACGCAGTTAGGATGACCTATTTTCTTCCGTGTGTTTGCATTTGGAAAACACAGTTTAATATTCCACTACGTTTTGCAGTGGGCAGAAAAAGTAAGGCAAAGAAGTGCAAGACTGATGCTCCAACACCTTGTGCAACTTAACTGTAGGACCCACCACCCCTGAGTCTCTCAGCATTCTCTGCATACCCTTTTCTCAAAAGCAGGAAATGAAGGCCCTTGTCTGAGCTGAAGCCCCAAGGCAATGAAATTAAGTTTTGAAATCGCCTTGAAAGGCACTCCCCTAAAATTACCACATCCCATATTATTTGCGGTTTCCTCACATCTGAAAAGTTTAACTATTTTGTTCTCCCACGCCAGAATGTCTTTTGTCCCTGTTCTGCACCCTCCTCCCCCATCCTTCCCACCCCACCCCACAGAAAATTGCAGGAAGTCCTTATTTTCTGAGCTAGACTAAAAATTCCACTTCACATTACAGTTGCGGGTATGATACTATGTGGGCAAAAATCGCTTACTGTAAGGCAAAGACGAGAAAAAAAAAACAGTCAAAACAACAGTAAAAAAACAACTAAATGACACATACTGCAAACTACACACTGCTGTGCAAAAGTCTTAGACATTTTGTACATTTTGTTTTGGGGGAGGGGGGTGTTTATACTACCATAGAAACAGCCCGCACCAGCTACAGAACATCATGTCATGTATACATTTTAAATATAAAAAAAGAGTTTTACTTTTTTTTTTTTTTTTGGACGCTTCTCACACACCCCCTTGGATTGCTTTGCTCCCCCCCTTTTGAGAACCACTGGCTAAATGTGATGGATTATCTACTACAACACTTCACATTAGCTGCTCATGTATAGTTTACTTTGAGTTGTTGTGATTACATGTTTTTGAAGATTCTGATCAATGTGAATTAAAGATTGCTAAATGACAAGTTTGGTTTCTTCTCACAGTATTTAGCTTTACGTACACAACCAATTAATAAGTATTTCAACTATATAAAAAATGTTGACTTTGAAAACTTTTTTAAGACACCTTAGAGCACTATACATATTTAACACATAATGTCTATTATAAAACACAGGCCCAAACAGTTACAAAGGCCACACACGCTGCTTTTTTTGTGTAAAAATAATGTGATATCTTGTAACAATTGTAAGTCGCCCTGGAAAAGAGCGTCTGCTAAGAAATAAATAATAATAATAATAATAATAATAATAATAATAATAATAATAATAATAATAATAATGTTTTTAATGACTCATCCTGAGCCCGAGCTCTACAGTAAATGTTACTGTATCAGAAAACTTTAACAATCAGACATTTTAACCACATTTGTGACCACAGAATTGTTACTGCGTTCAAGGTCAAACTATGTGTCTGAACTATCTTGGTGGCCAGATGTTAAAGAAAGACATGCTTGAAGACACAGTACTGACAAACTTGTTCATTAATTGATTATTGTAAGTCTACAAAATGCAGCAATGGTTATGACTGTAGTCCTCATGAAAGACGAAGGACAGTGGCAATAGTTACATCAGGCACGGTGTTGTCAGACCACAATCATGAAAGATTTTAACCCAGGTCTCTGGAGGCAAGAGGCATGAAAGGACTGAATTCTACTTGAATTTATCATAAATACAAATTTAACATGAATGGATGTTGCCGCCTACTCTTCTGATGTAATAGGTTAGCATGTGTGCTTTTATGTATTTAAAAATATGCCTCATAAATAAAAAAGGGATTCATATTACCTATTATGCAAAGGGATGCTGAATCTCTCATTCACTTGGGAAAATGGCTCAGAATGCAACCTTAGTAGTCTCCAATCAATACCATTTCTCAAAGAAATGAAAGAGGCCATGATAACCCCTTTAAGAATCCTTATCTGAGGGAAGGAAAACCTTTTAATTAAGCCAGTTAACCATTTTCCAATTTAAAAATGCTACATTGGCAAAAAAATAAAATAAAAAATATTTCTGAGTAAATCACTGGTTGGAGGTATTTGACTTTTAGTGCCTAACCACTAAATTAATTATGCTGTAAATTGAATAATTGGGAACATAAAAACTATAGTTTTTTCATTATGAACTATTTCTGCCCTGAAAAAAAATGCTTAAGTTTGCTTCAGTTCATCTGTACAAGAAAGGATTTTTTTGTTGCATCAGTGTAGCACAGGAAGCAGTTTGGCTATATTAGTTGACCAAATAGGGACTAGTTTCCTTGACACCCTCTGCAGCCAATCAAGTGTGCACCGGGCAGCACAATATTAATTATTGTGGTTCTATTTCTAAATTAGGCTGCTGCTTTTTGTTCTGTTTGTGTACTTTTACTGTCCCTTAGGCTGAACATTTGGGTTCACTATTTTAGGGGTTAATATCATTGGGGTGGGACTCCTGTTGAGACTATCTAAAAATGAAACTATAGCAGGCACTGAGATAGCTTCACACTCAGGCTTCTTGCTAACTAAATAGCTTAGTATCCCTGTAATAGATCGTTGTCTTCTCTGCAAAAGATGCATTGGACACCAAATATTATCAATTCACTACCAATTCAGAATGTCTGTGTGGGATAATTGTTCTTCATTTTACCCCAAAACAAGTTTCTGCAATGGTGATTGCCAAGCCTGGTTGAATGGGGTATTACTCTTGCCAGTTACCATTGCAGAAACATATGTTTCAATGGTAGTGAATGGAATATTTGGGGGTGCCACTGCATTTGTGGGATGGATTGCTCATTAAACTCTTTTACACCTGTTAAAAGCGGTGATGATAATCTATTCAGAGACACCAAGATATTGATAGTTCATGGATCATTGTGCAAATCTTTCATTATATGGCTTGTTCAATATAACTTGAACCAAGACATGTGCAGAACAACAATGGCAGTGCACCCATACAAAAATAAAAATACACATCCCCTCTCTTATTTGACTGTAATGTGTTTTTTTTTTCAACTTTCAATAACAGCATATGAAATATGTAACTTGCTTTTATGCAATAAACAAACATTAGTTTCAATGATGTTCTGTATCATCTAACTTTTTTGAAGCTGACACCGTCAGGCTTCCTGCGCACCTTTACGTGTGGGTCAAGTTATGTTCAACAATCTATACTGCATTATAAACTGGCAGAGTTTATTATCTCATGCCTAGCTAAGGCAAAATTCAGGATCATCGATAAACCTCAGAAGACTCTTTTCAGTTTTTTCGTAACAGTCAAACAATAGAAGATTACGTGCTCTCAGTAACATAGCTGAGAAAAAAATAAATCATAGTTACCAAGTGAGAAGTCATCCCGAGTTGCTGTGATAAAAGTGACCATTTTTTAAATTTTATTTTATTGTACGGATAAAGTGCCAAATGTTATTGGAGCCATTGATTGCACTACTATTGTTTATGTCGGAGCCACTTTCCAAAGATGAAGCTGTTTTCCATAATAGGAAACAATTATATTTCATGATATCACTGGCGTATGCATGACTCCAAATTCTTGACCCTTTTTCTAACCAGAATTTAATTATAAACTATTTTAAATATAACTGTGATTTCTACATAACCCATTAAACAATCTTTTCTTTCACATAACATTTGTTAACATGTCCATAAAATACGTTTCTCCTGGCTTGTCTGCAGTCATCTCCAAATTAGTTTTATCTTTATTGAGATATGCAAATATGAGTTTACATTTTTTTATACAGTACATACAGTATGTATTTATGTGGCTCAACAAATATACATCCTTCTTGGAAAGATTATTTATAAGAAAGAAAAAACAACACGATAAATGAAATGTACAGCTTCACTTTATTCATTTGAAGTATTTTTGCTTAATGTAGGGAATAGATGTTTTACATGAATATTCATGAATGAAATGCTGTGTTAACTACTGAAGTTCTAATGTTACAGTAAGTTTTGTCGGACAGTGACACCATATTTTGTTGTAATTTAACATTATATGTATTTTTTCTTCGTGAAGCGTAGATCACCTTTTTGCTTTCCTCTTAATAAAGCTTTTTGCACTATTTTCCATTCTACATGAAGTGATTGACACAAGTGTGTTGCTTCTGGGAGTTTGAGTTCTTTTAGAAAAACAACTTGGAATGTTTCGTTTTGAACTATGAACTATTTTTAAATATATGCTTCTCAAAAGAAAAACGGAAGCATTCTAAATGTTTGCCATTTATTTCCTTTAAAAACATCCCAAACTCCCTGAAGCTTGATGCACCTTCACAGTAGCAATCACTACTGTTAACTACTTACATTTTCAATGTCAATTGCATCCTTTCATGTGAGCTCTTGAAGTTAACCGGAAGTTTAGCACTGAAGTTTCTGCAAGGAGGGATTGATATTTAGCTTTAAATAAATTACCATTAAAAGATCACATTTACCTTTACCATAATGTGTGAATGTAAGACCTATGAAATTATGATAATACATATTTGGTCAAATTTACTGGAATTATTTTGTTAGCTGTAAGAGCAAAGACAACAAAATTATCAGGTATCTTAAAATATTATAAAATATTCATTTTATTATAAAACACCCACATGTTGCACATCACTTTCAGTTCACTTGAAGTAAAATAATGGAAAAAGTTGCAATTTCTGAAGTCAACACGTCAACAGGTTGCTTTCAAAAGAGTAGGCGTTTTCTTCACATTTGCACTTTCACTTTGTGTTAGTTTAACAGGAAGTCCCCAACTGACAGACATTCCCAGTGAACACAGTACATTAGACCTGATTGAAATGACTTTTAATTGAAAGCAGGGGATTTTAAACAGAACTGGGATTTTTTTTCTTCTTTTTTATCTAACCCAAGAAAGGTACTTTGACTTTATTTGCTGAATTTGCATGCTCAGTGCTAAGGTTATCAGCTTTTAGTCTTCATGAATATTTCCAGATCATGTTACTGATTTGTATGTAGCAGCTGGGGTTTTCCTTTAAATAAGTGACGGCACTAGGATGACTATAACATATTAATTGTCATTCTAAAGATGCCATAAAATGTTTTTATTTTTATTTTCTGTTCTCATATTTTTGGAGGTTTGCTGTGTCCACCACTACACCTTTGTACAGTAAATACGATATCTTCAGTAGAGTTTCAAAAAGTAACAAGCATGTCAGTGACATCCACCCCTGTCCATGCCTTTAAATACAAACTGTCGATTATCATGACCTACATCCACTCACTGTATGCTTATATAACATGTTTAACATACAGACAGATGGTTAGATCCCTCTACAGTATATTCCCCCATATGATGATACACTCATTAACATGTGCTAAAAAAATTTCTTAGCAAGTTTCATCGCAATTAGGCATGGGGTTACTAAAATGAAAAAGTAACTGTGACACAGACAGGCTGTTCGGACAGACAGACAGCCTCCATATGCTCTCAGATTATGATACACTCAATAACTTGTGGTAAGGTCATGCTCTTTAAGCCTAATATCTGCTATTAGCTGCTGTGTTGCTGCTACTATTTCATGTATATTGCACTTTCCATTGTATTTAATGTATTATGCATTTATTTATTTATTTATTTTTACTGTATAGCATGTATTATGCATTTCTCTGCATTTAAAGAATTATGGATTTTCTTGTTGTCACTGCATCTTTTAAAACGCTTTGTGATGGTGGTCCACTATGAAAGACGCTATATAAAATAAAGATTGATTGATTGATTGATAAGATCCTCTGCAAGTTTCATTGGAATTGGACATGGGGTAGAAGGCTTGCAAGCTAGGTGGCCTGACTCATTAGACTCTATCCATTTGTTGGCATGGGAGTTGGGACTGCAACCATGCCTGACTGTAGGCAGTGTCATTGTCCTGACCACCACAATTCATGACAACTAAATTTGAGAAGCATCAGGAAAAAGGTATGGGTAGATAACAGTTAAATTCTTAAATTAGTTCATGTTTAATCAGGATGGAAACCCATTTAGATTTCCATTTAATTTCCAAGAAAGGATAGGAAACATTGAGGTGTACTGCAAGAGGTAATCATGGGAATTGGCAGTCCCTTTTTACAGACAATAATAGTGTTCTAATGGAGCTGATTTACAGACATACAAAGGCTGTGACAGGCCCATATTCACAAATATTTTTTAAAAGATTCAATTAAGTTTGATATTAAACTGTTGTAGACTACATTTGTATTAATGTTTTATGCATACAAACCTTTATTTAATTCTTTAAATAACACTGTGTGTTAAAATGTTGGGAATATGGGCCATGTTGTGTGGTGCTATTAGCTGATCGTTCTTTTTACATGATACTACTGTTTCTTTTCATTTTCACTATCATGTGGTATTATTATTACGTGTCTGAACACGTCCCTTGCGCTCCACGGATTCCCTGATTGTCAGATTTTGTTTTGGTTTATACTGTACAGCCACCAGTGTGTGAGCTGTTACATGGAATAGCATGACTATTTGGTGCAATGCGTTTCACAAACAAACAAAAAAAAATGTGGGGAGAAGTTTCGTTCTGAGAACTGAAAATATGTTTAAAACTTGTAATAACAGAATGCAAAATAAAGTGACAGTGAAACTGAAACTGAACAACAACAAGTGCTAAAAAATGCTGATTGTCATTAAGTTCAAAAACCTAATGGGCATACTGAATCGTTCATGAGAGCAAGCGTTGCTTCAGACAAGCAAGTCCTCTTCATTGCAAATCACCAATACGCAATCAATCACTGTCAATATGGGGATATATATATTTATAATTCATTGTAATATTTCATTCTTTCAAAAGATACAATTACTGTTACTCTGTATTTTGAAGCAATCATGGCTTTTATTTATCCATATTAATATTGCATTTTTCCACTCATTATTAACATTTATGTCATAATTGTTTATTTTTATGCCATGCTGTCTAAATACATAAGGTTAAATTACATTTTAAGCCACTCCTTCCAGCATGGAGCTTGATCAATATGGGGAAATTTAAACCCTTCTCTGTCAATGAGATTAGGGTTATATATATATATATATATATATATATATATATATATATATATATATATATATATATATATATATATATATATATATATATATATATATATATATATATATATATATATATATATATATATATAATCTACCGCATTTCTGAGTTGCCATCTTTTTCACACCTATGCACTACAGAGTTGTCAGTAGTTCATTTTTGTTTTATATAGAGGCCTACTAAAAATCTACTAAAATCTAGAATAAATACAAATACCGGCTCGAAATTGTAGTCTGTTTTTGTCATTGCCCCTATAAATAAATAAAAAGTTTAAGTTTATTTTCTAGCAATAGTTTCTGACAGTATATTCTGAGACATCAGCTGACAGTTTTCACAATGTATTATCTTCAAAAATAAACTCATCAAAAAAAAAAAAAAAAACAGGACATCATCTGCTCGAAGGTATGGTCTATCTAATATTAATAGTTCTGTTTTTTGGAAGGAAAGATTAACTCAAGCCATAACAAATACATTGAGGTAGACACATTACACATATTTCAAGGAGGTATTTAATGCAATTGAAATGAAGATTTATCTTCATTAAGCTATATGTAAATTAGTAACATTAAAGTATTTTTAAAAACCCCTTGGTTATGCTAATGAAATTTAAGACATCTAAAAATAATAATGTATTTAATATATGCAAGATTGTCTGAATCCAGGCTTAAACTTACTATGCCATACAGGTAGATAACCACTGAGTGTAGGCGGTAATGGAAAATACAGTAGCGTACACAGTCATTTTAGTGAGAAGACAGGATGGTCTCTTTGTTCTTGTATTAAGGAATTGTGTTAACTAGTCCCTGATGATTATGTAGCCACATTCATTACAGTTCTATTGTGCAATATGATTAAAACATGCCTAGCAGCAGCCAAGTTTCCAATGGCTGATTGTTTATACAGTCCAATCCATAAGCTGTGTAAAGACCACCAAAGAGACTAAGTAAAGCTACCCTAATGGAGGGCTAGTACTAATAGCTTTCAAATACCTAACCAGAGTTTGTCATTGATAATGCATTCTTAAGTTTCAGCGTGATCATCACTATTATTAAGACCTATCAATGACATCATTATCGACACACTATTGCATCATGATTGCACCAGTAAACAATTCTATATACCTACTTCGTTGCATAGTACTGCTCATCAGACAACTGGCTGTGATTTGATAAGCAATTTTGCACAATCTGATCATGAGCCATCAACTGCATTGAAATCGCATACCAAAGAGGCTGAGTGGTCCAGTGGTTAAAGAAAAGGGCTTGTAACCAGAAGGTCCCTGGTTCAAATCCCAGCTCAGCCACTGACTCATTGTGTGACACTGAGCAAGTCACTTACCCTCCTTGTGCTCCATCTTTCAGGTGAGACGTAATTGTAAGTGACTCTGCAGCTGTTGCATAGTTCACACACCCTAGACTCTGTAAGTTGCCTTGGATAAAGGCGCCTGCTAAATAAACCAAGGGCTTTATTCATGCACTTATCAGTTGGGCATGTGCATACTAAATGAAGTGGTGAATGACATCATGTAAGGACATCGGGAAAGGAGACGGGGTGTTTCTGTGTTGTGTTATTTTATTACTTAGTTGTGTATTTTAAATGTCTATAATTCTTCATTTGCTTTCATATGTCTGCTGTGTCTTTTCATCTGCCATTTCTCTGTATCCTTATTTTTCTTTTTCTATTTTTTCTATTTATCTTCTTCCTTCTTATACTTCAAGATGGCTGTCATAGTAGCAGTGTGTGCATGCAAATGTTAGTTTAATTTAAATTTATATATATATATATATATATATATATATATATATATATGGTTTTAGGGATGTGAAATTACTGCTGTCTGTTTCTGGTCATCTTGCCAGGACACTCTTGTAAAAGAGGCCTCGGTCTTTGGAATTTGGCAGCACACAAGCAACACACAAGCTGCATCTATGAATGCTTCTTTGTCCGGCATTCAAAGATTTTGCAATTTACTTTTATTACACCGATAACATTATAGATAACACTTATAGCGCAACATTAAAGTATATATTATAACAATTCTTAAAACCCTATAACAACATGTCATTCTTACATACTGATAAGAAGATAGTGTGAACAGAGATTGTCAAGTTTCTGTGTAGTAAGTATTCTTTACTTACAACCCACTGGGGACAAGCTACACTCAGAAGACGACAGATCAAAGACAGTGTTGTATTACTGTGAACATAGTTTTAATGGCATAAAGTTTTTGACTTTGACCAGATGATAATATGATTACGTCATGCATTTAGCAAGCCAAGATTTCTGTTCATTTCTTGTTTGTGCTTGTTTGTGTCTTTATGTGAGGGTTGGGTGGATGACTGTGTTAACTTGGAAATGCAGCAAGTAGATCATTTACTTGTATTCTGTATAACAAAAGCCCTGAGGTCATTTCAAGCTCCTTTTTTAAACAGTCACATCCTCTTGGCAACGATGCAATGTACAATTAGTATGAACCCCTGTAGCCTGAATAAGTTCCATCGAGCATTCATCTCACCTAAAATGAAGGACATATTGTAATTGATAACAAGCAAAAGTGACTGTAACCTTTAGAGAACTGCATTGACATAAAACAGACATACTGTACAGTGTGGAAACCGTATAAGTTGCAAAAGGAGAGTATAATTCCACACCAATTGATGGCTGGTTAGTGCTAATTGGAGTCTATGAAACCAGCCATAAGCAAAGGAGAATAATGTATACATTTAATACGATTGTATTTGCTGTTGTGTGCCTTGAAAAATCTCAAGGGTCTCAAAACTGCACTTTTAAACCTACTTTTCTTCAAAATAGGTTAAAACTAGTTTCTGTTTGTGACAAGATGGTCGAGTGGTGATGCCCCAGATCAGGAAGTAACCACACACAAACAAGGTACTACTAGGGTGACCACCCATCCCTAATTAGACGGGACAGTCCCTAAATATAAAGATCAAGTCCCGGTCCCAGGCTAAATGCCTCTGTGACAGAATTTTGTCCCAGATTCTTAGACACAATAGCATATCTGCTTGGAGCAAAGCTCCGCCCCTGTCGCATCATTTTGCAATGCCTTACACAGCCCCAGAATGATTGACACATTGGATCACCAATATAAGACATAAAACTATAGTCCCACTATCATGTGACTTTTTATATTCATATCACATGTTCCCAACAGCCTGACACTGATCTGCTTTGGTGACATCAAACAAAATACAATTCATAAAATATTATAATTTCAGTATTTTCAGTGCTGTGTATAATGGTATTTAAAACAGAATTCATTTATCTGATGTTTTACATATCCGCCCTTACTATGGTGCCACTGCAGTCAGATACGTAACAGACTACTCTACATGCAAAATAGGCACATTTCCTTTATCAACTAATTAGTGTATTGATTAAGTCAACTCTGCCTAATGTCACCATATTAACTCAGTCCCGTCAAAGCTATATTATTATTTGTTTATTTAGCAGACACCTTTATCCAAGGCAACTTACAAAGACTTGGGTGTGTGAACTATGGATCAGCTGCAGAGTCACTTACAACTATGTCTCACCCGAAAGACAGAGCACAAGGAGGTTAAGTGCTCAGGGTCACATAATGAGTCAGTGGCTGAGGTGGGATTTGAACTGGGGACCTACAGGTTACAAGCCCTTTTCTTTAACCACTGGACCACACAGCCTCCTATTAAAACATTTTAACTGTATTGTTGGTTTTATTTAGTTTCTTCTAGTATATAGTAGGGCTACAAATGATCAATAACATTATTTGTCTTAAATGAAAAGGGAATATGTTTATCTCAATTCATTTGCAAGGCCTGGTACTTTAAAACAAAAATCTGTGTATTGTAATATGTTGTTAAACATTGACCCTAGAAGAGTTGCGAAGTGCATGTACTAAACTCGAATGTTTTTTTATTCACCCTTTTTTTGTCAGTCAGGAAGTGGTTGAACAAGACATGTGGTGATGTGTTTTGAAAACGTGTATCAAGAATGGCACAGGGTTGCTTTCCCTCAAAGCCAAGGGCTCCCACATGACCAGACTAGACTGAGGTGAAACTGGAACCTGCATCATGCAAATAATAATACCCAACCGCAGTGCAACATACCAATGCCCAGAGGAATATAACGGGTGGTTCCCGGAAGCTTTAGATAAGCTGAATGTTTAACAGTTATTGTGGAGCACATGCTTGTATTTAGGATCAAAAGAAAGAAAAATTAAGAGTATAAATCCTGCATTTAACCCATATAGAGGTTTATTGTTGAGAACCATGATCAAATAAAAGTGTAGTAAAATGTAGTAAGTAAAGTTCAGGAAAGGCTAGTAAAGCCTTTACCATGTATGCTAAATGCATGAGAATACATGGTGTGAGCTTTTAGTAAAGTAATAGTAAGGTGATTCACAGAGCAGTTTTATAAATGAATAGTAAAAAAAAAAAAAAAAACTTTTCAGATTTACCATGATGGCCTGTTATGATGAAAAACAAGGCAAAATTATTACACTGTACAAGAATAACAACAAATGTAAAGGGGTTCTGTCTTCTACATCAGCCAGGCACAGCATGCATGTTCGGATACTTTGAAATATTCCTTAAGCACCTGTTTCTATACTCTGCCATGACTGGGTGTGAGGGTAATTTATTATCTTTGCTGCTTCAGACCCAGTCATCTTAAGAAAAAGGAAAACTCCCTATACAGTGCCAGTATAATACCATTTCCCTGAAGAAACTTAAAATAAACATTAACCAGAAACGGCAACATTGTTGATTTGGAACAAATACTGCACAGTGGTCATAATACACTATCAAGCTTCAGCGTATTAGTGTGTACCATTATACCGGTCTGTCAAAATATGAAAATATTAACTCTTATGTAAGAGCTGCTTGTTTTGTTTTTCATTTTGAGGACTAACACCCTTAAGAGTCCACCATTTTCCTGTGGCTCTAATCCAAGCTAGTACAGTTAAACTTATCTCAGAGTATCAGTATACACTCAGGCGGTGGACTGAGCTGAGGCTATTGATCTTGAGCCAATGACTCCAAAAGTAATAAATCACCATAAGCCATTGTGCAACCGGTGAAGTGCTATGATAGGTTCCACATATAGTATTGTGCATTTATCTTAACAGCTACAACTGGTTCGAAGGTGGTGCCTGAAAAGCTTGAATGTAGTGTGTCATCTCAACCGCAGCTACATTTAAATGCAAGTAACAGAAGCTGCTTCTACACAGACACACCAGGAAGCAATTACATTTGATCGCCTAAATGGACTGTTTGATCTATTACCTAATTAAGCCTTATTAGGCAGGTTTGTACTACAGCAGCTAAGTGCTTCCTGTAGCATGCCTCTTGAAGCAGGGTTTAACTATGCTCAGACAAGCTTTCTTTCTTTCTTTCTTTATTTCTTTCTTTCTTTTGTCTTTGCTTCTGCTGGATTTATAGCAAAGTGTTTGTGCGGTATATTGCCTGAGATTTCAGAAATGATTATTTCAGTTTGTTTGATTAATTGGCTTACAAAGAGCTCCAGATTCTCAGGCAAATAACAAATCATGTGCAGCCCTGGTGAGCTGGTTATCAGCAAGAGTTAGGATTTGGAACACACATTCACTGGTTGTACTTTAATATGCACATGTTCCCTTGGGTTGTATATTATGTTCATGGGGTTGTATTAGTTTTTGCCAATAATTCCTCCAGATCTTCTGAATAATTTGTTTATTCAGCGTACGCCAATGTATTCTGGGAAAACCAGCTGGTATTAAAAAAGAAAAAAACCCAGCACAAAGCCAGTTTACGGCAATTAGATTCATTTAATTACTGTTCTAGTAAAGGGACTTTTTAAAGCAACAGCATGCTTCAAGTGCAGAGGGAGATAACAGTCTACAGAGTACATAAAACCTGAGACAAAGTTAAGGTTTTTACAGTAGTGAGGGAGAGGATTGTCTCCAAGCACACTCAAAGTGTCCACTGGTTATAGCATTTTTAGTATTTTCTTTTTTATGTTTTGAAAGTGAATGGCAGAGATTCCACTTGCCAGATAGTGACTGATAAACCAATGATGGTCATTGTTGGAATTTTCAACAGGGGGGGGGGGAGACACAGGGCAGTGCAAGAACAACTTAGTTGTGGCACAGCCACACTGCAAATGAGCCGGCCAGAAGGCTTGGAGCTCAGAACATGATCCTAACACACAGCTTCACCTGTCAGCCAGCAAATATTCTGCTCCATAGCAACATGGGCAAAGAGATGTTGAAATATCATCTGATCCTGTATATTTTCCCAGCTCTAATGCATGGCAAACATTCAAACCAATGAAAGATTACGTCTCTAGGAAGTAACAATATTCATCACTCATTAGCACCTGCACCAATGCTGTCATGTTTCTATGTTGCAAGAAGGACATTGTGTTGAAAGGTTGCTGTGGTGTTGACAAATCTTTCTCCACTCTAGGGTTAAACATTATGCAAGATATGAGGAGTACTGTAAATGCTTATCTGTACTGAAGTTCAAAGAGTTATTTGTTACTATTTGTTTGCTAAAGGCACATTGACCTTTTTATGTGAAAGGTATCTGTTCAGGCTTACAAAAGCATTGCACATCTCAAGCCCCTTTCACACTGGAATGCTCTACCCGGGTCGCGACGCAGTGTCATGCGGGTCGGCTAAGCATTTTCACACTGCTTTTTGAAGAAGCAGGGTTGACCTGGGTGACAGATGACCACGCTTTCATCTGTTCAGACTTTCAAGATGGCGTGCTTGTTACAGATGCTTCCATCCAAGCTTCTCTGGATTGAATCGTCAGCCCAAATGTTGCTTAGAGCAAATGTTTTTTCATCTCTCCATGCCATCCCTACAGCAATCTGGCTCCTGGTGTGTCTCAATTAACAAATTGTGAATAAACAGAAATGGCTCGCAGGTTCCTTAAGGAAGTGAAACCTTCACGCAGGCATGGCTGTTAGTTACTTCCTCCGCTTACAAGTGCCTATCCTGCATTTTGTCTTGCTCAACCCAGGTACATGGTTTCACACTAGCGTGGGATTGTGACCTGGGTAGCCAGAACCTAGGTTGGGACCAGTGTAGGAGCGCCAGTGTAAAGGGGCTTCAGAGACTGAGGGCACTTGTAGAACAACTGAATCACATTCAGGATGTAGTAAGGTGTTTGCTTTTCATGAATCTTCATCTTCGGCTTCTGTTATTCGATGGTGGTTGTAGTTTGTTTTAAAATTTGAGATAAAATTGTTTTTTATTTTGTTTTGTTATTCAAATTAAGCGATAGTGCCCATGTTGAAATTCACAGAGTGTAATAGTTCATTGGTTAATTTTGAATGTGTTTTATTTATACTTTTCTTGAGTGTTATGGTTTCGTGAAGCACCAGTCACATGGTAATCATTTAGACAATTATTATTGTCTCACTTTATTGTTTTTCATTTGTTTTACCTATTTAATTTCTTTGCTCTGCCCTGTGTGCAATGTTGACTGTTCTGCAACTTTAAATTTGGATATAACTAATTGAATATTACTGTAAAGTACTTGTTACCCCTATCCTTGTTGGGATGGACTATACAGGGAAACACAGGTAAATATATAGCAATATAATATTAACCTTATTTTCTTTCTTTTTTTCTTTGCACAGGTGATTCTGTTGGACCACAACAGAGGTACAGGAACCACAAGATCTGTAAGTAGGTATTTCAAAGATTTTATTACACAAAAGACATAAATGATTACCATCCAAATATTGCATAACAGTATAAACCTCCCCTAAGAGGTCTAACCTCTACGGCTCTATTGTTTGCTATTCCAATGTCCAACTTAATCCGGAACACATAGCCTCACTTTGTGCTATATTATTAAATGGCTTACGTGGATGAACACGGGTGCCACATCCCTTGGATAAATATCATCCTCTTTCAAAGATAATGGTAATCGGAACCCTTGATTATCACAAAACTGTCAGGCTCCCTCCTGATATCACTAGGGTTTCCAGTCAGATCTCCCGCTCCACTCGTCCTCGGCTACTTAGCTGGGAGGAGAAACAAAAAAAGAAAATACACGAGTGCCCCGCTGGTCATTGGCCCCAACTGTACACTGGTCAGGTCGGCCTCAACATGCTACCTGTTCGAGGCCCGACCCCAGTTCCGGTACTTAACTTTGGCTAGAGTGGGGTGGGCCCTCGGTCTCAGGTCGCTGGCGCTGCCTCCATTGTCTCCCAGTAGCTCAAGGATCTCTCTGTGTCACAGAAGTAGTGCGGGGGTCAAGCTGCATTCCAGTTGTGATTGCAAAAACAACAATAAACCACACTCCTGTTTTCTCTGTCTGTCCCATTCATCCCGTGCAAAACAATTAGTATATCAGTGCAAAAGAAAATGTGTGTGTGTATATATATATATATATATATATATATATATATATATATATATATATATATATATACACATGCAAAATTAAATAACAAAAATGAAACAAATACACAGCAAATAATGTGACCATTTCAATTAACTAATAAGTGCAACTAATAAAGAAAAACCCTGCTACAGAAATGTGTCACTTATGACATACTATTTGCCTTTATTTGGTTAATAACTTTAAACTTGGGTATAATTAATGGAATATTGCTGTAAAGTATTTCTCTGCCTTTAACTTGCTAACTCAAATGGGAATTTAGCTAATTAACTGTATTGTTGTAAACTACTTGCCTGTCCTTACTAGCTTGGGCTATACAAAACTCTGATATAGTTAAATAAGTATCTATGGAATGTACTGTCATGCACTGACTGTTATTTGATTTCTATTGATGGTCTGTTATCCTAAATAGTGGACTTTCGTTTTCTTATATTTAAAATTTTGTTGTGTGGTCTGTTGGGTCGCCATTTTTATTTCAGATTTATTCTCAATTTATACCGTCCAATAAAAAAGAATGGTGGAGTTTGTAAGTCAGATGCTTCTTTGTTTACATGTTGATACAAGGTCTAAAACCAGTGCATCGTGAGCCTACCATTCAGGCCCTTCCAAGTCAATTGTAACTCCAGTCAGACTCAACTTAATTTTCTTTGTGGACTCGGACAGTATTGATCCTACTTAGGGCTACCAACTGGCTCCATAATTCCTGGAGACTCAAACAGATCCGGCTTTTCAACTCACCTCTCTAACTGCAAATTAATTGATTTTATTGAACATATAAAGTGAGTGTGAATTGTGTGAACTGTCACGAATGGAATGTAATTGTTTTGCTAACTAGTTACTAAAAGTACACACCTGTCCGCGGGCGGGAATTATTTCCTGTGAGGATCGTTTCCATCAATCAGACCTATACAGCTTGCTGATTTGCTGTGTTTGATTGGCGTGGGACTGTGTGAAGCAGGAAGAAATAATAATAAACGAGTGCGTGTGAGTGCAAAATTCTCTCTATAGCAACGGAATTGTACTATTTTGATAGCTATTGTTTACCATATCAAATTTCAAGCAATACGATTTTAATACATGTTATCATGCTCTCCCGATAGAATCACCACCACAATTAAACAAATAAACACATTTATTGAAGCTGCTCATGCAATTCATACTTACTTTACTTATTGTTTTAAAATAGATTAATTTGTGGTTTAGAGGTGAGTTAAAAACCTGACCTGTCTTAAACAGTCCCAGAATTATGGGGCCAGTTGGCAACCTTAAATCCTACTAAAAGTTCAGAGCTGTATAACTGTGCTACTATACAAAAGTCACAAAGTTAATGTATTTGTGTGCAAATACTGTATCTCAAAAATGGGGGTAATTTTGAACTACATTGAACTACATGTTACAGAAATAGTGAAATCCGTGATGACCATGAAAAAAAACCACAGCCTTATTTATTAGACAGAAAATATATTGGGCCTTTACCAGACCATTACTGTACAAAACCAGCAACATGAAAATTAAAGGATTAGTCTATTGTGTGTCCTCTAAATCACCCTGCCACCTACCAGTTAATTTGTGAAAATTAGCTATTTAAGGGGAACTTGCTCCACTACAATTATTTTCCCCATTTGGTAAGACGTTCCCACACATTCTCTTTCCATTCAAAAAGTGCTGCAGTGGCTTTCACAATAAATATAAAAACACCACCTCACCATTTCCCACAATACAGTATTATTCTGTTCAACCAAGTACTCCAGTACCAATGGCCTGTGGCATAAATAATGTGTTGTTAAATCTTACAGGATTTCCACCACAATTGCAGGAAAACATTTTTTTTAATGGCTCCACCTGGAGTTGCTCAGCTTTCCTCCAGTACTTAGCTCTGGAGCTGGCAACAGGGGTTTCCATTGTATAGAAAACGAACATAAGGCACATTGCCAAGACTTTGAAATGATTCAAAGCTTGCATTCATTCAGGTCTTACAGAACTGTAACATTCCTGCGAAAGAAACCCTGTGCTTGGAGGGTCTAATTATTATTATTTTTTTCCTTGAAAGATTGAAAGCTTTTGTTGGAATTCCTTCTCTTAGCAACCATAATTGACTAGCTTAAAAATGGAGGCAAGTTAGTGTATCTAATGATTTTATGTTTAAAGAAGTAATCAAAGAAGTAATCCTTGGTGTTTTTAAATATTGTAATGTATATCATGGCAGGTATTGCTTTTCTGGTGAATGCAAGCACCAGTGGACTGCAGGGTTGTCAATTGTAAAACTCCAGCTCAACATTGACAAAACAAAAACTTGTGGAGGCTTTTACATTAAATGAGTTTGGTTGTACCAGTTATCTCTCTGTCAAAACCTGGAATAGAATTGTATTTAGACCAGGTGACTGCTGCGATACTCGGTTGATCCAAGGTTCAATGTAATTAGATATCTACTGAAACCCTATGTATTGGAATATGAGGGTCCATTTATTATTATTATTATTATTATTATTATTATTATTATTATTATTATTATTATTATTATTATTATTATTATTTATTTCTTTTGCTGAAAGAAGTGGAACTCTGTTAGGTCGTCGGCTGCCATACCCCATTCGTGTCAAGGTACGACGAGTTGTGCATTCATTTATGGGTTTTTCGGCACCAATGTTGTATTGGACTGTCAGTTGACTAACTGTAGCCTGTATGTTGCTCTGCACAATTCGTGTCAGCCTCCTTTGGCCTCTTTCATCAATGAGCCGATTTTGACCACTGGCCTGCCAGTATATATATATATATATATATATATATATATATATATATATATATATATATATATATAAACTTTAAATGAAGACATTGTGAAAGACTTCTATTAAAAATGTTTGTCAAATAATTGTATAAAGGCACCACAACCTATTTTTTGGACAAACTCTTATAACATTGAAAATGTGATTGCTTTAACAACTCTACTGTTTGTACTTGAGAAAATTGCATTAAACAACATCTTACTGGAGTAGTCCCACAGTGACTGTTCTTGGGCTAGAGAGACACTCTACATTTAAAATCCCACCAAACTGTGACTAATTTAGGTCTTCCAGTTACACATCAAGATTATGAGAACCTGTTCAGTCATTCTGAGCCAGCCTTTATCTACAGTAACATCCATCTTTATGACTATCAGCACTGGGTTAATTACAGTAAAGACAGTGTTTTATATATTTTTTCTAAAGTAGACCTACCGTTAATCAATAACAAATTAACTCAAGTAATCAAACATTGCGGCATATGCCTTCATCATAATATTGTTGAAGACATTAGTTGAATTGTTTTATTCTTGCTTTAGTTTGACTTACATTCAAGCTTGTTGTCCTGGGGGTTGATCATGGAACAACCATTAAAAATTTATTTCCATTTATGTTACAGTTTGATTTTTTTGCTTAGTCTTTGCAGTTGTTACAGTGGATGGTGAAAACGTTCCAGTCTTCCCCACGGTAATTAAATGAAAATAAAATGACAAGTACAGGTGAATATGGTACATAATTCATAATGCATGTTGGGGGCAGAAGTTAGATGTTCGGAGCATTACACACTCAAAGATCTATTCTTCTTTTAGACTTGACAATATTTTGCATCAGATTCTTCTTACATTTTGTTTTAAAAACATTTTATTATTTATTGAAACAAAACAAGAAACAAACACAATGCATTTCGACACGTAGTGTGTCTTCATCAGGTGTTGCAGCGATTGTCAATTTAAAAAATGCAGCTTTATCATATATAAAGGACACAAATCAATCCAATAGTTAATCGTTAATTGGTATTACAGATCATGTTGCATAGTTAACTTAAACACAGTTATTCAATACTAAAGATTGGAAGACATTGGAACGTGATTCTCAATCCCGGCCAACTGAAGATTCAAGTTGGCTGTGGTAGTGCCCGCCCTATATATATTTGTGCACTGTTTTATTATTATTTGTATTATTGTTTGCGGCGCGGATAAAAGCGCCACGTATTTGTTATTATTTAGATTTTAAAAACCTTGTGAGGATGCGTGACTGATCAGCTACTGATTATTTAACTAGCTGACAGTCACGCATCCTTACTAAACTCGTGCAGACGGTGACCATCTCCCGAGTTAATTCATTGATTAATTGTTGCTGATTGGAGATGGTCACTGTATATAAACCTGCAGCTCTCTACCCTTGGGGAGAGTGTACAGAGGAGAGTACGGGAGAGCGAGCAAGGAGAGCTTAAAACAACTATTAAAAACAACTGATAAGCGTGCTGGTTTACACCGGCACGATACTTATTTGTTTATTTGTTTGGCCCTAGTGCCTTTTTGTTTAGTGTTTAGTGTTTTGTTCTGTTTAAATCTTTTGGTTTAATTATTAAATAAAATAGCTGAAAGCCGTAGTGTTCAGTTTCACATCCGCCATCCATTGCCTTTGTTTACTGTTACTCCTTCCTGGTCCGTGACGTCATCACAGCAACAGCTCTGCCACATTGGCATACAAAGATTAATTATCTAATTTTTAATTTCCAAGCGATAGATCCCAAGCCATTTCTCTAAAAATGTTAAATGTTTTTAAAAATTAGATAACAAATCATTGTTTTCCAACTTAAAGTGTTTTAATATATTAGTGTTTGAGTTTAATTATTGTATAATTACACTATGTATGGATTAACAATTGCCTGAAACCATTTTCAATTAATGCATGCTATGATAGGTGAAAATTGTCATCTATAGCTTTAAATAATGTCTATGGTTATTATCCAATTAATGATTAACTATTGGTTTGATTGGTGTCCTTTATACAGTATATGATAAAGCTGTGTTTTTTTAATTGACAATAGCTGCAACACCTGATGAAGACACACTATGTGTCAAAACGCATTGTGATTGTTTCTTGTTTTGCTACAATAAATAATAAAACGTTTTTAGAACAAAATGTAAGAGGAATCTGATGCATAATATTAGCGGTCAGCATAAAAATGCGACCAACCTCGTCTCTACGAGCATCATCAAGCAAAGTATACATGGTTTATGTCATTGCTGTTAACCATTTTTAAACTCTGAGTGTGGAATGAAAAATGAATCTGTAAAACTGGGGGAGCTTACTTATTGAAAAATATTCCTAATATTTCACAATATGTCAAGAAAAAGACTGCAACTTGCAACATTTGCTGATCATTTATCTTTTCATCTTAGTCGCCAGTATGTTGATTTCTCTTTTTTTTCTGAGGGCGTGTGAAGTATTTGGATATATTTGCTTAATAATCATGTGCGTGGGAATGATGTCAAAGTTTGCACATGTGCATTACACTAACAGATTACGTTTTCTGAAAAGTGTGTTTACATGACAATTTATATTAGTTTTCAGAATACTACTGGTATATTCTAGGAGGTGTTTTCCAAAAACTCTCTTCCGGAATTTTCCGATAAGTGTTTTGGTAAACTGTGTTTACATGACTTTTGATATCGAAATTACTTTTCAGAAAACTATATATTTCTTGGAATTCTTATGTTCATGTAAATGCACTGAATGATAATCACCTGCTGAAGACATCACCATCTGTGGGATTAGTCAGTGCTATGGAACAAATGCTGCTCGGAAACAAAGGGAACGTGAGTTTATCTTCAAACTGGGAACCTCTTGTAGGGTGACCAGATAGCAAGAGTGAAAAATCAGGACATTTTCAGTCGGTGAGGGGAGGAAAGAAACCTTGTGAACTACTGAACAACGCAAGCGACGCAAACTACATTATCTTTCTTCTGTAGATAGGCTTTTTATTCCTTAGCCTTACAGCGTGCATTGCACTTAGGCAAAAACAAAAACTTAAAGAAATATAATTTTTAAAAAAATACTCCAAATCGGTTAACTTTCTTGTTTACTGTTCAGATGTTAACAATGTTTTAATCAGCCTATCAGTGCATCTGTATTGGTTTTTCTGTGACCTGCTATACTGTATGTAGCAGGTGGGACAAAGTCAGTGCTGCATTGTTTTGATTTAGGTTGCTAAAATCTAGTTTTCAGCATTAGATGTAAAATACCAAACATGCACGACAAAGCAAAACAAGCAAAGTATATTTCAGCTGAGGGTCGTGTCAAGACATTTCCCAAATAAACTGTGCATGCAGATGGAGTTAATTGTTTTGCACATCTTGTAATGTGACTTAAAGAAAAAACGATCGACCGCTATAGAATCACACATTAAACAAAAGGCTACTAAAGAGGCTGCTGAACAGAACATAAAACAAACAACAGCTTTCAGAAAACAAACTGAAAAGTCAGCGCAGACAAAAAATTATTCCAGTGTTGATTGTACCCAAGTTAAATCAGCACTACAGGTACAAACAAGAACAGCTACTTCGGTTCAAACAACCTGCTGCTTACTTTTTAAACGCAGTTAGAATTTTAGACCAGAATAGGCACGTATTCTTTGTTTTGACTCGGTACTGATAAAATAAATTCCTGGATGGGACAAATAACATGACAACAAATGTGCTGCATATATGGACTTTATTAAAGAATGCCAGATACCTTTGGGTAACCGAGTTCTGAGACTGTTTCTAATTGATATCACAGCTGTATAACTTGGCAAAGCTTTGCCTTACACTTCCAAGCAATTCAGTGGATGCAGACGTGCAGTCTCAATGTATGGGCAAATCCACACCAGACAGAGAATGTCGGCAGCAACTGTTGGGAGATGTTGCATGCTTGCCTTTTGACAAATGACAGCACTCTGTTTTAGTAAGGAAGCAAGTACCCCTATTTTTGGGCTTTTATAGTGCTATGAAATATTAGGTGTATTTTATGTTTAAACAGGTCAGCGAAATGTCTGTGAAATCCTAATTATAACCCTAATCCTAATTAGATGACTTGACCATGGGCATATGATTGAATCCATTTTTCTGCCACTGCGTTTGGTACTTGCACTGTCTTTTTTGCTTTTTAGTGACAGGCTCGTCAACAACACCAGCCATCATGACACTTCGCCAGTAAAACCGGACGCACAGGCGCATGCACCAAGACAAACACATGACGCATACCGCATCACATGACTGCAGGTTAATATGATTGGATAGCCACATAGATGCAATGCAAACAACTCACTCAGACAACACGCCCTAAACCAGTATGCTGCTGCACCGTGAGACAGTACAGCAGCCACATATACAAAATTTCGTAACAAGAAAATAAAAATTTCACATTTTACGACTGGATTTTCAATGTTTACTGAAAAAATCGGGACAAATGGCATCCCGACAGTACCTCGATGCGGGACAAAGCCCCTAATATCGGGACATCTGGTCACCCTAACCACTGGAATGAACATTCTATTCTGACATAATCATGACAACATCCACAGAATTCTTGTAAAAGAAGAAATTTACTGGATTGTTTACAGTTCTTTCTACACTGCTAAAGCAGAGCTTTTGTATAAAACGTCCTGAAATATTTATAAAAAAAATAATAATTAATTATTATTTGTTTATTTAGCAGGCACCTTTATCCAAGGCGACTTACAGAGACTAGGGTGTGTGAACTATGCATCAGCTGCAGAGTTACAATTACATCTCAACCGAAAGACGGAGCACAAGGAGGTTAAGTGACTTCCTCAGGGTCACACAGCGAGTCAGTGGCTGAGGTGGGATTTGAACCGGGGACCTCCTGGTTACAAGCCCGTTTCTTTAACCACTGGACCACACAGCCTCCTTAAATTTAAACCTTCTGTGTACATAAAAAATTTTTTTTTCATTTTTGTGCACTGCAGTTATACTTCCTTTCAAACATCCCTCTCTCTCTCTCTCTCTCTCTCTCTCTCTCTCTCTCTCTCTCTCTCTCTATATATATATCTATATATATATATATATATATATATATATATATATATATATATATATATCAGTTGGAAATTCTGGCCTGTGATTGTTTAAAACCTCATTATAGGAGCAAAAATAGGTTTAACTATTGCATTGACATCTTTACACCACGGGGCAATAGGCTCCATCTGTCATGTGATTGGTTCACATCATTGTCAGTCCAGCCACTTTTCAAAGGAACTCCTTTCAACTTAACTCCACACAAAAAAAGAGAAAATGTTGAAATGTGAAGAAACTGCTCAATAGTGATTCTGTGACTAAACAGAAAATTAATTACAAAACATATTACAAAAGAAAGATGCTCCAAACACCAAAATGGTGATTAAAACGGCCCTGTCACTGTTGTCTGACTTTCTGAAATTCAAACAAATTCATCTGGACGATATAAACAAATATGACCGGCAGGATATGAACTGGATTATGCAGCAGTCAGCAAACCAGACGGAGACGGACAAGAAACTCTGATAACTATGCGGTACGAACTTCAAAAGCATTTTCTGTTATTTATTTCTGTTATTTATTTATTTACTTATGCTGTATCAGCTATATTTAAACCAAATATATAAAGTCATATTTACTATCCAACCTTGCCTCACTTATTTACTTGACTGATTCATATACTAAAGCCTGCGGCATCGGGCATTATAGCCCCCTATCGGTAACAATAGTCTTCCCTCGGGTCAATAATTTTACACTATAGCCCTCCTCTCCAGTCCATATTTAATATATATATATATATATATATATATATATATATATATATATATATATATATATATATATATATATATACACACTGAACAAAAATATAAACGCAACATGCAACAATTTCAAAGATTTTACTGAGTTACAGTTCATATAAGGAAATCAGTCAATTGAAATAAATTCATTAGGCCCTAATCGATGGATTTTACATGACTGGGAATACAGATATGCATCTGTTGGTCACAGATTCCTTAAAAAAAAGGTAGGGGCGTGGATCAGAAAACCAGTCAGTATCTGGTGTGACCACCATTTGCCTCATGCAGCACGACACATCTCCTTCGCATAGAGTTGATCAGGCTGTTGATTGTGGCCTGTGGAATGTTGTCCCACTCCTCTTCAATGGCTGTGTGAAGTTGCTGGATATTGGCGGGAACTGGAACACGCTGTCGTACACATCGATCCAGAGCATCCCAAACATGCTCAGTGGGTGACATGTCTGGTGATTATGCAGGCCATGGAAGAACTGGGACATTTTCAGCTTCCAGGAATTGTGTACAGATCCTTGCGACATGGGGCCATGCATTATCATGCTGAAACATGAGGTGATAACGGCGGATGAATGGCACGACAATGGGCCTCAGGATCTCGTCACGGTATCTGTGTGCATTCAAATTGCCATTGATAAAATGCAATTGTGTTAGTTGTCCGTAGCTTATGCCTGCACATGCCATAACCCCACCGCCACCATGGGGCACTCTGTTCACAACGTTGACATCAGCAAACTGCTCGCCCACACGACGCCATACACGCTGTCTGCCATCTGCCCGGTACAGTTGAAACCAGGATTCATCCGTGAAGAGCACACTTCTCCAGCGTGCCAGTGGCCATCGAAGGTGAGCATTTGCCCACTGAAGTCGGTTACGACGCCGAACTGCAGTCAGGTCAAGACCCTGGTGAGGACGACGAGCATGCAGATGAGCTTCCCTGAGACGGCTTCTGACAGTTTGTGCAGAAATTCTTCGGTTGTGCAAACCCACAGTTTCATCAGCTGTCCGAGTGGCTGGTCTCAGACGATCCCGCAGGTGAAGAAGCCGGATGTGGAGGTCCTGGGCTGGCGTGGTTACATGTGGTCTGCGGTTGTGAGGCCGGTTTGACGTACTGCCAAATAATCTAAAACGACGTTGGAGGCGGCTTATGGTAGAGAAATGAACATTCAATTCTCTGGCAACAGCTCTGGTGGAAATTCCTGCAGTCAGCCTGCCAATTGCACGCTCCCTCAAAACTTGAGACATCTGTGGCATTGTGTTGTGTGACAAAACTGCACATTTTTTAGTGGCCTTTTATTGTCCCCAGCACAAGGTGCACCTGTGTAATGATCATGCTGTTTAATCAGCTTCTTGATATGCCACACCTGTCAGGTGGATGGATTATCTTGGCAAAGGAGAAATGCTCACTAACAGGGATGTAAACAAATTTGTGCACAAAATTTGAGAGAAATAAGCTTTTTGTGTGTATGAAATTTCTGGGATCTTTTATTTCAGCTCATGAAACATGGGACCAACACTTTACATGTTGCGTTTATATTTTTGTTCAGTGTATATATATATATATATATATATAGATATAGATATAGATATATATATATATATATATATATATATATATATATATATATATATATATAGATATAGATATATATATAGATATATAGATATATATATATATATATAGATATATATATATATATATATATATCTACACACACACTGCTGTGCAAATGTCTTAGACATGTTGCATTTTTCTACTCTCATGCATTATGAGCATCAACAATTTACTCAAAGCCTCCACTAGTATTTTCTACTATTATAACAACCTTGACTTGCATAAAGAAGGAAAAACATTGAGTGAAATAGCTTGCATCACTTGATTTTCAAGATGTGGTATCCGAACCATAATCAACAAGTACAGATAAACATCAACTGACCAGCCCAGGACTGGAAGACCCAAAAAGCTGTCTAACAAGGATGAGCAATACTTAAAGATAATATCCTTAAGGAATAGAAAGAAGACAAGCAAGCATTGAATTAACAACAGAACTGGCATTGGCCATCCATCAACAGTCCAAAGCACTTTTGACCATTGTTCCATAGTCCAATTTCTGTGTTCTTGTGCATATTTTAACCTTTTGCAACACATCCTGTAAGTCCTAATTTCAAGAGTGACCTTCGTACTGTTGATTTAATGGAAAACGACACCTGTGCCTTCTAAATTGCTGATGCTCATAATGCATCAGAGCAGAAAAATGCAGCATGTCTAAAACTTTTACACAGCAGTGTGTGTGTGTATATATATATATATGTGTGTGTGTGTGTGTGTGTGTGTGATAGGGTAGAGGCGAGACATATACTCAGAAGCCAGGAAACTGCAGTACAAGCGCTAAAGCGCACTTTAATAAACAAAAATAACACTAAAGTACAAACAAAAAGGCACAAGGGCAAAATAAATTTTTAAACAAAAATATAAAACTGTTCAGGCTGGGCAGAGCCTTCACTGAACTTTTAAAGACAATACAGCGACACTAAAACAACACAGCTTCACTCACCAAACTCTTCTCTCCAAATGGAGCCCTGGGCTCTCCTATTATGGGATGTGGCTGGAGCCTAATTAATCAATAATTAGCGATTATCTAAATAAGGCGCCAGCCACATTTTCACATGCTTTTGGCAGGGAGGAATTAACCCAATCCCTGCCAACCACCACCAAACACCAATAAATATACATGGGCATATCAGATATTTACCTCCCCCCCCCAAAAAAAGTCGAAAGTAGTTAGTTACAATAGATATCTCCAATATGATGCAAAGATTTAAGTTAAACCATGAAGCCTAATGCAGAAAATGACATGTGAACTGCATACTTGCAGGAAAATTACCTCAAAGGGAGAGGAGAAACTAGCATTTTCTGGATTATCATCAGCAGTGTTAAATGACCCCAAGCAAAGCATTTTTTTTTCTGTGAATTAACCTTATCGCCTCAAGAAGTTAATAAAAGGATATGTAGGCTGGAAAAACAAAAGGCAAATCAGTATCAAACATTGCTTCAGTTCCAAGCGCACATTTACTGTTTAGTCAGCACTCTGGTCCCGGTTTATTTCAATACATTTTAAATAGAGCTGTGGAGCAGTAAATAGCTGAATGGTGCATCACAATTGTCACAGCTGACCGGGTAGATACATGCCTAACAGGAAAGCAGGAGGCTTGGTCTGCTGTACAGAAAATGAGAGAGAAAGAAATGACACAAACAGGCTGGAGGGGGAGAGGAAATAGACTTTCTAGTAGACACAGATTGGAACTACACAGCGGCGGGAACCAAGGCACACTATTTTTTTTTGTTTTAAACAAAACCAAATGTCACATTGGTGCCCTAATATAATCACTGCTGCCAGAAGAGGCTTGGCAGCCAAGTGAGAATAGGAATGTGTGAGGTGGCCTAGATTTTTTTAATGCACTGCAGTGTCCAAACAGTGGTAAGAAGGGGAGGGAGGAGAGCAAAAGGCAATGTGAGCCCGTAGAAAGCAAAATGCTGGAGATACTTTACAGTAAGTTGAAGAAACGGGTCAGAAGGAATATTAATACATCTTTTTTTTGTAGATGCTGTGGACTATATGTAATACACTTGCACAGAAAAGATTAATAAGATTCCACAGAGTTGTTGCAACTTACTAACCCGAACCCAGAGACTGTATAAAATTGGTAGAGTGCCAGCATAAAAGCTATTTTTTATTTTAAAACATGGACAACAACAATTGTCTCTGACAATTATATTTTTTAGCAGGTATCTTGTAAATGGAAACCCAATCCTGCATCACTGAATCTTAAAAATGAACATATGTATTTCATGTATACATTTATATAAGATGCAAAACATACAACTATAAGCTGCTTAAATAACTACTTTTGGCAACCATAATGGAAATCTATTTTTCTAGAATTTTCTATACTTTAATAGATTTTAGAAATTCATGTTCCAAGCCTTGAGGGGTAAGCCAGTGCCAGTTTAATACAATTAACATCGTTCCATGAGTCAAAATGCATCAAATTCAAGGGGCAAATAAAATAATCATAATTTTACTGATTGTCAAAATGACATTCTTTGGAATTTCATAACTGACTTCTCTGAATAATCTCAAAACAGGTTCATATGTTTATACCAAAATATAGCTGAGATATACACACCTCCAGACAGTCGCTGATAAACCACTGAAATCCTGGTAGCAAGCTAATCTCTCCATGTAGCTCATTCAATAAAGCCTTAGCTTACAGTCCTTAAGATCATATCATTGAATCCCACTGTTGAAAAGTATTTTAACACAAAGATACTTCTGTTGTTATAATTCAGTGTTACTTCTCTTGTTATAATTATAGTAATTATAACTTCTCTTTGAAAATTAAATTAATCTGGAGTTACAAATCATATATCTTTTACTAGACATTTTGCTTTAACTTGAAACTTATATTACAGTGAAGCTGTTAATACTGATGATCACATTGCTGAAGAGGGGTAACCAAATGAACACACAAACTGTACTAACAGTGCATAGTTAAAAACAATAAATGTCAATGGAATTTGCAGTAGCAGAAACATTTAACATCTTACAAAGCTGTTGTAAATACCCTTTTCAATGTAATTCACATTTTATTCATAGTATGGTTCTTTTGATGATAAACGACCAAAATATTAGCATAGCCCCTCCTTAATTACCGTTAAATGATACACACTGACATGGCACTTGCTGTAAATCATAAACCATAATAGTTGTACAGTATGTCATGATAAAAAAAGGAACAATAGCACTTCAATTATAGCATGCTACCTCTATTTTTATTGTAAATGTAGCATGTTGTCAACATGTTCTTCATTTAATTTGTGTAGCATTACATACAGCAATAAGAGAAACTATTTATCTAGCTTGAAAGATAGCTATCTGTCCATGAGACCAGGTTCCATCTAACAACCTGGGATATAATAACTCAGTGTGGGACCACCATCCTGACTCTGACTCTTTGTTAACCTATTGGGAATTGAATGTGTAAAGCAGAGACTGGGGCAATGCAAAACACTTAATAGAGCAGCTATTAAACTGTGCTTAAAATAGAAAAAATGTGTGGTTTTTTTTAATTACCATGTATAATAATTTGTCATTAAAGTTCCTTTGTTTCACAAAGCAAAGATATCAATCCAGATTGCAAGGGTGTTTGACGTGACCACGTTGGGCAGGCAATTTTAAACACTCAAAGGCAGAAAACAAAAGTGTATCCCTCCAGATGAGCTGGCCTCTCCATCGCTACAGTTTCCATGCCACTGAACTTGATGCTGTTACACAACGTACTGTGGGCAGGCCATATAAAATGTTGTTGGAGGCTCAGTAATTAAATATCCTCTCATGCCTTTCACCTTGTTTGAATCCGGCACAGGTCACAGCACATGAAATGACTGCAGTCATCTAAAATTATTAAATAAACCCTCAGAAACTTTGATGACAGTGCACAGCGGCTCAGTCAGCTGATCCAGCAGCAGTTTGGCTGTGTCATTATCATTGCGTTGCATTTGCCTAATGCTGCAGTGTTTGGTATTCCACTCTTTTTGTTATTTTTCCACTTTAAACTGTCCAGCATTCAAATATTTAAAAGCAACCTGTCTAATCCACTGAGATGACACTGAGATCAAGTTAAAATCAGTCTGAAATCGATCCTGTTTGTTTCCATCAGCAACAGAGTGAAATCAATGCAATTTGAACTCTGACAGAACAAGTTTATTGACAAAGGGAATTTGCTCCATCCAAGTCACTCTGATGACAAAACATAACAAACAACTGCCCATAGTGACATAGCTGACAGTACTGTTTTTTTTTTAAACGGATTATAAGTAAGTATAAGAATATCAGCAAACACAAAAACAAGTCCTGTGGCAAATTCATACCCACTTCAATTTCCTTCCTGCAACACTGTTTTTCAGGGAGACTCCTTAGTGCACTCAGGGGCATTAGACCCATGACAACAACAACTTCATTGAATAGGACATTTAAACATTGTCTGAGGACTGCACACCATACTGTAAGAGCTTGTATTACTTGGCAACAGAATTGCAATTTTCAACCATGCACTCACGTCCCAAGGCATCTGTAGACCTGCACCATGACAACCAACAACTGTAAATTAAATATGAAATTCATCTTGCATTGTGCCACTACTGTACATAGCAAAATAATGGACAGATCCATTAATTAGATTCAACAGTGTCAGTGACTCAACTCAGCCTGGCTCATCGCAATATTAAATCATGTTTTTTAAAACAGGCTTGTCAAAGTAGGCATACGGACTACTCCTTCTGCTGCTGACAGAATGTCAGGATAATATGGTAGTAATCTGGCTTGCCAAGGAGATGTAGCCCTTACTGTGAAAAAGTTGTTGTTTTGTGTTAACTCCATGAAGTCATTGTTTAGGTGTACAGTAGTCTCCGCATATAGGAACACCTCCTAAGAGAATACTTCACCCAAGGGAACACCCTTGTGTTGTAACAGATTTTTCCCATTGCAAATGCTCTGGCTAAAGGAACAGGAACTTTGTTTAAAAGAACACCTTCTTGGCACCGATAGCGATTCGTTCACAATGGATACAGTACTGTTTTGTAAAAAAGCGACTTGTCATCGCGAGAGTGTTTTGACTGGTTTATTAAATCATTCCAGAACCTCCATCATATCATTGAATTATTTTGTATTCTGATTTCCATGAGTGCACCTCATCGCTACAAAATGGCATGTAAACAAACAGCAAAATGTGCCGCTGTTTCTCTTGCTGCACAAAATTGTTCAAGCTCTTGAAAAAAACCTGAATCAGACACAAGTTGCTGAGCAATTTGGTGTTTCCCATTCTGGTGAGTTGCTTCACCATTCTGTTAAATAAAGTGCATGTCAGTTTATTAACGTTAAGTAACATATATCGTATTATTTTTGCCTCTGCCCTTGTGATAGACTGAAACACACCCACCAGCTAATTTCATAGTACATAGCGATTTAAGCTTTTTGACCGTGTTGTTTTGCTTTCGTTTTATTAACGTTAGTTTGTCTGTTACTTTATTATTATAGTTTATTAACATACACTTGCCTATTGTTTTGCTTTTACTTATTCAGTTCATTTCATATGTTGATGCACGTGTGTCATGACAAGTAATACAAAGGCCCTATGTATTTATTTATTTATTTATTGATTCATATTGTGTCTGGTGGTTAACTCCGTCTTAGAGAACACTTCGGCTATAAGAACACTTGCTTCCCAAGGGGTGTTTCTTAGCCGGAGACTACTGTTTTAACAAAAAAAAAACACACACAAATATCATAATTATATAAATATTATTCAAATATCCGTACCATGGAAATTAGATACATAATCTTTTCATGAAGTCTTACGTTTTTGGATGTCTAGAGACACTTCGGGGTGCTTGGACACCTCCGTAGAACAATCATTCATGATTTTTCTGCCAAGCACATGTTGTCACCACTTGGCTGTCATTGGTTAATCCACCGACAGTACCGCGTGGCAGCCTGAAAAAACCCCACTGGATTCGATTTAAGCGGCACTGCTCAGTGTCACAGTGGGACTACAGTATCGTCCCGCACTGATCTGTCCAACACCATATTAAAGCAATGGCAGCGATACAGGCAGAAAAATGTCTTGTCTGCCGCACCACGCCTGTCTGTCCTGGGCTTTAGCTTGCTCCTCAGTTGAATGGTAAAGCGTTTGTCTTTGAACTGATACTTTATGGGTCCTTGCCTTTCTATTCAATTCAATGGACTGGATGCCAGTTCTTTACAGCTGTGCCTTATGGGAAAGAATCTTGACCACTATGATTGAAACAGGTAATTTAATGTCCGTTTTCTTTGCATTCTGATTAAGCAGCGAAAGAGTGTAATGGTTCCCATCCTAATGGCTGATGACTTAATAGTACTAACAACAGCAAAAGACACACACTTAAAGAGCTTGCTCTTTAGTTGAGTGAGTCCAGCCCTTGTCTTTCCATTCAATTCAGTGGGCTGAGATTCAAATTCATTACAACATCAGGATGTTCTGCTTGTAAGGAAACCAAGCATAGCACATGTCTACTTTAACAGTGACTTGCTCGAACAAGCAACCTATTGTGTGTGTGTCATCTACCTCGTCACCTCAGAGTAATGCGTAATTCAGTATGTGGGACAAACTTGCAGCCATGTGTGAACCAGCAATTGACAACCTCAAACCTATAATAAGAACCAGAAAGGATATGCCTGGAACTTGACACGTCAACATGCATTAGCATTCTTTGCAAGAAGCATCACTCACAAAGTCGCTGACGAAGAGAACAACACACACACATTACCTGCCTACACTGAACTTAAAGACCTCAAAAGGCAGTAAACATTACCAATGCCAACTTTCAGAGCTTACCTATTTCCCAACCTGTTTTTAAAGAGTAACATCATGTACTACCTGGCTTTTTATGCAGTCTATACTGTATTCTAAGGTTTCTGCTGAAAGACAGTGATTTGGCATCACTGATGAAGTACTGAACAATACAGAGACAACCATGTACTATAACAACAACAAAAAAGTGACATCCACCATTGCAAATTCAGTAGTTCAGGACAAACACCAATCACAAAATGTTTTAGTACAAATATTTATTGTGGAGAATGCAGAGTATCCAATTTTACAGAGAAGTATGTTGTATTTACACATTCACCTAACTTGGTTTGAGGGCTTGCTGCCTGGCTGACTGGACGAGGCGGAGACCCCCCATAGATAAAACCTACATTTTTTAAAGAGGTGGAGATGGAGAGGTGGTGGGTTTAAGATGAAATCAAAACGCAACTGAGAGGTAAGTGAAGAGGATATTTATAGTGCTAACAATCTTAATTAGCTAATGTGATTCAATTTGGTGACGGGAAGATTGGTGTCTGACCCTCCTCCTGAACTTTAGTTATGAACTTCATTTACAGGAATGCTGTTATCATAGTTTTTTCATTGGTTAGTAACCTGTATCAATTGATCTAAACAGTGGCTGATAAAAAAAAACTGTCTAAATAACAAATCAGCATCAAACCTGCCATTTAAAAAAATATATACTTAGACTCAAACACACTGTTAAATCCCTTTATTTAAACAACGGGTGAGACGTTTTGAATATGTTGTAGCAATATCCATTTACCCAAGCAACTTCCCACATCATGTTTGAGGTCAGAGACACTGAAGTGGGAGCAGCGTTCCTTGGGTTAATCTTTGAGACTCCCCAGGTTTATCACATTTTCTGTAACCCATAATCGAAGAAAAGCTAAGCAGATTAGATAATACCGGTACTTAAAATGGTTATTTAAAAGCATATAATATCATCTTTAGTGTGCCAGGCTCTACAAATGATAAGTTCCACCATCTTGGTTGCAGTTGTTAAGAGTCTGTTTTTTAATCATGTGTTGCAGTTGGGTCAGCAAAACTGTTACATGTCTAGCAGTGTTGTTCCAAACTCCTCCAAATAAGGTTTCTCTTTGGCTACAACCTGCTCAGTAGTAATTCATTTTTATTCCGTCATTACAAGTCAGACACTGAAGCAGTAGTGGCTGGCTTAGCATAATCCTGGAGTTGTGACACTTTAAAGTGCATCAGGTTTACAGTGGTCCAAATTGAGAGCAGCATGCTCCCCTGTACTCAGAAGATTCTTAAAAGGCAAGTCACTGACAAGAATAGATCTAACTCATGAGCTCTGCAGCTATGGCCAAAAGTTTTGCATCACCCTATAGAATTAACTAATGTTGCATCATAAAGTCGAATGAAACCTGTTGAATTACATACCGCTTTGTAGCTTTCCAAATACATAATGAAAAACTGACAAAAAATGTGACATTTCGAAATCTAACATGAAATACGGTACTAGTATTATTATTATTATTATTATTATTTTATTTCTTAGCAGACGCCCTTATCCAGGGCGACTTACAATCGTAAGCAAATACATTTCAAGTGTTACAGTATTTTTGTCATGAACAAATATTTGACATTGCTAAGTGCTTTTTTTATTTTTATGAAGACTTTGTTAAAATACCATACATTGTGTATTTTGGTCCTTGTGATATTGATTAGTGCTTGTATTTAACATGTTTTCTTGAATTGTCTTATATTAAGTGTAGCCAATACTTTTGTCTGCGACTGTCCTTATGCCCTGTTAGTTAAAGTTTCTTGTGTGTAATTGTATAGAGCAGCAAAAACTGTCACAGTAAATCAAGTCTTTAAATACAGAATTGAGCGCACATTAATCCTGACATATACTGCCTGCCATTTAGTTCTCCTTGGCCTCTATCAAACAGAGCCAGTCCATTGCGATTTGTTTGTGGACTGACTGGGGGGCTTTTGCAAAACCCCTTAGCTTATTTATTTTGTGTTACTTGGTTTTTGTCTTAAAAAGGCATCAACGGCCATGTGTGCATCACATTTTTGATACAGAGCCTCATGATAAACATCTGATTGTTTGAGACAGATTGACAGTTGAGACCCTTGTTAAAGTGAACTGCATTATACCAGAAAAGTGGTATGTCATGGTAAAGTGTAATATTGGAAGGTGGTACTGGGGTGAAACATCCTACAAAGAAATAAGGAAACTGTTACCCCACACATTTACTGGTTCAAAATTTGTAATGCCTCATACTGGGTGTTTTATGCATTGAAAAAATATGAATTACATATGATATTTAAATTCAATGCATAAATAATAACAATTTTGCTGCACCGCTTGAGTTTGTGTCAAGAGTGACTAATTAGTTGGGGTTGTGCACATTATGTTTTGCTTTTTTGTATTTATTATATTAATTTGGCTTCATTTGCACTTATTATGTTTCACAGTTTACTTTTGTTCATTACCCAATGGAGGCACTTTTGTTGCTTATTTTGTATTTTTGTGTTATGTATTTATTTGTTAAGTGTGTGTTATTATTTGTACAACAGCATGGTGAATAGAAGGAGAAATTAGTCCCATTCCCCAATTCCAAATGCAGCCAGGTGTTTTCCATTTGCACTAATTAACTATCATTGACAGTTCATTATAAAAAGAGAACCAAAAGTACAGGAAGGACTGTGTGTGGTTCCAGGGGGAACTGAATGGAGGACACAGGAAGTTGGCCAGTTTGACAGGCAGACCTGGATGGTAAACAACAAGGATGGTTTGGAACTTTATAGGGAATATAGAAAGATAAAGACATGGCAGCCCAGTGGTAGGAAGGACTGGTCAGAAACTGATAGCAAAGCTGAGTATTTATCCTTGAATTCTACTGTTGAAAAGGTGTCTTGTGGATTAAATGAGGATTGTTAATATTGATACGCCGAGGACCGTGTGGCGTTTGACAAATGCTTCAGAAATAAAGACACTTGGCAGAAATATGTAGATTACCAGTATTAATGGTGGTTTCCTTTCAAGGTACTCCCCTCCATGACCGACGCCCCAGAAGAGCAAACAGACACCAGCCAAGGGACAGACTGCCAGCTCCCTGTACACACCAGAGACGCCAGGTCCTACCCTATCTAATTACCAGTGGCCTGGTCGGAAGACCAAACCAGAGTAGGGAGGGCTGAGATCGGGGTGAATGACCAGGGACACAGAGGAAGTGTGGAGATCAAGTGCTGTTTATTCTGCCAGTTGCAATTGGGTACGTAAAGAGACTTCCAGGGTTCTGATACATTTCTAACTACCTTGTATTCATATCTTCTGTGTGTATTTGCATATCGTTATATTTTAGGTTTGTGTCCCTTCAGTCTTTTTACAAAGTAAAATCAGAACAGTGTCACATTTGTCCAGTGCTCTAGGATTTTTCCCAGCCTATGTTTTAGTTGGATTCACAGGCTTCCTATTAAAAAGCTGTACCTACTCATGTGTAATACAACTGCATGGCTTGCTGAAGCTCACAGGGAATTATATTAAATTCACCACACAGAGGACAGGTTTACAGGATGTGAAAATGGGCTTCTACCAGGTTGCTGGCTTCTCCAATGTGATGGGTGCTATTGATTGTACTCGCATAGCACTGGCACCCCAATCCATGGAGACTGCTGGGTGGCAATGCTGACAAGGAAGAGAATTGAGGCTACTCAATCAATATTTGAGTAAGCAGAACAAAAAGAAATATGCCATTGCACAACATTACTTTTATTGTATATGCATTAAAGGAGAAAGGAAAAGGGACTTTTTTTACATTAGACAAGGAATACATGTTAAAATTAAAAGGTAAGCAGTGCAGTTTCACTTTATGTTGCCTCTGCCTGTCCTCTGCTGAGTGCTGTGTCTGTTGACCGCTCATTTTTTAGTCAATGTAAGCCACCTCCACCTTTCACAATAAGCTAACGACCAAAAGGTACGCCTGGACTGCTGGGGCTTTTTTATATGAAGGTGGTCACGTGTAGTCTCGAACATTATCATGCATATTAAATTGGTAGCACTAAATCTAGTGTGCATGCTATGTCATGTAAATGAGTCAAATAGTGTGCACATAAATTAATGCGTTCTCTGTTAGTAAATGGAAGTAAATTTAGATTTATCGCTCATGTTCGGCTTGCTACATGCGCGCTAACTCCAAATTTATCTCTTTGATAAATGAGGCCCATAGTGTCTAAATTGGAGAGTAAATTACTCCATGACCCAAAACCAAAACAAAGTGGTTAACAAACAATCCTTCACACATGGAAAGAAAGATGATCAAATTTTGTACAGTACATGCAGAAGGATTCATAATGTTTTGCTCTTGATACTTGGCTTGTTCTTTTGCTGCAAATATATCAGCAATTTGAGTTTAAGGGTTAAATCTTAAAGATACAATGTCAGAAGAATCACCTCTAAACTTTTTTTTTTTTTTTTAAATGTGGAATATTGTGAGGAAAAGGTACATGCATTTGTGTATACAGAGGGAAATAAATGTTACAGGATTTGGAAAACTGTATCAAGCAAAATGGCAGCTCAAAACTATTGCTTAAGATAACCCTCCCCCCATTTCCCCAGGAAAGGTCATGAAAAGAGGCTGTGCTGCATGTCTGGATGGCTTGCGGGGCATAGGGAAGTCAGGCTAGAAGCATGCTCAAAAGAATGGAATGCCATGTGATGACAACACTCTCCCATCTGCTGATGCACTGCAGTTCCCTCAGGCATTTTACCATCCAGTCTAGTGAGCAGCCAGATCGATTTACACTACAACACACACACACACACACAGACACACACGCACGCTCGCACAGAGGCAAGGAATGAATTATTACTCATGGAAATCCCCAACTGCCTTGCCAGCACTGCAACTTTTAAAGGGGAAGTATCTTTTATTCTCAGCTAAAGAACACGTATGCTCATGCAAATTATATGGGTGAGTTGGGGTCTGTAAAAAATACAGGTTAAAGTATTCTCTTTTTTTTTAATGTATTTGAATCTAATGACAGTTTATAGTTAACAAAAAAGGAAATCTGATTTCTGCACAAGTAAGCACCACAGAACGTTAATGTAGGTTGAAATACAAAAGGAAAGCAGACGTATACATTAAAAAAATGATAAAGTGAGTAAATGTGCTGAAATTAAACCCCTTGGTCTCTTTGAGATTGCTTAATCTATTGCAAGTTGCTAATATGTTTCTCTTGCCTCAATCCCAATCAATGATCTGGGTTCAATTTCATGTTTTTACAAATCAATTAAAAAAAAATGTGTATACTGATTTTAGATTTAAAAATTGAAGCGGTAGCAAAGCTCTAAGAAGATTTATTATCTGTTGCTATAGTATATTTAAAAACTAAGAATTCATATTGTTTGTTTCCTCTAATTTGCAAGGCTTTAAACACATTTGAACCCATGGTAGAGATTAGGTGAGATTAAACATTACAATACAACTCATTCTTCTACCAAGCCTTTCATGTACAATCATTATCAAAGCACTTGTATTTCATATATTCGTTTGGAATAAGTACTTGAGGATCCGTACATGTATCATCTGTCTACTACAGGTTTGAGATGCACAGTCTTAATACAATGAATAGCCTAATAAAGATAAATGGATTGGTTTATCTCAAGGGTGAGGAACTGTGTTGCCACTGCTGGTAATACTATGGTTTTGGCTTTTTTTTATAGCTTAAGCCTAAATCACTTATTTTTTATATTATTATTATTTGTTTATTTAGCAGACACCTTTATCCAAGGTGACTTACAGAGACTAGGGTGTGTGAACTATGCATCAGCTGCAGAGTCACTTACAAATACATCTCACCCGAAAGACAGAGCACAAGGAGGTTAAGTGACTTGCTCAGGGTCACACAATGAGTCAGTGGCTGAGGTGGGATTTGAACCGGGGACCTCCTGGTTATAAGCCCTTTTCTTTAACCACTGGACCACACAGCCTATTGCATATTTTCCCATTTTTTCTGTAAAGGCCTATTCAAACTGTAGTAACAGCACTGTTAAACACTATTGTAATTACTGGCTGTTGCTATGTGTGTTCATTTTCCAGAAATTAATTGCAGTTTTATTTTATTTTGGCCCACATCAAGAAAGGCACAATTAACTACACAACTTTACAAAGATTTTTGTTAACAACTCTCAGCTTCTAAAACAAGCATCATGGGAACTCATACACCCACATGGCAAATGGGACTATGGTTTTGTCTGATGGACAGAGCCTTCAGCAGCACAGTGCCCCCACACAAACACTACTTCACACAAGCACAACCATGCTAGGGTGTAGTTATATAGAATGTGTCCAGGCTGTGCCTGAGGTATGATTCAACCTTGCATTGACCTTCTAAGGCCTGGAACTATGTGCACTATGTGTCTGTTGAACTGCCAGCAAATTGAGTTATATTTCCCAACACAACATTAGGCCACAATTGTGGGTTGCTTTGATGGACTGAAGATTAGGTATAACATAATTTTACCATAAGCCTTTTTAATGTGAAGTAGCTACTAAGAAGAAAAAAAGAACATAAAACATGTTTGTTCAACTTTTTGGTTTTCCTGGTTGATTTTGTGCACATGCATGTCACCCGCTGGCATCTGCTTTTACAAGGGTTTGTTTAGCAGGACAACTCAGCACCTGTGATTCAAAAGCCCAGTGGAATGAGGAACTGTGTCAGGGTGGTGGTGGAGGGAGGACACTTGACAACTATGAGCACTTTCAAAATACAATGTGCCACAATTCAACACAACTGTCATTTTATCATAACACTGTTATAATTGTATTAATGAGATTCACAAGCCACCAGGTTGCCTTTGGCAACCCCAGAATTAATTGTGGCAATCTTAATTAGAGGAGGATTTGTCAATAGGTCTTTGTGAACAAAAGCTCAGTCACCTTGACCTAAATTGTCATGAAGATTAAGACTGTGGCATATTATACAAGCAAGCTTCCTTAGCACTGTACTCCTTTTGGTTCTATTGCTTTTATTAAAACAGAATATACAGAAATATATGAAAGTAAACAGCCATTAATTCAGCAAACTATATTTAGAAAACAAAGTCTGTGAGGTGAATGTATAAAATATAAGTACGTGTTCTTGTACAGCTTCTTTGTTCAATATTAAGCAGTAGCAGTTTACATATAGAGGGCTGCCTTGCTTTGTGCTTTCTGATGAACTGTGTTATGAGAATCAATTACTAAGCTATATTTAGAACTGCTTGGGTGCTATACTGGATTCCACTGTAGTTGTATAAAACTGTATTGTTGCCTTGGAATCGTGTTGTGTGTGTGTGTTTTGTTTTTTTAATCTAGTATACTGTTGCAGGTTTTTTTTTGTGAAAGATCTGTAAATTGAAATGTCAACATGTCTGTATATGGTCCCCATTCTGACTATAGCTTTCTATATCAAAACATTCTTTCTGTAAGTGTTTATTTTCTGCTGAGAATCTGGACCTTGGTTTACTTTTATATTGCAGGCTATTTTTATGGTGTAGTGGCAAGATCTTTCCTGCGGTCCTTTATTTGTTTTCTCTTAGTATAAATATTACAAGTATTGTTCGGCAAGTATAGTTTGGAAGTCCTTGAGCTGGTCGCTGCACTTATGCTAGCATCAGCATAACTCCTCCTTCTCAAAGAGTGGAGTCACCATAAACCTCCAATTGGGCGATCATCAGAAGTAGCTTACAAGCTAAATGAGTGAACAAAATTAATTGCATTTTAAAACTCCACTGTTTCAATCTATTCGGCTTAATAAAAATCTTGTTGCCAAAATATATGGGGTATTTCCTAAACTGTATACAATGATTTCTGGCTGGAAGTCAGTTTTAACATAAGAACATCTCAAGTCGTCGGGTCTTAACACTAGAACAGCCGCGGTTATACCCATATCTAGAACCGCCTCCGACGATCATTACGACGGTTACATTTTAAACAACACCAATATTAAAATGAAAGACAAACTATTGGATACAACTCAAAAGTTTTATTCAAGCACATCTGTGACACGCTGAGTGGTGTGGTGCAGTAGAAAGTGACTGCCCAGACTGAATTCTCCCAATAACAAAAAAGTGTTAATAATTAACAAACAAAAATATCATAAAGTAAATCTACTTGGAAAAATAATGAAGCCCCGCAACCAGTGATGGTATTGGGGCAAAACTCAATAGCGTCCACACTAAAACAGAAGTAAACAAAACACACTCCAATAACCACAGTCCTCCACGTGCACGAAAATGTGCTCTTCTCTTCCAGGGTTTGTGGTGCGTGCGCTGTGCTGTGAAGTGCTGTGCGATGAGGGGCGTGCTCTGGGGTATGTTCTGGCTCGCTGGTTACAGCCTCCTGTCTTCCTGCTCCTCTGTTGACACATAAACAAAACACGTAATCACAAAACATAAAACACCAGCTCTGGCCAGTCGCTCTACTTTCCCAGCGCAAGGGGAGGTACTGATGTAGCTGCTTCCCCTTTGTACCCAGAAAACTCCTCCCTGCAATCAACGTGTCGCCATGGTTTTTCCAATAGAGGGCTGCCCCGCAGCTGACTGCAATGGAATCGTTCTGAGTACTTGCAGCTACGCGTCCCTCCTAATATGGTCACCTTCCGGTTTCCACCTAACACCGAGGTGGCAGATCTAGGAGGCAGCATACCTTCCCCCTTACACAGTGCCCTTTCTAGTTGGGAGGGAGATTTACAGCATTGACCCTTTTTCTCTGTATCACACATCATATTAAACATCTGCACAGCCAAATTAAACATTAAAGGGTTTATTTTCTAACTGGCCACATATAAAGCACTACTTCAAAAAATGAAAAACTAATAAACTAAACATTTGAAAATAGACAAGTGTGTAAACAAGTACTGTATATGCACAGGTTTCCCAGGATGCTTAGAACACATCAATGTGATCTGGCAACAATCAGCTAAAAAGGTGAGGCAGGAGCTCCATGTGACATTCCTGGATTTGGCTAATGCATATTGTTCAGTGCCACATGAACTTCTTTGGGCAGCATTTTATTTTTTCAGTGTTCCGATGACAATAACAAATTTAGTGAAACATACTTTGGAGATTTGCAATTTAGTTTTTCAACCTCAGAATTCAGCACTACATGGCAATGCCTAGAAGTTGGAATAATGGCAGGATGCACCATTTCTCCACTGGCTTTTACCATGGCAATGGAAGTAATCATTAGGGCATCAAAATGGGTAGTGGGAGGAGAGCGCTTGGCTTCTGGAATGCGACTACTACCAATTCGAGCATTCATGGATGACATGACAACCATGACTACAACAGTAGCCTGCACTAATCATTTACTGGGCAAATTAACAAATAACATTGAATGGGTACGAATGCAATTCAAGCCCACTAAATCAAGAAGCATCTCTATAATTAAAGGTAAAGTAGTAGATAAAATGTTCTTCATTAATGGTGAGGCAATACCAACAGTGTCTGAGAAGCCAGTGAAAAGTCTTGGGAGATGGTACGACGGGGATCTAAAGGACACAGTTTGTGTGGGAGAAGTTGGACAACAAGCAGTGGAAGGGTTGAAGAGCATAGACAGCAACACTAAAACTCTGGTGCTTTCAGTTTGGTCTACTGCCGAGGTTGCTGTGGCCACTGACTGTGTACGAGGTTTCTTTGACAACAGTAGAGAAGCTGGAAGCTTTAATCAGTTCATACGTTAGGAAATGGTTGGGAGTTCCACGCTGCCTCAGCAGAGTGGGACTTTATGGTAAAGGAATACTGCAGCTACCAGTCTCCGATTTAACCAAGGAGTTTAAGTGCGCCAAGGTCAAACTGGAAATGACATTAGTAGAGTCACGTGACAAATGCGTAAGGGAGGCAGCACCTGTGTTGAAAACTGGAAGAAAGTGGGCAAAGAAAGCTGTGGAGGATGCAAAGGCTGCCCTTTGAATTGGTGATATCATGGGGCAAGTTCAGCATGGAAGAGGGGGTCTTGGTCTCAGTTCAGCTCCTCCTACATGGCACAAGGCAGCCCCAGCTCAACGGAGGAAGCTGGTAGTCAATGATAGTGCAAAAGCAGGAGGAGAGGATGAGGTGCGTAAAGGCCATTTCCCAGGCCAAGCAGGGAGAATGGACGAGATTGGCTGGCAAGACCTATGGTCAATGGAACAGAGCAGGATCAGTTTCCTCATCAGGTCAACATATGATGTTCTCCCATCACCACAGAACCTAAACCTCTGGGTAGGAGAGGATCCCTTATGTCCTTTGTGTTCATCACCTGCAACATAAAGGCACATTTTGACTGGCTGTAAGGTGGCTCTTAGCCAAGGACGGTTTACTTGGCACCATGACCAGGTGCTGCAATGTTTCCTCCACCCAAGAGAGCAACCACCAAGAAAAGGTGTTAAAACCAATCCTCTCCCAGGACAACTGGAAGCTGCTAGAGACTGGAAAATGCTGGCAGATGTTGGTCAACGGCTTACTTTTCCACCTGAGATTGCCACCACTAACCTTCGACCAGATAGAAAGAAAGAAACGCTGATGTACGGGTAAGTAAGCTGGGCTAAGTTGAGTGGGGGACGGAGGGGGGTGATGCTGGGACGCCAGAATCACCGTCGAGCCCTCTTGAGGTGTTGTGGGCTAGTCGACGAAACACCAAGGATGGAAGGTGCCCACTTGAAGACCCCAGAGATGTACCCTACTTAGCTCAATCCAGATGGTTGTCATGCTGATGTGCTGGGGAGACCGCACTGTTGTTGATCCCCGGAGCCAGCATCGCAGCCATTGTGTGTGCTGATGGGCTAGGGAGGCAAATAAGCTGATCCCTGGAGCCAACATTACACTTCAGCCATCAACACCAGACAGAAGGATATCTACATCATCATATGGAAGGAAACGCAAATGGATGGAGACACAGATGGATCACATTAGTTTACGGTAAAGCTACGTCTTAGTTGGTGCTTATCTTGGCGAGAGCCGAGTTCAAATCAGCATGAAGTTTTAACATCTACTCTTGTGTAATGGAAATCATGCAAAACTGTAAAAACGAAACATTATGTAACGTGAATGCGCTGTAGGAACAATTTAATAATTGATCATTTAATGTTTATCTGAGTTGATTAGTTCTCTTATTAATATTTAATTGACGTGTTATAAAGATCAAGGATTTACTATGAACACACATACAGACACAAGGAATGTTTATAGTCGTATTGTATTAAGTACACAAATAATAAACAGAAAACGGAAAAGTCAGAAAGTAAATCTTAAGTCTCTAAGCACAAAACACAATTCAAAACTCACTGCACTGATGCTGGCTAGCAGGCGATTGAAATATGACCTCGCCTGTCTCCTTGCACACAAAGCAGCACCTCAAGCAAGCTGTTACGTAGCTAGTAGCTTGCTCACATACACACATACAGCCTAAGCTGAAATGATGCAGACAATCTGTATGCAAAATGTAGCATTTTGCTTACAGCGTGGGACCTGAGGTTTCAATCAAACCATTTTGTGCAGCCTGTCTTCCCACAACGTCAACACCGGGATTATAATTTCCCAAATAGTGCCACCCTTCCCAGTCTCCTGAATGCCTGTTCATGCTGGAGTTGCTGTCTTTGGTACTGCTACGGGTGAAGCGGTTGGCATAGCTAGCCCACCTGCAGCTGCTGCAGGAGACGTACAGGCAAAGCGGCTGGCATTGCAGAGGTAAGCTCAGTTGGGGGTATAGATAACAAAAGGCTTGTGTATATTAAAAAATAGAATATTGTAGGTTTTATTCAAAATGACTGCTTTGGCAGTTTTAGGTGGGCAGGATTATAATTTCTTTATTCTCGCGATCCTGCCTTTCAAACATCGTCAGGGTATTTAATACATGTATTTAGGAAAAGTCATAACCGGACAACCGCATAACTTTCAGACACGCAGAGTAATTTCAATTTGAAACCGTCAAAATGTTCCAGTGTTAAAGCAGGGGTGTCCAATCAGGGTCTTGATGGAGGTTAAATTAAACAATTTAAAGCACTGTGGGAACTAAGACCAGGAGTGGAATAGCCAACCTTGGCCACCCTTGTCTTAAAGGACAATAATGATTCAGCATCAAGGTAATCCATTCCATGCCGTTGCCACTGCTTGTGCTTTAACAAAAAAATCATCCTCTACACCCTTCTCCTGTATATCTTGTTTAAAGTGAAATTATGTTTTATGTCTTTTGGCTCACTCCTAATGCGTGTACACCTCATGTCTGATTTAAAAACGTTTTAATTCAAGTATAATCTGAAATATAGCACAGCACTGGTAATATTCCTTATAGTTCACAACAGCCAGAACAAGGGCCCATTGCCTACAAATGTCATAATCTGTAGTTACAAATAAAATGAACTCCTGGCAGTTGTTTCCCATGATAAATTAGAAATCTGCTACAAATTCAATAAAAAACAAGTACTTTTATTTAATAGTGAAATCTGCTCTTAAAATTGTTTATTATAACCTGTTTTATTTGGTGCCTCACACCAGAACCTTTTGATATGGAAATGTGTACTTGCAACTAATTGCATCCCTATTTATAAATCTGTGTTCAGAACTCATTGTACTCATAGAACTACCTGTTGTCTCAAGAAATGTATGTTTAAAACAGGTAAGGAAGCTGTTCACTCCTTCTCCACCACTGCATTATACCTGTCAAATGCTACTCAAACTGGCAAAGACAAATAATGGATGAATTCAAACTCAAGTAGCCATAGACCTGTTAGACAGTTTTGTCTGGACAGCATTAGAGCTGTCTCAAAAGAACCCACTCCACCAAAGATGGTATGTAATCCACGTCGCACCCCTAATTGCAAGACCAAACAAAGAATCAAAAATCACAAGTCACAAGACCACCTTGATATAGCTGCCCACAAAGCTGCTTGATAAAACACTAACACTAGTGTCCAGAAGAAACAAGTGCAATGTAAATAAAAGCCTCAATCGATTCCCTCCCCCAATCGGAACCTTATTGTATGGCAATAGACTGGAACTCAGAAAAACCATAGCAGACCAGCCAATGAGAATCAGATGACCTGTGTTGGAAGACCTTTACTATGTTGATGACATTTTCTTTCTGTTACAGATAACACATCGCAAAAAGACAAAGTTAACAACTATAAATGTGAATTCTCTGAACTAACATAAGATAGAGATGAGAGAGAATGTAAACATCTTGGAAGTACTATCACTCAACAACAAGGATTCTATGACGACATCAAAGTAACAATAGACAAGGCACCCTTTACAAAGTTGAGACAAGTATAAGAATCTAGAAAATACAGCTGGAATATCAAAGTCAAGATATATCAAAGCTGTGTTCTGTATGGACCTGAAAGCTGAAGAATGAACCAAATTAAATCTAAGAAAAGTATCCAGCTTTCACAATGAATGTCTGCAGAAAATCCTCTGCCCAAACACTATTTTCAACAGTGAACAGAAAAAGGGCAACGATAGACAACACAAGTAATGATCAAAAGAAGATGGAGATGGTTTGGACACTTCCTAGTAAGAATTACATTACAAACATTGCTGCTAGATGCTTACCAGAACATGGATCTCCAACCTTGGTCCTGGAGAACCCCAATCCTGCAGGTTTACTAGGTGTCTTTGCATCATCAATGGCTAAAGATCTGGAACACCTGTTAATCTTGACTAATTAAGCCAATAATTGGTGCAGTTGTCACAGGGTGACAAGCTTAAGTGTTTAAGCCCTTTTCTGATTATAATATTATTTATTGGTAGTTGCACTTTTTCTTTTGTTGTTCACGATTTGAGTTTTGAATTGCACGTTTTATTTGATTTGTATTTATTTTGCGTATTGTTTTTTATATATGGATTTATTTGTATGCACTATTTGTGTTGCACGAGATTGTTTGTTTTGTTGACGTACACTCTCTCTCCGCCAACCCAGACTGACAGTTATGGTAGAACCCTGATTACAGGAAGTGTAGCGGCGATTGGGCGAGGCAGTGGTTTGTCCCGCCCTCCAAGCTATTTGAGTGGACCCAGACGCAGTAAAAGAGATGAAAAGAGGAAGAAACATGGGAGAGACAGTGCAAAGAAAGGCACAGTGCAAAGAAGGCAGTACAGGAGGGCAGCAGCGGCAGCAGGAGTGACAGAGACAGAGACAGAGGACGCAGCTAAGAGCGGAGGCATGAACCAAGAGTAAAAAGAAGTTGCGGTGGATCGGGTGAATTGGATACAGTGGCTGAGCGAGTGGAACGAGTATTTAGGAGAAGAGCTGACTGGAGGATTCGGCTGGTGTGGCGAAACGGTGGAATCGAGAGGAAGGCGAGAAACTACAATAGGAAGGGCGTGTCGACTAGCCCTTCCGCAGAGTTAAGTGCCTTTCCGATTTGTAACCTTTGTTTTGGTGTTTTGCACCATTAAGGAACGCTGAAAATGGAAGCCACTGTGAATTAGTATTTTAGATATCCACTGTATTTGGTTTTAGTGCACTGTGCACTTACCCCTGTACCCGATTTTATACTCTGGCCCTGCCTCAGCTGTAGCTGTAATAGGTGTATGGATTTGCTGCTGTAGTCATAATAGGTGTATGGATTTGCTGCTGTAGTTGTAATAGGTGTATCAAATTGCTGCTATAGTTATTTTTCGGTCTGAATGTGTGTTAGCTTTGTATAAATACACTACCACAATTCTGTCCTGAAATTAGTTTTTGTTTACTTTTATTTTTCTTAAACAGTATCTGTCTGGGGTTTTATTTCTTTTAAGGAAGATTGACTGCGTGTTTTGTTTTATTTGTTAGTTTATTGCAAGTTTGCACTGAGAAGATCCTTTGGATTCTGATGTGACCGGCAGTTATTCAAGTGGATTGGAATCACTGGCTTGCAGAACCACGCAACATATCGACTCTGTTTCTAACGAATGGACCTTGTCTTGTGACTGACGTTTCGTCATCTGGACTGTGTGTTCTTGCTGTATATTGTGTTTAATTATTGTATTAACCTTGTCGTGTCTTTTGTGTTTGATTTAAATTGTTTGTTTTATTTAGTTTCTTTTCTTTATTATTTTGTTGTTTTTTGGTTTATTAATCGTTTCTTTTGTTATTAGTTTAATTGTTTCTTTTGTTATTAGTGGGTTTTTAACAATTGTTAACGAAATAAAACTGCTGTCTATTAGTTTGCTGTCCATTTCCTGGGTGTTGGTTGGTTGGTGGTGTGGCTCCCCTCCAGAATATAATCAAACCTGTGTTGCTCTTTTTAGTTGAACTGGTTAGCTATTCAAATATATTTCTGGGGTGCAAATCCCCAGTGGCGTAGTCGGAACTTGTATATTAGCGTGCCCTGCGACACAGTTAAGTAACTGAGAGCTCGGTTGAAATGAAAACCAGAAGACCCTGTAGCTCTCCAGGACCAGGGTTGGAGATCTCTGACCTAGAACAACATGGAGCAGAACGTTGGAGGCAGAACTACACAAGAAAGGCTTGAGGTGGGACACAGTGGAAAGAGCAGTTGATGACAGGATGTAAGGGTCTTGTGAATGCATGAATAGGAGAGTTGTACTCTGGTACTCCTATTAGGATCTAAAACCAGAAGTGCCATTTCTGGCACAGATTTTCATTGAGTAACCAGACAGTGGTTTATTTAACAAAGCATAGCTAAATCAATACATTGTTTCTACTTCTTTATCATTTGCACATGGATTTAATCTTTATCCCTAGAACTGAAACAGTCAAAACTGCCCAACCATGAGTTTATTTAATGCATTTTTATATTAAAAAAAAGAGATACAAGTAGCATTCATACCTGGGAAAAATCCATATTATCATACCAGATACTTGTATGATTTGAGTACTAAGCACATCCCTAACTTTTGTGTTAATACATGACCATGATCCAGCATCGATCCTAAAGCAGACAAAGGATGGAAGGATGAAAAAAATCTGTATAAAATGATATACTATTACAAAGCTCCCATGTTATTTTATTACTGTTATAGTATTTAAAATATTAAAGGTAGTGATAGTATAGTAAATTAAAATGTTACTGTCAACACAGCCTACCCATAAATTTAACATTGGTGCACTGTAGCAAGTAATTTGCTGAGTATTGATGAGAGATACTTGGATACTTTTTCCCTTTAAAGGACCCTTCAGCAACAAAGTAGGGAGTTTATTGTCTGGCTCCATTTATGTATTCTGAAGAAGCACTTTACATATATAGTAACACAGCTCCAACTTTGAACAGCACTAGGAATCATACTTGTCCTTACAATTCTACTTGGAGAACGTACTGTACTTCAGATTTCTCCCCATTACTTTATAATTGATTTCACAGCTATTTATTTACAGAACAACAGGTACAAGGGTTCTTGAATTTAAGGAATAAAACACTCCTGGGCTTCATATTTTCAGAGAGATAAACTGTGAACATGCTGAAGATTGTTTTTACCCGAGAAAAAATTATCGTCTTACTATTATCAATTTCAAGAAAAAAGATTTGTATAGGCTACTACCATCAAGTCAATAAATAGGACCTTCTCTGGCTTTTCTACACACATAAATGTACTGAAGAGATATGCACTGTTAACTGTTTCATAGCCTTGGTCTACAATTTTTAATCATCTCAGTGATGCTATTATTTAGATAAACTACTGTATAGATGAATTGAATACAACTTAATAAATTCAATAAAACATTACTGTGCACATAAGGGTGTCATTTCTTTGATGGATTCTGGTGACATCATAAACCACTATAGCAAAGGTATAATAACCCTGTTATGCATCGTAGGATTACGTCTATTCTGAATCATCCTCTTTACCCTTATCAATGTTTACCATGGTACTGTATATGGTACTGTAGTGAAGGTGGGTTGTCGAGGATTTGTGGCACACTCTACAACCCGGTTTCTCAGAGACGTCGAGGCCAAGAGCAGCATCGCAGCCGTTGTGTGTGCTGATGCACTAGGGAGGCAAAATAAGCTGATCCCTGGAGCCAGGATTACACTTCAGCCATCAACACCAGGCAGAAGGATACATCATATGGAAGGAAACGCAAATGGATGGAGACACAGATGGATCATATTAGTTTACTGTAAAGCTACATCTTAGTTGGTGCTTATCTTGGTGAGAGCCGAGTTCAAATCAGCATCAAGTTTTAACATCTACTCTCATGTAATGGAAATCATTTCTCATTTTAAAAGCAATACATTCCCTGGTATTTTATTGTTCACGTATGGAGTTAATGGTATGTTGTATGTGTTTGTTTAAATTTTTTGCTTTGTTTGACAATGTGAAGGAACTCTTTCCGTGTACTCTACTTCTAGCCTTCTGTTATGTCGCTCCCTGTACTGTATTCTGGTACTTGTTGCAAGGAACGCAACGGCACATGGGCCCAGCCCTGAGTCAATTTTTTTTTTTTCTGACCCCTCTTTAATGATTGAACTTAACCCTCTGCGGTCCTATGTCGGACCTGGTCCGACATCGTAATTTTCCCTTTCCGGTCCAATGTCGGACCCTGTCCGACATCATCAAAAGACGCAAAAAACAGGTCTCTAGTCATTTTTTCTCCGGAAAAAGCCAAGAAAACCATGCAATGGCTGAGTGAGACCGATAGGGATATTAATTTGATAAGTGTAAATGTTTGATTATGAGTTGTATTGACTGCATTTGTACTGTGGGCTAAGTTTTGAGATGCAGACTTGTGTTTTTTTTATAGAAACTTTTTCGTACTAACTTTTGTACTTTAACATTAATTTAAGAATCCAGTTGATGCCTATGATTAATATGTTTTTGTGACTAATTTGAAGATACTATGTTTCCATATTAACTGAATGGAGATATTAATCAAATTGATCAATCTTGTTATATAATTGATATATTAAAATGTGTGGAAATACTGTTACTTGATTGATTACTATCTTGTTCACAGTCATCTTACAAAAACATTAAAATATGTTTTGTTAGAAAATAAAAAATGATACGTTTTTTGACAGATTCAGATTTTGCTGCTGATTGTATTTATTTTCAAATGGTTTTCTTTGTGTCCTGCAGCTGTCTTGAACCAGGGCCCAGTAAATCCTAGCGCTGGCACTGCAGGGCTTGGTTCAGTCTGCAGTAAAAGTAAGGCTTGAATTATCAGGTATTTTAGACTTGGCAAAGTTGCAAATTCTTCTACTGTATTCAACAGATTATTATCCTATTCTCTTCTAATTTTTACAACAACTCATCCTTTTCTTCATATATGCTTCTGTGCCTTACGTTTAGTACTATATACATTCTCAAAGCATTTTACCTAGCTAGAATTAATTTGGGCAATTTTCTGTCTGAACAATTAAGTATAGTTATAATAATAATGGAGTTTTCTTTTGATCACATACAATTACTTTTATTTAAATGAATAATATAACTGTATCCATAACTAGACAAATGGATCAGTGACTGAAATCTGATATTCATTTATATGTTTTTTTTTGTTTGTTTTGTTTCAGAAAACTCATATTGACTACATATTATCATACAAAATCATTAAGCAGTTCCCATTGTGCGCCTGTGGCAAAGTGCCCCCGTGTATTACGTGTTGTGTGTAAATGTTGGTGTATAGTCATCGGTACACGGGATATAAACGGGTCTGTGTTTCACGTGTGATTTAAAAATGTAGATTTGTATTTAGGCACGAGGAGGGCACAAATCACTTCACGTGCTGGTTAAAATGTAATGTGTGGTCACGGGAGTGCACTTAATTAATTCACGTGCAGTTGTACCGAGATTCCAATTGAATGATTGATTAGCAATCGAGTCTCGGTACAACTGCATAAAACAGCATGTTTTCACTCACTCGGGGTGGTGTGTTCGGTGAGTGGAGAACGGGATTGGAGATGGAGGTAATTGTTAATTGTAAAGTTAAAGTAGAAGCTCACCGTGTTTGTCTGTGTAGTTCGTTTTGTTTGTCTATTTATTTTGGCGCAAGTGCCGTGTCCTGTGTTTTTGTGTTACAACTGTTTATTTTCTGTCTGTTTATTCATTAAATGCTGAGCGAAAGCATTCGCTCAGCTCCACCAAACTCCACCTCTCTCTGTCGTTTATTGTTCCTGCTTCTGCCGTGACGTCACCGCCCAGTCATCCTGTCACAGTGCCTCACTAGCCTGCTTTTTATTTTCACCCTTACACAAGATGCTGTTCTATAATTTGCCAAACAAAACTGATAAATAGTTCCCTTTTAAAGTACGAAACCTAACCATTATCAGTATTTACATCCTAAAGATACATTTTAGAAAAACTGTGTTTGCATGACTTTTGATATTGGAATTACATTTCAGAAAACAATATAGTCTTAAATACTGGAATTCTTATGTTAAGTAAACAATGAATTTGCAGCAAAGAAGCACATGTAGGGCCCGGTTTGCATGATGTTGCAAAGGTCGTTTGGTCACGATTTTTGGAGTTAGCGTTAGAGCCAGTGGTCTGCATAACCTTTGAGGCGTGGTGTCATTAACATTTTGTTGTAAAGTGATTTTGATGCAGCGCAAAGCCGGCGCTGGGTGCTGCATTTGCATTTTGAATGAGCCATCTCAGTCAGGTTTATTTGGCGCACAATCATCTGCACCGAAGGTACATATCTATTTATATTTTTAAAATCCAATTTTTTTTTTCATTTTGTGTTTGTTTGTTTTTATAGAGAATGGAATATGCATCAGCATTCCTGCATCGAAGGAAGAAAAGGAGATAGCAAAACAAAGATTTCCGAACCTGTGTCTCTTTTTTTTACATCAGATAGCGAATGCATAAATTGTCTCACAATTACATTAAAGCTGATATCTGCCAGTTACTGCAGGCAGCTCTGGGAAGAGATCCACAAAGATATAACGCATTGCCTGTTGCTTTAAAGGTCACGCCTGCACTTACTCTTTTTGCCACTGGTTCCTTTGAGATAATGGAGGAAAATTGAGGAGTGCCCAGGGCTTAAAATCACACATGTGTTACGGTATTGCTGCTTTTATCTGACTGATTGTGACAAACTCTAACAGCTGACATGATTAGGAGACTTAGAGCATTAGCCAGAGCTGCTTTTTAAAGATCTCTAAAAGGATCTGTGTCAGAGGCTTGGGGAACGTAGCAGATTGCAGCTGTGCTTTCACTGCAGCCTAAACAAATTCTGTCAACCTCATCATCCTTCTTTCACCTACAGGTCATTTCTGTGACTTGGTAAAGGTATTTTTGGCCACAGCTAAGCTTCATTGTCAAGAGTTGTCAGCTTACTGCTGCTTTAGCAAAGACAGCACGTACAGTAAATACATCAAAGTCCCTTCTACCCCTCCATGGTTACGGTATAGCAAGCACAAATACACGACCTAAAGGTGAAAGGTTTCATAATGCTCATGACCTCCAATAACTGGAATTTGAATTACTTGCTCCATTCTCCAGTCTAAAGGTAAACACATGAAAATAACAATAATATGTTTCATTCTCATCACGTTGGTCAAAATGATCCGGTGGGGTATTGTTATTGACTGGCTAAAATCTTTCTGAGTCATTTCCAACTGGTATTTTTAAGGTATGAGGAGATGCTTCGAAGCAAAGAGACGTTTTATATGTTCACTTATATGATACCAACAATGGTAATCCTAGCACCGGATTTAATAAAGAAAGCAAAGCTAAAAATAAAACTTTGCCGCACAAGGCGAGCGCTAGTCCGACTAAAAGGTATGTCCCACTCCAGGAGCCTACTACTCTATGCAAACACTCTCTATACTGTTTGGGATAAACATCCCCTAAACTGACCTACTTCTGAGCTCCCAGAGTCCCGGCATCCTCATGGCAACTCAGGACTCTTCAAGCGACCTGTTCAAACAGCCTCAGCTGGGCAATGCCTTCATGAGCACCGTCTTGGAGTGGAATGGTTTCATGTAGTTATCTTCATGGAGCGGGTGCTCTCGTCCTCCATGTAAACATAGCAAGATTTAGCTCAGTGTCCGTCTAAATGGCAATGGCCGTGCAGTAGCCTTCTGAGCTGTGCGCAGCCTCCCCGGGCACGCGCCCCAGCCAATCCGGACCTCCCGATCAGCCCAGCGCCAGGCAAGCCTATCCTCGATTGGTTGCCTAGCAACTCGTCTCCTGTTACGCCTCCCAGCTGCACACATCCGCATTAGAACCAGTGACCAGGCTCTCCCTGTCACAGTTCTCCATGTAGAGAAATACATATTTTTAAAACTGCAAACCCTATGACTTATATGTACATTTTCCTACCCTTATGTGTCTTCTAAATAATTAGATTGTTGGGAAAGATTAAAAGCGCAAAGCTGTTTATTTACTTCACTGTATGCAGTGTTACCCCCAACAAAGATGAGGATTTAGTACACTGAAGTCAGAATACCAAGATGGCACTGGTCCTGGAAAGATTTTTTTTTGATAAAAACCAAAAAAAAAGGTAAAATATCAATAATTTAATAAGAGTAAAATCCCTGAATGACTACTTCAATAGTCAAACCTTATTTACAAAAATTATTTGCAAAAGAATGTATACATACAGTACTGTGCAAAAGTTTTAGGCAGGTGTGAAAAAATGCTGTAAAGAAAGAATGCTTTCAAAAATAGACATGTTAATAGATTATATTCATCAATTAACTAAATGCAAAGTGAGTGAACAGAAGAAAAATCTAAATCAAATCCATATTTGGTGTGACCACCCTTTGCCTTCAAAACAGCATCAAGCATCAATTCTTCTAGGTACACTTGCACACAGTTTTGAAGGAACTTCGGCAGGTAGGTTGACCCAAACTACTTGGAGAACTATGCACAGTTCTTCTGTGGATTTAGGCAGCCTCAGTTGCTTCTCTCTCTTCATGTAATCCCAGACAGACTCGATGATGTTGAGATCAGGGCTCTGTGGGGCCATACCATCACTTCCAGGACTCCTTGTTCTTCTTTACGCTGAAGATAGTTCTTAATGACTATCGCTGTATGTTTGGGGTCGTTGTCATGCTGCAGAATAAATTTGGGGCCAATCAGATGCCTCCCTGATGGTATTGCATGATGGATAAGTATCTGCCTGTACTTCTCAGCATTGAGGAGACCATTAATTCTGACCAAATCCCCAACTCCATTTGCAGAAATGCAGCCCCAAACTTGCAAGGAACCTCCACCATGCTTCACTGTTGCCTGCAGACACTCATTTGTGTACGCTGTCCAGCTCTTGGCGAACAAACTGCCTTCTGCTACAGCCAAATATTTCAAATTTTGACTCATCAGTCCAGAGCCTGCTGCCATTTTTCTGCACCCCAGTTCCTGTGCTTTCGTGAATAGTTGAGTCGCTTGGCCTTGTTTCCACGTCGGAGGTACGGCTTTTTGGCCGCAAGTCTTCCATGAAGGCCACTTCTGACCAGACTTCTCCGGACAGTAGATGGGTGTACCAGGGTCCCACTGTTTTCTGCAGTTCTGAGCTGATGGCACTGCTGAACATCTTCCGATTGCGAAGGGAAGTAAGCATGATGTGTCTTTCATCTGCTGCAGTAAGTTTCCTTGGCCGACCACTGCGTCTACGGTCCTCAACGTTGCCCGTTTCTTTGTGCTTCTTCAAAGAGTTTGGACAGCACATCTGGAAACCCCTGTCTGCCTTGAAATTTCTGCCTGGGAGAGACCTTGCTGATGCAGTATAACCACCTTGTGTCTTGTTGCTGTGCTCAGTCTTGCCATGGTGTATGACTTTTGACAGTCTTCAGCAACCTCACCTTGTTAGCTGAGTTTGGCTGTTCCTCACCCAGTTTTATTCCTCCTACACAGCTGTTTCTGTTTCAGTTAATGATTGTGTTTCAACCTACATATTGAATTGATGATCATTAGCACCTGTTTGGTATAATTGTTTAATCATACACCTGACTATATGCCTACAAAATCCCTGACTTTGTGCAAGTGTACCTAGAAAAATTGATGCTGTTTTGAAGGCAAAGGGTTGTCACACCAAATATGGATTTGATTTAGATTTTTCTTCTGTTCACTCACTTTGCATTTAGTTAATTGATAAATATAATCTATTAACATGTCTATTTCTGAAAGCATTCTTACTTTACAGCATTTTTTCACACCTGCCTAAAACTTTTGCACAGTACTGTATATTTTGGCCATCAGTATATTTAGCTCCCTTTTATCTCTTCACATTCCTTGGTTCAGCACATAGAAGCTGCCGAGTCTATGGAACACTTTGGCATCATTCAGGAAAGTCAGAGGCAAAAAGAGAACTCTGAGAAGGAAACCTTTTAGTTTTCTCCACAGATAACTAAACATGTTACCATTGATATATTTTCTCTTCTTCTGTCTAGAGATGTCAGTTGCTCCCACCCTTGAAAAGGTCAGACAGTCCTTAAGTGATAACACCCACTGCTTTGCTAATGTTATTGAAACGCTTTTTAACTATTTCCCATTCTGACATGTTGCAAATCAAAGGACTGCCTTAAGGGAACAGCTGTTTACATTTGCATTACAACAAGGAGTCTCCAGAAGCTTTTAGAAACCCTGGAAGATGTCATTCTATATAAAGTAGCTTTCGAATTAAGGTGGGAGAAAGCATTAACTATACTAACTACATTAACTGTACATTAACTGTACAGTGGGGTTTGAGATCTGCCCTCTAAATCACTACACAAAGTGATTTAAAAAAAAAAAGTGTATATATATATATATACTGTATATTTATACAGTATATAAAGTGCTGTGGCTTTGGATCGTTATCAGTGCACTAGAGTGGTCAGCGAATGAGATAGCTGAGCGAGCAAGCATGTAAATTGGTGACAGCTAAAATACAAAGAAAGTTGTGAGAACGTGACACATTTATTTACACTTTCAAAACATTCACGTCTACCACACCATTCCTTCACCAACATTCCTCTCCCACGTGTTTGCAGGGAGGATTTTAACTCCGTCCCTGCCACCCAAATATACACACATATCCCTGCCACAGTGCCACAGAGCTGTTTTCTGTAAAGACAGAAAAACAAGTGCATTGGAGAACAGAAGTTTACCAGCTTACAGAGGCTTTCTCTGCAAACAACATGCTGTTTATTTCAGAATTGTGGAATACTCTAAATCCTGGTTCATACTTCTGTCACAGATGAATGTGATACTTCAGGCGCAGACAGCTATAAGCTGTGTAGCTTCACTATTTGCTGTACGAAGGACGCATTGTGTCGCAGCCCTTTTGACTGCGCAGTGGTCGCAGCTGTTCATACTTTAAATACAGATTGCATTCACGAAATTAGATACATTTAAGTAGATGTGCTGAATTTGTACCTCTTATACAAGGTTTAAAAAAAATCTAAAGCAACATCGTTGGTACACCCGTCCTCTAAACCAACATAGAACCCGAAAGGAGAATTTCAAACATTATTTAGAGAGATGCAGGTATGTGACAGTAAGATATATTTTAGAATGACAGATGATCTGTTAAAACTTTTTAGCAAGGCATGCAACAACTTTTAGATGACAGATAAAAACATTTTCTTATAATGTAGGCTACTAGTAGTGATTCAACAACCAAATAACACAAATCAAATCACAATTGTACACCGCTTCGCTGAAATACAGTTTAAACTCTTTTCCTGCTTTTCTGTAAATACTACTTGCAATTTTGGTTTTGGCCTTCCGTTTTTTATAACCTGTTTTTATTGCAAAGTCTCTTGCACTAACTGGATTAGTCAACAAACTTTTCACTAAGTTTTCCATTTTGATTTTGAAGACAAGTGTTCCGTCAAGGAGGATTCAATTCTTCAGTTGCATGCATTGCTGCATGCTTGTTTTCCAGCACACGGCCACCAGGAAGTGAGGTGCACGCTGCATCTCGTTGCCTAGCTGAGTACAGGGTAGTTGACAATGTGCTTGGGGTGCATAAAACCACAGTTCATCACTGTATTTACAAGTTTGTCAACTCCCTTGTTCAGAGGCACTGCAACACGTACATAGCTATGCCAGATGTAACTGAAGCAAAAAGCATTGCTCTGCGGGACCATCCCTCTTCTCCCGAACGGCACCTCCTTGCTTGTTCCTGTAGGTAGGACTCTTTCAGTTTTTTTAATTTGTCCCTAGCTAGTGGGACTGTGCACTCTATTCCTCTTTCTGAGAGGGCATCACCCACTTTTTGGTACACATGCTTGTTGCGCTGTTTCGAGAGATCAAGCTGGCTTAACACATCCGAAGGCACTAACTATGCTTATTAATGCACTGGTTTCCTCCTCGGTCCAGCGATTTTGAGTGGAGGTTGGACACACGTTGTCTTTGGACATAGCTGGGATCAAAAGCAAAGGAATTCAGTTACAGACATTTAGTAAGCAGCTCACTTGCTCTTCATGTTTAACTTTAGTATAGTTTCTACAGCAAGGGTATTCTCAAACAGCTGCTTTAATACTATAACAAGTGTACACTGCAGTTCATGGTAAGTGGTTTAATACAGAACTGTAAACCCACAAGAGATATACAACATGACAGGCCAGAAACAATAATTAAAATAAAAGCCGCCCACATCATCATTAAGGTGAACTACACCACTGCTAACCATAAAACCACCCATCAGCTACTTACTTTCTGCCGTCTTGGAATCCACAGTAACAACTGACCAGCTTGCTTGCAATATTTATAGTGATGTCACTTAAGGGTAAACAAGCTCATTCACATTTACATGTGAAATGCAGGTTTCCATGCGAAACTGGGCGTGGATTTTCCTGTGTTTTTCGTCATTTACACAAGAAAATGAGATTTACCCTATCCCTCTCTTTGGCTGTTTTTTTTGGCCACAAACATAAGAAGAAAGAACATAAGAAAGTTTACCAACGAGAGGAGGTCATTCAGCCCATCTTGCTCGTTTGGTTGTTAGTAGCTTATTGATCCCAGAATCTCATCAAGCAGCTTCTTGAAGGATCCCAGGGTGTCAGCTTCAACAACATTACTGGGGAGTTGGTTCCAGACCCTCACAATTCTCTGTGTAAAAAAGTGCCTCCTATTTTCTGTTCTGAATGCCCCTTTATCTAATCTCCATTTGTGACCCCTGGTCCTTGTTTCTTTTTTCAGGTCAAAGAAGTCCCCGGGGTCGACATTGTCTATACCTTTTAGGATTTTGAATGTTTGAATCAGATTGCTGCGTAGTCTTCTTTGTTCAAGACTGAACAGATTCAATTCTTTTAGCCTGTCTGCATACGATATGCCTTTTAAACCCGGGATAATTCTGGTTGCTCTTCTTTGCTCTCTTTCTAGAGCAGCAATATCCTTTTTGTAACGAGGTGACCAGAACTGAACACAATATTCTAGGTGAGGTCTTACTAATGCATTGTAAAGTTTTAACATTACTTCCCTTGATTTAAAATTCAACACTTCTCACAATATATCCGAGCATCTTGTTGGCCTTTTTTATAGCTTCCCCACATTGTCTAGATGAAGACATTTCTGAGTCAACATAAACTCCTAGGTCTTTTTCATAGTTCCCTTCTTCAATTTCAGTATCTCCCATATGATATTTATAATGCACATTTTTATTGCCTGCATGCAATACGTTACACTTTTCTCTATTAAATTTCATTTGCCATGTGTCTGCCCAGTTCTGAATGCTGTCTAGATCATTTTGAATGACCTTTGCTGCTGCAACAGTGTTTGCCACTCCTCCTATTTTTGTGTCGTCTGCAAATTTAACGAGTTTGCTTACTATACCAGAATCTAAATCATTAATGTAGATTAGGAATAGCAGAGGACCTAATACTGATCCCTGTGGTATACCACTGGTTACCTCGCTCCATTTTGAGTTTTCTCCTCTAATCAGTACTTTCTGTTTTCTACATGTTAACCACTCCCTAATCCATGTGTATGCATTTCCTTGATTTACAGAAGCAATTCTCCCAAAGCAGCGCAGCGATCGCCATTTCACGTGTAAATTACCCTGCATGGAAACTCCATGATTGTTTCAAAATATATATATATATTTTTTAATTTAGTCGTTGCCAATTATTTTTATTATTTTCTCCCCAATTTTGAAATGCCCAACTATTTTTAGGCTCAGCTCACCGCTACCACCCCTGCGCTGACTCGGGAGGGCGAAGATGAACACACGCTGTCCTCCGAAGCGTGTGTCGTCAGCTGACCACTTTTTTTCACACTGCGGACTCACCATGCAGCCACCCAAGAGCTACAGCGTCGGAGGTCAACGCAGCTCTCGGGCAGCTTACAGGCAAGCCCGCAGGCGCCCGGCCAGACTACAGGGGTCGCTGGTGCGCGGTGAGCCGAGGACACCCTGGACTATCATGACAGTAAAAATGAAGTGTTCTTACCTTTTGTATAAGTTGGTGATCAGCAGGTGTGTCAGTCGCACGAAGAGCATAGTGTGTGGTTTTCACTAACTCTACTGTGCAGAGTAAATGACTTTTTTTCTATGGGTAAATATCGGGACTTTCTTCTTATGCATCGGGACGCGGGACATTTGCTAGGAAATCGGGACTGTCCTGACCATATAGAGACTGTTGGCATGTATGCTGCTTCATTATGCTCAGTTTTAGCAAGGTACAATTCAACAGTAAGTTTGTAAAACAATGGTCAAACATAAATAAATTGCATATAACACATTAGTGCTTAAACAGTTTTGTGAGAAGTAAAACAAAATGGTTTATTATTGCATATTATCAGATGTATTAGAAGAAACATAATACTTATGGTAATGCAACAAACAATAACAAAAACAGAACTGGAACTCTGAATTTTACTCCCTACCCTTATGCTGATTTCTGCTGTCACCTTGTCTGTATTTGAAACTACAAGCACATAGCAGAAAAATAATTGGATTAGTTTGGAGAGTACTTTTATAAACTGACTATGCACTAATGTAATTATAATGACACACAAACCGTAAATGCTAACTGAAACTGTTTAATAGAGCAATGCTGAAACTAATTACAAGTTTTTAATGAAAAGGTAAAATTTTAATAAATATATCGACTTAAACGTAATAACGCCCCTTCAAAGTCACAGAGGTAGCTTTGTTATTTGCATGATGCATAAGCACCATTCGCCATCCATTTTGCATTATTTTGAGATATGCGCATGCGTCAGCGGTTGATTACTAATGTTATTATTAATGTATTTTTAAAATGTGAACTTTCTGTATTATAAATAAGATGTATTTTTAAAACATCAAAACAGAGCAGTTGAAGATTTAAATTACTTCTGGATTGGCTAACCTGCACAGTGAAATACAGAAACATTTCGGTTTTGAGGTGGCTGATGATGGAATAGTAAAACAATATAACAAGACCTTGTTTTTCTCCATGGATATTGTGAAGCAAAGCACAACTAATTTAACTCATTTAAAGTAAGTTATTGCTTTCATATGTAAATATCGAAATAGCTGAGGCTACAGACATGGACCAAAGTTGTACTTCTCCTTTGAAAACAAAGTTTAATTTTCTTTTTTTAGCTTTTAAATATTAATATTAATATTCTATTTTGATCTTATTTTCTACTGATTTTACTGTACTATAACTGTTCTTATCTGTTATGTGATACTTTGTACTGTGATATTTTGTAACAATTTTAAGTCGCCCTGGATAAGGCCGTCTGCTAATAAATAAATAATAATAAATAAAATAAGAATATATATATATATATATATATATATATATATATATATATATATATATATATATATATATATTATACACAGGTAGTGAGTCAATAAGGCAAACATTTGCTGTATTTATTTTTAAATGCATATATATATATATATATATATATATATATATATATATATATATATATATATATATATATATATATATATATATCCACTATTCTTTCAGAAATTAGAATTTCCATGGGAACTACATATTACAATTCAATATGTACATTTCACAGAAATGATAACTGTGAAGCAAATGCAGCCTTAGTTACAATAAGCTAATAGAATGATTGAATGAAATGTGTGGTGAGTACTTTTCGATTAAAAAAAAACTTCTCTGAGTAAAACTGTAAAACATTTGCTAGTCTATTTTATGGTAACCAGAAACAATAATTCTTTTGTTGAGACTGTCTGGTCTTTTCAATGACAGAGTGTAAAAATTAACCACATTTACCCCCGCTGTGTATCATTACATACACTGGGTTTTACTGTTAGCTATTTATGATGTGCAATCACTTTACAAGCTTGGAGAAGTAAGCTGTTTTCAGCATGCTGACTTGCATGATTGTACTGAGTTGCAGTGCAATATGAGGCCCCCCTCCCTATGTTGTAGCATGTGTGCTGCTACTTCAAAGAATGGGGGAGGGGTCTTATCGTGTCAGGAAGCAAAGGTCACAGTTCAGCCAGATAGATCAAGAGACAGACTGAGGCTTAGTGCAGGTTAATGAGTCAGCTGATGCCTCTAGCTGTGTTGGGAACATCAATTTGAGCTCTGACCGTGGCCCCTTTTAGGTCAAGCTGATTTATGAGAGTAGGACATATCTGCATAGGCTTGCATCAAGGTGCATCACTGGAAATTCACCCCAGACTGATACATCTCTGTTTACTTTGCACAGACCAGACTACTCTTTGCATTGCACAACAGCCTGCAGCAACACAGCTATACAAATAGAACAACTGGCCTAAAGAGCTTTAAATTCTGAGTCCACAGAGACTTTCCTGGGAAGAAATCTAATGGTCTACGATCAAAAATGTCGTGTTTTGTGGTTACCTTTGCAGTGAATATGCAGGTCCAAGAAAAATAATACATAATGCATGCAAGTTATTCAGCATACATTTTTTATACAGTTGTGAAAAGTGTAATATGTTTGTAATGGTTACTTTGGACAATTTGTGTCAAAAAATATATATTCATTCGTAAGTATTACATTTCCAAAGTAAATATTTTGCAAAATAGTGAATCAAACAGACATGAAATATATTTAAAAAAAAAAAAACTTGGAACATAAACATTAGGAAGATATTATAGGAACATTTTAATACTATATATATATATATATATATATATATATATATATATATATATATATATATATATATATATATATATTCATAAATTGACTTTAACAGAAATTACGGGGACGTACATGAAGTGAAATGGACTCCCCTATTTGGTATATTGGAGTCATTTTCTGGATATTTCTGAATAGCTTTCAAAATATTCTAATAATTCAAAAATATGCTTACAATTAGGCATCTAGTATAGCATACTAAAGAAAAGCAAGTCTGGCAACACATTTTTATTTGGTATAAAATTGTAGGCAGTTAAGTGTCCTTGTGTGAGCTAATATTCAATCAAGCATGACAGACAAAACTGCAACTCTGTGGTCCTGCGCAGGAGTGTAATATTGTAAGGAACTGCTGTGAAGGTACACTAGCACCCTTAACTAATGCCAAAAGAACCAGGCTCTAGACACATCTCTACTGTTTTAATACTGAAAGTCAGCCATCTGAGATCACTACATACTTCCCCCACTTAAGCAAAGCTTGTCCCAAGTACACACAAACCCTTGTGCATCCACCCAAGCCAGGCTGAGGGTTCTTAAACATAGACTTCTCAGTGCCAACACTCTGCTGCCTCTAAGGGGCAACATCTATCTATTCTATAGCTTACCATGTAGATCAGGGGTTCCCAAACTGTGGTCCGCGACCCAAAGGTGGGCTGCAGGAGCAATGACATTCTATGTATTTTTTTCCATTAATAGTGAAAAGCAGACACCGGCGGCAGCTGTAACTGTAGAAAAATAAAGTGTAGCAAGGCACGGTTGGCGGACAGTCAATCAAAGCAGAAATCCACAAATCAGAGGTCACAGATTGCCTACCTGTAGGCGGGATGTAGAGAGAGAGCTCTGACAATAGGTCAGTGTTAAGGTCATGTGATCGCTCTGGTGGCAGATGTAAAATGTGTGTTCAGTATTAATAAAATTACAATATGTCGAATCCGCTACCGAAGAGTATGGTTTGCAAAGTATAAAGAACAAAAAAGACAGCTACAGGAGTTTGAATGCATTTGTACCATGGGCTCAGTTTTGAGGTGCTGGGATGTTTTTTTTTCTTTTTTAGAAATGTTTTCATACTAACTTTTGAAATGGATAACATTCATTTAAAAATTCAATTGATGCCAATGGTGAATAAGTTTTTGTGACTAATTAGCTATTCACATTTAAAATACTGAGTACTTTGATGTATGTTTCAATATTAACTAAATCAAGTTATTAATCAAACTGATAAATCTTGTTACATACCGGTAATTGATTTCTTGAAATGTTTGGATATACTGCTATTTTATTGATTACTGGCATGTTCACAGTCGTCTTACAATAATGCTAGAATATGTTTTGTTGGATAATAATAATAAATGTTTTTCGACTGATTCAAATTTTGCTGCAGATTTTCTTTTTTGGGGGGCGGGGGTGATGTTGCAAGCCAACTGAATGTAATTTTGCAAGTTGTATTTATTTGTACAGAGTAGTGGCGAAAAAAGTAACTTATGCAAGGCTCTCGTTTCCTTCTGTATTGTGTGCATTCGTCTTTTTTGTGCATGACAGTTCAACGTGAGAGGTAATGGCTAGACAGTTTAGTCGCAGTGTTCAGAAATTAGGATTCAAGAGTTATGTTTTTGCACACTTTGTACTGGTTTTACTCAAAAGTGATTCCTGTTCAGGTAATTATGAATGGGAATAATAAGAGACATGCACTTCTTTCTTGCTTGATGACCAAGAAAAATAACTGCATTTCTAAAATGTTCTGTTATACAAAGGTACCTAATTTAAAGGTTTGATAAAAATGTCTGCTCAGTTTTTGCAATTTATTTTATTCACTAAAATTAAAGTGTTTCAAAAATAATTTTCACTCAGTGCATATTCTATGTGATTTCCATCTTTTACAATATTTAATCAAATGAATAAAGGACAGTTTAGATTACGTTTATTTATAATGTTACAGGTTTAAACATATCAAATGTTTTTAATTTGACATTTTCCCAAGGAGTGCTAATAGTGGACTATAGTGCCTAATGCAGCTGAACAGGTGGGCCTCGGGTAAAAAAGTTTGGGAACCCCTGAAGTAGACAACATACAGTTCTAATTTATTAAATACACAGTAAGTAAATTATCTTTTTTTAAGGGCAGTGAAACATGCAAAGAGAGGATACGTTTTTGCCATTTTCCAGAGTTAAAGACAATTTCTCAGACATCAACCTGTAAAGCAGCTGCCAATTCCTTATCACAAATGTCTACATGTATTCATTTGATAAGGAATGCCACATGCAAGTATAGTAAATGTCACTGCATTTTTTATGTTTTATGCAACTCATTATTGGCTGTTTATATAGATCCCTTCCAGAATAACATGAAAATCCAGGTTTAACAACTGCTTTTACTGTGGATATACCTATGGCTAAAATGATATAACAGTAGTATCATTTTCATATTTTGACGTATCAGTTGTATCACAATGGTGAACCACTATGCGCGTAAACAATTGTACATTAGTACCATGGTATTGTATCTGAATCTGCTGCCATATTCTGTGAGGACCACCATGTCTTAACTGTTACAAATCCATTCTGATGACTTTGCTGATAATTCTGTGGTCTGGTATCCCTATATATATATATATATATATATATATATATATATATAATTTCCCCTGTAAAGGTACTACATATAACAGTTACAGAAATATAACAGTTACAGAACTACTTCTTCATTTTGATTAGATATTAAACCGTTGTTATTCATCATCAGTGCAGAGGTGTTTCAATCAGTGTCTCCTTGCTGTAGTTCAGCAGATAAAGTGACTATATCAACATCTTAATCTGTAACAATTTGTCAAATGGAAAATAAATTAAAAGATTACAATCTCCCCAGTATGTATGTATGTATATATATATATATATATATATATATATATATATATATATATATATATATATATATATATATATATAAGCTCAAAAGCCAGCTGCACAACATTTCGATATGTTGTACATATTTTTCTCAATGGAGCATGTGTTTGAATAATATATATATATATATATATATATATATATATATATATATATATATATATATATATATATATATATATACTGTATATATAACCTGTTGGCTAATATATTACAAAAAGGTAAAGTAGAAAATAATATAAAGAAATTCTTTGCTTTTTGGGGGTTTGGTTTTCTTAAAGAAAATATTGGCATTATAATACCATTGTATTACAAATATATGGTGGCTAGTGCAATTCTAACATGTGGCTCATAAAAGTGTAGCTGGTCTTGTGTTACCATTGCTCCTTACTACATTGCATTGTCATAGAAGATCATTTGTTAACAGCTGGGCCTTGGAGCACTGGGTGTTATTTGTATTGTTCCTCAAAATTAGACAATTTGAGAGCAGTAAAGTTCACTTTACTGTACAATACAGCCCTACTGGGACTTTTCGAAGTACACCCAAACAAAATTTTCCAATCAGAATGTCTCTTTTTAAACACTCCCAGTACAGGTAAACAAATTTACAAATTTGTAACCCAGTGACAGTGCCTTAAGCAGTAATAAAATAAACATTTGTTTATTGTTTTACCCCGGTTCACCGCTCGCAACCCCCCCGCCGACTTGGGAAACGGCAGCTGGAACACGCCTTCCGAAACGTGCTCCTGCCAATCCGTCATTTTTCGACTCATGGATCCACAGCGAGGCCACCAGACCTATAGTGGCAAGGACAACACAGATCTGGCGGCTCCACTGCAGAACCACAATCGCCCTATCGGCCGCAGGGGTCGCTGGTGTGCAGTGAACTGTGGATTGCCCTGCTGACCTAAGCCCTCCCTACCTGGGCGGCGCTCGGCCAATTGTGTGCCGCGCCCTATCAACCCCCAGTCATGGTTGGCTGTGACATAGCCTGAATTCGAACCTGCGATCTCCAGGCTATAGGGTGTCTCCTGCACTCCACGCCGAGCGCTTTTACTGGATGCGCCACTCGGGAGCCACAGGAAGAGGCTTTAAACAAAAAAAAGAATGTAAAGTTGGTATTTCAAGAAACAATACATGAATTTAAAAAGCTTTTTTGTCTTTTATAAATAAAGACATAAAGAAATTGAAAGTGTTTGCGGACATTGAGATTATTCTTATGATACAGTGTATCAGCACCAAATCAAGTAATGTATGCTTTTGTTTGTACTATATTAGCTATTGTATTTGTTAGTATTTCTAGGCACAGGAAAATATAAATATGCCATAAGGTGAAATAGGGAAATTAAAATATTGATATATTGTATTTTATTGAGAAAAAAAGGCACACTAAAATAACTTCCCTTTTGATAAACTTTTTACCATTGATCCACTATAACAGCTTTTATACATAGAGAGACAATTGTTTTATGGTACTGTGGTGGTTGTGTGAAAGACAGGGCGGATGGTGGTAATTGCAGAATTAATAAAGGAGCTTTTATTTTTTTCTGTTAGGTTCAGAAACTGTACTTTTCCTGTTGACAAAACCGTTAACAGATGGATAATATTGTACCATTAATAGCTAGTTCCAATATTAGTTACTTTCAAAATGCAATACTTCAGTTAGTCGTGTTCAGTGTCCATTAACAGGGGCACAATATGGAATAATGAATCTTGGTTATGAATCTCCCTCCCGACCTGTGAGGGTGCTGTGTAAAGGGAACAGAGTGCCCCGGACAGGATGGTCTGAAAATTAATTCCAGGGAAAGGCGGAAGTCGGCCATCTAGAAAGGGGGCGGCGCCACGGCACAACAAGTCATCGTCCCAGAAGGGAAGCGATGTGGCAACCGATGTGGCTAGGCAATCTGTTCCTATGTTATAAGAACATAAGAACATAAGAAAGTTTACAAACGAGAGGAGGCCATTCAGCCCATCTTGCTCGTTTGGTTGTTAGTAGCTTATTGATCCCAGAATCTCATCAAGCAGCTTCTTGAAGGATCCCAGGGTGTCAGCTTCAACAACATTACTGGGGAGTTGGTTCCATACCCTCACAATTCTCTATGTAAAAAAATTGCCTCCTATTTTCTGTTCTGAATGCCCCTTTATCTAATCTCCATTTATGACCCCTGGTCCTTGTTTCTTTTTTCAGGTCAAAAAAGTCCCCTGGGTCGACATTGTCTATACCTTTTAGGATTTTGAATGCTTGAATCAGATCACCACGTAGTCTTCTTTGCTCAAGACTGAATCGATTCAATTATTTTAGCGTGTCTGCATACTACATACCCGGGATAATTCTGGTTGCTCTTCTTTGCACTCTTTCTAGAGCAGCAATATCCTTTTTGTAACAAGGTGACCAGAACTGATCACAATATTCTAGGTGAGGTCTTACTAATGCATGCAATACTTTACACTTTTCTCTATTAAATGTCATTTGCCATGTGTCTGCCCAGTTCTGAATGCTGTCTAGATCATTTTGAATGACCTTTGCTGCTGCAACAGTGTTTGCCACTCCTCCTATTTTTGTGTCGTCTGCAAATTTAAGTTTGTTTACTATACCAGAATCTAAATCATTAATGTAAATTAAGAATAGCAGAGGACCTAATACTGATCCCTGTGGTACACCACTGGTTACCTCGCTCCATTTTGAGGTTTCTCCTCTAATCAGTACTTTCTGTTTTCTACATGTGCATGCATTTCCTTGAATCCCTACTGCGTTCAGTTTGAGAATTAATCTTTTATGCGGGACTTTGTCAGAAGCTTTCTGGAAATCTAAATAAACCATGTCGTATGCTTTGCAATTATCCATTGTCGATGTTGCATCCTCAGAAAAATCAAGCAAGTTAGTTAGACACGATCTCCCTTTCCTAAAACCATGCTGACTGTCTCCCAGGATATTCTTACCATATAGGTAATTTTACATTTTAGATCTTATTATAGTTTCCATAAGTTTACATATAATAGAAGTCAGGCTTATTGGTCTGTAGTTACCTGGTTCGGTTTTGTCTCCCTTTTTGTGGATCGGTATTACGTTTGCAATTTAAAACTGGATAGGAACAGGTCGACATGTGGGGCATGTTGTCCGTGTCCTCCTTTGTAAAAACCTGTGAAAAGTAATCATTTAATATATTTGCTATTTTTTTTTCATCGTCTATGATTTTGCCATTTGTGTCTCTTAGACAGTTAACCAGGGAGGCTGTGTGGTCCAGTGGTTAAAGAAATGGGCTTGTAACCAGGAGGTCCCCGGTTCAACTCCCACCTCAGCCACTGACTGATTGTGTGACCCTGAGCAAGTCACTTAACCTCCTTGTGCTCCGTCTTTCGGGTGAGACGTAATTGTAAGTGACTCTGCAGCTGATGCTGATGATGCATAGTTCACACACCCTAGTCTCTGTAAGTCGCCTTGGATAAAGGCGTCTGCTAAATAAACAAATAATAATAAATAACCTCCTCTTTGAATGTTCTCTTGCTGTTATAATACTTGAAAAACATTTTGGAATTGGTTTTAGCCCCCTTAGCAATATTGATTTCTATCTCTTTCTTGGCCTTTCTAACTTTCTTTTTGACTTGCGTTTGCAGTTCCAAGTACTCTTTCTGTGTATTTTGTTTTTGGTCCCTTTTAAACGCTCTGTAGAGTGCCTTTTTTCGCTGAATATTTTTTTTATTGATCTATTAAACCATTTTGGCCATTTTGTTTTAGATTTAGATTTGTATACTTTTGGGATGTAATTGTTTTGCGCCTCTAGTACTACATTTTTTTAAAAACAGCCATCCTTTTTCTGTGGATGTTTTCTCTATTTTACTCTCTGTTTCATACCTTCATAGTTTGCTTTTCTAAAATTGTAAACCTTAGCTTTAGTCATTACTTTTGGGGTGAACCGCTAAAAGGAGAACTCAAATTGTACCGTGAGTGTTTGTTTGTTTTGTCGTGTCTAATTATACTTGTTTGTTTATTAGACAACTAACACATCCAAATGTTGAGTCCTAAACATTACAGGAATATTACAGGGTGTGGACACTTTATAATCAAGTGAATACTCATCAGTATCAGGTGAAAATTAAATGTACTATACAGTTTACTGCCAGCCTGAATTTAATGTTATTGTTCATATTAACCGCCTCATTTTCAATGCCACAATGTTCTGTTATCTTCCCCCATAAATTATTAGTGACATACCACTGCAGGTATATTGGTTAGGTGGTCATCTGGGGCATTTTCCAGTTGCAGCTTAAGTCAACGATAATGGTGCTCCAACCCACTTTTAAGCTCCTAAAATGTTTGTGGATGAGGTCGTTTGGAGATAAGAAAAGAGTACTGTATAACAGATAACAACATATCTAATTTTTTGTTCCAAGAAAAGTTGATCTACCTGTGCTGTTTTAGTCAATCATTAAATTAAACAGCACTTCTTCCCAAGCATTTCCCTGCATTTGGTGACTATTTAAAGATAGCAAATGTAGATGGAAACACATTTCAGAGCTGAATTTCACTCCCCACCCCTTCACCACACTGCTGTGGTAAGTCTTCAGTGTTTGTAGACAGCCACTATGTTCCACTTCTGCAACACGGGTATTTTGGCTTTGCTGACGGGGTTTCAGCTTGCTTCACTGACATCAAGGAGGTAACCCTCAGCTTTTTTGTGATATGAGTCATTTTGTGAGGGCTGTGGGTATGTGTCATCTAAGATTGAACCTATTCTTTGGTGAGGACACTGTATGTAACTTATCATTGCGTCAACATGAATATCTGGTGTTTCCCAGACACAAGCTGCTAATGAGTTGCTAACCTCTGAGTTGCAGAACTTCCTCAGGTCTTACTTATCATGACCTCAACAATGCAGTTAAACGACATTTGTTTTCATTTTGCCTTCATTTACTGTTACATACCACTTTTGAAGCACAGGTATCACACTTCCTATTGACATCTGCTCCTTTATTTTAATTTTAATGTGTTGACCTTTCCACATGCTAATTATGAACCAATCCTGATAGCAAGTTTTAAGCAATAAAACTCGCTAAGATGTGCACTTTATAGGCCATATGATGGAAAAACTTTATTAAGGACTGTAACAGGGGAGATCTGGACTGACTGTCTGACACATGCGTGGGACTGCAGGTAGAGGGCAGCAGTCTCGTAGGATCCGCCTGTCGGTCATGGCTATGACACGGCGAGGTGGGGAAGAGGGTGTGTGTGCTTTCCCTCTCTGAGTGGCTGAGGGCGGCCTTGGGAGACTGCTCGCCCATATGAACTGTGCTTGGTTGTGCACTCGGGTGGCCGTGTTTGGGGATATACATTGACGCTGGCAGAAGAGGCCAGAGTGAAACAAGGATCAGGCAAGCCCGGCTGAGGGGGACAGCCTTCCTTAAAAACTAATTTACAAAGTAAAAGAAATAATTACGTACCCGAGGGGATGTGTGTAGATATACGGGGAACCCTGGCCAACCCCATTGCATAGGAACAACTGAGTGTAGGACGGAGACCCGTGCTGACCGGCTTAGTGGCAGTAGGGGCACTGCATAAGCAGCACTTTTGTTTGTAGTTTTATTACTGTGTTTTATTTTCCCTTTTGCTTTCACCTTCTGTTTTCATTATTATTTTCGAGCACTTGAAGGTGCACAGAATGGTATACCTGTATTGGTAACCCCATGGTCCTGTTTTACTGTCGACAGTATACAGGCCACGGACAACAGTGCCCTCTGTGGGCTAAAATAAATAAAAAGAAAATAAATAAATCTGGGCACCTAGCAGTGTTTGCAAATAAAATCTTCTGTCTCCCGTGTCAGTGAATACCCCCACCCTTCCACAAGGACTGTGACACGATGGCTCGTGTGGTGATGTCAGACCAGGAACTGAATGGACACAGTCTGTTTAGTGAATGTGAATGTGCTGCTTGCGCCTTTTTATTATTAATAAAAAGATTTAACAAAACAGAAACACACTGAACAAACAAAACAAAACGAACACTCAAACAGTGGACGAAACAAACAAACAAGTATCGTGCTGGTACTCCAGCACGAGTAGCAATTGTTATCATTATTTTGCTTCTCTCTCTCTCTCTCTCTCTCTCTCTCTCCCTGCACCTCCTCAATGTACACCCAACCCCGTGTGCGTGAAACAGCTGTACCGAGACTCGATTGCTAATCAATCATTCATTGAATCTCAGCACAGTCTGCACGTGGACTAATTATGCACTTCCTGTGCCCCCATACAAATATCCATTTTAATCTGCACGTGAAGTGGTTGTGCAATCCCTGTGCCTAAATACAAATATACATTTTACATCACCTGTGCTCCATAACCCACCCACTACAATAATACATATAACAGACAACATAAAACACAAAATACGCACAGGGGTGGGGCACACTTCCACAAGGACAAAATACATTTATGACATGAGGATTAGTTCACGGATATTCAATTAATATAATTTCCAAACTCCCAGAAAGATATATATATATATATATATATATATATATATATATATATATATATATATATATATATATATATATATATATGCTAGCATTTCACATAGGCTAACAAACCTACATACATACATAGGTGTTAGCTACTGCTTGTCATTTCTGTAGAGATCAATATGACTAAACACAGGGTGGTAATTTATCATAGTTTTCGTAGTTCAAAACTAATGTACAATGGTTCCAACCTCACCATCTCAGATTATTTTTTACATATATCAGCAGACAACCCAAAAACTATATTAGCATTCAAGAATTAACATTTAGTTCTAATTCCATGGAAACTGTTGTCTGCGCACTGCATATAAAATGCAATTTACACATACCAGCAGTGCCCTCTGATTGTCTGGAATTAGCTTTGGCAACAAAACAAAGAAAGGATGCATGTTCCTGGAGGGAAGCCAAATTCAATTAACATTTTTAAAACATTTTTGTGAATATGTATTTCTTGGAATTGTATTTGATTTATATATTATAAATGTATACATATTGTTCAACATTCATGCCATGAAACACTTTATATTTCCCCCAAAAGCCTTTTTTCCAGCTAAGACGTTAATAGAATAAAATCCTTTGATTTGGAAACATCTGTCAGTATATGATTGAGAACCCATTCATTGTGCATTGAAAAGACACTCCTCAGGGTCTGCAAACAAGAACAGCTTTCAATGATGGCTGCTGAGGTCTGCTTTGGCAGTGAAGCTGTACGACAGCACTGGGAATTTATTAACTATTGTTTGAAGCCTTAAAGAAATCCAGGTTGTGTGGTCATGATACATTGACCTGTGCTGCTATGATGTGATAGCATGACCACTGCTTTGTCTACTGAACAGAGAAAGCAGACATGATCATAGTGAGCTATGGAAACACGGATAGTAGGATTACAGGAACCAATCACAAACGTTTCCAACAATGACATTTTGCAAACAGGCTTTTAATTCATAAAAGTAAAGCAGAATACTGTAAGGTAGCCATAAAAAGGGCCTTGAGTGGATATGAATATAAGAAGAACAAAAACATCACAGCAAAGCTGCACTTTTTATTTAAAATAATACCAGCTGAAATGCATAGTTTCCATGTTTTGTCTTGTTTTGTAATATATTTATTTGATTTTCCTTCTAACTTCTCTTTTGTAAGCTACTTTATATACTGTGAATAATAATTAGGTCATTACCATTAAAATAATGTATTGATTATTAATGCAAGCCATGATATTATCCCCATCTCAAGTTTTTAACTGCCAGCAACGTGAACATAGGTAAATGCCTACGCCAATGACAAACCTGGTTGTCCTTTTCAAACCTATCACTGATCCTTAAATAAGGTCTGAGTGAGATCCAATTGGCCCCTACACATTTTTGTGAGGTAGGTTTGGTGCTGAGGGGAGCCTGGTGAAAGCTGCTGGAGTGCCCTGCGTCACTGTCAGCATTAGGGCTGCCAGCTTTGTCCTTGCTGGCCACATGTTCGGAGGAAGCAGCCTTTCCATTGCCAGGATCGCCACAGCTGGAGGAGCCAGCCTGTGCGCTGTCAGCATGGCCGCTGTCGGCATTGCAGCTGCCAGTCTGGCTACTGATAACATTGCTGCTCGTGGCAACCTGGATGCCTCCACTCATGGCCCAGGACAATGGACAAGACTTTTTGAATTTTAAAGGGGGAGGCGGCTGTGGAGGCCATGTGTGCTACGCACATGAGGGGATGTGTGTGGCAGGGACAGGGTTAATGCCTCTGCCAGCAACCAAAGGTGTGGCCACTCTCCAGAAGTGCAGATTGGTGCTAATTGGGGAGTGGCCACTTGCATAACAGCAGGCAGAAAGCCTGTGGTTGTGGAGATGAGTAGGTGAGTGTTTGTTTGAGCTGTGTGGTGCCATATTGTTTAAAAAGTTCAGTGAAGGCTCTGCCCAGCCTGGACAGTTTTTGTGGCGTTTTGTTGTAACCTTTATTTTGGCCCTTGTGCTCATTTGTTTGTGTTTTTGTGTTATTAAATGTGTGCTTTAGCGCTTACACTGCAGTTTCGTAAGTCTCTGAGTCTCTTTCTTGCCGCGATCTTGCTACAGGGTCATTCTGAAGAACAGGATTTTTATTTATTTTTATTTCATTGTTTTTTACTTCTCTGAAGAGACTTCTCAGAAGGTGAAGTTGATAGTCACTGAAGAATGTCCATGAATCCCTTAAATCAGGGCTTCTCAAACTTGGTCCTGGGGGACCCCTGTGTCTGCTGGTTTTCATTCCAACTGAGCTCTCAATTACTTAACTATACCCTTAATTGAACTGATATTTTGCTTAATTAAGACTTTTTTACTTGCTCTTAAACAGTTGCAGATTTCAAGTTAGCTATAACATTTTATACGTAAATTGAGAATCCCCACCTCAAATCCATCTGGGCTGCTCATGGCCCTACTTACTTTTAACAGTGTTATGACAGGTATTTAAAATGTTGACCCTTGTTTCAAACATATGACCAGGCTTTTTAAAAACATTATAATAGTCAGAAGTGTTTTGATCCCCATTGAGATGGAAGAATGCTGTTAAACATATTACTACATGAGCAGCTAGCAATAGGGATTAGCTTGTATTCATTTAAATTTAGGTTACAAAAAATGGTTTTGCATTATTGTACATAAACCAAACCAAACACCAAAGGTATCAGTTATTTGAATCTCTGCTGATGAGGGTCAGTCACTTTCCTTCACTGTCTCCAACTCACACATGCACAAACCCCAGCTGTAAATGGTGACCTGGTTTACATAAGTAAAACCTCATTACAATGGAAACAGTAAACACTGTTGCACATGTGTTTTCATTCTGTTAATGTTTACAAAGCATATCTGTGGAGGATATTCAGCAGCCCATCACAATAGTTGTAGTTGTTTAGCATTAAGCCTAACAGTAGTTTTCAAATATACAGGCATCTGACTGCATTTTATCAACTTCACTGTTCTGACCATATCATTCTTCTTTAAAAAAGGCCAATCCAGTATAGATTAGTTAATTTTGAATATTTATAGGATTTTTCTATAGAATATTCTGCAGAAATCTATATTCATGTCTGTTTTTCTTGTTGGTAGGCATGTCAGCCTTTAAGGATGTCTGTATCACTATGTATGCATGCACAGCCACGTATGTATTGCTGAGTACTTATTACTAACGTTCTTTTGGTATGCATTGAGGTGATTTGTTGCTTGCCATAGGACTGAAAATTAAATATTTCCTCTAACTGTAATTGGTTGTTTTGGCAGGGTTCTTCATTGGAGATTTTGTGTGGTCCCAAGCTTGTTTCGATACACAATAGCACTCTGACTATCATTGATTGGTCAGTGAAGCTCAGATTTGTCATTGGCATTTGCTCTTCTGACTACCAGATTTCCAGACTGAAAAATTGGAACTTTTTTTTTCTTCAGTTCACTGATGTCGTAGCTGTTAAAATAAATGTTAACTTTAGTGGGGTTTGGGGGGCGTGAGCCAGGGCTTCGCCCCTTCCTAATTTCACCTGCCTATCATCATTGACTCTTGCGTTTTGCTTTTTCCTACTCCTCCCTCCTCCTCCTCACTTCTTTCATATGCCGCATGTCTCTGTGTCGGTCCCCTCTGGGGGGATAGTGAGTCTCACTTCCCCGACCTAGAGTTCCAGTAACTCCACAGGCTCTTCGTGTGGTCAGAGGGGACCCCAGGCCACACTATTCTTTCGCAGCTCATGCGCTATATCTTGCCTCAAGAAAGAAGGCTCTGTCTTACTTCCTCCTTTATTCTCCCAGGACGTTGCCCTCATACTCTCAGGCTCGAGTCCCATAACTAACAATTATTTGTGTTCTTTCAGATTCTCTTTTCTTCCTTACGTCAAGGCTTGGTATGAGCCATTCCATCCTCTGAGGGTCGGACCTGGTAGGTAACTGGGACCCAGTCGCGAGGCTTCGCCTATAACAACTCGCCAAAAAGAGGACTCTGTGTTTTCAGGGGCCCGGAGGCCGATAGGACTAGTCTCTACTCCATAGGGAAGGCTCTCTCGGTTGGAGTCCGGCCCGTCCCTTTCTCTCTGCCCTGTTCTAGAGGCGAGCCTCCAATCCTGAGTTGCAAAAACATTCCCTTCCTCTCGCAGCCCTGGCTCCTGCCCCGTGAACAGCATATAATAACATAATCATATGTTAAAAATTAAACATTGGCTGTATTTATTGCAGAGAATAACTACTCATTGGTTTCTTTCTATTGTCATCTAATAAAAACATGTTTATATGTACAAAAAGGCCAGACTAGAACAACCATTGAAACACATGATATACACATAATCAGGTATTAAACAAATAATCCATAAGATTGTTTATTTTATTTCCAAATGATGCTAACACAACCTAATCAATGACTTTGTTGCTGAGCACACTGATACAATATCACAACAGCGACGATTTAACAATTTTACTGCTTCTGACTGGGACAAAAAATTACGGCTGAAAACTGGAACAATCTCAGTATTCCCAGGATGTCTGGTAACCCTACTCCTAACTGAAGAACAGTGAAAACATAACACTTATGATTCAGCTATATTTATAATTGCTTATAAAAAAGCAGCAAATAACAAAACAAATAACTGTGACAAAAATAACTAATGCACAGATGTCATAGTTTTATATTATTTGGTTATTTTTAAACACCACCATAAGGATAGCAGCAAGTCTCCAAGTGATTTACAAGGACTTTCATTTTAAATAGAAATAGCACACTATGGAAACACAACAGAGATGGGACCTGATTGTGTAAAAAAAAATAAAAAATAAAAAAGAGCCTCTCAATGTGCTTCCGTCATTAATCTTTAGACAAAAGAGAGCTTGAAATGTTTCCACCTGACACAACTGTGTCAATACCATTGCTGTTTATTTATAGGATGAATCATCCATTTATGTGCCTCCAAGGATAAAAGATAAATAACCTTTACAAATGAATTGATTATACAGATATTAAGCAATAGTCCATCTACTGCCTCAGGGAAACAGTACTGTGCTGATAACTTACTCAAATGTATTGCAACAGTGCAACAAGCTTTTTAGAGCCTCGGGGACATGATAGAGTGAAAATGGCCTTTAAAATGGCATGCTAACTAGCCATTACATCGCCAAACTTTACTGATGGAAAAAGTAGTAATTTCACAGTTTAACCAATTTGCTTAATTAAAAAGATAAGATTCATCACTGCAAATTTAATGTATTCAGGTAATGCCACAAGACAAAACTGACATAAATCAAGAGTGAATCTACAGTACTATTTAAAATTAGGAAACCACTTTACGATATAATTCACATCTGTATGTTTCACATAGGAATTATAAATTAATGACTAATTCAGTGCCTGGTTCTACCATAGTAGTAGATAACTGTAGATGTAGATCCATTAACTCTTGGTACTAGTTTTCTTGTCTCTCTGTTGTCAACAAAATACAAAAGAACTGCTGAATTGGTATGGCACTGTGGCAAAGTGGTAAGTGGTACGTGCAGGGGTGATGCAGTGCAGTAATGATTACAAGTGAAAACTGTAATCCAGTTTGGAAATGTTATTTTTATTTTTAACACAAATCCTGGTCTGGCGACCAAACAATAATCCTCCTGCAATACACCCCTGGTGTAAAGCTCGGCAGGAAAATGATAATAATGATTTGTAAAAGAAAACAAATAATAACACGTTATCCGCTCCCACAATACTACTAACACAATCTCCAGTCCGGGTACGTGCAGTAGTGCTCAAGGTGGGTGATAACAATAAACAGTGACTGTGGTGTTGTTGTTCCGGGTAGTGCTGGCCCAAGGCAACAGCTCCAGAGACGTGTTAGCTGTCTAGTGATTTACAAAACAAAAGACAATTACTAACAGTGCTACAAACAAACAAAATTATTATTTGTTTATTTAGCAGACGCCTTTATCCAAGGCGACTTACAGAGACTAGGGTGTGTGAACTATGCATCAGCTGCAGAGTCGCTTACAATTATGTCTCACCCGAAAGACGGAGCACAAGGAGGTTAAGTGACTTGCTCAGGGTCACACAATGAGTCAGTGGCTGAGGTGGGATTTGAACCGGGGACCTCCTGGTTACAAGCCCTTTTCTTTAACCACTGGACCACACAGCCTCAAAACACTCACAAATACTTTTTAAATTCTTTTTGGGAACTCTCCCGGTCCTTCCAGTCCTCCCAGTTCTGTGCTTCTCTGAACCCAAGCGAAGGAAAAGATTTACGATTCTCCAGCCCCTTTATGCCATTACGCATGACCCCTTTGTAAGCGATTGCAGCTGCCTTTACTGTCTGCAGCTGCTACGTCGTTTCCCTTCCAGGTCAATACGTTCCTGCAACAGAGTCTCGCCTTCTTCCAGACTAACCGACTTCCCGTCCCAGGAAAAGAACTGTCAGTCCGGCCCGTCCAAAGCCTTTCAATTTCGCTGCTTAGCACCCTCACAGGTCAGGAGGGAGATTTACAACCAAAACTCGTTATATTTCTGTCACAGGCACCATGTTGATTTTTAATGAAATTGCTGGTAATATTGTCAACAGTTTTGGTTTAATTCAAACCTCCTGAGGTACAGTATATATTATTACTACACTAATTAACTGTCCTATATAATATCAATAGCTGTTTTTCAGCTATATTTGTCTCTTTTTGTACTGCAGTGTAACACACTGTTTAAAATGAGAACAACTATTAGCAGTAACATACAGTAGCCCTATTGTAACCACAAATTGGTTCTATGAAATTTCTATATTTGTTTTAGGCATTTTGACCAGCCACTAAGAAAATGAGAATGGAGGCAGTTTAATTTAAAAGTATTATCGATGCATTCAAATCAAAGGCATCATATCTTCATAAGATATAACCTTCTCTAAAGTTTTATTTTGCATGCAAGTTAATTAATATATTTACAGCTTCAAAGCCTTGAACAAAAGACAAGGCATCAAAAGCCTTTTTTAAACTGCATATACTGCTGTTTTAAACACAAAGGCTTGTCATGTTTTTCTTGTTATGACAACAGCTGAAGTGGATCATAAGCATGAATTCAGTGGCAGAAAAGATCAAAGTTTCTGCAAATTATTCAAATTAGGGATTAGTCACAGCTCCACAATGAATGACCGGCTTGAAACCTGATGGGATTTTGTGGTAACAGAGAAAAGAAAATATGCTGCAGTACGTTTTCGGACCCCTGTGCGTTTTTTGTTTATTGTTTATTTGTGTTGTATTATTATGATTTAAATGTATTTGTTTTGTGTTTAAAAACACAAGGTTTGTGTTATTGTTTTACAGTATGGATGGGGTTAAAATTGTATAAAAGAGTCCGAGAATAGGGTGCCTGTTTTTTACTGTTGTTAGATTTGTGCCTATAACTCTTTAACTATAAATGAAATTAATGTGCACACACTAGGCTTTCATTAAAAAAAGTGAAATAGTCTGAAACTCACCCTGTTCAATAGAGATAACAAAAAACACATAAAAAGAGAGAAGCTTTTTAGAAAAAAACGTTATTTATGGTTCGTAAAATATATTTTAACATGGCCAGCTCAAATCTGACAGTGGACAATGAAACTTCAACATGTAGGGAACATGGAAAACAAATGAACAAATTGGATAATAAATAAGGGAATTGTGGCCATATATACAAAAGGGACCAAAAACAACTAAAAAAAATGATTCATTGAAAATATGCAAAAGAAAACAAAAAGAAAAAAAAACATTCAAATTATTTGTCTCAGGCACCCTGGTCATGTGGCACAAGATGGGGCTGTTCACTGTAGCTTTAATGGCCAGCAAAGGTGGCTACAAATATATATGTATCGGAAAATAGGTCCTTGTGCCTTTAATGTTGCCATTTCTCTTATTTTGTAAAGATTGCTTGTGCTGGCTATAACCAGCGCATTACTTGTTTAAATATACTGTCTGTTTTTTTGGCCATTGTGCCATTTTCTTTTACAAAGTGTTTGTTTTCTGTTTAAACTGTTTATTTACAATAAATACGCGCAACAGCTCTGCACACCTCTCAGTATGGTGTCTCTTCCTGTTCTGACGTAACCACAAGCTATCCCTGCCACATATGGAAATAAACAGACAGTAAATTTAAACATGTAACATGCTGGTTTATAGCCAGCATAAGTAGCAATTGTTTTTATTCCAACACTGATGAGCAGCTGATCCACTCTTTATATATGGATGGGAAATTTTAACCCTATTCATGCTGTAAAACTAAAAACTAGATAAAACATAAATTCATACATAAAATATGTAAATAGAGAAACCAGAAGGAATGGTAATACAGACACGGTAAACATATAATCAAAGGTAGCCAAATACACATCATTAGTATTTATTCCTAGCAAACATAATATTCACACATGGATGATGGAAAGTTTTGTATGTGTAATTTGATTACTGTTCATCTTTCAAATAGTAGAAACTGAAACTACCAAGTAGTTTTGATGAAAAGTTATAATTCAACATTTTAATTAACCAAGTTATGGGAGTTGGTCTGAACTACTAAAATGTAATTATCTGTTGCACCATTTCTCTTGATTTGGGTACCTGATTGAATGTATACTACCTGTTATCTTTCTAATTAAAGTTCAGATGTACAGTATTTAATGTAAAGCTTCATTCCTGATTTAGTGTTAAAAAAAGTTCTTCATGCAATACAAACCCATGAAACAAAACTAAGGAAATGGTTTATACATGGTTTACCAGGTTAGTATTTCAGTGAGGTAGGATGCAGAGAATATTAAATATGTGGAACAGTTTTCCAGGTGAAGTTGTTTTGCTAGCAAGAGACAGTCCTCAGTGAACAAACAACCTCTTCTTGTACCATTTTTTATGTTCTTTTAATATCATTGATCATTACATCAGCTGTTGCTATCAACCCTACTTCAACTAGTATTTGTTGCTGTTCACCCTTTACACATAAAGATCCTGATAAGATGCTCAACAAAGCCATTCTATCAGACCTTCACATTCCTCCTTGCCATCTAGTGTCTGGCAGCATATTTGTCAGTTCATTCATGCGCTGGTTAGTGGCCTCCAGCATTATCTTCTCTCAAAGGCGCTGGCATATCTCAACTCCTGCCATGACGGTCTATGTTCCAAGGCTAACAAGCAATACAAAGAGTGTTGAAAACACTGCACTTTCAAACTGGTGTGTTTGTCTTTCTATGTGTTGTTTAGCTTTTTCAAAGCCTGGTTTAGGGCGTTGACTGTGATTTGACTGCATTGAACCAGTGTGTAGTGTCAACTGTATGACATCATTTGGTGTTTGCAAGCAGACAATAAAGTAAAACACAATGTCAAAATGGGGCAACAAAACATTGAGTTTAAATGCCTCACATACAGTATGTCAGGGTCTATCCGGCTCTTTAACCTACTAGCCTAGTTCCAACATGATTTCTATTTTTCTTCTTTCAAAACGAAATGGGTCCATTTCATTTTGCCATGCATTTACCAGCCAGGCTAATGGTCAACTAGTTAGTGACTGGACTAACCCTAACTCTCATTTCATCACATTTTTTAAAGGGTGTATAATTTCATTAAGATACTGAGGAGCTGTGCCCTCCACAGACCCCTAATATGAAATGACTCTTAACTTAGGGTCGATCATATCAGTCAAAAGGGTTCATTTGTAAGTAGGTAATTATAAATTAGCTGTGAAATATCTGCTATTTTGTCAGGTCAGTATATATATATATATATATATATATATATATATATATATATATATATATATATATATATATATATATATATATATAGATAGATAGATAGATAGATAGATAGATAGATATATAGATAGATAGTATAGAAGCCTGTGGTTCAGATTCAGATTGTAATTACCAGAATTGTGAAACAAATTCATCATTCTCAGATTCCTTATGCTTTTTCTAAATCCCATTCCTTTAGAAATACTGCACTACATTAGTATTACTGCCCTCCCAAATGGGATAAAAAGAAAAGCAGGAACTATCACACTAACTCACGATTCTTGTGCCCACATACCAAAATAAATGCCTGGTGTTCATCACTGAGACATCATGAAACAGGCATATAACAGGCATCTAAAGTATATCCATGTGAACAATAAGATTAGGATGGAACACATCTAACATCCTTTGCCGATTACAGTATTTTGGGCACTCCTTTACAAAATAAACACAGAACTCTCTGTTATTTTGCTATCAGACATAAACATCAAAACATTTTGAAATATCAGGCACAGAGAATTAGTGAGTGTCCCTTATGCAGGGTGTTTTATTTAAAAAGTTTACCCGATAATAAATTAGAAAAATGAAAGTAAGTATAATTAAGAAAAATACACTTTCATGTAAATATGTAAACGCATCTACAGTAGGTGTTGAAAATGTTTACCATTGGCATTTATACGCTGCTGACTTCATTGAATCAAGTTCAAGTACACAGCTCACAGTTGCTGCTAAGGTCTCCCTCCATTTCGGCACTAACTTATGAATGGTTTTGATGGTGGCTCCCCATATTCCTCAATAATTCTCTGCACGTTTTGATTTTGTTTCAGTATATGTTTCGACCAAAAAAAAACACATGTTGCTTGATGTTTAACACCATACTTATTCACTTATTACCAACAACAAATATACCTTCCTTGAATAAAACCTGTATTCTCACTTCCACAGCTCACACTCAACTGATGTGATTCACCTGATTACAGCTCCATATGGCAGTCAAGGTCAGAACTGTCACATGACTATTGTTAGATTCCTCTCTGTTAATTTACATCTTGAAAAGGAAATCTAATATTCATTATTCTAATTTCAATTGGGTAAGCTTTCAAATAAAACACCCTGTACATTGAAGTATTGTAAAAGTTTACATTTGAAATAGCTCCATAGTGAAATAACTGAATTAGTGAGAAATAAATAATTTGATGAAATGTGCATGACCTAATGTACACTTTACTTGTGATGACTGGTTTTAGTTATGTTTGGTAAAGGACAGACAAGAGATGCAACGGAAACGACTAATACAATGCACTAAGCTCCTTTAGAGAGGATTAAAGAATACGCAAGAGCTTTCACAAGACTAGAGTTTGATTGAAGTAATGTTGTTGGTATGCATGACAGCTCTTTTAGCCATAAACTTAATCTGAACAGCAAAAGGACAGAGGGAGAGCTCAATAATCAAGCCAAGGTCATTGTGAATTCATCTAGAGGACAATATTATTAGTGCAAACAGGAGGAAGGCTCAGCCTTGAAAAAACAGGAGAGAGCAGAAAAATAAATCTCTCACACAGTGATTCCTCTATCGCCTCGACTATGTGTACAAATCAAACAGAGCTACAGCAATATAAATATTATTAGAGTTTGACCACTTCAGGTGTTGCACTGAGATTAAATAAAAGATACAAATGAAAAATGTGCTGTACATGAGCTCCAGCTTTTTCAGCTGTTATGTTTATTTATACTATTTGTTAATTTGACCAGGTTGAAACTTCCTGAGGTAGCTATCTCTTTTACAAGAGTGACCTGGTGGCTGTGCCGCAAACAGTTCATAAATAATTCAGTTCATTCATCCAAATAAACACAAAAGCCACCATGTTAGAAAGGTACGTTGAAATACTTTCCCCCATGGTCCATGAAATGACATTAAGGAAGGATAGTTAGAAGATGGATTGTGTTTGCTGACACACATATATATATATATATATATATATATATATATATATATATATATATATATATATATATATATATATATATATACATATATATAGTTTCAATAACCATGGCTGTGTACACAACCTAATATATAATATACATGATCTTCACCATTTATATGGACTTGATTTGGATACTACAATATACTTACGTGACTGAAAAGGCAAGCCATTTCAGAAATATATTCTGTCCTAATCCTTACCTACTTCCAACATGTATTGTGTGGAACCATGTGGGGCTTCAAACGGTGCAGATGGAACCAGCAGCAGAGCCAGTTTGATATTGGAGCAAGACTGGCTTCATGATGCAGATGGAAATGTGGCAATACTCTTTACAAATGTTGACCTATTTTGAGCGGTTCAGCACTGTAACAAAAAAATCCAGGCCCTATCAGGTAAAGGTAAAAAACTAAGTGATACATACACTTACTGATGAAATGGAAACAGAATGACTTGCACGTATTGAGGAATGTGTGCCAAATGGAAGCCTAACATAGCAGTCTTCTCCCAGTAATACCATAAATAAAGTCGACTCCGATCTTCATCTAACTAAGAGTGTGACATCCAGTACTTTCTACCAATGGATCCTGAAAAAACTCAAAACAAGTCTTGCAGTTTGGTACCTGTAGCGTTTGGCAAAGTTTAGTTTAGATCACTGTAAACTTCTGTTTCTGATCCCTGGTTTTGTAAATAATTGTGATAAAGAAGCTTGAGTCAGAATAGAATTAGCATGCTGCCAATCAAGCTAGATGATGATATCAACTCATTTGCCCTTCCACGTCCTAGTATGATGGCAGCGGTACAGCTCACCTTACTTGGCATCAGGCATGGCAGAGTATTTTTAACGCAACTGCATTTTGACAGCCAAGGATCAAAGCTGTCTTAAGTTTAACAGTCAGCCTAATTCTTGTCTAAAGAGCCAAAGCTAGGACTGCTGTCTGAACCTATTTTAGGATAAAGCCTCAGGCTGTCATTTTTAATTACAAATGTATGTTCTAATGCAAACGTTATGCAAGTCATTGGCATCTCTTTTTTTCAAAGGCATTGTTTTTAAAAAACATTTACCGGTACCAATTTTTTTAAAAGCAGCCAGCTTTGAACTATAAAAAGAAATACAAAAAGCTTGATGTCCCCTGTACAGCAATTACAAGACAGCATTATGACATTAAGTCATTTTATATTAGTTGTTTTATGCTGAGTCTTGCTTAACCTTAATGTCATCAATAATAACAGATATTACTGTGAAACAGATTAAATTACAGATAGTTACTTTTCTAACCCGCTAATTTGTATTAATTATTATGTGAGAAAGATAAAGTGACCAAAATAGGGTTTGATTTCATACCCCTTTTTTTGGCTCTAACCAATCTGACTAGTCAATTTTGCTTTGGTTAGATTGTACAGTGACACCAGTAACCCTGAAGTTATCTCTTTTTTTGTGAATAGTAGTTCAGTAGTTCGGGACAAACACCAATCACAAAATGTTTTAGTACAAATATTTATTGTAGAGAATGCAGAGTATGCGATTTTACAGAAAAGTATGCTGTATATACACATTCATTTGGCATCAAACCTAACTTGGTTTGAGGGTTCGCTGCCTGGCCGACTGGACGAGGCTGAGACCCCCATTGATAAAACATAAAAATTGTTATTAAGAACGGTGGAGATGGGGAGGTGGTGGGTTACGATGAAATCAAAACGCAACTGAGAGATAAGTGAAGAGGGTATTTATAGTGCTAACAATTTAATTGGCTAATGTGTAAATTGAATGATTCAATTTGGTGACGCAGAGATTGGTGTCTGACCCTCCTCCCGAACTTTAATTATAAATTTCATTTAGCATTCATCACAAAATCCTGTCTGCCGGTGGCATGCAATTGCACTCTTATTCTCTCAGAATCTCATTCATATGTACAAATTCTAAGCCTGTACTTTGCCTGTGATTAATCTGAACAATATGACAGACAGACATTCAAGTGTTAGTCAGGGAATCTAACCAGTGTTATACCAGTGTTTTATATATACATATATAGAATGACTTGCACGTATTGAGGAATGTGTGCCAAATGGAAGCCGGACCATAGGAACATAGCAGTCTTCTCCCTGTAATACCATAAATAAAGTCTACTCCGATCTTCATCTAACTAAGAGTGTCCCTCGTAAAGAAACTTTAGAAGCTTGTCAAAAAGCACTAGATAATAGACTAGATAAATCAATACCAACAGCAGAAGTACAGAACATGATCAACATAGTTTTAGAAAACAGTTATTTTACATTTGTTGATAAGAATTACAAACAAAACGATGGTACAGCAATAGGATCTAAATTAGGAGTGCATTTTGCCAGTACATACATGGGAAAATGGGAAGAACAATTACTTAGAAAATCGGAAAGAGAACCTTTAGAATACATTCGGTTTGTAGATGATATTTTTGGGGTTTGGACACATGGAGAAGAGTCTCTTTTCCAGTTTCATAAAATAGCAAATGAAATACACAGTAATATTAAGGTGGACCTTCGATGGACAAGGAAAGAAATAACATTTTTAGATACCATAGTAAAACTTGAAGAAGGTTCAATTGAGACTGACCTCTTCTGTAAACCTACTGACATGCACCAGTATTTACACATGTCCTCTGCACATCCGATACACACTAAAAGGGCAATCCCAAAGGGTCTAGGAATAAGAATACGAAGAATATGCTCAAAAGAAAGTGACTATGTAAAACAAAGAAATGTATTAAAACAAATCTTAAAAAAGAGGATACAAAGAAAGAATTATAGAGACGGAGTTAAGAAAAGTGGATAAACTAAAAAGAGATGATCTACTAGATTATAAAAATAGAGATAAAAAGGTCAAAAGATTCCCATTAATAATGACTTACTCTAAACTTTTGCCCAATATTTCTAAGATAGTTTGGAAACACTTGCGGATTCTACATAATTCAGAAAAATTAAAAAAAGTATTTCTTAAGACCCCAGTTGTAGCATTCAAAAGAGAAGCTAATTTAGGTGATATTTTAGTTCACAGTAAACATAAAAGAATAATTGACAAAACAGGTTCTACGAACATGTGCACCAGTAGATGTAAAGTGTGTAAATACACAGATAAAAGTAAAAATATAATTAAACATAAGAACACCACATATCCACTACAAACTAATACCTACTGTAAAAATAGCAATGTTGTTTATGGAATAGCCTGTGAAAAATGTGATGAAATCAAATATGTTGGAGAGACTGGAACTACTTTATATAAACGAATTCAGAACCACCTTTCATTAATTAGAAATAAAAAAATGAATGAACCAATAGTACAGCACTTCACCAGTCAAGGACATGACATACATGATGTAAAGTTTGTAGTATTAGAACAGCTAAAATTAGACAATGCGACAAATAGAAGAATAAAAGAAAGTAAATGGATAAATAGACTGAACACGATTATGCCAGCGAGACTCAACAGAAAAGAATGAACTAATTAACTTCAATAGATATATTACATTTAAATAAATAAACAAAGTTCGTTCAAAAGTTGTGCATGCTGATGCGCTGGGGAGGCCAAATCTAGACTGATCCTCAGAGCCAGCATTGCATGATATAAGAAAAATATAAATTTATATAAAGTAATGTTAATTAGAATTAATACAGATTCAAAGATAGAAGTAAAAATGATGTCACAATATATAGAACAGCATTACATCATGTAAGAATAAATCATAGATTTGAATGTAAACAATAACAAGTAGTTGTCATGCTGTCAAAAACCTATAAATACCTCCAATGTTTTGATTCAAACACAGGCTCCCTTGAGAAAGATATGTGCAACATATCGAAATGTTGGGCAGCTGGCTCTTTGAGCTAAAATACTGTATATATATATATATATATATATATATATATATATATATATAATTCAAGCTCACTTAGTAATCTGGTAAACAAACGCAGTTTTTACTGCCATTTTTGCGTTGCTGGCATCTAAGTGTTGTAAACCTGATTCTCCTACAGGAAGCCTCTGTTTTAACCTCAAGTGACAGTTACCATAGTGATTTTACTCTGTGTGCCTGACTGACTGGCTTGTGAGAACTGCTGTTCTGTACTGCTGGTGCAGTGCTATTCAGCACCTTCACAATGCTTATTGTAGTGAAGCTGGTTATGGTAACAGAACCGTGCCTTGTTATATGTTCGAACCAAGATACCAGATGGGGAAAGAAACAACTATTTTAGCTGCTGAAAATGTGTAAACAAAGTTGGACCAAAGCTACTGTCTCAGTATGAGCTGGAAAGGAAAGGTGGAAATAGACAAATGAAATGCAACAGCATAACATTTACAGGATACTGATACTGTTTATTTCAATTGTGATTTTGCTAATATAGGACTTTAATATAATGTAATCAGGGCAGCTCTTGAAGGTTCCCATTTAAATGATCTTTTCATGCACACACCTTTACATTTCTGTGATTTATCACTGGAAAGTTGGCCTACCTTTGCCAGTCTACTCTTTTCATCCTTGGTTATCTAATCTCATCTCTTTGTAAGTCTGGTATGATTGCAAAGTTTTTGTTCAGCTTATTTCCAGAATAGCCTTCAAATAAAGGTGTAACATCTCCTTGGAACCTTCCCCAGTTAATAATTTTAAACAGATTTTAAAAAGTTTTAGGAAACAATCTCAAACCACACCTCATTCTAACCAGATGGGTTTCACAGGATGCAACACTTTTAGTTCCATTCAGATTTATATAATGGAGGCACCAGTTTAATGCATACATTTTACAGTAGATATATGAAACCCTGTGATAGTATGGAATGGATAGTATGGAATGGACAATCATCACCATAAGACTTTCAGAAATTTATAACCCAGGGTATGGTGCCTGTGACAGGGAACCCTCCCGCCCCTAGGTGTATTTGGTGTATAAATGTATGTTGGTATGTGGGCACGGGGCAGTCAGAAATTACTTCATGTACCTGGTCTCAATTGAATGATTGATTAGCAATCAAGTCCCAGCACAGCTGCTTAAAAGGAGCACAAATTTCTCACTGGGGGTTAGTGCATTCAGAGTGGAGAACGGGAGAGAGACGTGAGTGAAACAGAAACTAGAGAGAAAACAATTGCTACTCGTGCTAGATTTGGACCAACACGATACTTGTTTGTTCAGTGTGTGTTTTGTCTGTTTATTTTGGCCACTGTGCCGTTTTGTTTGTTTTGTGAAAGTGTTTTGTTGAAATCTTTTATTTATAATTAAAAACCGCTCATCAGCGCTTCACTCACCCAAGTCCTGTGTCCTGTCTACTTCTTGGTCTGACATCAAATGAAGGCTATTCCATGCGAGAAATTGCCAAGAAACTGAAGATCTCGTACCATGCTGTGTACTACTCCCTTCACAGAACAGCGCAAACTGGCTCTAACCAGAATAGAAAGAGGAGTGGGAGGCCCCGGTGCACAACTGAGCAAGAGGACAAATACATTAGAGTGTCTAGTTTGAGAAACAGACGCCTCACAGGTCCTCAACTGGCAGCTTCATTAAATAGTACCCGCAAAACACCAGTCTCAACGTCAACAGTGAAGAGGCGACTCGGGATGCTGGCCTTCTAGGCAGAGTTGCAAAGAAAAAGCCATATCTCAGACTGGCCAATAAAAAGAAAAGATTAAGATGGGCAAAAGAACACAGACACTGGACAGAGGAAGATTGGAAAAAAGTGTTATGGACAGATGAATCTAAGTTTGAGGTGTTCGGATCACAAAGAAGAACATTCGTGAGACGCAGACCAAATGAAAAGATGCTGGAGGAGTGCTTGACGCCATCTGTCAAGCATGGTGGAGGCAATGTGATGGTCTGGGGGTGCTTTGAGCTATCCATGACAGTGCCCTACTTCAGTCTTCAGGTCTGGCTTGTGATTGATGAAGACTATAGATAGGGCTTCTGTTTTTCGGGTTTTATTAATTGTATGAAATTAGTGTTTTCGGTTACTTTCCAAAATGTTTGAGCGTTTTTTTGTGTCAAAATATGTATAGTAGTAACTCAACAGTACTTGCACACTTAAGTTGTACCTTCTTTCCTTTGCTGTCTTCCACAACGAAATCCCTATGGTCACGGGCACATTCTTCTGGGGTTTTTGTACGTAGGCATTTTTGTACATTTCGCCACAATTCTGTTTTAAATCCTCCGTATCTTAACTGTAATACAGCTTTAAATCCCGCTAGCAAGCCTCCATCCTGATTGTAATCTCGTTTTAAATCTTGCAAGCAATAGAAATGTAGGAATGTGCTGTCACTCAGTAGTTGGGGTTGGTTCAAAGTATTCAGAATGAATCAATGATAGATACAAGTCAAGGTGGGACATTGCCCAGCAGCACTGGGAAATGTATTTATTATTATTTTTGTAATAGGTTTTATTTTTTTAATGGGAAAAGGGTAAAGTCAACGTTAATTCCATTGCACGAGAGTAGATGTTAAAACTTCATGCTGATTTGAACTCAGCTCTCGCCAAGATAAGCACCAACTAAGACGTAGCTTTACAGTAAACTAATGTGATCCATCTGTGTCTCCATCCATTTGCGCCTCCTTCCATATGATGATGTAGATATCCTTCTGTCTGGTGTTGATGGCTGAAGTGTAATGCTGGCTCCAGGGATCAGCTTATTTTGCCTCCCTAGCGGATCAGCACACACAACGGCTGCGATGCTGGCTCCGGGGATCAACCACAGTGCGGTCTCCCCAGTGCATCAGCATGACAACCGTCTGGATTGAGCTAAGTAGGGTACATCTCTGGGGTCTTCAAGTGGGCACCTTCCATCCTCGGTGTTTCGTCAACTAACCCACGACACCTCAAGAGGGCTCGACGGTGATTCTTGCGTCCCAGCATCACCCCCCTCCGTCCCCCACTCAACTCAGCCCAGCTTACTTACCCGTACATCAGCATTTCTTTCTTTCTATTGTGCTTGAGATCTCCAGCCAGAATCTTTCCGTCTCAACCACAGCCAGTTGCTGCTCCTCTCTGCTGCTTCAGATAAGTTCTTCACTGTGTGAGGCAACTATTGGCCACTGAATCCGACGTCTCTGAGAAACCGGGTTGTAGAGTGTGCCACAAATCCTCGACAACCCACCTCCACTGGGTAAACCCGGACTCTCCATCCTTGCTGTTCCGCTTCAGTGGCTAGTTGAGCATACCGCAGTTTCTTCCTCTCATATGCCTCATCTACAGCATCCTTCCATGGCACTGTTAACTCAACCAGGTGAATAAGGCGTGCTGATCCAGACCACAAGACAATATCTGGTCGAAGGTTAGTGATGGCAATCTCAGGTGGAAAAATAAGCCGTTGACCAACATCTGCCAGCATTTTCCAGTCTCTAGCAGCTTCCAGTTGTCCTTGGTGAGGATTGGTTTTAACACCTTTTCTTGGTGGTTGCTCTCCTGGGTGGAGGAATGTTGTCTTTTGTGTGTAATGTTTTGATGGAACAGGTGGCAACTTATTGGTCATGTTATGCTTGTCTTCCAATGCTAAGGCCAAACATCGCAGCACCTGGTCATGGCACCAAGTAAACCGACCTTGGCTAAGAGCCACTTTACATCCTGTCAAAATGTGCCTTAATGTTGCAGGTGATGAACACAAAGGACATGAGGGATCCTCTCCTACCCAGAGGTTTAGGTTCTGTGGTGATGGGAGAATATCATATGTTGACCTGATGAGGAAACTGATCCTGCTCTGTTCCATTGACCATAGGTCTTGCCAGCCAATCTTGCGTTGTTCCACACTCTCCCATCTCATCCATTCTCCCTGCTTGGCCTGGGAAATGGCCTTTATGCAACTCATCCTCTCCTCCTGCTTTTGCACCTCGTTGACTACCAGCTTCCTCCATTGAGCCGGGGCTGCCTTGTGCCATGTAGGAGGAGCTGAACTGACACCAAGACCCCCTCTTCCATGCTGAACTTGCCCCATGATATTACCAATTCGAAGGGCAGCCTTTGCATCCTCCACAGCTTTCTTTGCCACCCAATTTCTTCCAGTTTTCAACACAGGTGCTGCCTCCCTTACGCATTTGTCGCGTGACTCTACTAATGTCATTTCCAGTCTGACCTTGGCGCACTTAAACTCCTCGGTTAGAATGGAGACTGGTAGCTGCAGTATTCCTTTACCATAAAGTCCCACTCTGCTGAGGCAGCGTGGAACTCCCAACCATTTCCTGATGTATGAACTGATTAAAGCTTCCAGCTTCTCTACTGTTGTCAAAGAAACCTCGTACACAGTCAGTGGCTACAGCAACCTCAGCAGTAGACCAAACTCAAAGCACCAGAGTTTTAGTTTGCCTAGTAAAGCGCTGCAATAACCGATTAGTGCAGGAAACTGTTGTAGTCATGGTTGTCATGCCATCCATGTATGCTCGAATTGGTGGTAGTCGTATTCCAGAAGCCAAGCGCTCTCCTCCCACTACCCATTTTGATGCCCTAATGATTACTTCCATTGCCATGGTAAAAGCCAGTGGAGAAATGGTGCATCCTGCCATTATTCCAACTTCTAGGCATTGCCATGTAGTGCTGAATTCTGAGGTTGAAAAACTAAATTGCAAATCTCCAAAGTAGGCTTTTACTAAATTTGTTATTGTCATCGGTACACTGAAAAAATCAAATTCTGCCCAAAGAAGTTTATGTGGCACTGAACCATATGCATTAGCCAAATCCAGGAATGTCACATGGAGCTCCTTCCTCTCCTTTTTAGCTGATTGAATTTGTTGCCAGATCACATTGATGTGTTCTAAGCATCCTGGGGAACCTGGAATGCCTGCTTTTTGTATTGAAGTGTCAATGAAGCAGTTCTTTAATAGGTAAGTTGACAATCTCTGAGCAATAATGCTGAAGAAAATCTTCCCTTCTACGTTTAATAGGGAAATAGGGTGAAACTGACTGATGCTTATAGAATCTTTTTCTTTAGGTATAAAGACTCCACCTGCTCGGCGCCATGCTCTTGGTACAACCTGTTTTTCCCTTGCCACTTTCATCAATTTCCACAGGATTCGTAGAACTCCTGAAGCATTCTTGTACACTCTGTACGGAACTCCATTAGGCCCTGGAGATGATGAAGCCCTTGATTTTTTTCACAGCTCGCTCTACTTCTTTCCACTTAGGTGCACAGTCCTCCATTTGGTATTCTGGTGGATTGATAGGTGGGATGTCTGAAGGAATTGACCTAGGCTCCTGCCTTTTTGAATCTGTATGTGTTTCCTCCAAATATCTCTCCAGCTCGATCTTAGATGCTTTTAGTGTGCCATTCTTCTCACTGGTGAATAACTTCTTTTCAAATTTGAATGGGTCTTTATAAAAGTTAGTTCTCGCACGCTCCTTCTTTTTGTAGCGTTTCCATAGGCGCTCAGCTCTGCGCAATGTTGCAAGCTTATCTTTTATGACCCTTTGTAAGAGATTGAGTCCCTCCTTCTGACTTTGTTCTGCTCTTCTCCATTGCTTCCTCAGCTGTCTCCTTTCTCTAACTAAGCGTTCAATCTCCTGTTGCAGAGATCTGTGTTTACTGTGTCCCATGCAGTTTTCTCACAAGCTCTTGGCCATTTAACTCCAGGCTTGTGCCTGTTGAGGTTCTTTTCTCTTATGCTGGTTTGTCTGACCGGGTTCACAAGGATCATTAGGTTCATCACTAACTGTGTCCATGCAAGTCCTCCTCACGTCTATGACAGGGGTGCTGATATCCTGCGAACTGTGGTTTGCTTCCTGTCGCTGGATTTCATTCGACTGACTTGACTGACTTCGTAAGAAGTACTGATCAATGCAAGGCCCTTGTCCCTTCTCCTTCAAGCATTTCATTCTCCCTTGATGAATCTTCAAACCCCTGACCGTTGTCGCCTTGCTCCAGCCGCAGACAAACCTGGAGTTCCTTGTCTTTGCTAACTAGTCTTTTGTGAAGTACTCTCCATACTCATATCCGTTTCCGTTCCTAAGTCGTTAACCGTGTTGTCCAACGTTGAGTCATCTTCCGCCCCCGCTCTCGCAGACTCTAGGGGTATTTTTCTCTTTAATTTCTTAGAAGCCTTGGGCGGATGTCTCCAGCATCCTGTAAACACAGAGCTGGATACTGCCGACAAGGGTAGCTAACCCTTGCCAGCCCCAATGGGGTCTCTTTCCTCCTGTCAGCTGTCTCTCCAGGCTGTCAGGAGGCTGAGTTTTTCCGGTGTTTATTGGCTATCCACCGATTTATTTTGTTTTGTATTGGGGATGTTTTATCGGGTTTTATCGGTTAAAACCGAAAATCAGAAGGCCTGACTATAGAACATCTCAATTTTAGGAAACCAGTCAGCTCCTTTTGATCAGATTCCCTTCAAACTTGAATAAACACTTTATATGAAGGTGTGGCAAAGTGGTAGGTGAATACAGGTGAGTGTAGTGCAGAGCGGATACAAAACAGACAGACAATGATTTCCAGGTGCAGGGGTGTTTATTGATTTAATTAACAATGTCCAGAGCCTTATGGCGAACATCTGTAAATAATAATGATGGAGTAAAACAGAGGCGTTTATCACTCGGTATTTGTAAATCCCCGGGTTTGACCCACAGCCAAAAGGCCAGTTTCACACACCAACACTAAACACAAAACACAAACACAGTTCCTAGTGATAGTGAAATAAGTGCAAGTGGTGTATTACAGTTCTCTGTGAAATGCAGGGGTGAAAGTGATGTCTGGGTTTATGCTGGCTTCTGCTACAGCTCCGGATCGTGTTATAGGAAGTCTAGTTTAAAACAAACAGACAGTTATAACAAACACTAACAGACAAACTCACGGTTTACAGGACGGTAACACAGGCTCCTTGTATGTTGTCTCTAACCATTTACCAAGGAACAGATCACATCAGCTATGACCCCTATTTATATCCTCGCTCATGACCCCTAGGTTAACGAGCACATCTGCTCCTCCAATCCTCAGATGCCACACCGTTTAACGTCTGGGTCATTGAGTTTGGATACCGTAGCTGCGCCCCTTTCCTAAATGACCAACTTCCACCTACCCTACGGAATAAATTGTCGTGCCATTTAGTTAAGGGTACTCTGTACCCGTTACACAGTGCCCTCACAGGTCGAGAGGGAGATCTAACACCAAGCACCATTCGATCTCTGTCACAGAAGGGTACTCAAGGGAATCTGTTTAGTCAATTTGAAATACTTGTGATAATGGGAAAATCACCAAAATGGCTTTGAGGTAAAAACTAACACCCCCATACAAATTCCCCAGGGGTAATTCAAACCAATACGGCAAACAGCCCCCAAGATAAATCCCCAAGCAAGTATAGAAAAACTAAATAGAAATTAGAAATACACAGTGCGGAAACTGGATTTTTACAAGATCTTTACTGTCAAGGTGCAAGGACATGGCTGGAGTCTGACAACCTGGTAATACTCACAACTATCAGGAGTAGAGCCTGCTTCACAACTTTACTGCCCAAATATGTCAAATAAGTATATCACTGCTTGATTGCAGACTGTTAGTAAAGTAGTACTGAATGCAGTAGTACTTGGAAGAACCAAACTACTCAAAAGTTGGTCTTTGACCTTAGCTACTGGTTTTAGTGTGACGTAGCAGCACCAATAATTACCATATTGTAAGGGGACCTTCCATGGTAAAGACTGGCATCTCTGAGGCACAGTTCTGCATGGTAAGAGTGTGAAGAGGACATAACATGAACACAATGAGAGGAAGCACACACTGCTAGGATTACTAAACATGCACTTGCACACCTGTCTTAAATGAACCTTCCCTAACAGGAAACCACTGCATGCAATGTGCATGTGGGGTGTGTTCCTTTAAAGGGGCAACATTATAAGCTGCCCTGCTTAATTTCCCATAATGTCTATTAAGTTGCCAGTATCTTGTCTGTTACATTAATTGTTGGTTAAGGTCTATATTTCCTCCATGTTACCCTTACACCCTGCTGCTAGGTGCAACATTTAGACAAATGTATTTGCAGTGTGTAGCAAACACATCTGTATTTATATCATTATATTGATTACATTTTACTGGTTCAAATATATACAGGTAAACAATTTAATTCCCATAATCAGTTTTACTAGAAAAAGCTTTTATAGAGGTGATATATATATAAACTCTTATTTCATACACTAAAATATAAAACAGTAGTTCTTACCCATTGTCATTATTAATGCAGTATTGTGAGGGTTAGAATCTCCATAGCCATTAACCACATGGATACTGTATACAAAGAGGCACAAGTGGTCTTGAATACTATTTTTGTTATTATATTTTAAACAGGCTTATCTGTGAGGGAGTAGAACGACCAGTGCTTGCAGTGATTTTTCCTTCACTACGTGTGGGTATTTGAATTTTTTTAATAGGGCAGAAGCCCGTGGCAGAGTCACGGAAAACATTTTACTATTCTCTTTCCAATATGCTCATGTATATAATCCCTTGCTGTACCCCATGCTGTGGTATATGATGGAAACTACAGGGAGTTGACTACAGATTGCATCATCAGAGGGCACGTCCCTTAACTGATATAGCATGCCTCTGGCTGCATACACAGGAAATGAGAAACTGATGAATATTAAAGAGCAAGGTTTGCCTTTCATTTCACATTCAACAGATAGCCAAGGTTCCCATAAAATATCCTCTCTATAAATGTTTTCCAGCAATTGCCGTTTGCATTCCCAAATGCAATCGCCAGAGGAATTCATCATACTTTTATCTGTGGCATGTTTCAAAGCCTATAAAACCTATACTAACTATTCCACAGCCTAAGGTGTTTCTGTATTTTATCATGTTGCATGTAGAGTCTGAAACTGTTGTTTAAGTGTTATCGACATGGTCGCTTTGAATTCCTCTGGGTACACTGCAAGAACTGAACATAACCCACACAAACAGACTGAATTAATAGCAGCGCTTTGTTTGAACTGGAGACTATGTAGTATTCATAATACCTTCAAATGATACATAACACTGTATAACCACATGTATAAACCTTCAGAATTCCTTTATAATTCCATCTCTCTTATCTGTGCATGTGCCTTCTCTGGTACTGCATTCATGAAAGTGCACTGTTTAAATATTTTTTAAACATCGATAAAATAAGCTCGAAGCACCTGTGTGGCAAAGTGCCCCGTGTATTATATGTTACGTGTTGTGTGTAAATGTTGGTGTATAGTCATCGGTACACGGGATATAGACGGGTCTGTGTTTCACGTGTGATTTAAAGATGTAGATTTGTATTTAGGCACGAGGAGGGCACAAATCACTTCACGTGCTGGTTAAAGTAATAATATGTGAGCACGGGGAATTGCACTTTAATTAATTCACGTGCAGTTGTACGAGATTCCAATTGAATGATTGACTAGCAATCGAGTCGGTACAACTGCATAAAAGCTGCATGTTTTCACTCACTCAGGGTTGTGTGTTCGTTGAGTGGAGAACGGGAGAGAGAAGGAGAGTACTATTTAAAACAATTGCTATCGCGTGCTGGAGGACCAACCGCGATACTTGTTTATTTATTTACTCACCGTGTTTGTGTGTCTGTCCGTCCACGGTTGTTTAGTGTATAGTCCGTTTTGTTTGTCTATTTATTTTGGCGCCAAGTGCCGTGTCCTGTTTTTGTGTTCTATTATTTTGTTTATTAAATGCTGGCGCGATCACGCTCAGCTTCACCAAAACCCCAAGTCTCTGTCTGCTCTGTGTGTTTCTAGTTCTGGTCTGAGTTCCTCCCTGCAGCCAGCCTGTCACAACCTCACATTGTCAAAAAAGTTATCTGACCGTATTTAACAACCCCCCCCATAAATAAATTAAATAAATAAAAAATAAAAAAACAGACACAAATTGGTACAGCTTTTTTTTTTTATTAAACTGTGTTCGTATTAAAAGTTGATGCCCCTGTGATTAACACTGACTAATATATTTTTTTTAAGTAATGCTGTGTCAAGTGAAATAATAATTGAAATCATTGATTTACAAGTGTTTTTCATTTTAATTGTATATGTCCTGCAAAGAAAAGGAACATTAACAATTATTAAGGCAATTTAAATAACCTGAACATGATCGCATCCTACAGTATATAACTCGCGTATCATACAGGCAAGCTGTTAATAACACAGTGGGTGCTGCTGTCAGTAGATTCCAACAGCTAACGACTGAACTGAGCAAATGTTTGTAGAGCTGATGATGTCATCAAAAGGAGATGGATTTCAGTCGTGAACGAATATATACCCATTCATAAATTGTTTAGCGACAGTCGCCGGTCTGCACAGATCATTTTATGAATATCAATATGGATGACTTTCATTTGTTTCAAATGAAATTCAATAACCTAGGACAGTCGGCAAGTACTTATATGAATAGACCCTAAAGTGTATAAAAGCAAGAGCAACCAGAGTCTGCCCATATTTAGACAACGAAACACAGGGCAACCAAGTGTGGGGAAGCCCCATTTTAAATTAGCTACTTGTTACTAAACAGGAAATGCTGGTTTCCTGAACCAATCTGAACCATCATTACTACTAGCTGAAAAACAATACTGTCGTCTCAAAAACACAGGTGTCCATAGCAAGGATTAATAACAGTGTATGCATTTGCAAGTGTTCAACTGTGTCTTGGTATGCTGTACAGTTTTTTGGGAAATGAATGATGTGTAATTATACTCGGCCTTCAGTCTATCAACAAATACTGTACATATTGTATAAAGCAATGTCGTTGGGGACTTTTTTTTTTTTTTGACTGACAGGTGGTCAGTTTCACCAAGTTTAAGCTTACTGATTTGCAATATCATGTAAGCAGAACTGGACCAGGAGACAAGACAACAACACGTATCATTTACAAATGTATGTACTGTATATGTATGTAGATAATTTGTTTATTTATTTATTAATTTAATGTTTTAATCCAATAGCTCATTTAGAACTCTTGTGTTTGCAAGGGGATGCTTACAATAACATTAATTCATCATTCCCCTTTCATTCAGAATTATTCCATACTGGTGTTTATTAGCGTCAATTATCTTGGATTCACCTTCCAGCTTGTGGGAAACTTGTATTTATTTAAACTATTCATTCAATCTGATGCTCTGAAAGAAAAAGAAAATGGTACAGTGTATCCATAAGATACATCATATTTTTATTTGCTTTGAAATTATGCCTGTTTACGTCTAAGAACAAAAGATTCTGCTTTTTATTCTGGTAAAACATTCCAGCATCTCAACAGTCAAGCTGGCAGGAAGACTGGAGCTGTAGCTAATGCATTATTTACATTTTTTTACAATGAGAATGAGGCCAAATAATGAAAAAAAAAACTCCCTTGTTGCTGCAAGAACAGGAAGCCCTCCTGCGTGTGTGATAAAAATGTATCGCGGCTGGGACGTGACAATGGGAAACTCAGAGCAGTCCAGCCTCCCATTAATCCCCACTGACAACTCTCCCGAGGCAGGGTTTTGCTATAGTACAAGTCACTGCAGGAAACCTATGTTAGCAAAACAACTGCCGGTCGTATGATTCAGAAAGTGTTTGCTCGTCACTGTCTGAAGGATTTTTTTTTTTTTAAAGGGTACCTATGCTTTCACATCTATGGGAAAGTAGAATATACTCAGCAAGTAATCCATTGTAGTACTAATGGTATCATATCAGTACTTGTAACTGTATCGTAATCACTGTGAAATAATTGCTCCAATGATGGTAGTTATTCCGTTGGTATTGTTCTTCTCTGCAGTGTTTCTTTGCTTGGGTTTAAAAAGAAAACAAGTGGTTCTCATTTACTAAGCCATCAAACTGTTATTAACTTGAAAGGAGAAAAAATGTGTGTGAATGTTCCTGTTTTGAAAAGTATAGAAAATAATTTTCTATTGTTAGAATTGATTGTAAGCTGGTTGGGCATTCAAATGGTTCTTCATGAGCTTATTATGTTAGTTTAAGACAAAGAAAAATGTAAATTTTAAAGCCCTTTTCACTGTACAAATCCTACCATTAATACATTATTTGTCACAGTTGGTACAGGAACTGTTGGACTATGTCTTCTATCTGCAATGGGTGTAAATAAACTGCTTGCTCCAATGGAAATATCATATTAGTTAACCTGTGTATAATATTAAGCAAAACATTAATGAGCTAGTCTATGGGTTGGTACATACTGTAAGAAATCAACTAGAAATGCTTCTGAAGGCTTAATGGCATTAATTCGGTAATTCATGGAATTAACATATTTGTACAAGGAAAAGATTAGGATGGTAAAAGTGCTGCTGATGTCTAAATAAAGAGACTCATACTAGGTTATATTACTTGTACCACGTGCTGCAGAGTCATTGTACACAGCAAGAACAGACTGTCTGTGTGCTTACTGTTATTTATTTCATGTAAATATGGCTTCAGGTTCATTCACTGGGGAAAGTCCCAGAAAATACAACACAATGTTAAACAGAGCTAAAAAAAAATAAATAAATAATAATATTTCAAAACAGAGTGACCTATTTTTACTGTTGAAATATATCAGGGTCCTGCAAGGTTCAAAACATTTTTGTTGAGTTTTTATTGCAGTCCTTTTTCATCATGTCGTTATGAAAAACAGTAAACAGTGAGGTCTTTAGATCATAATCTTTCCACCTTAACCAGCTTTCTGTGTGTGTGTGTAGGTTTGTGGTGCAACAGCATCCCCTACTGCTATTGTCCACCAAGAATCTTTGAAACAGAAAATCACACATCACACAAATGTTTTTTTTTTCTGTAGTTTATGGTCAGGTAGAATTAATTTAAAAAGGGCAATTATGTGCCAACACTTTTCTGTACAGTGCTCTTTTTAAGACAATAACACTGTACAGTCCTATTTTTCAGTATTATTTTCTGTTTTCCTTCATTATAGTGGGGACCACAAACAATTGCTTAAACAGGTCAGCAACGTCTAAAGTGCAATTCACAGAAATGCTGAATGCATCTGCATTACTCAATCCCTCATGTTACACTTTCAGTGCCTTCTGTACTTTCTATACCATGAATTCATCTCCAGGACAAGTGTGCTCAAACACAGTACTTTGGTGTGTTACAGCAGTGCATCACACAACACTGACCATGAAGTATTTTAATATCACAAGTGACCAAAAATAACATTTTTACAATAGTTATTCACTGTTTTATTGTATTTTATTACACTATTTATTAGTATTTATATTTTACACATGTGTTTTTTAAATGTTAAATTGACTACCCAAAGGGAGACCCAAATAGCTAGGTTATATATGTGTGCTGTTATTTTTTTTTAATTGTTTTATCACGGGCACAGCTGCAAGGCTTTCAGCCCGAAACGATGGCCAGGTGAATGTCATCAGACACCACTTGATTGTTTCCCCTATAAAAGAGGAACTGAAAGTTCAGGAAGGAAGAGGAGGTGTGGGAAGCACCAGAAGGGACCAGGTGGCCATTTTGTCTGTGGAGAAAAGAGTACTATCTTGGACCAAGAAAACAGACGGCACCACTTGTTAAAGAACTGATAATTCATCTGTGCAGTACTGAATAAAGCCAAGTATTCACTACATCAAGGAAAGATAGTAAAATAGAATGATTCAACAGAAGATTCATTTTGAGCTTGTCTGTTGTTTATATATGATCCTTCATGAACGTTGTTGGTACAGTAGTTTATAGTTTTATAGTGGTTTATAGTTATTCAGTTACGATATGAAAGTATAGTGCAGAAATGACACTTTATCATGGATAAAATATTGAAGATATTAAGGATTTAAAGTAATACTGATGTTGAATTGGGTTTCTTTTGTGTCTGTCTCCAGGGCATACCACTCTCTCCCTCCCGTTTGAACATCAGCCTGGGTCATAGGAGTGCCAGGAGGAAGGGAAGAACGCTGTATCACCTAAGACACCCCGATAAGCGAGGTCCTACTCTGCAGGAGTTAATTAGAAGGGGATGGGTCGGAAGACCAAGATCCGTTTGCAGGGAGGGCTGAGATTGGTGTGTTTAATTGAGCTCAGAGAGCGAGCTAGGGAAGGGAGCAGAGTAATAAGGGTGGATCTCCCTGCTTGTCCTTTTCAGGAGTCCACATCATGGAGTGGAGGGAGAGGGGAGGGGCTGATGCAAGCAAACTGGGTATCATCGATGTAATAAGGCTGTATATCTGGGGCAAAGGATGGTCAGGCGCTCCGGTCAGTCGCATTTCTGGTCTCCGGTTTCAGCCTTTTTCTACACATTTTTTAAATGTAATATTGTTCCTGGACGCCTTTCAGGAAGCGCAGCATTAAATCTGGTCGCAATTTCACTCCAGACATTTGAGCGTTGCAAAACCGCTGTGGCCTGTTTTCTACCATCTTCTACCGTTTTGATATCATTTTTCTCAATGTTCTCAACGAAATAAAGTTTCTGCTCTGTTGAGTAATTCTGAGCACGACCGCCAGCCATGATTACTTTGGTATGAATACAATAAATATTTAACACCTTTATATACTTGGATGACTCGATTTGCATATGTAATTAAATTGACAGCTGATACTTGCTCTGATTAATGGTCTTTGTTAATAAAATTATGCAAATAAATACGTTTTGTATAAACTACACAAAACTTCTAGGCTAATTAATTTTATTTATTTATTTATTTATTTATTTTTACAAGATCATCCCAAAATACGAATGCGTTTTAAATAGAATACAATTAATTCGTTGGCCTATGCAATTACTTTTTTGTATTATTACTTTTAAGTTTTACATATACGACTTTTTAATTGTTATTTTATTTTTATTTTTTGCTGACAACAATTTGCTTAATCACATACTGTAAATCCTTTGAACTATCACAAACTGGAATCAATCTGTTTGAATGCATACGCACTTGGGGTTTGGAGATAGTCTTGATCCTCTGCTGCATACTAAACCTGAGGATTAGCTGATCCCCAACTCCTTTGTTCGTTGCAATTGGAACTAACTTAATCCACAGCTGGGGATGATCCCCAGAAAAGTACCGTAACAGCTAGTCCGAACTTGGTACGCTTGATGCGTACTAACTCTGAATGTTCTTTGCAATTGACCCATCACATGTTTTAATAAGCAAGAAGGACAGTAACAATTTGATTGAATACAAATGCTTGTAAGTGCAGAGGGGTACACCAGTTTCTTGCAACAGTTGTGATGGTAACCAAACGTGTGTGAATACTGTTGTGTAAAAATGCAGCTTAAAATGAATAGTTGCATTTAAGAAATGTAGAACAGCGAAAAATACACTTAAGGTTTGTGTGTTGTACACATGCCATTAACAAAATGCCCTGGAAACTTAAAATAAAGAAAATAATGAATGAAGGGCTGTAATGCAGTAAAAAGCTCAACAATTATACAAAAAAGGAAGTGAAAAGGTTACCGTACCAAGCTGAAAAAAATGATCTTTGTGAACTCCAATAAACCTACGTTATCTTTCTCCAGTCAAATCATCCCACATAAAAATGTACCATGGTTACCACCATGGTTTTACTATGGTTGTCACCATGGTACTTGTACAACTGGATTTGGGAACAAGTACAAGTACTATGGTATAGTACATGTACTTTTGTACAATGGTATTACCATGGTTCTTAAAACTGTACTACATTGACCATGGTACTGCATGTACCATGGTTCTTAAAACTGTAGTACATTGACCATGGTCATTTACCAAAGATGTTAGACCAAGAAAAAAAAAAACACTTTAAAGTTTACCATCTTGTAAACAGTAGAGGTTTATTGTCTCTATGTTTTAAACTGTAGCCTACTTTTAGTGACTTCATTTAAGAAAATTGGGGCACATTCTGCCACCATTAAAACACATTTTAAAGTGGAGTAAAATTTCCAAAACCTTGGACACTAAACAATTACTAATAGTTTATACCCATCTTAACACCATTTTAAATTGTTCTACACTACAAAAACAACAAACATGAAATGAATGACTTTTTAACCCCTTCTATGCTAACACTATATATAATGTCACCCTGTCAGTTAAATATACTGTTACTTGTGCACTTACATGTTCTGAAGAACATTGGCTCTAAAAAAAGAAAATGTCGATATTCGGCTGTATTTTGTTTTTGGAAAAATAACCACAAGATTATGCCAGCATTTGGCATCAAAATCCTTTTTGTTGAAATGCATTAAAAAAAACAAAAAAAAAAACATTGCAGTTTGCACAGTGACTGCACAAGTACCCTTGCTAATAAATAAATAAATAAATAAATAATTACATAAATCGAAAAAAACTAAACAAACTTTGTTTCTTATTTTTCAGTCTCTGTTTTCTGCAGCATCCTCTTCTGAACCTTGCAGGCATTGCTGATCTTCTCTCTAATAGTACCTAACATGAGATGGGGATCTTTCAGGAAACTGATGTCTTACCTCAGCTGCAAAGACAAAACATACTTCAGTTACTGAGAAAACTGAAAAAGAGAATGTTTGATTGACATCATTTTGCTTTAGATCACTTGGTTAAAAGAATGGTGTCAAGTTTTGTTTTGATCTCTTGCAAAAATCAATGTTGGGAACCAAATAGTTTTACATTTAATTTTTTGTACTTGAAAACTTGTACCTCATACTTTTTTGAGTTGAGTTGGTCATTAGAGAGATAGTTTAGCTAATTTGTGAGCAGGTTTCACTAGGATTTTAGACTAAATACAATATTGTTATAATATGCAAAAAGCATTTTGTTTAAAGCCAAAACTTGGCGCCAATGAAAATTTCTGTGTGACAAAAAACAAAACAATATAGTATGCCTGTGGTATCTCAAATGGAAAATTGTTATTTATGTGTTAAAGAGCTGACTCCCAAATTCATTAAATTCTTGTAGCACAGAGGCACACAGGCCTCAGCAGAAGTGGGATAATACATTTATTATAATATATTGTGGCCTTGCTTTTCTGTTCCAAATACATCTCCCATTGCAATAAAAAAAAAAAAATTTAAAACGTTTGGGTTTCTGCTCAAAACGATTTACAGTAACTAGCCACTGTAACAGACGCTCCAAGCTCTGTAAATGTTACCAACTCACATCCAAACTCTTAAAATGTGCCTATAAGAGGAAAACATTAACCTAAAAAGAATGTAAATGTGCTAAATGTACTTACCTATTAAGTAGGTCCTTGGAGATGAGCGATGACAAATTGACATCTGGAAGCTGGAGTTTGATTGAACTGTATTATCACTACAGTTCAATCAATATCGAAATGTAATAACTAGAACTTCTCAAATGTTCCATTTACTTTTCACAAAGTGTACATACATGTACTGCTGTATAATACACTACAATAGATAATGACATTATGTATTTTTCCCACTTGTTATGTAAAATGCTTGTTTTACTTGTGCTTGTGAAAATACTGGTATGTAAAAACAAAAACATACTTAATATCATTTTTAAAGTCAGTTCATTCATAAATGTTATATTTTTAGGTTATAAGGTTTATAAGAAATATCTACCAAATAAATATCAATCCATGATAAGTTTTAATTCCATTTTTATTACACTGAAAAATATTTGATGTGTACAAATTACCATGGTAGTAAATAAGCTCATGGAATACCATGGTATATCATGTGCTGTACTGTGATGTACCATGGTTGTACCATATGTACCACAGAATATTATTATATGTACCATGTGTATTACCATGGTATACCATTGTACAACATTTGTGTCTATTGTATACCAATTTACATATAGATGATGAGCAGATATCTCTTCAGTCAAAGAAGTAGGCACGGTAATTTAAAACTACAGTTACCATAATGAGAAACAGTAATGTAGTGTGAGTTTTGTAAAATGCAAGGTCAGCTGTTGCAGGGAAAATAAAGTTTATTTCTCAAACTGACCATTTTAAGAAATGTGAAAGCAGAACACACAGAAATACTTTAATTAGGAAGTGTACTGCTGAGAAAAAACTAAAAGATTAGGGGAATTTAAAGTGAAATGTATTGCAGCTCACTTGATTGCATTAAAAAAAAAAAAACGCCACACACTAAATTTAGCTCTCAGACTGTGCCAATGAAAATATATGACAATGTGTTTGCTTTGTGTATTTAATATCGTAAATATAGCAGAATGAACTCCCTGCAATTTCAACTTGTTTTTACTGAAAAATAAATGGTAACGTAATCATAAGAGCTGTCTGTGTTACATGCTGTCAGATCAGGACTTCACTAACACTGAGCATGGGAGCTGCAGCATGCTATTTACCATATTGCAACTGTACACAGTTACAGATGCGGTCACCAATTCCATACACAACACTTGCAAAATATTTAAAATATAAACATGCTGAGTTCATTCCAGTCATCAGCTGCATAGATTAACCATTCAGCAGAATGAGGCAACAAACAAGTGAGTACAGACACAACAAACCTGGTTGTAATGAGGTCTCAGTTTTACAACAGCCATTTAAGATTGCACATAGTTACTGGTACACCTGGTGGTCCCTGCTGGAAACACTGGTACTTGAGATAAAAAGGTTGAAAACCACTGGTGTAGACAATAACTGATATTGCATAAGATGTATTTTTCCTAAAAAGGACAAATATGGGGACCCACATTTTCCTACCAAGAATAGGAAAGAGAGTATGGAAGTATGGAAGTGTTTGTTATGTAAGCTTATGCTGTGAGTTTGTGCATCTGGAGGGTTTGGTGATTGCTAGTAGTGCTCCCTCATTCTTTAGCTACTTGGCATACACATCAACAGTGTATTGAGTGCAGTGAGTTAGTGAATTGCAAAACATATAATTTAGATTTCTTGTATTTCACATAAGATGTTGATATTGTATAAAGATATAATCGTATTATTTCTGTTTGCAGCAAAACTTTTCCATTTTTCCACACAGAAAGATTCAAATCTGATTAAGTGTTCTATTTGATTCATTTAAATTGCTTGTATTTATGTATTATTTTCACACAAGTAGTTGTTTTAAAACCTTAATTTGCTAATATAAACTAAATCTGAAGAAAATGTTGCTTGCTTATATTTTCAAAATATGCTACATGTGCCACTAATGACAAAAATAACAAAATGTTAAGCAAAATCTAGCCACAATGGGCTACCATAGGCCACATCTGAAGGTAAACAAAAAATGACTGGGGGAGTACATTTTTATATTTAAAACTGCCAGAATATGCTGCCAGCAGAAGCAAAATCGGTCTGGGATGCAAAACAGCATTACATCGACTTTGTGGCTGACATTAGCCATTGCCATTGTTCCTCACCTTTCGTGCACAATAATTTCACAAGTAGATTTTTTTAATTAATACATCTGTAACAGGGGGAGACCTGTACTGACTCTTCTGACGTGTTCGAAGTGCTGCAGGAAGAGGGCAGCAGCCCGTCAATATTCGCCTGTCAGTCATGGCAGTGACACGGAGAGGTGGGAGAGTGGGTGTACGGGCTTTCCTTCTCTCTGAATGGCTGAGAGGCGGGTCTTGGGGGAATTGCTGGCCCTATAAGTTAACATTCTGCTGTTCCCTCAGGTCTGCCCTCTGAGACGTACTAGGCGTACGGAAGCGCTGGATCGAGAAATGCGGGGACGGAAATCCCAACCAAAAAGAAAAGAAAAAAAAGAAAAAGAATTAGCGGTAGCGGGGAAAACCTTGGGCAGCCCCGAGAAACATTTGTATAGCAGGCTAAGGGAGCCGTGAAGTGTAGGAGGGAGACCCGGGCCGTGCGGGTAGCGACGGTTGGGGAAAGCTGCAGAGCGCAGCACCTTTTATTTTGTAGTTTTGTTTATTGTGCTTTATTTTCCCTGTTCCTTTCGCCTTTTGATTATTCCTGTGTTTGAGCACCTGTACTCTGTACCGCTCCCGGTATAGTTGTGGCTCTGTCTGTACCATCGCTGGTAAGGCAGACCACAGATAACAGCGCCCTCTGCGTGCTGAAAAGAAATTACGCTCCCAGAATAAAACTGGGCACCTGTGCGGTGTTCCCAAATTACCTTTGTGTCGCCTGTGTGTCAGTGAACTACCCACCACCCTTCCACAACATTACATGAGTAAATATAGGGAACACGTTGAATCTCCACTGCTGAAGTCATTGAAATCCAGAGCCAAACTGTAAGCCAAGGAAAAATGTACTAACTCTTGGCCAGGTTCTTTAGACAGCTGTTCATCAGCTGTGCTTCTGTTTGCCCAGAACAGTCCTAAACTTGGCCAGAGAGATATACAACATATACCATCAGTATCATGATGATCTTGTGTATTTAACATGCATGCTCTTCATTTACAGCATTTAAATAGCAACGTAGGACATTTATAGTGTCATCATTTATAGTGTCAACCCAATGTTCTCTTTAAGACCATTGACCAAATCCTACATCCAGCCACCAACAGATCCATCTCTCGTCCATCCTCCTCTCTTACCTGTCATGATTTCTTCTCTTTCTTTCGGAACAAAATTGACAACATCTATTCTACGCTCTCCCATCACAAACCCAGTTTACTACTTGACCACCTTGACGCTCCTCCGGTTGCCCCTCCTGCCCTCTCCATTGCTAACATCTCTGGCTTACTGTTGAAATCAATTACGGCCACGTGCCCACTGGACCCCTGTCCATCTCTGTGCTTCTGATCTTGCTCCTTCCATTATGCACACTCTTAACCTGTCCCTGGACTCTGGCTCGGTTCCTGCTGCCCTTAAGCTTACACCAGTAAAAAAAAAACCTCCCTCGACCCAGCTGACTTATCTAATTTCCGTCCCATCTCCAATCTCCCTTTTCTCTCCAAAACTCTTGAAAGGGCTGTAGCCAGTCAGCTGATGAAACATCTCACAGATAACAATCTGCTTGAATCTCTACAGCCTGGCTTCCAGCCGCATCACAGTACTGAAACTGCTCTGCTCCGGACTGTGAATGATCTCCTGCTTAATGCTGATGCTGGTGCTCCCTCTGTGCTTGTCCTCCTTGACCTAACAGCTGCTTTTGACACCATAGATCATGGCATTCTTCTTGACCACCAGAAGTATGCTGGGATCTCTGGAACCTGTCTCTCCTGGATGTCCTCTTACTTATACGGACGCATGCAGTCTGTTTTCTATGCTGGACGTAGCGGCGTTGCAAACCCTGTCACTTCTGGTGTCCCCCAAGGAACTGTTTTTGGGCCCCTTCTCTTCAACATCTACATGCTTCCCTTGGGTCACCTCATCCGCCAACACAGCCTCATATTTCACTCCTATACTGACGACACCCAGCTCTACTTAAAACTCGACCCTGGAAGCCCTTCCGGCTGGCTCTCGGCTTGCATGTAAGACATCGAGGCCTGGGTGTCTGCCAATTTTCTTCAGCTGAACACTAGCAAATCTGAACTCCTTCTAGATCTAAAACTCAACTTAAGAATCTCAATATAGCAATATACCTCGCAAACTGTCTGCTGCTGCCTTCCCCCGCAGTACGAAGCCTGGTGTACTTCTTGACAGCAACCTCTCCTTTGATGCCCACATCTCCTCCGTGGTCAAATCTTCATTCTACCATCTTCGAAACATCTTCAAAGTCCATCCCTACATAAGAAGAACATAAGAAGAAAGAACATAAGAAAGTTTACAAACGAGAGGAGGCCATTCAGCCCATCTTGCTCGTTTGGTTGTTAGTAGCTTATTGATCCCAGAATCTCATCAAGCAGCTTCTTGAAGGATCCCAGGGTGTCAGCTTCAACAACATTACTGGGGAGTTGGTTCCAGACCCTCACAATTCTTTGTGTAAAAAAGTGCCTCCTATTTTCTATTCTGAATGCCCCTTTATCTAATCTCCATTTGTGACCCCTGATCCTTGTTTCTTTTTTCAGGTCAAAGAAGTCCCCGGGGTCGACATTGTCTATACCTTTTACGATTTTGAATGTTTGAATCAGATCGCAGCATAGTCTTCTTTGTTCAAGACTGAATAGATTCACTTCTTTTAGCCTGTCTGCATACGACATGCCTTTTAAACCCGGGATAATTCTGGTTGCTCTTCTTTGCACTCTTTCTAGAGCAGCAATATCCTTTTTGTAACGAGGTGACCAGAACTGAACACAATATTCTAGGTGAGGTCTTACTAATGCATTGTAAAGTTTTAACATTACTTCCCTTGATTTAAATTCAACACTTCTCACAATATATCCGAGCATCTTATTGGCCTTTTTTATAGCTTCCCCACATTGTCTAGATGAAGACATTTCTGAGTCAACATAAACTCCTAGGTCTTTTTCATAGTTCCCTTCTTCAATTTCAGTATCTCCCATATGATATTTATAATGCACATTTTTATTGCCTGCATGCAATACTTTACACTTTTCTCTATTAAATTTCATTTGCCATGTGTCTGCCCAGTTCTGAATGCTGTCTAGATCATTTTGAATGACCTTTGCTGCTGCAACAGTGTTTGCCACTCCTCCTATTTTTGTGTCATCTGCAAATATAACGAGTTTGCTTATACCAGAATCTAAATCATTAATGTAGATTAGGAATAGCAGAGGACCTAATACTGATCCCTGTGGTACACCACTGGTTACCTCGCTCCATTTTGAGGTTTCTCCTCTAATCACTACTTTCTGTTTTCTACATGTTAACCACTCCCTAATCCATGTGCATGCATTTCCTTGAATCCCTACTGCGTTCAGTTTGAGAATTAATCTTTTATGCGGGACTTTGTCAGAAGCTTTCTGGAAATCTAAATAAACCATGTCGTATGCTTTGCAATTATCCATTGTCGATGTTGCATCCTCAGAAAAATCAAGCAAGTTAGTTAGACACGATCTCCCTTTCCTAAAACCATGCTGACTGTTTCCCAGGATATTGTTACCATTTAGGTAATTTTCCATTTTGGATCTTATTATAGTTTCCATAAGTTTCCATATAATAGAAGTCAGGCTTATTGGTCTGTAGTTACCTGGTTCGGTTTTGTCTCCCTTTTTGTGGACCGGTATCACTTTTGCTATTTTCCAGTCTGTCGGTACAACCCGTGTCAAGAGACTGTTGCATGATCTTGGTTAGCGGTTTGTAAATAACTTCTTTCATTTCTTTGAGTACTATTGGGAGGATCTCATCGGGCCCAGGGGATTTGTTTATTTAAGAGCTCCTAGTCCCTTTAACACTTCTGCCTCTGTTATGCTAAAGTTATTTAAAATTGGATAGGAACAGGTCGACATGTGGGGCATGTTGTCCGTGTCCTCCTTTGTAATGTGGCGACATGTGGGGCATGTTGTCCGTGTCCTACCTTTCCCCTCCCGGATGTGGAGATACTTTGTCATGCATTTGTCTCCTCTCGATTCGACTACTGCAACTCTCTATATGGTGGTCTCCCGGCATGCACCATAAACCGACTGCAGCTAGTTCAGAATGCCACTGCCAGGATCCTTACCAGATGTAAAAGCTGCACTGGCTACCTGTAAAGTTCAGGACAGGATTACTTTCAAAACTCTCCTGCTCACCTACAATGCCCTTCATCACACAGGTCCCAAATACCTCCTCAACCTGCTGACCCGCTATGTCCCAGCCCGCAAGCTGAGGTCCTCCGACTCTGGCCTGCGAAGTGCACCACACTTGGAGAACTTCATGGCTCCGACTCTTTGGAACTCTCTCCCAGCTTTGGAGCGTGATGCTCCCACCGTCGCTCGCTTTAAATCAACTCTCAAGACCCATCTGTTCTGTCTTGCTTTCCATGCTCTTTAAGCCTGATATCTGCTATTAGTTGCTGTGTTGCTGCTACTATTTCATGTATTATGCTTCTATCATGTATTATGCACTTTTTTTTTTTACTGTATAGCATGTATTATGCATTGATGGTGGTCCACTTGCTAAAATCAGTCATTATATTCAACGTTAGGTTATGGACTGTACTGACGCGAATGGGAATGAATGTGCATACCAAGTGTGTGACTAAACTAAAGTTTATTGATTGAAGGTAGCTTACATACAGAGTGTTGTAAACAGGGAAGGAGAAGGGTGATTACCAGATAAAGTGCAGTGATCATTTGCTCCTATGTTATTGCGAGTTGTCAATAAATATTGCTCGTTAGGGGACAAATACCCTGTAGATAGCGACGACCTTTCAACCGTGCAGATCTGCAACTAGCATTTGTAATGAAGGACAACTACTTTCACAAAAACCTGCCTACTTCTTCCTGAAAGAAAGCATAATAAAACATTTAAAAAGCATGGCCCCAGGACTGAATTTATCACTGCTGTGCACTAAGTTTTGTGCAGCTGGATGTCTTTGAATTCGGTTCAGTTACAATGTCTTTGACGATCTCAGACCTCAATAATCCACACTGGAAATGGCCGTGTGATTTGCCACTAGAAACGCTAGTTTTAAGTGGTCTTTGTTTTCTGTGTTAACTGTGAACAAGTAGCTTTCCAACATATTAAATATGTCCTTTTTAGGGGTTTGTAAATATAACTTGAATATTATTATTATATTTAAAAACAAATTCTGTGTTTTTCACCCGACGTTTTCTTCCTCTTTAGAATTTGATTGATCCCTGCTAGCCATTTAGTAGTAAAATTGGTTTAATGTACGTGTTTTGGTTCATGCAGAACGAAGAAACTGCATGCAAACGAGGGTGCAACATTTTAATAAGCGATTAATCTATAATTTAAAAAAGAATGAATGTAGGACACACTTTATTACTATCACTATTCATAAATGTATTAACATTAATACAGACTGGTCATTTATTAAAATGTTGTGCACTTGTTTTAGCGTTCTTCATTCTTCATTCAACAATTTTTCCTTACTATTCAGGATAAGAATTATTTGATTCACTGCTGTTACGAATTTCTGACCCCTGTCGGTGAGATGAGGTTAAAAGCTCTGGATCTTGGCTCTTTTGCATAGTGGTTGAGACACTTGCAATGTGCGTGGTCGCTGGTTCACAAACAGTCTCTGCCTTGTTACAATAATAATGCACATTCTGAAAGCAAATGGAAAACGTGCAGGATTTGCATTGAATGGATTCATTGCACTTCATCAAACCCAGCAAATCAGGCCTTTGCTGTTAGTTTTATTAACAATCCCCCCGATGACATACTTATAACATTTGGCTCTTAAAAACATCAGACATCAAAAATACTGTATATAGTGAAATCATTACAGAAAAATGTTGACTTACATATTTCCTACAATAAAAAACAGAGGTAGACAAGTTTGTATGTTTTCTAATTGTTAACATTTGTACATTTTACCCCAGCTGCCGAGCATTTTTGAAGTTCTTATAATTTATTTCATTACATGCTGTGCTTTTAGCCAAGGAGGATTCCAGGTACTATTGTATGTTTTTTTATTTTATGCCAACTAGAAATTCCTGCAGCTGGTTTGCTGTTGACTTGAGATAAAAGTACTAACACAGGTTCCCCATATGGTTTATATTATAAAATAAGATCTGAGATGCGCCGACATACTGTGTCATTGCTTAACTGCAGATTTTTTATCCTTCTTATGACTTCGTTTTTGTTTCTCAAATCATTAAAGAGACAGTCCACAGATTATAAAAAAAGAACATTCTTTTACTAGCTCCCCAGCACTAAATGGTTTCCCGTGTTTGGCAAGCATCCAAGTAATTTTGTACGATGCACATGTCACAGCGTCGGCTCCAGTAAATGTGGCATGCAACACTTTCTGCTCATTGTTTAGCAATTTCTCAGCAACTTTCTATCTTCAGATTTCTCTGCATATTTACTTTGAAAGTCTTGATGCTTCGTCTCAAAGTGCCTTTTTACATTGTACGTTTTGCACAAGTGAGGGCCGTACGACATAAACAAAATGGCTTCCCATCTCTTTCTATAACTGCAAACATTTCTTTCCAGTCATCTTGTACCTTTCTGCCTTTTACTGCCAAACTGCAATGCTTCTTTCCTTCATCTGCCTTTTTACTTTCATTGCTTTCTGAAGCCATGCAAGGTCGTTTCTCTCCGCGAACAACAAACCAATCCATTTTTTTCTTATCTAGACCAGGGGTTCCCAAACTGTGGTTCCGCAGCCCAAAGGTGGGCCACGGGAGTAATGACATTCTTTGTATTTTTTTCTATTAATAGCGAAAAGCGGGCACCGGCGGCAGCTGTAACTGTAGAAAAATAAAGTGTAGCAAGGCAGTGTTGGCGGACTGTCAATCAAAGCAGAAATTCACAAATCAGAGGTCACAGATTGCCTACCTGTAGGCGGGATGTAGAGCGAGAGCTCTGAGGGCAGTGTTAAGGTCATGTGATCACTGAAAATGTGTTCAGTATTAATAAAATTACAATATGTCGAATCTGCTACCGAAGAGTACGTTTTGCAAAGTATAAAGAACAAAAAAGACAGCTACAGGAGTTTGAATGCATTTGTACCGTGGGCTCAGTTTTGAGGTGCTGGAATGGGTTTTTTCTTTTGTAGAACGTTTTCATACTAACCTTTGAACTTGATAACATTCATTTAAAAATTCAGTTGATGCCTATGGTGAATACGCTATTAACATTTAAAATATTGAGTACTTTCATGTATGTTTCAATATTAACTAAATCAAGTTATTAATCAAACTGATAAATCTTGTTACATACCGGTAATTGATTTATTAAAATGTTTGGATATACTGCTATTTTATTGATTACTGGCATGTTCACAGTCGTCTTAAAATAACGCTAGAATATGTTTTGTTGGAAAATAGTAATAATAATAATAAAAAATGTTTTTGACTGATTCTAATTTTGTTGCAGATGGAATGTATTTGGTTGTACAGAGGAGTGGCGAAAAAAGCAACTTATGCAAGGCTCTCGTTTCCTTCTGTATTGTGTGCATTCATCTTTTTTGTGCATGACAGTTCAGCGTGAGAGGTAACGGCTGGATGTTTTAGTTACACAGTGTTCAGAAATTAGGATTGAAGTTATGTTTTTGTGCACATTGTACTGGTTTTACTCAAAGTGATTCCTGTTCAGGTATTTATGAATGGGAATAATAAGAACCATGCACTTCTTTCTTGTTTGATGAACAAGAACAATAACTGCATTTCTAAAATTTTCAATTATACAAAGGTACCTAATATTAAAGTTTGATAAAAAAAAACATCTGTTTAGTTTTTGCAATTTATTTTATTTACAAAAATTGAAGTGTTTCACTCAGTGCATATTCTATGTGATTTCCATCTTTCGCAATATTTAATCAAATGAATAAAGGACCGTTTAGATTAGGTTTGTTTATAATGTCACAGGTTTAAACATATGAAATGTTTTTAATTTGACATTTTCCCAAGGAGTGCTAATAGTGGACTGCAGTGCCTAATGCAGCTGAACAGGTGGGCCTTGGGTAAAAAAAAGTTTGGGAACCCCTGCTGTACAGTACTGCCCTGTGTCACCTTGGATAAAGGAGTCTGCCAAATAAATAAATAATAATTATAATAATAATATGGAAAGTGTTGTCAGTCAGAATACAATAATAAGATTCTACTGCTTGCTGGGGTCAAGATTGAATGATTAACGATTGAGCCCCGGCACAGCTGTATTTAAGAGTCACAAATTTCTCACTTGGTGTTAGTGTGTTCAGAAGCGGAACAAGAGACGTGTTTTCAGATAAAAAATAATACATTTAGAAAGCAATTGCTACCTGTGCTGGTTTTACACCAGCACAATACTTCTTGGTTCCGTATCTGTTGTGTTTGTCTGTTTTGGCCACCATTTTGTTTTGTTTTGTAAAAGTGTTTTGTGTTTTGTTTCAACCTTTTGATTTATAATAAATCTGTGCAGCAGTGCTTCACTCACTGGACTGTGTCTGCACTTCCTGGTCTGGCCATTTTTTTCCTTCTCAAAAATATCCTTCGTCTTAAATTCGAATACAGTGATGCGTGTATTAAAATCACCAACAAAAGACGTGACTACCCGAGTACACAAACAGCAACGTGACTGACTGCCGAGAAAAGACGAACCAAAACGTTACTGCCCGATCTCGAATCACCCATGACATACATGCAGCGATTTTCAAAGAAGCGTCATTATTCCTGAGGAATTCAAAGTTTTTACAACAAACAGTACCAGCTTGGACAGATCGGAAATGCTGATCAGACCCCCATATTTTCCGACATGCCAAGCAATACCACAGTTCACAAAAATGTGAGCAGGAGGATGATGGGAAATGTAGTTCTGAGAGGTCAATGCGGGTATATGTGAAGCCATCTTGAGGCAGGGAATGCAATTGCTAAGAAATAAATAATAATGGGAACATGTAATAAATAAAAAGTTCCTTATGTACCCTTTAAATACCTTTATTGAGCAGGAGGCTGACTTGGATAACCAAAATAATTAATTAACAGCTCCAGTAAGTTCCAGAAATGTACGCAATATTATAATCACAATGAATAAACTGCAGCCTTTGCGTAGCTCAAATATTAGAAAATATAGGGTCACACTCACAGGCTTATTGAATGTATAGCATAACTTGTAAATGTTATTAAACACAACAATTATAGAAACAGTGCTCAAAACCAACAATAACATATGTATGTTTGCTTATAACATGTCTTCCCCTTCACTAGATCAGCACTTTCTTGGTATCCCAGGTCCTCTTGGCATATTTTGGGACACAGATTTGCTGCAGTCTTTTACAGCAGAAGTAGAAGCCTGCAAGGTAAACAGGATAGGATCCATGTTGGTTTCTTTTCTTGCCTGTGGCGGTGAAGGATGAGTTTCATAATATGCCCATTCCAGCTGTAACCTCTCTCTTTCTAGTTGTAGTTTTTACTCCTGTAGTTTTTTAAACATGCCATATACAATCCTATTTTGTAAATGTTTTTATTTAGGCTGTGTCAGATCCTTCATTTAGATTTTTCAAGTCGTCATTGACCTCAGCAAATTCCTTTTTTTGAAGATCAATACATTGTAGTGCAAGTCACTTTTTCTCTATCTGATGTTGCTGCTGGGTGCTCTCCTGTCTATTCACTCTGACTGTCGGTGGCATGCCAGAATCAGACGGGGACACTGTACACAAATGCACGGAATCAAACACATTGTGATCACCATGGCCTTGCAGAGATTGCTTGCGTTCTTGTGGCCCTTTTTAATAATGGAAAATGCCATGAAAGTAGCATTTCAATATTCTATGTAAGTTTGTTATTGTGACTTTTAGAACACAGTACATATAAACTAAGTTACAGTAATGTCATAATCTATGTAGATATACACCCCAGCTTCTTAACTAAACGTTTGTTATTACAGATAATTTCTCAAACAGTAAGCTGCTAAACGTTCCAGGTAGATTTATAATTAGAATATAAATCGTTCCCTTCACTTTCAATACAAGTCTAAGTGGTACATGAAATGAAATAGCCTACTGATCTCTTGTTTCAATAATAAAAATGCATACAGAAGCATTATTATATAACTGTGTTCAAACCGCTTACCTAAGACGTGTGAAGGGCTGACACTGACGTCTTGACCTCCTACACCTGCGATACTATCCTGTGGGATAGTGAGAGCAGCTGCTTCTTCCATTGGTGTTAAATTGTGTGATGTTGATGGTCCTCCACCTGTTGCCCTTCTCTCCTTACTTATGGTTGATTATGGTATGACGTTTAATGTCACTGTATATTTTCCTAGTCTGACCAAGTCCGTTTCACAGTCGAGGTGGAATTAATTATTGAGACAATCTCCTTCCAAGCTAATTACGCCTTTTTAAAATGCTAACCATAAAATAGGCATGATTATGTACCATCTAAATCCATTTCTCTTTTGCACACGGATGCAGCGCTGAACATGCTTAATCACCATATGATTTACTAAGTGCCACCCCTCTGAATATGATTGGGAAGAGCTAAAGTGCAAATGTGCAACTACTGATTGCCCTGAAGGGGAAAATAGCAGGACCTAGCAGATCCACAAACCCATCACATCTGGGAACGTGATGCACACAAATTTGCTTCTGCCAATAGCTTTGCACTTGCCCAGGGAAAACAGCCCCCTAGTTGTTACACCTGTGCTAACCTGCAAATCAGTTTTGCAATACAGCCGAAGCCTACAATTTTTCTTTTTATTATTTCCATCGTTAAACTTCAAAGCTGTCTTAGTTTTTCTGATATTAAACACAAATTTAAGCACTAGTATACTTTAGTATAATGGCTATTGCACTGCCCTATATTCTGGTCTGCCAGATTACAACTTTTACAAAATGCTGCAGTGAGACCCCTAAATTGCATTCATTACACTGGCTCTACATAACATTTTGTATGATTTTAAAATTCTTACTTACCAAAAGAAGTTTGTGATACCCCCTTCGTATGTCGGACCTTCTCGTGCCTTATGAATCCACCCGCTCTCTTCGGTCCTCCAACTGAGGCTTACTTGTTCCTCCCCTTTCTAGGTTGAAGTCACATGTTTTCAGCAATTATACACCCCAGTTATGGAAAGCGCTTCCCAGGGACACGAGGGACTCGGAGTGCCTTCTTGTATTCAGGAATTGGCAAATTATTTGTATGCAATACCTTACTGTTTCGTGAGTTATTTTAGCTTTTGTTTAAAACAAATTCTATATATTTTATTTTTTATTTTAGATATTGTTACTTTGTTTAAGCTGTGTTAAACACTTTGGGATGTCTCAACACAACTTGTGCCATATAAAATGAAATGATGATGCTGATAATATACAGCTATGGCTATGTATCCCATCTATTCACTATGTACTGAACTGGATAAGGGTTGCTGTTTATTTATTGCATGTAATTGATGTAATGCGCCTATCACACCTTACCATTTGCTTTAAAGGTTTCCCCTGATGGTTTATAGCTGCTTCTGGCTGCACACAGACTGCTTAGCAGTGTTTTTTTTAAGTTTTGCCACAAAAGGTCCCAGTTGCAGTCAGGCACTGGGGCACATACAGTACTTTCGTTCCCCTTACAAACACACTTAAGTCTTTAATTCTGCCCTGACTTTTTATGAGGTGAATTAATCCAAAATAGACTTCATCAGTGGCTAGGAGCTGTAGGCGAAAGGCTGTATCACCTAACGGCGATACCCAAGCTGAAGTTCATCCTCGTGGTATAAACTTTCACCTCTATGCTCCTAGACTATAACAACCCATTACAAGTTTACAGCAAATAGATCCTTTAAGAATAATGTTCATTCAAAATAGACTACATTCAACGGCAAACAGGATATGGCCCTGGATAGTTAATTTCTTAACCCTGCCTCCCTCATCCTGAACCACTGAGATACAAGACCCTTTAGCACTGATCCTGGGCCAATGGTTGTTTGTTTAGCTTTTTCTTAATTTTTGTTTTCCTGTCAATTACATTTTTCAGAGATTGCTCATAATATGTTTCTGCTTCTGCCAATTATAAATCATGGATAATGCATTATTTGGGCAGTATGTGTCAATCTGGGATTAATTTTTTTTTTTTCCCCAAGAAGTATTTTGGCACAAAACTTTCAAAGCATGTGGTCCTGGAGACTATTTTTGTATATTTTATTTCTGGCTTTTTATTTTTATCTGGCCGTTTTATTTAAGTGTATCCTTTATAATATAAATGTGTGTATTTTTGGCCATTGCTACTGGTAATCTGTGGGAAAATGCCTAAACACCAAGGTGGCCCCTATCTTGCAAAAGCTCTGATGCTTTGATTCTTTTTACACTCCTTTTCAATAAGCTTAGAGTGAGATCAGCGTGTTTTATTACTTTAATTAGACAAGCTATCTAAAAACATTATAATAAATAAGACTAAGTTATTTAATACTAGTGCTTAGAAGATTTTTATTGGGAAAATCTATTATCATTATCTTCACAAACATTTCAGTAGACATAATCATCATACATTGTTTCCTAGGCAACAGCAGAACAGAGTGTGTGCTGTAATAAATTAAGGGGGTGATGTAAGGATACACGCAAAGCGATTTGCGGGTGCAAAACCCCCATAATGCTGGCATAAAGTTGAATTTTAGTGGCCGCTAAAAATGTGGTGTATGTAAAGAATGGTGTTCATCTAGCGTTCTGCACCAGCTATCAAATTTGCACCTTGCCATCATTAATCCATTACAATTACATTGAAATGTATTCAAATGATGAAAAAAGCAAGGCATTGGGTGGGATCTGGATACTAAGCGGGTGCAAACATTATAATGAGTTGTAAGGATTTTGCCTTGCACTTAGGCAATTGCTGCCCTTCCAAAAACTTTACACCTCTTCTTACAAGATGCAAACCATTGTAGAAGCAAGTAACTAAGAGCTGTATAAAAGCACACACCTGCAGAGACCTGTCATTGGCTTCAGGATGGTTGCTGTGTTACACTTCCTGATGCGGCGACGCTTGACTCTTGTTGAGGAGAGGCAGGAACACGTTTGGAGGAGAAGGGCAAGACCCTGCATATTCAATCCCAGGGTCATTTTGTTTGGGATGCCAGAGGATACGGTGCTAAAGCGTTATCGTCTAACTCCCGTCATCCTAGACCTAACAGCTGAATTGAGGGATGAGCTAGACCCCAGCATCAATCTAGGGACCGCTATCCCTGCACATGTGAAAGTGCTGTGTTCTTTGCACTACTTAGCCTCTTGTTCCTTTCAGACCACAGTTGGAATGTCTGGAGGGATAGCCCAATCCACCTTTTCCAGGGTGCTAGGCAAATTTGTGGATGTCATGCTAAAAAGGGCAGGCCAATACATATCATTTTCTAAGGATACTCGCGTAACTTATGTTGGCTGAGGCTTTTCCAAATAACTCAGTTTTATGCTGAGTGACGTCAGCCGTAAGGACTCTCAGCTCCTTCTCAGAAAATGTTTCATTTCTTTTCTGTGTGCCAAGAGGACTTTGCTGCCCTTACTTTGACTTTTTTTTTTGGTTTGTATTTTCATGCTCCACAAATGTCATTCAGCAACTACTGCTCTCTGTACTCCTAACTCTGCCAGTGCAGCCGCTAAATAGACCGATGCGCTCATTGAGACCCTCATTATCATAATTGCAGATCATTATTTGTGCATGTTGAGTAATTTGCATTGCTTTTAAGCTTACATAGGGCACAGTGCAAAATAATTGCCTGGCTTAATGCAATTTGAATTTTGCATCCGCAATTACTTGCACTGCGCCTATACTTAAATCACCCCCTAAATGGCCTAAGGTTCTTCTGTTTTTCCGTTAGTGATAGAGCCCTGTGTTTTCGAAATACTGAAATAACACGAAATGTAACCTATAAAACGAAATAAAACGAAATGCAAATATTAAAAGAAAAAACACAAAAAATCATTATAAAACAAACATATAGTGACATTTTTTTTGCTTTAAAATGAGAAATTATGGTAACTAAATTATTTTTCTGTGCGAGGTATGTTTGTCAAAATGTTAAAAAAATCATATAATGTTTAATAAAAAATATGTATGCAGTTAAAACATGATGTCTACTATGCTATTATTGAGATACATCTATTTGAGTTATTTTATTAATGTGTATCTGCAATAAAAACAACATTTGTGAAAAATAAAACAAAAAATTATAAAAAAAATAAAAACATTTTGAAGACTCCAGTGTGTGTGTGCAGGTTTGTTAGTGATAGGTAAGGGGAGGTAGGGGTGCACTGCAGACTCCAGTGTGTGTGTGCAGGTTTGTTAGTGATAGGTAAGGGGGTAGGGGTGCACTGAAGACTCCAGTGTGTGTGTGCAGGTTTGTTAGTGATAGGTAAGGGGAGGTAGGGGTGCACTGAAGACTCCAGTGTGTGTGTGCAGGTTTGTTAGTGATAGGTAAGGGGAGGTAGGGGTGCACTGCAGACTCCAGTGTGTGTGTGCAGGTTTGTTAGTGATAGGTAAGGGGGAGGTAGGAGGTGCACTGCAGACTCCAGTGTGTGTGTGTGCAGGTTTGTTAGTGATAGGTAAGGGGGGGTGGGGGTGCACTGCAGACTCCAGTGTGTGTGTGCAGGTTTGTTAGTGATAGGTAAGGGGGGGAGGTAGGGGGTGCACTGAAGACTCCAGTGTGTGTGTGCAGGTTTGTTAGTGATAGGTAAGGGGGGTGGGTGCACTGAAGACTCCAGTGTGTGTGTGCAGGTTTGTTAGTGATAGGTAAGGGGAGGGGGTGCACTGAAGACTCCAGTGTGTGTGTGCAGGTTTGTTTGTGATAGGTAAGGGGGGGAGGTAGGGGGTGCACTGAAGACTCCAGTGTGTGTGTGCAGGTTTGTTAGTGATAGGTAAGGGGGGGGAGGTAGGGGGGTGCACTGAAGACTCCAGTGTGTGTGTGCAGGTTTGTTTGCACATTCTACTTTGACAGAGATTCCACTGTGTGTGTGTGCAGGTTTCTACTTTGACAGACTCTGGTTTCAAGGTTCAGGTTCACTTAAATCAAAATGAAGATCAATAAGATTTCTATATTGCAATTTTTGTATTCAATCTGGATTTAAAAAAGATGCCAATAAAATTATTTGAATATTCAAAATGCAAATTTTCTTCATTTATTTCAGAAAGTGAAATACTTTTTGCAATGTAATAACATTTTAATTATCAAAGGTATCTCATTCCTTAACAGTTTACTTATATCATGACATTTTATGGTATATTATGTAATTGCCAGAAATACCAATCATCCAGAATAAAATATATTAATAATTTTTGTTGTACTGCAGTGTACTATTGAAGTACCAAGTTTCATATGGACTGTTGGCTTTAAAGTTTTCACTTGAGTGATACTGCCATCTAGTGGTAAGCTATAAAATATAATTTTATTCACAAAGCTTTAACTGAATAAAATAAGCTTGGTATTTACAGGTGTAACCTCCCATGAGATTATACCTGGCTACAGGGTGTACCCAGGGTAGATTCTGATGTCTTCCAGAATCTACCCAACCTATAAGGAGGAAATATTCTCAAACTATAACAGATAAGTCAAACATGAAACCTTTGCTAAATTGATATTGTTATATGAATTACTGTGAGATAGCATAATAATAAAATTGTCTGTTTTGAAATTCCCCAAATAAAATGCATCTTGAATATACTTTATTTTCATGATATTATTTATTTAGTTATTTGCAGTTACACATATTAAAAATGTTCTGCTCATGTTCTGTTAATTAATTGGTTAATTGGTGGATTAAATATTGTAAGAGGTTTTCCACAAGTTTAAACAACATTGGGGTGGATGTACTAAAGTGTTGCGTCTGTCGCAATGGTCCCAAACCAGGTGCAAACGAGTCAGAAGTCTAGGGTGAAATGTACTAAACAAGCGCAATGCTGTTTGCGACTTTTTAGGGAATGCTATGCGGCAGCAGTTTTATTTTTTTATATATTTACATATATTTAATACATTTTCCCCAGTTTAATTTAAATATATTCTACAGTATATAAAAATGGCAGGCCAATATATATCAAGTCCTCTGGTACTGAACCTGGGTCGGTGACTTTGCACCAAGTTGTAACCCCGGGCCTTAGCCTTGGTAAGGCACTATTGGTATGGTGCGGTACCCTCGGTGACTTGCACTGGGTCGGTATGGTACCGGTGAGGTAGCCTCATTCCCTGTTCGGCAGGTTCAGGTCGGGAATGGAGTTACTGCAAGAAGCAGTATTATTATTATTATTATTATTTTTATTTGTTTATTTAGCAGACACCTTTATCCAAGGCGACTTACAGAGACTAGGGAGTGTGAACTATGCATCAGCAGAGTCACTTACAACTACGTCTCACCCAAAAGACGGAGCACAAGGAGGTTAAGTGACTTGCTCAGGGTCACACAATGAGTCATTGGCTGAGGTGAGATTTGAACCGGGGACCACCTGAGTTACAAGCCCCTTTCTTTAACCACTGGACCACAAAGCCATATAGGGATGCCCACCTATATAGCTTCTGGCAAACCCAAACAGTCTGAACAAATACAAGGCTGAGGGAAGCCTGCTGTTAAGAGTTCTAACAGCCTTCATAATGGTGCTGCAAGCAGTCACCAGAACAGCAGCGACATACTGTGGCAGAAGCGACGGGCTTATCTCGGTCAAGCCCAGCAGCTGTATTCGTTTCTGTAAAAAAAACTGAAAATACACACACAAGAGAAAAACATTCTCACAGAAAACATTAATAACAATATTACAATTCAAGTAACAATACATTTGCTTAAGAAAACTAAACTAAACTTTTATTTTAACTCCGACCGTAGCTAATTAAAGAGAGCACAAGTTAGCCGACTCAAGTTGCTTCATCCCTGGGAAGGGGCGACAATATAGTTAATTACATAAAAACTAAAAACGTAAATATTATCGCATTAATTAGTGTAATACACAATTAGTGAAATATAGAAGCAGATAAAAAAAAAACAAGCGCTCATCTGTCTATGCCTCGTCTAGGTTCAGTCCTGTGAAAGGAAAAAAGGAGGCTGGCACCTGTGCGTGCCATCTTCTTATGCCTTCGGTGGAGGGCATGACTGCGTCACAGGCGCTGGCGTGCAACTTTGGTATCATTTTATTCAGGTTTGTGGTCTTCACCAGATAAATACCCATACAGTAATGGTTACATTTCATACTTGATAGGGAACAACTGTTTCAAGTTTTTAAGGTACTTTATATCTTTTGCATGGGCACCCATTATCATGCCTAATGTGAAGTCTCTCAGATCCTTCTGCTTGCTGTTATTTTGCTGAATAGTTTCACACAAGTCTCTCAAAGCTAGTACTAGTGGATTAGCAGATTAGCGGGTTTTCCAAGTTTACTTCAATTCGATTTTGGGGCTGTCAGTGTATACAGTATTTGAGGTACCAGTACTGGTGCGCTTGATGCAGTGACAGTGTGTTAGACCCTGTTTACTAAATCATTTAAAGACGTTTCTGCAGATGAAACAATTGAAGAAAGTGATGTTGCTCCTTTTGCAGCAGGTCTGCCTAAATCTCTGCAGTATTTTGTTTGCGGTACTCCATCTCTCTCCTTCTTATCCTACAGCACTACTTCAGCATTGCACCAAATTATCTCTAAGCTGAGAGACAGGGACCTCACACTGAAACAAATAAATCACCAGGCACTGTGCTGTGTTCTCTCTCCTCCTGACTGTAATGGATGTAATCATTTATGTACAGAAATTGTTAGAAATGCAATTTTAATAATGATTTTTAGATTTTTACCTCATGACTTTTTCACCAAAGTCCCTTTTTTGGTGAAAAATAAATACATTTATCAAACTAGTAACAATCAACTGTCAGGGTTAAAGATCAAGTAGCCTCAAGTGTCATTTGAATTGCTTTTTATTATTTCCATTACTATGTTATGGTGTTTGTAATCATTCTGAATGGTTCTGGGTTCTGTTGCTCAAATATTGAGTTATTACCATTTTTCCTTCAATCTGCCCTTACCTGGCTAAGAGCTTGCTTTGTGCTTGTCTGGAGAGGCATAGTCCCCACCAGAGCATGTGAATAGAGAGGAGCGGCAACAAAATTCCTCTCCCCCGCTCCAGACAAAACAGCCATGCTCCGCTCACATGGTATTAAAAAATATATATTAAAAATAAATAAATTAGCCGTTTTTTCCCCCCACTGTGTTGTCGATTGCAGAGTGAAAAGATGTAATGTACATTCAGAAAGGAATGTTATTTAATCTTCCTTATAATTGCATAGTTTGACCCAAGTAAAAAAAAAAAAAAAAATCCCCAGTTATGATCAGCAAAGAAAAAAGCCTACATGAAGTGCTCAAAAAAGTTATCTAATTCAACTCAGACACTTTTGCATTATTATTAATTGGTACTGAAAAAATGCGTAAATTGAAAATAAAGCAAAAGTTAGGAAATATCATCTTGCAATTAACAGGTTCCTACCATAGGCACCTAACCCATCTGGCAGAAGGGGCACATGCCCCCCCACTTTGAATATGGGGGTTAAACTATATATTTTGCCCCTCCCCTTTTTTTCATTCATTATTTATGTATTGTACCTTATTGTGTTTGGCATTGGTTTGTTTTAAAATCTTAAAATAATATATAAAAATGGAAAAGTATTCAGAGGATGGGCCACAATTATAAACAATCACAATAACTTCTCCCTACATGAGCATATTGGTTTGACCCAAGGTCTGCACCGTGGCTAACATTAGCTAACAGTAAGAAAAAACGTTAAGTGAATTATTTATCAGTGGCACTGTTTAGATCTGACACTGTACAGATCACATTAAAATAGACCCCAGTGAGTATAATGTCCCAAATAGTTCTAAATTTTAGTTATACAAAGTAAATGAACATGTTTGTTTATGAACACTGCAGTGTGGGTCTGATTTATCTAGGTCGTTACACCGGAGAATCAAACTGTTAATCTAATCATTAACCTTCCAAGTTGCATTTCACAACTTTTTGTTAGATTTTGTGCTACAAATGATTATGCAAATTGCAATGTGGTGTAAAAAACCTTAATAAAACTGGCTGTGGACGTTGTCCTTAATATTCTAAGTTTAAAGGACTGAAGTACCGACACAGTATTCTTTTGTACATCCTGAGAGTTTTTTTCCTCATCGCCTCAGTTCCTCCCACTACACTACACCTCTGTTAGCAGATTTCCATTCATCTGAGGACTGTGTAATTTAAGCATCCCTTGGCTCAGGCTTTCAAAAGGGACATATTTCCATTTTCTAGAGCCACATGTCTGAAACTGTCTAGAAACTTATGACAACTGTCAATTAGTAATACAATATGTATTTCAATAACATTCTTTAACATCTGCATATAAATAAAAACTGTGTTTGCATGAGTATTTCCATAGTTTTTGTATTCTTCATGCCAAAAGCACAAACAAGACTAAAAAGAATAAAAGTACACTGTTGGAAGGTAATTAACCTGTTTAATGACACCCAAGTTATGGGCAGGGGTTGTGAATTCATGATAAATTCTACAGTACAAGTCTTATGTACAATATTACATATGAACGTTCTGGGCTACAGTATACTGTAGTTGTCTAAAAACAAATGACATGGTTTAAGACAGGGACAAAAATTCACTCAATCTGATTGAAAGTATCAAAATATCAGGTCTGGGAAAAATAATAAATATAAGTGAAACCAAATACATCAACGCGGGTTACAAAAAGAGGAATCATTAAATCTACTTCCGGAACCGAAGCTGCCCGTTGAGTTTCAGTTTTCTCCTGGAGGCTGCCGCTGTAGTGCTGGGTGAGATATGGAACGATCTCTTTGCAGTTTTCACCCTGGCTTGTCATCCGTCTTACTCGATGTCATCTTCAGCAAGGCTCTGTGCGCTCACAATACGCTGGAAATCAGGAGGGAATCAATGCATAAACTGCTAAATATCTACTGACTGAGCACTAACTTTACCAGAACTTATTACTCAAAACGATAAACAGTACAGTCAACTCATTAATATTAAATTTCAAGTGACCAGCAAAAAAAAAAAAAAAAAAGTCATTAATTCTTATTATCAGGAGTACAAGCCAAATGCATACGGTCAGTTTTAATTAAAGTTGCAGTAACACTGAAATCAAATTCCAATTACACTACAATGAAAAGTATTACACATTTAAAAGTACTGTGCATTTTATTAAAAAGTCTAAGTAAACTTTAAAAGTATGTTGCAAATACGGTTTAATAAAAACAGTTGAAAAGGCAACAGGAAGTTAAAGTATATTGCATGTGCAGTACTGTACTTTTAAACCGTTCAAGCCACTCCAAACAGCATTTGAAATTTGCATGTCCCAGTTGCTGCGCTAGTTTCTCAGCTTTATGTCTTGTGATTCCAGATACAGGCAAATTATTATTATTACTATTATTTGTTTATTTAGCAGACGCCTTTATCCAAGGCGACTTACAGAGACTAGGGTGTGTGAACTATGCAAATTCTGACCATGGGCATTTTTAAACAAAAGCCAGTGGTGTAATCCCTGAAATTTCTCTATGAATATTTCACTACAGCTCACATTTTGTCAATTTCTTCTTGAGTTTATGAACATTTTGGGCGATTTATTAGGATTTCAGGTAAGCTTTGTACTTGTGATAGTCGAATCTCCTGACAGGAAACAAAAAACTAAAACTTTGGTTAAAAAATAAAAGTAAATTTCGCTCTTGACCCACAGACCCAATTAACTGATTTTTGGTTGATTGTCTGAAGTCCAACGAAGGGTTTTATGATAATTTGAATGGAATTACATCATCGATTGAATCGAAATTATAATGGGCCGTTTGCAAAGGGTTAAGTGAATTTGTATTATAAAAAGTAATTCACAGTAAGCAACTTTGGCCGGGACCAATGTCAAATGTGTAGCATCGGGATATTCTTTTAAACCGAGTTCGTTTCAATGAGAATTGACTGTATATTAAAATCAGTATTATATAATGACTTCCCCTTTAAAAGTGATACAGAATAGTGGACAGATTTTCAAAGCATTTTCTCAAACCTTAAATAGAAGTTAGATGCACTATACAGCAATTACTGGTTTGTAGTTTACTAGACAACTAAATGTTTACACCACTTCAAATTTACCCAATGTTTTTTTAATTGTATTTTTAGAGAATATTTGTTGGTGTATGCGTAGTGAACACAACATTCTTTTTATCTGAAGCAAGCATTTTTATTGCAACAGAAACTAGCAATAAGTTTGATTTAAAAAAAAAAAAACACACACACCACACACTAAAAATAAAACTGCTTGTAAAACAGTAAATGAATAATAAAGAAAACCACAACCTTCTGCAACATCCCACTCTTAAGATTATTACACTGAAGGCAGAGACCGCTATAAAATTGTATTACACATAGAAATCTACACCCATATATTAAGAGGCAGTGACCTTATCCGAGGTATTCAGCTAAGTTTTCTGATATACTAAAGAGTAAATGTCCTAGATGTGAAATAGTAAAGAGGCACAGTTACAGACTCTCCACTTTGGATACATCTAGGTGAATGTTGCTCTTGCATTCTTCCTTGTCCCAGCAGCTATCCCAAACTACAGGGGGGTTTAAAAGAATGCACTAGCTTGAACTGAAATCCCAGAAACAGTACATTTTTGGAAGACATAAAAGTCTGTATCATGGATTCAATTCAAACTTCCTTAAAGACTTCTACATCTCATAATTCTAATATAGATGCCACTTTTAACATGGTTTGGTCTGCATGATGTTAAAGTTGATATGTTTAGGTATCAACATGCCAACTTAAAATGTATTATTTATCACTACATTTTGAAAAAGCGTAATAAATCTTATAGGGCTCAAGTGAACCAAATTCTGGGGAGGCGTGAACTAAATATTTATGGACTTAAGTTAAAAACGGAAAACTCACAAGAGGTCAAATGGAATGACCCTGCAGGACACTTTCATCCCAGACTTCCAGTTACTGTATTTAATGAGTCACTGTTCTACTGTGTTAATATAGAATGTAGTATAATGTTAAAGTCCACTACTACTTATATATTGTACAGTACCCCACTGGTGGATCGTTCTTATTTTTTAAGCCAGCAGTACATTTCAAACCCTGGTACATTTTTGTTGTGTGTCATTGGACTTCAAAAAATAAATAAATAAATAAATAAATTGGTTGATGATGTTGGTTTTGTCTAGCATCCTGCCACCCTCATCACATTTCAGGAAACTGGCCAACTTTAAATATACAGGTACCTACCTGACTGATTGTTGGGAGTTTGGTTAGCAGCATCTGGAACACTGGTGGGGGAAGCGTCTGCTGTAGGACCTGTAATAACTGTTGAGGCTGTCCGCAAACAGCAATGGCGTTCGTCAAGTGATCAACCCCCTTTTCATAGTCTCCTGAGCAGATGACAAACAATGGAAAAAGTGAGCCGGCAAAACACAGGCATATTGGGTAACTTAATATTTAAGAATTCTGCCGTTTACAGTATACAGCAGCTGCTGCTATTTGCAAACACATTAAAACTCATCTAGGAAATTGTCACTGCTGTATGTATCCATATTCAGTGTTAAAAGTACTTGTTTTACTTGCTGCACAGACTAGGTATTAAAATGGATGTTAAATGTATAACCTATTGTTCATGAATATTTATACATTTAAACAAGTTTGTCATCTGTAATCCCACTACTTCTTATAAAATATTGCTTGACTGGTAAACAAGTGCATTAGGCTATCTAAGTATTTATCGCTTTTGAGGCTTTACTTTATTGAGGTCAACAATTATTTTTCTTGAATAAGAAAGAGAACCATCAGCATATAACACATTTTATTTAAATGTACAGTAAATGGTAAACGCACAGTGATGCACAGTCACAAAATACCCCTTTCTTTTAAGAATTCAATGGAAATAACTTATTTAAATGGGAGATAGATAGATAGATGATGCAGCACTGGTAATGGATTGGATTTTGTTATTTAATACACTTAGGCAGGATACACACTTAAACAGGGCTTGAAAGTAACTTTTTCATCCACAAGCCAGCAAGGCTTAAGTTCAACTGAAAATAATTTGTGTCCGTCCTCACCATATGTCCTTTTAAGAGTTTAATAGTAACAACAAAATCAACATATAACAGATCAACAGATTTTTCAAAAACCACTCGCCATGCACCATAGGTTCTTTGAGAAATTACCTCTCTTAATATCATCTCACAAACCCACTTATTGTCACGTTTTGTGCAGCCTGTCAAATGCTGTGCGGCCCGGGCTTTACTGAGTACCCACAGGATAGAATTAACTGCCAACGCATATAATAACCAATAATCATATCGGCTAATAAACTGACATCTTCTGCAGCCTGTCAAATGCTGTCTTACCAGTATACAGTTCAGTTACAAAACACCGACGTCTCTAAAATTTCCTTCAGCATTAGTTTTATTTCTTTTTTTCTCGCACTCATTATGTGCCGTCATAGGCAAACGTCCGCCGGATTATGCCTGCACGGCAATCCTGATATAAAGCAGGGTCATCTGTGTGTGTGTGTGTGTGTGTGTGTGTGTGTGTGTGTGTGTGTTTTAACGACTTAATTTCAATCTGAAATATGCTTGTTAATTAACATTACTGTTAACATTGTCAAAATCATTGCTTTTCTGTCCTCCCTTTCCTACCAATTTACTCTACTCGGGCATTTTAGTATGTGAAATCAACCCACACATGGCAGGTGGGCAGGCTCTAATTTCTAACACTTAAACAATATATAGTTAAATGGGTAGACTGTATAAAGGTTTGTTTAAAGCTTTATGTAAGCTGTAATCACTATGTGATTAAAGTTAAACAGTAAAAGGGTTATACTTTATACATTACAGCAGGTGTGGAGGCAATGCCCTACATGTGAAAGATACACTTTGGATAAATCTACATTTTGCTCTGGCATTCCTTATTGTCCCAGCAGCAAAAGAGAACTGAAGCCTTAGTGCAATCACATATATGTTTACTTTGTATAGGTGTTACAAGAGACAAAGGTTTTACCAGTCAGTGCAGTTACTGGTGTACCTTACCCATTTCCCAAGTTAACATTATATAGTCCAAGACTAGTGCAAAGTAGGATTTGTAAAATCAACTGATTACTATTCCAGGACAAAGTTTCTTTTGTGTAAAATAAAACCATTACAAGAGTCTTACCTTGTGCTAATAATTCCTCTCCCAGTTGAATTTCTTCAAGGAAGAATTTTTGAACTGCTTCAGCATCTTTTAGATCTGGCAACTACCAGTAAAAAATAAAAAAAAAGAAAAAATGGTCAACATAATTAAGTAATTCCCTATTCATGATACATAGTTTACATTGATACAAAAAAACATATGCTTTACATTTATTTGTAATTTATTTGGAACTCATTTGTCAGTTTGCAGCATTTATTTAATTCAGGAACGGTACAACAAAAAAGTGTTTTAAAGTGGAGCTGTGTTCTTGTTAAGCAGCCTTGGATAAAGGCGTCTGCCCAATAAACCAATAATACTCAAAGGCGACAGTGAAAAGAAACAAAATTCCGACATCAAGTGCAGGTGTGTTTTTAATTAGAAACCTGTGCTCAAAAACAGAAATTACGAGCAACACTGATTTGCCATAAGTTTAAGATCTTTGGCTTTACCTCCCAACTAAATTTAAATACATTAAAATGAAATCAATTAAAATGTGTCTTACCCTGGAAACACCAGCTTTATCCTTAGCAAGTTTCTGCTTTCTCCTACCTGGACAAAAAGAAAGAATAAAAATAAATGCGCGGTATTGAGTAAGGCACTGCAGCTAGGTCTTGTAAGACCAACAATCTGGTAAAAACAATAGTTGCATCTTTATGCATCTTATGCACAGACACCACAGCAGAATTCTAGAAGCCAGTGAGGAAAAAGTTAGGTTATAGGGTTTCCAATTGAATACATCAGGCAAATGCACTACCAACCTACCACAGATTGACCAAAATGTGTTATTATTATTATTTGTTTATTTAGCAGACGCCTTTATCCAAGGTGACTTAGTGACTAGGGTGTGTGAACTACGCATCAGCTGCAGAGTCACTTACAACTACGTCTCACCCGACAGACGGAGCACAAGGAGGTTAAGTGACTTGCTCAGGGTCACACAATGAGCCAGTGGCTGAGGTGGAATTTGAACCGGGGACCTCCTGGTTACAAGCCCTTTTCTTTAACCACTGGACCACACAGTGGTCTTCAATCCAAATAACGAAAAAGGGTACCTTTTCTAACTAGAGTGAGTACTGCTCTAGATGTGAAATAGCAAGGAGACACTGAAAGACTCTTCACTTTGGATAAATCTATGAACATTCTTACTCTTGCATTTTTTTTTGTCTCAATATTAAATTGTCTTTCTATATTAAAGCAAGTGCTCAATTGAAAAACTCTGAGATTGAAATCTATGTGACTGCTCTTGCTTTCTGCACTGAGACAGCCTGAGACTACCTAAATCCATGATCTGGCATCATTCACCACGAACTAAACTGCCCATTGTAAATCTCAACTGCATATTATTTTTATTTATGTTTTAAAATAATTTCTTGCTTTTCCTGTTGCAAATACAGGGCAAAATATATTCAGATTTATCATAAGCATACACAACATAGGCACGCTAAATGATTAATATACAGTATTGATATAGATCAGGGGCCGTACTACAGAACAATTTCCAAACTTGTTTTCTTATCTCTCAAGGCTAGGATTACAAAAGCGTTTCCTAAGTCAGCAGTGTATACAATTTACTAAGTGTCTCATTAGTTAGGAAACCCGATCTAATGCCAATCTTATCCGTAAACGACCGATCCGAGTCTGAATAGAGCAGGTTACAGCTTGAGCTTCAGGTAACTGTCACCAGAACATACATGTTTTTAAGTTTATGTGTCTCGGTTCAGTTGTGGAAAAAAAACGCTGAGCTCTAAATTCTACTGGACGAGAATACAGTTTTGATTGCAGAAAACTCTACAATAATATCTAGTTAACAACAAGAAATAAATACCGGTATTAAAAAAATTAAAATTAAAATTAAATTTAAAAAAAATAATCAAGCAATACTTCAGTTTCAATTTCAGTCATAAACACCATTTTATTTTAATTAGGAATGCCAACAGACAACAGTATCCCGCAGGCTAAAGTAAAGCTAAAAATAAGAACAGTACTGTGATGTTCGTGTCTCAGTGTGAAAGAAAGTGCGAGATATAATTGTGCACATTAAAAAGAGTCCAAACTTGTATTTTGAGTTACATTAGATATATGAGCCGCTGGTTATAGTTCAATGGAACGTCTTGCTGTGTAATACAATAACACAACAGAATCAACACAGACTACTTCATATCTTACAAGTACTCCTCAGTGAAGTTTAAAATCTAAATGATCATAATCACTGACAGTAGCTTGTAAGCGTGTCTAACTCCATGCTGTCCTGTACATACACGATGAACCACCTTCTCTCACGGGAGGTGGGGCTACATCTAGACGTTACACGTAGCTTGCTGTTAAAGGTATACGTCCCAAAATATACGAATGGATCATTATGGTTCACTAACGAATATGGTGTATATAATAAGACCTAAATACCCAGAAATATTAGTGCAGTACAAAACGTAATCTAAAGCACAACAATAATAGATGTACATCATTCTCTCTTTGTGTTTTGCATGGTTTGTTCAGATCTTTCAGAATTTTCTTTTTCTAACCAACAGATAGGAAAGGCTCCACCAAGTCCTAAATTGTTAGGAAAGAAACTTAGGAAATGACCAAGTTAGGAACATTCTGTAATATGCTATCTCCTATCTTAAATGAAGATAGGAAAATAAGTTAGGAGAGCACTTTCTGTAATATCAACTCTCCTAAACATATAGTTAGGACATTCTATCTCTGAAGACATGATAGGAATATCACATAGAATGCTTTTGTAATATGGCCCCAGAATTGCAGGGTGAGCAATAAGAATTCCATTGCATAGCATTTTGGCCCAATCCAGATTATACTATAAAACGGAATTAAACAATGCTGAAGTGTTTAGTAAAAAACTAAATTTGAGTATTTTTGCAATCCCTTTATTGTATTATATTATTTTTTCACTGGAATTGTGAATTTAAACATTTACCGGTTATTAAAAACCAGACATTTGTTTACCACTCATTTCCAGTTTTTAATAACCATGCGCAAACAATGCCCGAGGGGAAATATCACAGCTCAAGTGAACAGAAAAAAACTGCCTAGATGTAGCTGCTCTGTCCATTAATGATTCAGGGTTAGGAGGCAGTGTGGTCCAGTGGTTAAAGTCCAGGGCTTGTAACCAGAAGGTCACCGATTCATATCCCACCTCTGCCACTGACCGACTCACTGTGTGACCCTGAGCAAGTCACTTAACCTCCTTGTGCTCCATCCTGCGGATCAGATATTAAATCAATGTCCTATTGTAAGTGACTCTGCATATAATGCACAGTTCACAGCCTACCTTTGTAAAGCGCTTTGTGATGGTGATCCACTATGAAAAGTGCTATATAAAAATAAATATATTATTATTATGAGGGATATCTTGGGTCCAGATAAAGCCATGGAGTTTTTTTCTTTCTTTGTTTTTTTTTGTTTTTTTTTTAAAAACACTACAAGAGCTTGTAACTCAGGCACCATTTTTTTGTATTAAACATTGCGGGCAACCTCTGCCTGAGTCAATGCCACCCACCACCCTTTTGTCTTAACAACAACTTTACACCCCCTGGGCGTTGACTTAGCAGAATCCGGACTATAATCAGAACCAACGTAGGCAGCTTGGGCTGATGCATTTCATATTTCATGGGGAGGGTCCTGTTTCCACCTTATACACATATCACAGATAAGCACAAGGTCAGTGAACTTTCCCAAAGGACAATCAAGCAGCTGGTACTGGGACCCAGTACTCTGCATGACTACTGACCACATGGGCTTAAAAGTGCAAGGTGCACTGGTCAAGACACCAAATAATCAACACAGTCATATACAGCATCTCTCTACACAGTGGCAATTCAGTTAACAGATTATATTCACGCCAGTTGTCAAAGTCTTTGTGAAGACTTTTTTACCAATGAGCTTAACAGGATCGCTTGTTGACTAAATTATCCTATCAGCAACACCCTGTTACAAAGTAATAGTAAGCAATAAACAATGATGAATTAGTGTGAATTCTAAATGTATTTCACATAATTGAGCACAAGGCCCACATTACAGTACAATGTGACGATATCCTCATTTATAAAATACATCCAACTCCACGCCATCTATTCCGTACCATATTCAAACACCTGGGCGTCACACACAGGCCTACATAAGTTCGTACACGAGTGCCAGGCTGCTGTCGATCGGCGTGTTTACATTAAACCTAGTTTTCTATATTTCAAAATGTAACGCGAGTCAATATACACAGATGGGACAGGTAAATATGTAATACTGTAAATACCCATAAATATTATTAACAAAAGTAGCTAGAATAGAGGAACAAAAACGGAAGAACTTGCCTTGACTTTAGGCTAAACAAGTTTGGTAGGTGGATGTTGATCTTATTTTGACACAGAATTAAATCAATGTAGTGGTATAATTATTGCATGTCTGCACCTTACAAATAATTCATTTTATTTATACTAGTATTACTGAATACACATATTCAACCCTGTTATATCCAACTATCACCCTTGCAGCTTTAACCTCCCGATCCCAAGCTCTGCGAGATCTCTCTGCCCTTGTTTCCCCACATAGGCAAGCCGAAGACACTCACGTTCCCGCAGTCGGTTCTTGAAGTTGGGGTCATTCCGTCTTTTCCTGTCGAAGTAGATGCAGTAACCGACGAAGAGGGCCCCGCAGACCCCGGCGGCGATCGCACTTGTCTTGCCCCCCATTGTCTCTTAGCGGCACAGCACCTTGCGGTGTCTCAGCGACGGGAAAACTAGACGATCAAGAGGATAAATCAGAGAAAACGCATAACCCTCGACTCAGAGTGCACCTTCCACTGGTGAAAAGGACCCTAGCCCTCAATCGCTTCCATCATCAACCGGTAACTCGGGCTTCTCTAGCTCGAAGCCTGATTAAAAACACACAAAAAGGTAATTCAGTGTAACATTATGTTCGCCCGATATGCATTTTTAAATTACTTTTTTCTACTGTTTCCCTTTTATACCTATTAACGACCAACCTTATAAAATAATTAGAGGATTATTTTAGGCACTTGTACTGAACCACCGTGTATAAGGGTCCTCCCAGTAAGTCAGTCACAGTATTGCCAGGTCCGCGGTTTTCCTGCGGAATTGGGCTACTTCGGTTGCTGGCCTGGCATGAATGTTGAGTTGTCCCTTCAGAGCTTCCGTACGAATCTGTTGATAATGACGAGTGCATGAACTGTACTTGGGGCTTGTAGTTTTTATCAAATTTATGCTTGGTATATTTTCTTACGAAAGCTTTTGGTTGTTTGTTTTTTTTTATGTATAGGCCTACGTGTTAATAATAAGCTTGCTTTCAGTTAAAACAAATAATTGGGCTATTTTTTAAGTGACTATAAACCCAGCAGAAATCTGGCAACCCTGGTCAGTCAGCAGATAGTTCAAGACAGCTCTTTTGAAGTTGAAGTACAATCATCTTGTTGGTATCAAATACCGTGATGTGCTCTACCTAACAGGAAGTTATAAGGGTGACCTGTTCAGGGTCTAAACCTTGCGTTTCAAAAGCAATCTGGTACATTTCGTCGTTTTAAGAGTCACAGGACTTGTTATTATTATTATTATTATTATTATTATTATTATTATTATTATTAGTTTATTTACCAGACACCTTTATCCAAGGCGACTTACAGAGACTAGGGTGTGTGAACTATGCATCAGTTTCAGAGTCACTTACAACTACGTCTCACCCGAAAGACAGAGCACAAGGAGGTTAAGTGACTTGCTCAGGGTCACACAATGAGTTAGTGGCTGAGGTGGGATTTGAACCGGGGACCTCCTGGTTACAAGCCCTTTTCTTTAACCACACACTGGACCACACTTTTTGAATTTCATCACAGCCTCCTGTGATGGAAGTCAAAAAGCCTGTACTGTGCATTTGAATATCGAGCCATATGATCAAGATTAGATCCAGGAAAAAGTTAGATTTTTTTTTGATAATCTGTATACCTGAATTAAATTATTTATTTGAATGAATTGCAGTGATGTAGGATCGTTTTTTGTATTTAAAAGGAAACCATATGAAATAAATAACAAAAGCCACATGGAATTAAAAATAATAAAATAAATTTAAAAAAACGTACCTGCTAAATGACTGATTCTTAACCCTTTACTGCATGACTTTATATAATTATTCACACAAGGAACAGTATCTTTAAATGTATAATACTGTTTTATTAAAATATGAATATCTTTCACTTAGAAGTACAGTAGAAAGAAGATATTTAAAAAGGTTGAGAATTTATTGATTTGAGCTTAAACTTTCAGTTTAAAATCTTTAAAAATATAAAAGAAACATTTACTGCAAATCTAAACAATGCACACAACTTGAATAATGAATGAATGCAATTGAAAGTAAATGACTAAATAAATCAATAAGCATTGATTTGGCTGTCATTTTGTTGTGATCTTGTTTTCATCAAAATGGTCTGTCCCACTCAGTAGAGGGCATAACTAAAATCCAAGATGACCACCGGCTGAATTTGGTGCATTAAAAGATATCTTTACATGATTAAAACACATTTTGGGGGCATTTTGATTTCAGATACGCATAAGTTAGTTAAAAAACAAAATATAATAATCTATTTGGGATTTTGTTTGTTGACATCTAAAATTTTATTTAAACACCCTACTTAAGGGCCCTCACACCACAAGAAGCTAATTATACCTGGAACATTACTAGGTTAAAGAAAGCTGTTAGTTTGCATGCCTTACTTTCAGGTATCCGGTTACACTTCAACTTCTAAGGTCAATTCACCTCAGCAATGTATTTGGGGGCAAAGTAATGTGTAAGTCAGGGGAATAGCTGGTTGGTTATGAAAGGATGGACGGTGTTGACGAGATAGATAATCTGTAACTCTACAGGCGAAATGACCTAATAAATGTCGCACTACTTGAAAATAAGGCATGGGAACTGCAAATTGTGTTTAGTATGATGCATTTACAGAAAACATTTTCTAGAACGTATGCTTAAGAACTGTACATGTGAGACCTAGGCTGCATACCTACTCTCAACCCTTTTTTGAGTTGATAGGTTTCCAGGTAATTGGGAACGCTTTGTTGAATGAAGATGGATGATAAGATTTGAAATGCATTAAAACACGTATGAATATGCAGTAGAAGTAGGCGTCCGTCAGATATGTCAAAATATTGTATCTCAGGAGTCATTATCCTAGTTGCTTTATAACGTCTGGACATTATAAACGAACAATGTCACATACATCAGTGTGTCTAAAACACAAAGTATGTGTGGTACACCATCTATATACAAAGAAAGTCAGTGACAATTATTGCTAAACAAAGCACTGTAATACAGTACTTGACAATTTACAAAATAGTATTCCAAAAACAGTTCTTACATTCTCAGTCAATGTCAAAGTAAATCGGACAGTTTTTTTGGGTTTTTTTTTGCACCTTGCGTGTTAACGCAAGACAGAAGCAACAAGAAAGTGTGCACACAACAAACTGTGAAATAATCTTTGCAAATTTTTAACATGGTTAATTACTTGAAGTGACAGCATGTAAAAAGTGAAACTGAATTCCCAAACGCTCACGCCATCTTTTTTTTAATCTGCAGCTGAATCCATTCTGTCCTGCGAAGAGCTGAATGAACTGTTTTAGACTCATATTAAAGTGTGCATTGATCAGCTTCCATCACTAGTTCAGTAGCACGTGTATATAACACATGCTAGAGGTCCAGTGGTTAGGGTTTTTTATTTTACAGGATCGGATATGACAGGTTCTACTGTAATTGTTTAAGTATCAAGAATGAAACCAGGTTATTCCTAGTGATTAGTGATCTGTATCTTCCATATAGATTTATATATAGAAACATTTTACAGATTTACGCTTGTTGTAAATGTCGCCTTGTTTTCCACTGGCGAGCTCACCAGCTCCAGTCGATGAGTTTGTTGAATGAACATTGAGCCAGCATTGGAAATCAAACAGCCGTCATTGTTGAGATCAGAAAAGATTTTTAGTGGCGTTGCTATTCAACGTTGAGTTTAGGTATGCAACCCTACATAGCAAATGATGGAAGTGCACATAAGGTAAGATTTGTGGAATTACTTCATTACCAATAACCTTTTTGTTAGGGCCAATAATCTAGATCTGCTTCAATATTGATTTTTTTCTAATGAAGTATCAACCAGACGTATACAGTTTGTAATTAAGTTTTCTTTTGTATTCTCCTTTGAAGTAAAAGCACTAACATCCCACTTTACTGTGATTAAGATGAGAGACTGTTCCTATTCCTCTCAGCTTGCTGTAAATATGTTGAGACTGATTACAGGTTTGATAACTCCTGCAATACCTAAGCACCAGCCTGATAACTCAAATTGTTGGCACCTGATCAAGTGGACTGTGTGCAGTTGTTATATTGTTACAAGTGGCTGCAACTGTTGACAGTGTTTGAATTCAGAATTTTGCCTGCAACATTTATAATAAATATACATATTATCAAACAGAACCCAGTGACTATATACAGTACAGGGTTCATACACTTTTTTTTTACCACTAAAGACCTAAGTATTTTCCAGGAATTCTCAAACTTAGTTTTAAGTTATCAGTGTTACACATATTGTGTTAAACAAATAAAAAGATCAACATTATTATTAGCCCATTAAAATGTTACCTTTTACAATAATCTGGTGTTAGTGGCTTCAGGTATTAGCTAGCTTTTTCAGCTATACTGCATATATGTGCCATGCTTTTCCTGTAATACAGGACATACAATCTGTCAAATTTCACAGCACTTGCTAAACAACCAAACTAAACCAAGAATATTTTGCATGAAAAAGACAATTTCCAGGTTCCATTATGAACGCTGCATAAAATAAGCTTTACAATCAAAGTTTAATCTTTTATATGTCATACAAATGCAAAACATCACAAGCAGAATCATGTACATTTTATCTGTGTTTGTCAGATATTTACAAATTTCTTGCCATTTTTTTGCTTAAACTTCTTTTTCAGTCCTTTGTTTTTTTCATTCCCCATCCCCGGGCTTTGCCATTTCTCCCTTGAACGAGTTTGAAAAGTTTCCTCTGCATGGCTTTCCAGGTTTTCCCCTGAACGAGTTTAATGCATTTCCTCTGCCTGTGTTTGGTGGTCCTGCTCCCTTCGGCAGGGTTTTAGCAGGTTCTTTCATCTTCTGTGCTGGCTTTGGCTTCTCCTTCTCTTTCTTCACAGAGCGCTTCACTCTTATTTTTCTTCCCATAAGCACAGAGTTATCAAGCTTCAGTGCAAGCTGGACAGCATCTGTACTCTGCGTGCAAAAAAAGAATTAGGGAGCCAACTATCTTTCCCCAGTCTGGGTAACACAGTGTTTAAAGTGCTTTTTCTCTTAAGTATACAGAGCACCTAAAGGGACATGGTGAATTATAAAAAGGTTAGTATCTCGTGAGCACAATGTAATATCTTGCTGACTGCAGCAGACACTGGTGTTCTCATGGATAGGTTAGGAGACGTTCAATGTATTTTGCTGCTCATGGCATAACAGCGAACATACAGACTTTTAGACTCATGCTATTTTAACGTAAATACATTTTTTATTGCATCCAATTATATTGTCTTACTGTCATTTCACCTGGTTACAAAAGCAAATGCGAAGGGAGTAATTCTTGTTTCAGGATTTGCGACTTATTTATCTTGATTTATCATGAAGAAAAATACGCACATATATGCCTTTTACACTAACTTGTGCTCATGAGATAATAACTTTTTTTAATTCACCCCATGTCCGTTTAGAGGTTCCGTATACAAGTACCCAAGGTACTTTATTTATTTATTTTTGTTTTCATTTTATATAACATTTACCGGGTACAAATAATTAATTTCCCAGTTTCTATGTGAGAAACTGTGTAAGTTAAACATCCACAGGTCTCATCCCCATGTAAGAACTAAAATTGGTCAGTGAGGAACAATATAGACTGCAGTCATTAAAGTTGGTTCCATCATTGCTTCTGCAACTATTTAAACATATTTGTAGACTCAATAGTCCACCGTCTCTATATTAATATATTGGTACTTGGCTTGCAGCCGTGAAATGTTGTACTGGAGGGTTACAAATGTAGTTCCAAAAGCCTACATTTCCTTACCTCAAAGAGCACATAATACATAATACATTACAAATCCTTTCCCCATGCCAGTGTCCCGGTCTCTCACCAGTCGCACCCCTTCTACCTCTCTACAGTCTTGAAAATGCCCCCACAACTCTTCCTTTTTAATGTCTGAAATAGCAAAAAATACACAGCAACTGAAATCTGCAATCTACAGGATCACCACAAGAGGGAGATGCCTTTGTATAAAAAGCTAAAGTCCCATATTGCTTTGTTAACCCCAGCTCAATATGAATTGGCAAACATGTCTCAGTGAATAATACATAATACTATTCTTGATATATCTTTCCAACAGATGACTGTAAAGCTCTGGGAATTATGTACCATATTTATCTAATACTAATGTATTATTCATGCACTCATCATGTTTTCCAACATAAAAAGCAACACTTACCATATGTGAGATTCCCCACAAAAATGGACCTCTTGTGGTCATGCTGGAGGGCAATAGAACAAACTAAATTAATTTTATACTGAACACAGACAGAATGTTTTCAAAGTCAATATATATACAGTTTGTAAACAAGTTCTGCCCTCTACATACAAGTTTATTCTGGGCTTTTCTTTTAAGAATGACTTGAACTGGGGAGTCTGTTGAATTGCTGTGTTTAGTGTTACTGAATTACTTAAATGATTGCAAAACCTTTCATACGTGCAGGCCAGTAGTGTAAATAAATAACTCGACTTTGTATATGTATTCAAGACAGAGGTCAATGATATATACATAATCAAAACTAGTTAAGCAGAATTAGCCAGTCCCCAAAGTAGCTGAATTCAACAGGTGACTATTTAAGACACTACTGAAAGCAGTTAAACTTCCATTTTTTCTGTTACAGGATGTTTTAACACTTTAATTAATTATCTACCTAAGAGTGATACTGACAAATGCAATCACAACCTGAGGTGAAAATGAATTAACATGAAACCTATTTATAAAACCGTTTATACTGTTAAGACTTGAGAACATGCAGAATAATTCCCAGTGAAGACAGGCTGTGCTGTAAAGCATTACTTACTGCAGCAGACTTGCATGCACGGTCCACTCTGATATGGTAGCCACTCTCTATCTCTGTGCCATTCCCACAGAAAGGAACAACATCGTGTTACATTCCACTTCGCTTCACAGTTTTTTAGCATTTGCTTTTATTCTTTGCTCTTTGGCATTCATAAAAGTAGAATTACCTTTTTAAAGCATTTGCTGCATCGCTTTCTGCCTTGAAAACAACATAAGCATTGGTGCTGTGCCTTTTAGGATGAACCTTGCGTCTGCAGAGAAACGGGAACAAACCAGGTGGTGTTAAGAGCAAGATTAGTCACTTCAGCTCCACAGTTTACTGCTCTAAAACTGGTGTGCCCACAGCATGAACCAGCTGTTTTGCGAGAGCTAGGAGGAGTACAAACAAATCTTCCTCTGCCTGTCAGATATAAGCATCAGTGACACAGAAACAGGCACCACCTTTCCCAGTGGAAACAGGATTGTTACTGGATGCTGTGCTTCATAACATAATATAAATGTATCTGCATTAAAATAAAATTGTATGTTACATCGTTAACTGCTGCATCAAGATTTAAAAGTACTCTACATTTGTATATTATTGTTATCTATGTCATGTCAAGCCAAGTAGACAAATGGCTTGTGCTTTCACCAGCTTTGTGTTAATAGCAGCACTATCATTATACAGGGCGATTCAAAATCATTTGAAATTTGAAAAGTTGTAATGAGAAAGGAAAAATGTTTATTTATCAAAATGTTACAGCGACATACACTAAACTGTATCTTCAATCATAGGTGATAAGAAAGTGATGCAAAAAGAATACAAACAACATTTTAATATGCAATGCATGCTTTTCATAATGTCACACAAGTGTGAAATACAAAATTCGCCAAAACAGACTTACTGTATAGCTGCTGCTTTCCTTGGAACAGTTGCATCTTCTCTTGTCTGTATTGGAAAAAAATACATATTAAAGTTTCCTTTTTAAAATATATATATATATATATATATTATTTTTTTTAAGAATATCATTAAAATGTAGTAAGATATGTACACATTTGATAATATCACAGTCTGAATATTAATAATATCTACTATTTTTAAAGCTGCAGTATCCTATGATACTTTTCCATTTTAAACTGAAGTATTGTTTTTAGGCTTGGGTATTTACTACATCATTCGATAGACTTTCTGTGCACTCAGCTTCATCAGAAGGCAAACTTACTTTGAAAGTTAACCTCTCCAACCTTGATAAAAGAAAACTTACCACTGAACGAAAATGTAAAGACTCAATGGATCCATACTCTTTGAATACAGCTTTCAACATCTGTAGACAAAAGAAACACACAAGTAGTACATAATAGGGCTTCTGATTTTCAGTGTTTTACCCCGACTTTTCTACTCTCCTTTAAGAATTAAATTGATACCCTTTAAGCCAATCTTGTATCTCAATCACAACCGAGAAACGTGTTAAAATTGATTTCATTTACGGGTTTCTTCTGTGAAACAACTAAATGAGCTTTTAAAATCACCCAAGACTTCATTTTTCAATTAAAATCAGAACGTACAAACAAGACTGGTGACTAATCTTTATTAAAGCTATAATGAAAAATAAAGTATTTTATGCTGGACACACTTTATTAGCATCGTTATGCATAACTGTATTTACATTACTAAAGTCGCTTCTGCTTTTAAATGAAAAAGTAAGACTTATGATTTAAAAGCCCATTCAGTTATTTCACAGAAAAACCCAGTAAATTAAATCAATATTACTAAACGCGTTTCTCAGTTGAGATTGAGAGACATGAATGGCTTAACATGTATTAATTACATTTTTAAAGGAGAGTATAAAAGAGGGTAAACCACTGAAAATCAGTTGCCCTAATACATAACACGATATCATTCATTCTTAATTTAACATTGAAGAAATATGCCTGGAACAGTTGAACCCAATGAGCCCCTGATTTTAACCTCATAAAAAGGACAATGATAGGGTAAGGTACTTCTGTTACAGTGTCTGACCCCTACAGGTGAAACTTGGCTCGTTTGTAGTGTGATTAAGCCGCTCACTTGGGAATTGCATGGTCGCTTGTTCAAGGCCCAGCCTCTGTCCTATTACAGAAGGGATTTAACCTTTACCAGATTCTCACTGCTCCATGCTAATAAAAGCAAAAAGAGGCTGTTGTGCATCCACATTATCCCTGTATACAAAGCCTTTGATATTGACAGGGCCATTTTAAAAAGTGTTTTTTGAGATGGTCTTCATTAAGACAGAATCACATGGAGAAGTTGTAACAAAAGCACTAACAAAGCAAGACTGGTTCAGACTGGGGAGCCCGTTTTATGATTAATGCCGCCACTCTAAACTGTATACACCTGCCTTTTCGCAAACCTCATTTCAGTTTTTTGGTTTGTTTTATATGTGGTACTTTTAGAGAGTGGGACAATAATCACCCTCCGGGGAAACTCCAGCTGGATTAATATAAAGTATATAAAATCAATAAATATACTACTCGAATACTTTCATCAAGTTTCGAATACTTGTTCATTTCTAAAACAAATGGAAAAATGCGCATACTTGGCACGGTATTTTTGAGTGAGGAGGAAGTTAAAAGTGATCAGCCACTACAATTGTCACCTCACTGATAATTGACAGGGAGGCGGGCGCCCTTCATTACCTAGCTCTGCTATTGGCTAAGGGTGTACATGAGCAATGAAAATGGCATCAAAAAAAAAAAAAAAAAAGCAGCGTGGAAATATTTTGAAAAAAGTTAAACGAGACCACTGTGCAATGTGATCTCTGCAGCAGAAGTATTTCGCTTTGTAAATCAACAAGTTCATTGCTCAATCATCTCAAATGCAAGCACCCATCTTCTACTTGGGATGAAAACACAGAATGTGGCAAAAAACAAACAAGCATAGCATCTTCAGCGATGTGATGCGTCTCTGGGGCTGGGGGGAAAGAAAAAAAAAAAAGTTTTTTTTTTTTTTTTGTTAAAAGTTAACTAATTTGGATTTTGACTGCAAACTACCTGGGCAATGTGACGTTACGCTGTTTTTGGTCTGCTACTCATATCGGCTTGATTTTTTTTTAATTATATTATGGAATCAGCAAGTATGGGTACAGTACATCTCGTTTTTTTATGTTATATACTTATTATAGCATAGATTTTATTGAGCAAACATATTTGGTTGTGCTTTGTTAGTAAGCTGTCGTGTTTTGTGTTTTATACGAGTTGTCAAAGGGTGTTAAATGCAGTTGAAAGTTTTGAAGGTTCTTTTTTTATAAAGTTCTGCGTTTTATAGTTAAAACCCCTCTGCTGTGTGTTATTTCTTACTTCTTGTTGGAATAATTTTTTACTTTGAATACATTAGATGCCTAAAGCCCCTTTCACAATGACATGCTGTACCAGGGTCAGAACTTACCCGGGTCAGGACCCGGGGTCATGCAGGTCAGGTAGACGATTTCACACTGCGTTTGATAGGATTACAATTGCAAGACTTCAAGAAAACAATGTCGAGGTCTTGCCGTGGCCAGCTTTTTCTCCTGACCTGTCCATTGGAACATCTGTGGGACCAAATCGCCAGTGCCATCCACAGTAGACAACCGTGACCAGCTGGCTGCAGCTGCACAGGAAGAGTGGAGGAACATCCCACAGCAGTCTATCCAGAGGCTGATGAGGTCTATGCGTCAACGCTGCCAGGATTGTGTTAATGCTCAGGGAGGTCATACCCGATACTAAAAACAACAGACAAAATGTAAACAACAGGATTTCGAATACACCGCTCAGCTGAGAAACCAGTATAGCTGAAATGTGACGTCATTAGCTGCAAGTAGCCTATAGGTTGTGGCCGTAATTTCCTTAAGGCACACGCAGATAAGGCGCACTATGGTATGCTAATGAGTCCCACAGCGTGCACCTTAAGGGGCATTCACCTTAATAAATACCACCTTACTTGGAGAAAAAAGGCGAGCGTTAAAGGTTTGTGACAGCACACGCCTTACTTCCATTTTTAAGGTTTAGTGAATGAGGCCCTTTGGGGTCTTAGCTTCTTGGTGCAGCTGACAGGCAGGTTACCCACAAACACTGTCCTTTTATTCTTTACCCTCTCCTCTGCCTTGTTGATAGGCCTCTTCTTTCTGTGGAGTTCCTTCTCATCTTCTGATTCCTGGGTGCTCTTAGCTTTCTTTTTTGGTTTTGCATTCTTTTTCACTCCATCTTCATCATCAGCATTTTTCAAAGAGGAAAAAAAATACATTTTCACTTCACGAAGTTAAAGCTGTCATCAAGTTTCTCAAATGTGGATTTCTGTTAACCCAATAAAAACAAATCACTTTATCTTGGCAGTCTGTACAGCTTTCGTGTCAACATGTCAACTTCCAACAGCTGTCATCACCCAATGCTTCATAGCCTGCTGCCTCATGCAATTGTACTATGAAACAAAAGGTGCCGTCACATAATCGATCAGTAATATAACCACACTACACAGATTGGAGTCCCCACTCTCACCTGTCTTCCACTTTCTTCTCGGCAACTGTAAGCCATTTTTCTTTGACAGGCTTCTGCTTTTTCGCTGGTGGCTGCGACCTCTGGACTGTAATTTTGTCAACCACATCTTCATTCAGCTCTCTTTTCTTAGGACTTGGCTACATAAAACGAAACAAATGTTCATCCGAAACAATACATGATGCAAAGGCACTATAATTAGTCTTTCTGCAACAATAAGTAATCAGAAAACAGCAGCATAACAGAAGGAGGGCAGTGACAATACTGGAAATAACAACAATTGAGAAAATGCCTAATTTGCCCAGGTGCATGTAGGCGTAAATGCTGTCAGGAAGAGGAAAAAGAAAATCTGCTTGTATAAAGGGCTGTGAATGCACAGAATACAGTTCACAGAGCTTACTTTTGGTGCAGTGACAAATACTGGATTGACAAGTGAATGAGTATTGAATAGAGATGCCAGAGCATCGGCGCTGTTGACGGGTTTACTTTGGAACAGACTGCCCGACACTTGTCCAACTACATAACTTTCTGGGGCTGAGATTGCTTTTGTTGAATAACTTAAAAAAAAAACACAACAAAAAGAAAAACAAAACACCATTATATACAGTATGTATTAAAATAACATTCAAATAAATGGACCAAAAGATTTACATCCTGACCACGTTTCTTTTTCATTGTAACAACCACGTTTCTCCCACCGATTGTATTTTATTCACTTGATGTTTACAGGTTTTTTGTGTACATATATTTTTTATATTTTAGAATCCCAATTGTGTATCATTGTAACACTTTTGTAGAGCTTTCTCTCCTACTGTGGAAAGCAATACCTATCAGCACCTCACGTTTTTTTTGTTTTTTTTTGTGGTGCGCACAATCTTTCGCCTTACCAGAAACAAAACCAAACATACTTTGGTTCCTATTGATATACATGTTCACGTTATTTTGTCTACAATGGGGGATTTGGTGCATTTTATTGATGGAATTTAGTTAATAAAATACATGTGTGTGTCTGACTGTGTGCTCAAGTACATACGCTTTGGGTGACTTTGTAAACTTTTGTGGCTTTACAGGGATAGTGGTTTGGAATGTATATTACTTACAAAATGTCCAAGGAATTAATAAAACCTGGCATTTCATTTAACATAATGACAAGATATTATGCAGGCATTGTTTTAGTAATGTGAAGCAGAGACTGTTTAAAGCAATTTACAGGGTTAGAACTACTTCTAAAGTGAACAGTTTTAAATTTTCTTTATTTCTATATTAATGTCCCTTTACCTTTGTTTGCAATCATTCTGAGTGGTTCTTGCAATTACTCAAATGTTGTTTAAATGTATTTAGTGTGTTTGTACTAAGATGCTTCCAGCTGAGGTGCTCTTCAGTTGTAGTTGCCTGCCATAGACATATTTAAAATAGCAGCCAAAGTGTCCTGATTGACACAAGAGCCAGAACTATCTAGATCTACCCCTTTTGATCAAGTTTCCTTTTGCTTTGCTATACACACAGTAACTGAGCATTAGATGGTGCTCTAGCCCTAAATAACACTTTGCATTACATGGGTCTATGGCATGTGACAAGACCTGAATAGCAGCTCCTAAACTTAATCAAAGCAAGAAAAATAGGGGAAACTTACTGTCTAAGTCAAGGCTGAAATTATATTTCCCTTTGTCTTGAAATATTCAGAAAGGGAGTGAAGTAATGTTCTTTTTCTGTGGATGGGCAAGGCATAAAGTACTCCAAAAGACAATTGCTTTCTTGGGTACTGCTGTTTACAACAGATGGGCCTATTACTTCTTGTTTCTATATCAATGTATGTACTTCAAAACTTTTCCATTTACTGGCTATGCTACTTGTTGGCAACCGCCAGTAAGGTGACAACTGATGGACCTAAAAATATTTAAGTGGGGAGAGTTTAGCCAGTATTTTCACTTTTATTTTAACTGGACTGCCCCCACCACCAAAGTTATTATTAACCCTTAATGACAAGGGTCCTTCATATCTATATCTATTAAAATGATATATTTACATACATTTCTAGTCAGTAAACCAACTGGATTATATTCTGTTGGATTTTCTTGTCACCCAGCAGTAGAACATATTCAACTTCATTATTTTTAGTAGTAAAACTCTATGACAAACATTTGGACAAAATGTTTTCTCAAGGTCGGAGGCATTTTCTTGTCAGTATCAGAATTCTTTTCATTGTTGCCCCAATTACAAAATAGGTCGGAGACACTAGGTTGTTTAGACTAGAGTATAACCAAAAGAGGCCTTGCTGACACTTATCCATTATGAAATATGTAAATAAATAATATATATAAATAAAAACTGGTTTGGGAAGGTTAGCATGTTATTGCTTAAAATTTTAAGGAAAACCAGAAGAATTCACAAACTATGGCATTTATTTCAACAGAGGCTTTTTTTGCTTACATTTTTACAATAAATTACATGACTCCCATCCTTTGCAGAACCTAATAAATACTTTAAAGCTTTCTTATAAACACCCCCCCCCCCTTTCTGTCCAGAAACTCCAGAAAACTTTACAACCCATGTACAAGGCCGAAAATACTTTTGAAATCATGTTTAAACAAATCATTTCAAAAGCGCACAAGTTACAGAAACCAAAACTGCTTTTCTTAGAAAAGTTGTGTAAAGATTCTCGACACAAACAGACTACAAATCAAATTGCACACCTTGCATGACAAAAAAAGAATAAAAACAAATATTAAAGACACATGCTTTTCCCTCCGAGAATGCAGATCTACAGTTAAAACAGTAAAACAGTGTACAGAAAAGTACATTGTATTAACAGTGCAAGATATTAAATAGCTTGACTTGAACACACCTCTCAATATACAAATGTATAACAAAGGCATACAATACATACAAGTGCCAAATGGAACAGACCTTCAGTTTATCATACGTAGTGAAGTCAATACAAAGGAAACAGTCTGGAGATTATTTAATAATTTACACAAATTCATGTGTGTAATGTACATGTTAATCCTTTACCCCATAGAAACTGCTGCAACAAAGGGAAATAATGGATGGCTGAGTTAACTGGCTCATTAGGAGATGACTCTGGGGGGAGAAAAGGGTTAATTTTTCCTGGTAATGCAGTTAGTAGCCAGCAAGTGGCACTATTGCATTACCGAATTGGTATTTACCTCCTAAAAGACCTGAAACCTAAATAAAATATATCAAAGCTGCTCATAGAGCCTGTGACGCAGTCATGGCCTGCCACCGAGGGCACAAAATGACAGCGCTCACAGACCTCAGCGTCATTTTTCTTTCAAGCCTGCTGCAATCACGGATGCAGCGACCTTGAAAGTTAATGGCTACATTTGTATTTCAGGGAACCAGGGTTATAAGAATAACCAAACGTTCCCTTCCAAGTATGAAATGTAACCATTACCGAATGGGTCAGAATACCCACACCGTCGTAAGGGCAAGATTGCTACACGCCCGGAATGCTACAAGGCTAAGCCGAGGCTGACTTGTGCGTTACCATTCGGAAACCCCACTAACTCACTCCTATGTCTGTGTTATAAGGGTCGACTTGGAAGCCGCCCTTAACACTCTAGTTCCAAAGCCAGGGTTTTGAGGATCCACAACATTTAGTCTGTAGAACCTAGTGAAGGTATGGGGAGTAGCCCACGCCACTGCATTGCATATTACCTTGACAGATGCACCCTGGAATAAAGCCCATGAAGTTGCAATGCTCCTGGAGGAATGGACAGCGAGCTTTCTGGAGGGGGGAAGTTGGCTCACTCATAGGCAGTCCTGACTATCTGTTATCCATTTGGACAGCCTCTGCTTAGACAGGGCTTGACCATGTGACTTTGTCCCATAACGGACTGCCTCAAATTTTTTGACCTGTCAACATAATACACTAGGGCCCGCACCGGACATAGCGTATGGAGCTGCTGCTTTCTGTCACACTGGAAAGGAGGGGGATGGAAAGCCTCCAATTCCACGGACTGGTTGACATGACTTCGGCAAAAAAGCAGGATTGGTACCGAGCGTAACCTTTGTCCTGGCTTCTGTAAAAATTCAGCAGGCTTTTGCAATTGAGAATGCCTGCATCTCACTCACCCGCTTTGCGGAGGTGATTACAAGGCTTCATGAGTGCATCAAGCAACAATATCCTTTATAGGTGGCCGAAGCCGCTGAGCTGCTTTCAAAGATTGCCCCACCAGGAAGTGAGATCCTGGGGAGACCGAGTCAATTTTGACATGGCAAGCTGAAATATCTGCCAGTTAGACCTTTATCAAACAGGTCCTGCAAAAACTGTAGTATAACTGCCATGGGACTGGGAACACGTGGACACTGGTCTGGTATTTTGCAGGGTATCAATAACCCTATTGGACAGACCCAGACAGCCCGCAGTGAGAGGAGATGGTTCTCATGTGCTCAGAGCAAAAGCTTGAGGGCCATGTGATGGATTGGGAGACCTGAGGCTGCCCCTGGTGGTTTATATACACCACCACTGTTATGTTGTCCATACTGACAAGCATGTATACCTCGAACCTCCTAGGTAAACTGCCTCCAGTTCCAAAACATTGATGTGGAGACCCTTCCACACACCTTGCACCTCAGCCATTCCACACAGCGCCTCAGCCCAGGCTGGATGCATCCATGGTGATGACCTCCTTTCTGATGACACTGCCCAGCACTACACCGCGGCATAGATGGGCAGGCTGTTTCCACCAAGAGAGTGCCCGCTACTGTGAGCGCTCTGTTGACCTGAAATAGCTCTTAACAGGCGGCTATTCTCTGCACTCTGTCGTCCGACAGTGGACAGCATAGACCTGAAGTCCAAGCACACTCCTAGATAGCAGGCTGTCTGAGAAGGCGTGAGCTGGCTCTTTGCATGATTCACCATAACACCCAACCATTGAAGGTGGCCAGTGACAAGTTCCGTGTGGGCGTCTGTCTGTGCTGGAGACTAGGCCCAAATGAGCCAGTTGTCCTCAATGGGGCCAAGATAGCTCCCATGCACTTTGAAAAGGCACGAGAAGCTAGAGAGGCGCCAAATGCCCAGATCCAGAACTCGTACATTGTTCCGTCAACATTTTGACCCTCCTCCGGCTCAGATACAGGCTGACCAGGTTGAGGTCTGAAGCTGAGGATCGGTCTGAGGCCACCATCCCACTTGGGCACTAGGAAGTACCTGGAGTAGAACCTTTCCTCCAAATGGAGGGGGTCTATCATCCGAACAGCCTGTTTTTTCAGCAGAGCTGCTACCTCCAGTGACACCACTGCAGTATCCTGTGGGTCCATGACTGAAATTAGTCACTCCACGAAAGGGAGGGGGACCATGCTTGAACCGCAGTGAATAGCTGGTCTGAACGGTAGTTAGCACCCGACGTCCGTGGTGCACCGATGCCAATCCTCCAGATGACTCCCTGAAAAGAGGCCCTGGGCCTGTGTCAGCAAACTCCTAGGGGTGCTGCTTGAATTGTGGTTGGAGGCTTCTGCCTCTGCGCTGGTAGGCGGAACCTACTGTAGCGAGCAGCTGCGGGCTGGTTCTGAACACCACCTCTGGCAGTAGGCACAGCCGGCTGTGTCGGTTTTGGAGGCTGCTGGGGCCTAGGGTGCCAGTTTGCTGCTGGTTTGCGCACTGGGGGTGGTCGCTTGGGAAGCAAGCTCACCAGCTCCTTTGTGGATTCCCACGCACAGTGAGAGTGCTGCAGCATCCCATCCACCGCAGGACCACATGAGACTGAGGGAAGCCTGCTTGTTAGAATGAACTTAAAGCCCTTGTAATGGTGATGCAAAAGCTGTCACCAAAACGGCATCAAGATGCTGTGATAGAGATTGCAAGCAACCACAATAGAAGCAGCCTCTTGGTCTTGCGCCCAGCAGCTGCTCTCACAAAACGTGTGCTGCAGCACGCAATACAGACAAGTCTGCACTTAATCTCAGTGAAAACAGAAAAACACAATATACAGTAATAACAATTACTTTATTATACAAACTGTCTCGTAATTTTGGCCAAAGCCAAAATGAGAATAAAGTACCTCCAGCCGGAGCTATTGCAGCTTGGGGGTTGAGCCGACTTACATTGCTCGATCCCTGGGAAGGGGCCACTCAAGCCGCTAGCTTCACACAGGGCACAAGGCCCCCGTAGGACGTAACAAACAGGCTGTAGTGCACAAATACGTGTAACTAGTAAAACTAATACAGCGATTATTTTTAATATCACATATAATTTGTGTAAAAACACAATAAATGCAAAAAATCTATAGCAGAAAAAATAACAAGTACTTATCTGGATAGCCTGTCCTGTCAGGTCAGTTCTTGAAAGGAAAAATGGCGCTGAGGTCTGTGAGCGCTGTCATTTTGTGCCCTCAGGGGCGGGCCATGACTGCGTCACAAGCTCTGGGAGCAGCGTAGATATATTTTATTCAGGTTTCGGGTCTTTAGGAGGTAAATACACATTCTGTAATGGTTACATTTCGTCCTTTAAAAGGGAACTCTAGCATTGTTAAGTTTGAGTACTGTGAAGAGCAAATCTGTGAAAGCAAATAATCCATTGTACCACTTACAATCAATGCCTTACATAATTGCCGTTTCATTTTTAAAACTTTTTAATCCTACTTTCTCTCTCGCTGGCTGTTCTGCAAAATAACAGCAGTTAATTACTATATAATCATCAGTAGTAAAAACATTAATACCCCCTTAACCACCCATAAAAAATAAAATATAAAAAACAAAATGTAAGTTGTTTATTTTTTGAGTAAATACTGTATATTAAATGTAATCTGCTCGAGTATAGTCTTAGACTTTCTCAATTCCTTTCTCCCCCAACACAAGAAGTCATTCTTTTCATAGAACTAAAACATACATAAACAGGCCTTTTAAAACTATTCAACAATTCAGGCATCTGATGTGAACACAAAATTCCCAAAACATGCAGGAGGTATGCTTAATAATTCTTTATTTGTGGTCTCAATAACTAAAACCGCTTAAATTCTAAATTGATGACAGTATTGTGTGAAACCGCTGCTCAAAATGAATAGGCCTGTACAACTGTTGTGTGTGTTTATGAGTGACTAAGAAATTCAACAAATTGAAACGGTCAAATGGTCCAGCCTTGAAAAAAACAACTTGTGGTAACACATGGAAGCTGCTGCAGCTTATAAATATAGCAATACGCCAAGGGACAACTGGACAGAATCTCTGGGCAGTTAAAGTAAACAGAAATCCCTTTTCCACAGTGGAAGGCCTATCAGGTTGATGTAAAAAGAAAAAATAATAATTCCCCAGACAACTTGGAAACAATTATTGCTTGAAGAAAAACATACCAAACAGAAATCAAAACAAAACAAAACAAAACTACTTTAACACAGGTCTGTTATACTTTTTTTTCCTTCATAAAAGTGCACTTAAGTGCAGAGTTAGCTTGCCAAGAAAACAGCTGTAAATAGAAAATAGTGCTCATTGTTTTTATTGTTGTTGTTGTGCCTCGATCAGTTTAAAAACGGCCCCCAGCCTCCGAGAGCCAGTTCGTGTGTAGAGTGCTGTGGGCGTGTCCTCCGTGGGTCACCTGCACTCCACGGACACACTCCCGCTGTTCTGAGACGAGCCGGACACAGACGACTCGGACAGAGTCAGCATGACGGCTGCTGTGATGGAGCTGGAGGATGGAGATGATGAAGAGGAGGGTGATGAAGAAGCTGCAGCAGCACCTTAACAATAAAAATCCTGTGTTAATTAAAAGAAGTATTCCACTTTTTATCTGCACAGATTAAAGGTGTGACAACCAAGGTTTTGATATCAAAGGACAAGGATTTTGCCTATAAGTGGCAGCAAAAATGTAATATATACTATTGAAGTTGTTTTCATCTTTAGTGTACATGTACAGCTACGGCCAAACGTTTTGCATCACCTAAAATTTTAGGATTGAGACAAAAAATAAATAAATAAATATATATGAACATAATTTAGATCTTGTATTTAACATCATGTAATCAAAGAAACTACAAAATGATATCTCAAGAGTCTATCGGAAGCCATAATAGTAGTACAGTATTTCGTGTTAGATGTAATTTTTGTCATTTTTTTTTGTTAAGTATATGAAAAACTACAGCAGGATTCATCCAACTTTATGAAGCAAAATGAGTTAATTCTATAGGTTGATGCAAAACTTCTGGTCATCTTAAAGACCCTTGTCCTTTTTTACTTCTCATGAGCATGCACACCATTATAACAGGTCCGCCTCTCAAAAGAGTTCCATGATATTTTGCTGTTGGTTGAGAAAAAATATAGAGGAGTATAGAGAGCAAAGGAGCATCAACAAGCCTCAGTTAACTTTTCTCGGGCCGATCAAGTTCCTTTCTGATAAAGTGTTTATCAATAACAATGTATATCATGGCAACAACTTGAATGGCAAATGATACAGAAAGACAGAACCACTTACAATTAAATGAAATTATAACTTCATTCAATGGCAGACTTTTCTGTTTGTTACTTTATTCCCCCAGTATGCAAATACATGCACAATTCATTCAAATATTATTATTATTTGTTTATTTAGCAGACACCTTTATCCAAGGCGACTTACAGAGACTAGGGTGTGTGAACTATACATCAGCTGCAGAGTCACTTACAACTACGTTTCACCCGAAAGACGGAGTACAAGGAGGTTAATTGACTTGCTCAGGGTCACACAATGAGTCAGTGGCTGAGGTGGGATTTGAACCGGGGACCTCCTAGTTACAAGCCCTTTTCTTTAACCACTGGACCACACAGCCTGGATCACACAGACCACAAACTTCTGTAAACTAAATGTTTTAATAAAATACAGCTAGATTGGAAAATTCTGCCTGTCACACAATAATAGTCAGTTACATTGCAAAATCGGATTAGAAAAAACTGAACATATTTCTTGCAATTTATTTGTAGTTGCTAAAATAAAACCTCTTGAACTAACTAGCCCTACAAGAATACAATCCTGTTTCAAACTAATATTTTTTATTTAAATCGTATACACACATAGGTGTTGCCCCCATTAAAGTAATATCATTTACCTTAAAATGACTTGAACCTTTCACATAAGATCCTATGAAAAATAGGAAATGCCTAGTACCTGCTGTCCGCACTCACACAGTGATCCATACAAGAACAAAAGACAGTGTGTTTTTATTTAGAGACACATGCAAAATTATGTTTTTACCACTTAGGAAATCTTTGAGTCAATTAAGTTTGACATGATGAATCTCTTATGGGCAACAGAGAGAAAAAGAGAATCAAACGTTTTGAACATGTTTAGTGTACAATATAGGATACAGTAAACCAGTTGTGTCTGTTTTCTCTTTCATCATGGTGAATAATTCAATTTTGAAAACTTAGGGCCTGCGTCAGCAATTTTATGTACACTTTTGGGGGAGGTAGGGCGTCTTGAAAAAGAGCACGTTGTGTATGTTGCTATAGTTGATAACTTTGGACAACCCCTACAGTTGCTTATTCATTTCTCATTCTATCTCAGTTTGTTTTATTTACTGAAAAAATAGGAGTAACATACTCTTTGAAAATCAGCCCCTTTGTCTCGCGTCTTGGATTTTACCTACTTGGCAGACTTACATCCACGTACAACTATAGCATCCTGCAGTTATCACTTAAATAAATACCTGTAATTGAAAAGGTTTATCAATAACTTACCGGTATTTTCGCGTTCCTTTTTCTTTAAACGTTTTCTTCTTCTGTCGATGGAAGCCACCTCTGACTTGAGAGAAAGGTAATGACTTCGTATGTCTTGTAGTTTTTCTTGAAGGAATGCTACCCGCTCAACACTAGTCATCTTCTCCAGATTAGCTGTGAGCAAGATAGAGACAATCAGTGTTCCCTCTAAGCTTTATAGATACTGAGAAACTTGCCGTTTTGACTGAGAAAGGGTAAATTATAAGTGTGAAACCTTCGGCCATGCATTAATATATTTTTGTTGCATTATACAATTTTCAAACAATATTACAACTCAAGTATCTCAACAATTTTACAATTTACTTTACATTTAAACAAGACATTTCTTGTGACTCTGCCTCCGAATCTGAATAATAATGTAAACCACAACCAATACTACTACTACTACTACTACTTACTACTACTACTACTACTAACAAGGATTGAACTGTCCAATCAGAGAGATGGATGCAGTTACTGGGTGGAACACAAATGATTAGCTGATTTGCGTTTGACGGTGTTTATGACAAGCAGTTGGAGAGCATACTCAGCGGAGTGACAGAGCGTTAAGTACGTAATACATACCTAGACTTTAATAATTTATTTAAAATAAATTAGTCATATATGTCATTACATTTTTTATATAGTCATGTCGTCATTAACAATACATTTTTAAATATATGGTTATTTTCTGAAACCAGACTTCCTGTGTAGTTTTTATGAATGAGATGAGCGAGTGAGTGAGTGAGTGACGCTAATCAGGTAGACAGGTCAAACAAGCTCTTCAATCGTACTACTGTATAAACCACTGGTGTCTGCGCTGCCTTCAATTGTAACCATCTTCAGGGCTATTAATTTTTCCATTCTTGGGAATACCAAATTCTGTTTTTTCAAAAATGGCCAATTCCATTTTTTTCCCACCTTTTATCAACATATTAATAATTAAATATGGCATTTGAACATACATATTATGTTGCTAGTTAAAATAAGTAAATTAATAAATGACTTCCACTAACACAGTAGTTAGTCTACAAATAAAGGTGTTTTGTAAAGACCTGTTTAGGTTATTGCTGGCATTACAATAACAATAAAACTATGAAACAGTTTAGTAACAGTCCAGCAATGTCATGCGAGAGTAATCCTATGTACAGGACTCCACAAATTAAGTTTAGCGTTTTACTGGCATTATAATAATAATAACCAGGATACACTCATAAAGACGTTTTGACTGACTCGTTGCTAAACAGGTTCACTGTATTACCCGATTGTAATTTAAATACTGCCCCTGTAAGCAAATTAGCTATGTTTTATTATTACTGTGTTGCAGGAATTGCACACTATTGACAATAACCGGTAAAACACTGTATTAAAAGGCAAATATATTCAGTATTATCTGTAATCCTTGAACACAACTGAATGCTAGTTTTATGTACTGTATGATGTTGTAATCAGATACTATTGAATGTTAGTTTGTTATAATTATGTACAATAAGATTGAATGTAAGAATGCATTAGTCACACACGCTGCGGTACGCTTGACAACCATCTAGTCGCAGCGTGAGCCGACTGAGGGGAGCCAAGCTCTGTAGGATTTTGACCAATCAGAGTTTTGAGAGCCTTACTTTCTATAGGTTGCCTGCTACAGGGACTAGGTGCGGAACAAGGGCTATTTAACCCCGGGAAATGTGAATAAGAAGCTGTACTGAGCTCGGTGACTGGAGTCAGACCCAGGGATCCTTTGGATTCCTGTATTGAAGATTGTTATTTTGTGTACCTTTTACTATTTGAATAAAGCATTTTAAAAACCAAACAAGACAAAGAGCTTTCCATTAAACACAAGCTTGGAAAGCAGAGTTCCAGAATCCGGCGTTTCCCGAGTCAGAGATGGAGCGGTGCGGTGAGGAATGGCAGCAGCGGATCCAGCGTGGAAGCAGAGTGAGCAGCCAGCGATTCCCGAGTCAGAGACTGAACAGGCGGCGACGTGACTCGGCAGCAGAAGATCCAGCGCGGAAGCAGAATGAGCAGCCAGCGATTCCCGAGTCAGAGACTGAACAGGCGGCGACGTGACTCGGCAGCAGCAGATCCAGCGCGGAAGCAGAGTGAGCAGCCAGCGATTCCTGAGTCAGTGACGGAACAGGCGGCGACGCGACTCGGCAGCAGCAGATCCAGCGCGGAAGCAGAGTGAGCAGCCAGCGATTCCCGAGTCAGAGACTGAACAGGCGGCGACGCGACTCGGCAGCAGCAGATCCAGCGCGGAAGCAGAGTGAGCAGCCAGCGATTCCTGAGTCAGAGACGGAACAGGCGGCGACGCGACTCGGCAGCAGCAGATCCAGCGTGGAAGCAGAGTGAGCAGCCAGCGATTCCCGAGTCAGAGACTGAACAGGCGGCGACGCGACAGCAGCAGATCCAGCGCGGAAGCAGAGTGAGCAGCCAGCGATTCCTGAGTCAGAGACGGAACAGGCGGTGACGCAACTCGGCAGCAGCAGATCCAGCGCGGAAGCAGAGTGAGCAGCCAGCGATTCCTGAGTCAGAGACGGAACAGGCAGCGACGCGACTCGGCAGCAGCAGATCCAGCGTGGAAGCAGAGTGAGCAGCCAGCGATTCCCGAGTCAGAGACTGAACAGGCGGCGACGCGACTCGGCAGCAGCAGATCCAGCGCGGAAGCAGAGTGAGCAGCCAGCGATTCCCGAGTCAGAGACTGAACAGGCGGCGACGCGACTCGGCAGCAGCAGATCCAGCGCGGAAGCAGAGTAAGCAGCCAGCGATTCCTGAGTCAGAGACGGAACAGGCGGCGACGCGACTCAGCAGCAGCAGATCCAGCGCGGAAGCAGAGTGAGCAGCCAGCGATTCCCGAGTCAGAGACTGAACAGGCGGTGACGCAACTCGGCAGCAGCAGATCCAGCGTGGAAGCAGAGTGAGCAGCCAGTGATTCCTGAGTCAGAGACGGAACAGGCGGCGACGCGACTCGGCAGCAGCAGATCCAGTGTGTGAGCAGTGAGACAGACAGTGAGTCAGAGACGGATCGGCGCCAATGCGCTTCTCATCAGCAACAACACGCATTAAAATAATATAACTAAACACCACATCTAACAAAAACATCCAGCTACAGCCCCTTCTAATGTAAACACATAATTAATCCTCCCAATTGTTTTTTTTGCTAATTCTGCCTTGTTATTTGCAAGATTTAGGTGTGTCTCCAGACAGAATGCTCCCGGGGCTTTTAGGTATAATGTAATATATCTCCTTTATTTCTGCACTCCTGCGTTTCATGCTTTGTGAGAATATTTAATACATACGGACAGATAGGTACACGAATGTGCAGCCCCATGTGTATTACATGACTGGAGAAAATTGCATTTTAAAACCAAAAACCGCCACAATGACTGCCACAGGGCTTCTAGTGTTAAATGTGTATTTTTGACACTAATATTATGATTACATTTTTACCAGTTTCAAAACGCTTGAGATGATATTTCTGAAATGGTTGTTTTTTAAAAGGGAAATAAAACAAACCGTCAAAAGTGTGAGTATTGTGATTTTTATTTATTTATATTTACCGGAATATTTATACTTCTAAGTAACACAGAAAGATTGTGCTTCACCGATTAATATTCAATTATACGACAAGTTCAAAACTGCAAAGTTCATGAGCAGCCAGACGCCTGCTTCGCCCACCCTGTACCAGTAGATTCGCTGGCGCCCGAGCGAGCTCTGCATTGAGTCGTGCATTTTTACAGTGGGAAATCAGAGAATCAGCTGCAAGACAGACACATATGCTTATGTTAATGCTTTGCAAGAATGCTCTCAAAATGATAGGTTTACCTCGAGATGTTGGAGTCTCGATTGAGGTTGATATTTATGATAATAACTTGTGAAAGTTAGTAAACTGAGTGCGAAGGTTATTGCAAAAAATGTGTGCATTTTAACCTTAGAGGGAACGCTAGAGACAATATGAGAATTCAGAGTAAACCCAGTTTACTTCTTAGTAACACAAAGTTACTTACTAACTGAACTGACTAAGAGGGAGACGATATAGAGATGTGGGAATCATAACCTTGGCCATTTAGTATTCAACATTTAGATTGTCTAACTGAGATTGGGTGTGGTTTTACTCAAAGTAAAGGTCAGTGAGTGGAAACTAGACATGCTGGTTTATAGGAATGGACATAAATATACATACATACATACATACATACATACATACACTACCGTTCAAAAGTTTGGGGTCACTTAGAAATGTCCTTGTTTTCGAAAGAAAAAAATATCAAATTGATCAGAAATACAGTGTAGACATTGTTAATGTTGTAAATGACTATTGTAGCTGGAAATGGCTGATTTGTAATGGAATATCTACATAGGCGTACAGAGGCCCATTATCAGCAACCATCAGTCCTGTGTTCCAATGGCACGTTGTGTTTGCTAATCCAAGTTTATCATTTTAAAAGGCTAATTGATCATTAGAAAACCCTTTTGCAATTATGTTAGCACAGCTGAAAACTGTTGTGCTGATTAAAGAAGCAATAAAACTGGCCTTCTTTAGACTAGTTGAGTATCTGGAGCATCAGCAATTGTGGGTTCGATTACAGGCTCAAAATGGCCAGAAACAAAGAACTTTCTTCTGAAACTCGCCAGTCTATTCTTGTTCTGAGAAATGAAGGCTATTCCATGCAGAAATTGCCAAGAAACTGAAGATCTTGTACAACGCTGTGTACTACTCCCTTCACAGAACAGCGCAAACTGGCTCTAACCAGAATAAAAAGGAGTGGGAGGCCCCGTGCACAACTGAGCAAGAGGACAAATACATTAGAGTGTCTAGTTTGAGAAACAGACGCCTCACAGGTCCTCAACTGGCAGCTTCATTAAATAGTACCCAAAACACCAGTCTCAACGTCAACAGTGAAGAGGCGACTCGGGATGCTGGCCTACTAGGCAGAGTTGCAAAGAAAAAGCCATATCTCAGACTGGCCAATAAAAAGAAAAAGATTAAGATGGGCAAAAGAACACAGACACTGGACAGAGGAAGATTGGAAAAAGTGTTATGGACAGACGAATCTAAGTTTGAGGTGCTCGGATCACAAAGAAGAACATTTGTGAGACGCAGACCAAATGAAAAGATGCTGGAGGAGTGCTTGACGCCATCTGTCAAGCATGGTGGAGGCAATGTGAGGGTCTGGGGGTGCTTTGGTGGTGGTAAAGTGGGAGATTTGTACAGGGTAAAAGGGATCTTGAAGAAGGAAGGCTATCACTCCATTTTGCAACGCCATGCCATACCCTGTGGACGGCGCTTGATTGGAGCCAATTTCCTCCTACAACAGGACAATGACCCAAAGCACAGTTCCAAACTATGCAAGAACTATTTAGGGAAGAAGCAGTCAGCTGGTATTCTGTCTATAATGGAGTGGCCAGCACAGTCACCGGATCTCGACCCTATTGAGCTGTTGTGGGAACAGCTTGACCGTATGGTACGTAAGAAGTGCCCATCAAGCCAATCCAACTTGTGGGAGGTGCTTCAGGAAGCATGGGGTGAAATCTTTTCAGATTACCTCAACAAATTGACAACTAGAATGCCAAAGGTCTGCAAGGCTGTAATTGCTCCAAATGGAGGATTCTTTGACGAAAGCAAAGTTTGAAGGACACAATTATTATTTCAATTAAAAATCATTATTTCTAACCTTGTCAATGACTATATTTCCTATTAATTTTGCTATATTTCCTATTCAAACTCATTTTGTGTATGTTTTCATGGAAAACAAGGAACTTTCTAAGTGACCCCAAACTTTTGAACGGTAGTGTACATACATACATACAAGTATTAGGTCAGTGGATGCTGTATGTGCAGTAGTATCAATGTGCAATATGTTTTGATGTACAGTTTTCAGCCAGACTAGTTTGGCATATACTCCGGATAATAATTCCTGCTGGTATCTTGAAATATCCTCTCAACAAGAGTTACTGTACTTACACATTTGAAAACTCCATTTGTAGACTCTGGAAGAGCGCTTGTTGGGCTCTTTGTGTTCTGAATTGCCATGCTTGCTAAATTTCCCAGGGGAGTGCGTCCTGCCCAGACACTTGGTCTGCGATGCAGGTTTCAGGCTGGCTGCTGACTTGGTTGCCGGGGATTTGGCAGCGTTTTCACTGGCCGACTGGTCTTCACTGTCACTGCTGTGTGCTGAAATGAGCAGGAGAGGGAACAATTAGAGAAGGAGGGAGAAAGATTGTCCTCTACATTTTTTACTTAAATTCTTGCATAAGAGTGCATTTAAAATAGTGAACTGGTTGGTTACATTGTTGTGCTGGTATGGCTAGAGCAAATCTTAAATGAATAGTTGAGGTAAAAATAGACATAGGTGTCACTTTTTTGCAATCCATGAACAACAAAAGGTAATTTATATGTTAAGGGACTGCACTTCTGTCCATCTGAAACGGCACACTTCACAATCACGTGACGATTGGTCGTCTAACAGGTTACATGGCCAACTGTTACTTTTCTATTTGATTAGTCAACTACTGTGTGCTACCCCAAGTGGCTGCGAATACAAGTTTAGCATGTACTGATAAACAAGCATTTTAAAGTCTAGCTATCCATGTTCCTCCTTGTCTTATGTTGAAGAAAAAAGGGAGTTGGTAACATACAGTACTGTGCAAAAGTTTTAGGCAGGTGTGAAAAAATGCTGTAAAGTAAGAATGCTTTCAAAAATAGACATGTTAATAGATTATATTTATCAATTAACTAAATGCAAAGTGAGTGAACAGAAGAAAAATCTAAATCAAATCCATATTTGGTGTGACCACCCTTTGCCTTCAAAACAGCATCAATTCTTCTAGGTACACTTGCACAAAGTCAGGGATTTTGTAGGCATATAGTCAGGTGTATGATTAAACAATTATACCAAACAGGTGCTAATGATCATCAATTCAATATGTAGGTTGAAACACAATCATTAACTGAAACAGAAACAGCTGTGTAGGAGGAATAAAACTGGGTGAGGAACAGCCAAACTCAGCTAACAAGGTGAGGTTGCTGAAGACTGTTACTGTCAAAAGTCATACACCATGGCAAGACTGAGCACAGCAACAAGACACAAGGTAGTTATACTGCATCAGCAAGGTCTCTCCCAGGCAGAAATTTCAAGGCAGACAGGGGTTTCCAGATGTGCTGTCCAAGCTCTTTTGAAGAAGCACAAAGAAACGGGCAACGTTGAGGACCGTAGACGCAGTGGTCGGCCAAGGAAACTTACAGCAGCAGATGAAAGACACATCATGCTTACTTCCCTTCGCAATCGGAAGACGTCCAGCAGTGCCATCAGCTCAGAATTGGCAGAAAACAGTGGGACCCTGGTACACCCATCTACTGTTCGAGAAGTCTGGTCAGAAGTGGCCTTCATGGAAGACTTGCGCCAAAAGCCATACCTCCAACGTGGAAACAAGGCCAAGCGACTCAACTATGCACGAAAACACAGGAACTGGGGTGCAGAAAAATGGCAGCAGGTGCTCTGGACTGATGAGTCAAAATTTGAAATATTTGGCTGTAGCAGAAGGCAGTTTGTTCGGGCCGAAGGGCTGGAGAGCGGTACACGAATGAGTGTCTGCAGGCAACAGTGAAGCATGGTGGAGGTTCCTTGCATGTTTGGGGCTGCATTTCTGCAAATGGAGTTGGGGATTTGGTCAGAATTAATGGTCTCCTCAGTGCTGAGAAGTACAGGCAGATACTTATCCATCATGCAATACCATCAGGGAGGCATCTGATTGGCCCCAAATTTATTCTGCAGCATGACAACAACCCCAAACATACAGCGAAAGTCATTAAGAACTATCTTCAGCGTAAAGAAGAACAAGGAGTCCTGGAAGTGATGGTATGGCCCCCACAGAGCCCTGATCTCAACATCATCGAGTCTGTCTGGGATTACATGAAGAGAGAGAAGCAACTGAGGCTGCATAAATCCACAGAAGAACTGTGGTTAGTTCTCCAAGATGTTTGGGCCAACCTACCTGCCGAGTTCCTTCAAAAACTGTGTGCAAGTGTACCTAGAAGAATTGATGCTGTTTTGAAGGCAAAGGGTGGTCACACCAAATATTGATTGATGTAGATTTTTCTTCTGTTCACTCACTTTGCATTTTGTTAATTGATAAATATAAACTATTAACATGTCTATTTTTGAAAGCATTCTTACTTTACAGCATTTTTTCACACCTGCCTAAAACATTTGCACAGTACTGTACATTCCCCACCACAACTGTTTATACAAAATTAGAGCCATCAGGATCCTGAAGAAGTAGATCAACATGACCTATATCAGACAGCACTGGACAGGTTCCGCCATATATCCTGAGATTCTGATACTTCGGACTAGTTTTCATCACAAATGGGATATTCGGTTCTTTAAACAAAAGTAAAAATCTAAGTGAAATATATATATGAAGAGAGAGACAGACAGACATACAGTCAATCCTTATAATCACCAAATATCTGTACTCAAATTAGGGAAGCAACAGTTATGATATTCCCAAACCGAAATTTGCATAAAATTCCAAACCGAATGACACCGACAAAAAGACAAAACCAAACCGAAACAGATGAAAAAGCATTTGTAGTCTCAGCACTAAGCCGGTACCATTTACAGGAGGTAATTGCACACTTTTTTGCATGCGCACAGTTCATATTAACATCCCTTAATAATTTTAATATTGGAACATAAAATAAAAAATGATATGGCTCCCGAGTAGCACATCCAGTAAAAGCACTCGCTAGAGTGCAGGATGCGCTCTATAGCCTGGACGTCGCCGGTTCGAGTCCAGGCTATTCCACAGCCGACTGTGGACAGGAGCTCCCAGGGGGCGGCGCTCAATTGGCCGAGGTCGTCCAGGGGGAGGGAGGGTTAGGTCGGCCAGGGTGTCTTCGGCTCACCGCGCACCAGCGACCCCTGTAGTCTGGCCGGGTGCCTGCGGGCTTGCCTGTAAGCTGCCCAGAGCTGCGTTGTCCTCCGACACTGTAGCTCTGAGGCGGCTGCACGGTGAGTCTGCAGAGTGTAAAAGAAGCGGGCGGCTGACGGCACACGCTTCGGAGGACAGCGTGTGTTCATCTTCGCCCCTCCCGAGTCAGCGCAGGGGTGGTAGCGTGAGCTGAGCCTAAAAATAATTGGGCATTTCAAATTGGGAGAAAATAATAAAAACTAATTGGCAACGACTAAATTAAAAAAAAATAAAATAAAAAAATAAAAAATAAATAAAAAATGATGACAAAACTTGCCTGATTGATACCGACAGCCCTCAACAGGGATAACCGTGGCTTCATGCTTAGTCTGGGTGTTCAGCTGTTTCTTTTCAGGTTTCTAAATGAAAGGTGCTGGTGCTAGTACTAGCAGGCATTCACAAACACTCAGCTTGCATACCCTAACTTAAACCTTTTGTTTAAAAAAATGCATCCTAAAAGTAGTTAAAGCTGAAGTTGGAGGTTTTGAGTAAAATAATCTGTCACGTCTGTTAAATTACTCTGCGTAAACCTAATAAAAATCTTACTAATGATGCTAAACTAACTAAAACAGCCAAATGCAGAAAGTATCGAAAGAAAATAAAATGCCAGTTAAGGGCCCGAACCACTGTGAAACCGGAATAAGCAGTAAACTGGGCGAAGCTTCAAAACAAGCGAAATATATGCTGCGGACATCTGGAAGCTACTTTAAATTAAATGCTTCTGTGCCAGTTTAGTTTTATTTAGGTAGCTTCATCTGCTGGGTTTTGTTTGTTTGATTACTTTGTTGTTGCATTCTGTCAGCATTTTGATCGAATTCAAGTGTAATGGCCTTTCCATAGAGCCACATGTATTATAGTAATGGGATATAAAATAAACCAGAATAATAAACGAGAACTTTGCGCATGTTTCTGGGAGGGCTGGAGGCAGGCCTGAGTACAAGCTTTAGTTTTTTGCTGACAAAAATCAAGGTGACATTTTAAATTAGAAGTGTTTCATCAGAAACTTTTTTAAAATGCTGCCAAACATCTCAGTTGCTTTGAAGCCAACATGTTGATTAAATAAGTTCAATTTTGAAAACCATAAACTGCATTTCTACTCAGACAATTTGCACGTGACTTGCCATTATCACTGTATTAAGTTATATATTACATTGGTATGAATAATGCAGTAGAGGGGGATTTCCCCTCATCAAAAAGGTCCTGTAAAAATTGCAGTATAACTGCCATACAGCATGTCGTGGGTTCAAACCCACAAGCCAAAACACCACGTCTGGCACATGCCCAACTTGTACCCATGTTGGGAACGAGTAGAGGCTGCCCCACCTAGGTGTCAATCACCCTGTTTGATAACCCCAGACGGCTCAAATGCAGCCGTTCAGGGACCAAACCCAGAGCTGCAGGCTCGACATATTGAGGTTCCATAGAGTGTCCTGTGTCTGGCTGAGCAGGTTGTGACGCATCGGCAGTTCCCACAGCTGGCCAGAGAGGAGAACCAGACTCTCCTGGGCCAGAATGGGGCTATTAGGAACACACTGGCCTGGTCTTGTCTGACCTTCTCCAAGCACATCGGGAGCAGCGCAAGTGGTGGAAACGCGTACAGCAGACATGCTGGCCACAGGTGTGCCAGTGCGTCTATCCCGAGAGGTCCCCCTTCTCACTTTATGAAGAACCACAGAGGACAAAGTGTCGACTCCCGAGAGGCAAAGAGTTCCACCTATTCCCTCTTGAATCTCTCCCACAGAAGGCTGACTACCTCGGGATGGAGTCTCCACTGGAGGTCTGCAGCCCAGTTGGTCACTCCCGGCAGGTGGACTGCACGGAGTGATAGAAGGTTCACTTGTGCCCACAGCAGAAGCTTGTGGGCTACACGTTGGAGACTGGGTGACCACAAACCTGGTGGTTTATGAAGGACACCACAGCTGTGCTGTCAGTACAGACGAGCACTTGTCTCCCTTCAACCTGCTCCAAAAATTCCTGCAATGACAGGTAAACTGCCTGCAGCTCTAAAACATTGTTTTGACACTGTCAAGAGCTTATTGCGGTTCAGCACCGGTTGGCAAACCATGCGGTTGAATCAAAGCTGCAGGGGGCGCATATGTAGAAGACCCAGCGGGAGAGTATTAGATGCTGCTGCCATCAAACCCAGAAGTGCTCTGCTGAGTTGAAACAACTCTTGGCAGGCGGTTACTCTCCCCACTCTGTCTTCTGACAGGGTGGCCAAGCGAGTCCAAGCGCACCCCCAGATAGGTGACCATCCGGGCAGGCACTAGTTATCTCTTTGCATCGTTCACTTTCAAGCCCAGCCGTTGTAGGTGGTTGGAGAAGGAGTTCTGTTTGCTTGTGCGCTTCTGCTGGAGACCCTGCGCAGATGAGCCAGTCGTCCATAGTTGAGGACTTCGATGTCGCTGAGTCTCAGCGGGGCCAGAATGGCTTCCATGCATTTTGTGAAAATGTGTGGCATCAGAGAGAGGCTGAACGGTAGAACACAGAACTGGTACACTATGCCCTGAAAAGTGAACCGCAGGTATTTTATGTGCGCTGGTTTTATGGGGATGTGGAAATAGGGATCCTTTAGGTCCACCAAGGTGAACCAATCGCCTGGCCTGATGGACTGCAACAGCCGTTGCATAGTCAGCATCTTGAACCGTCTCCAACTCGGGTACAGGTTCATCTGTCTGAGATCGAGAAATCGCTCTGAGGCCACCATCCCATTTTGGCACTAGAAAATAGCCTGGAATAGAACCCCCCGTTGCTGTCGGAGGGGTCTACTATGCAAACGACCCGTTTCTGAGTGACAGCTTGGAGGTCTGTGGCAGATGTTTTTGTCACACCCTGGAATGGAGGGGGGCCGTGATGGAATTGGAGAGAGTAACCAGTTTGCACTGTTGAGAACCCAGTAGTCCAGGTGTCTCCTGGAGAAGGTGCTCTGGGCTTGTGGCAGCAATTTCCTAGGGCTGGTGCTTTGCCTGTGGCGCAGCCCGTGTCTGCTGTCTAGGCACAGGGCGCTTAAAGGTACGCCTGCCCCCGTGTAAAGCGGTAGCAGGCTGTCTTCGGATGGGGCAACCTGAAGAGGCAGCAGCCTGTGGTGCTGGTTTCTTCTGCAGCAGTGGCCTAGAGTGCGCAGTAGAGGTGGGTGCTTTTGGAAGAAGGCGCACCAAATCCCTGGTGGATTCCCTTGCACGCTGCAACTGCTGTAGTATTTTGACTACTGCTGGACCAAATGTGTGACCCGGGGTGACGGGAGCATCCAGCAAAGCAGCCTTATCCCCATCCAGCACTCGTGCTTGGGAGAGCCAAAGCTGTCTGCGTGCAGCCACCAACGCTGCCAGGTTCCTGCCTATTGCTTGTCCGCTAAGCTTGGACAGCCTGAGCAGGTTCCTCAAGATCAAGAGCAACTCGTCTAACAGGACAGACGAGGGCTTATGGGTCTCAGCAATGGCCCTAATAAGGTGAGCTTGTTAAGATACAAGGATGCTGTTGTAGCTTCCTAGTCTCGCTAATCATCATACAATGTGATCTATCAAGACCTTCTGCACATGCTCTGGGCCATAAAATGCACTCTACGTGACCGTCCTTTGCAGGCAGCTTGGCCTTACAAGTGTTACATGTATGAATCCCACACATGTTTACAATGCTGTGTATGCAATAGTGTGTAATACACTACAATGTGCACTTTGTACTGTATATTTGGTATCTGCACGCTGCACTTGGTGCTCAGTGCTGACACTCGGTGCCAACACTAGCACTAGGCACTCGGTACCGATGCTTGGTACAGACACAGTACACTCGGCACTGACTCTTGGTGCTGAAATAGCAACCTCGAACTCGCAAGCGAGATTGGTGGCAATAAAATCGCAGTTACTGCAAGTGGCACGTTAGCAGGGATGCCCACCTGCGAGTCAGCCACTGGCTAATTCTAAATTTGTGCACAAAAATAGAAAAAGCCGGTCCAGTGGTTAAAGAAACGGGCTTGTAACCAGGAGGTCCCCGGTTCAAATCCCAACTCAGCCACTGACTCATTGTGTGACCCTGAGCAAGTCACTTAACCTCCTTGTGCTCCGTCTTTCGGGTGAGATGTAATTGTAAGTGACTCTGCAGCTGATGCATAGTTCACACACCCTAGTCTCTGTAAGTCGCTTTGGATAAAGGCGTCTGCTAAATAAACAAATAATAATAATAATAATAATAGCACTGCAGAAGCTGTACTAAAACAGCATCGAGCAGCAAGCAGGAATGCTTACAATAGCTGCTCGGAATTTTTCAATACTTACTTCTCTGCAAGAATGAAAAACAGAAAAACATATATATACACACCGGTGAAAACAAAAGCGAAAATCACACGGTCCACAAAATATTCTTATATCTATTTACATGTAAAGAATACATGACAATTTACAGAAATGATATATAGATATATATATATATATATATATACACATACACACACACTGGCAGGAATCTTTGTAATGGTTAATATTCCCTACTTGAAAGGCAAATTCCCCATTAGAATTGGGAGCATTTTTTTTGGAATAAATATCTTAGAACACATTTCAGAACTAGACTAATACCTGATATCATAGCAAATTAAAATTGGAAATAGTGCAGTTTCCATTGTCAGCTGTATTACAAATTAAGTCGGCCCCAAATCAGCAATTTGATATAGCATGATTGAACACCATTTTTAATTGCATCATATCTAACTTTCAAAGCCAAAAAAAACAGCAAGCCAAAATAAGTAATCTCTTAATGAATAACAGGTGGGCCCCTAAGGTTGAGCTTAATCCTCTTAATTTTTTTGTTTTTTACCTGTTTTTCGACTCTTTTTGTGGTGAGCGCCTGAATTTTTGTGGCTTCTTTTCTGTTTCTTAGATGAAGCACCTCCCTGAGCATCTTTTTGTCGTTTTTGACTCGCTGTTGCTGTGTAAAAACAAAATGGAAGTGAAGAGCCAGCAATAGATTACGTGATAGACAAACACATGACATTTCTTAAATTTGAGTTCAAATGTTGCTTTTTTTCTCCATGCAAATAAATAAAAATTTAATAGAAGAATTATGTACCTAATTCCTCTTACTAACATATTTTTTGTGGTGCAATTTTTTTTTCAAGCTGGTTTTTAAACACAGAATCAGTCCTGTGAAGTCACTTAGAGCAGCCTATTCACCAGGGTTATTAAGCAGCAAACATGCCACTTTGTTAAACATTAGTGGTGCAACAATTAAATCGATGGCTTTGATTATTGATCATCCTTCCTTAAATTTCCCGAGCTTTGATTACATATTGGCGAATCAATGCATCAAATTAGAACCCAGTTTGAAGTCTTCTGTTGTCGGTTTGCATTAAAACCTAGAGTGTGTGACAATGCGCTTCTTTTAGTGCTAGGATACACACTTTAGGCCTCTACATTCGTGTTGGATAAGCCAAATCAGAAGTAGGCCTAATGTATTCACGTTTTCTTGATTTAAATATATATATATATGTTTTTTTTTTTTTCAAATGGAAGAAACGTTCCCTGAAAATAGGAATATTAACCATTACAAAATGGGTGTTTCCCTTTAAAAGACACCTGAACTGAAAACCAAAGATTATCGCTAGAGCAAGGTGGTGCTGCTGAGGCTCTGCCCCGCAACCATAAGCAGCAGCGAGCCCTACAATCATCGTCATTTTCTTCAAGATTGCGACCATGAACACCGTGACCCCAAAGTGAATGGTTAATATTCATATTTCAGGGAACCAGGGTTATGATAATAACCTAATGTTCCCTTTCAAGTAGGGAATATTAACCATTACAAAATGGGTGAGTATACCCAAGCTGTTGCAAGGACATGGCAACCCAATGCAAGCTAGTAACCGCTTGTGCAACAAAAGAATATTAAGATGGACTCCTCTCTAATTTTATATCGGGAGGGTGGACTGTGACGCCGCCCTCAGGTCCACTACATTCAGCTGGTAGAACCTGGCAAACGTGTGGGAAGAGGCCCACAGCGCTGCACTGCATATGTCCTGGATAGAAGCAACATGGAACAACGCCCATGAAGAAGACGCCTGACCCCTGGTGGAATGGCCAGAGAGCTTCTCAGGCGGGGGCAGATTGGCCAGTTCATAAGCAGTCTGTATTGGGCCTGTTAACCATTTGGACAGACGCTGTTTAGACAGAGCCTGTCCCTGTGACATAGCCCCATAACAAATGAACAGTTGTTCTGACTGCCTCCAGCTTTTAGTCTTCTCCACATAATATGCCAACACCCGCACTGGGCAAAGCATATGGAGTTGGCGCTCCTTGTCAGATTGGAAAGGAGGGGGATGGAAAGCCTCCAATTCCACCAACTGATTAATGTGGAAAACCTAGATGGCTCCCTGAGAAGGGGCCCTGGACCTATGGTCGCTGCTCACCCTGTGGCTTGGCCTGGCCTGAGGCTCTTACCTCTGCACCGGGAGGCAGTCTGTCTGCAGGTGCAGTTGGCTGTGCTGGTCCCTGAAGCTGCTGTCACATGTATAAAACCCAGGCATATGCAATAGCAAGCAAAGTACAGAAGAATGTACAGTTGCTATCTCAGCTGCTAAAGACGGTAACAGGACTGTCAATAAGGCCTGCTTTGTACCATACTGGGAAGGGAACGCCAGTCAGTAGCGGGCTGGAAACAAAAGGAACGGAGCAACTTTGTCACCATCAGGCACGTGTGCCTGTGGGGAAAACTGCTGCCCAGAGCTTCCTTATTCCCAGGTGCGTGGGTCTCACTTGGTAAAAAAGCCATGGGATGAGGATAAGCCACCTCTCTATGAGAGGGTGATGGGGAAGAGCGCTGTACAGGGGAGAGACGCACAGCACTCAGTAGAGCTGCAGGAGAGCATTTCTCCAACATACGCTTGGAGAATTCACACAAACTTGCAGAAGCGGTTTACCAGTGCCTCCTTTGCGCGCTGCTGCCTCAGCAGGAAGAGCATTTGCTTGTGCATGTGTCACAGAGATAAACCCAGTCATTATGCAAATAGCAAACAATGTACAGTAAGAATGTACAGTTGTTGCCTCAGCTTGCTAAAACCGTAACTGGACTGTCAACAAGGCCTGCTTGGTACTAGACAGGCAGACTGGACAGGCATTCCAGATTGGGGATTATAAAACCCTGTAGCAGGTCAGAACCAGGACTGCCAGAGCTGGTTTTGTGCCTGTAGCACTGTTGGTAGAGTAGTGTACAGCACTATCGTTGCCCACAAGGGGGCGTCTGCCCAAGCAGTAATGCCTCTCTCTGTACAGTAATGCAACAGGGCGGACCCTCTGTAGACCAGGGCACCTGCAAAACCTTATTGGCCCTTTTTATCCACAGCATAAGCTCTGTCGTACCGGGAGAGCTTAACTGCAGTGGATGTGCTATCTGGCTCTACGTCCTCAGATGGGAACTACAGCTCCAAGAGACGCAGGGCACCTTGGGGAAGCACAGAAAGCGGTTTGTTTGGAAATAGACGGCTGGCTGGCTTTGCATGTATCACTGGGATAAAATCCCGGTAGAATGCAATATATAGTAACATGTACATACAATATATATATATATATATATATATATATATATATATATATATATATATATATATATATATATATATATATATATATAGAGGAGAAAGATACAATTCTCTGACTTCAGTACGGCTGAAAAAAGAAAATGGCAATGCTTGCAGGGCTCGCTGCTGCTAATGGTTGCAGGGAATCTTTGGTATAGTGTTTTTCAGTTCGGGTGTCAAAGGGAAACACCCATTTTGTAATGGTTAATATTCCCTACTTGAAAGGGAAATGACACAATTTTTTGGGCTTAGGGTTAGGGCAATATTATATAAAAATAAGCTGAATTTAGTACGGTAGTTAAATTAGTCAGGATTCGTGAGATTAATTAAAATGTTTTGGACATAAAATGTTAACAGTAATTAACAACCATAGTTCAGATAGAAATTACTTCTGTTAAATACAGTTTTTTTAATTATTACAATGTTAAAGGGACATCTGATGCAGACGCACGCATATTCTTTTCAGTTGTTAAAAACTCAAGTCCTTTGTATTTCTTTTTTTATTAACGTAAGTGTAATTTTAATGTAAGTTATGCCTTTTGTTTAACTATTATGCACAACAGTGTTTAGTTATTGGATCTTCACTTTGTTCTGTATTTTGAAAAATAAAACATCAATGTATCGATGAACATTGATAAATGCCTAAACGATAATTGAATAAGAAGTTAGGTTGCCGATTGCACCACTGCATGCATTCAAATATATTTGTTGTCTTCAGATTAGAGATACATTTTAGGGGTGCCCCACTCTGTGTGCTTCCTCACCCTTACCTTTCTCCTTATGTTCTGTCTCTGGCAGGCTGCTGTTGCTGCTGTTAATGAGAATACTGCTGCTGCTGTTGCTATTGGAGGAGAGGCTGGCGTCAAATACCATGGGGAAACTGCCTCCTTCGGATCGAATCTCTTGTAGCTCCCCGCCGAGGCTCTCCACCTCTGCCGTGCTGCTGTCCGTCTCGCTGCGACCGCCCACACTCTCCTCCTGCACAGGATGATGGTCTGTTACTGAGGGAGCAGGAGGGGGAGGAAAGGGATTAGCGGAAGGTGGAGGAGGGGCTGCAGGAGGAGCGGTTGCCTGAGTCCTGTCGGGCTCCATCCTGCTCCCCGACAGCGAAGGGGACTCCGGCGTGGTGGGAGGCGTGTTGAGAACAGAGTTGCTGCCACTGCTGGGGAACTCTGCTCTCTTATCCCCCATTTCTTCGTTTAACAGTTTCCCTTCGGTCATTTCCTGGTCTGTTACCTCCTCGGGGGCTGGTTCCTGTTTGGGCTCTTCGGGGGGTGGGATGGGAGGAGGCGAGTTGGCTGCCTCAGTGTCAGAGTCTGAAAAAAGTTCCTTTAGAGTCTTCTTGGGCCACTGACCCTGAATGCTGGACCAGACGTCCTTCTGGCCTTTAGTTCGGCTGTTGGGCAGCCTCTCCTCTGAGCCGCCTAAGAGCTTGGGCCTTTTCTCTGGAACTTCCCAGAAGCCTGCAGGCCGTCCACACTTCCGCTTCTCCTCCAGGCCGTTGTACTTCTTGGACGGGGTGTTTTTGGTTTTAGTTCTTTCCTGTTCTTCCTCTTTTTTCTGCTGCTGCTTTTGCTCATCCTCATCCTCCGAGCTACTGCTGCCAGTAAACCCCAAGCTGACTGGCTTGGCCCTGTCCTCTACTTGCTCGTGGGAACTTGTTCGGAGCCACTCTTCCATCCTGCTGTTCCTCCGTTTGCGCTTCAGCTGCGATTTGGACGGTCTTTCCGTTGCCCTCTCCTCCTGTTTGATCTCCAGTTTTCTTTTTAGTTCTTCTTCCTTCTCCAATTCTGCTTCACCCTGCTGCTCGGCTCTTTTCTTCATCACAGAGTCTCGGGTGTCTGAAAGGCGTTCCGGCTCCTCCTGTTGCTCATCCAGAGAGGGGCCGACTTGCCATGTCTCGAGAACGTGCATGCTCTCGAGGGAACCAAACCTTTCTTCTTTTCCCTGGCTCTCCTCATCTTCCTCATACTCATCTTCGTCGTCTCCATCTTCACACTCGCTCTCCTCAGCCGAGCTTTCAGATGCTGTTAAAATAAATAAATAAATAAATAAATAAATAAATACATTTAAAAAATTAGATTTATACATTTAAGGGGAGTAGCTATTACAATCTGCCATTATTCAGATCATTTAAATAGAACCCAAAGTGGCTTTAAGGTTGAGCTGATGTTTATAAGGACAGAAGAACATATTTGTGGCATACTTTATTCAAACTTTGAAGAACCGATTATACAGATTTTTATTTTACGCTTCAACCAAAGCTAACAGCTTAACAGCTTAAGAGAGAGCACAAGTAACCGACTCAAGGCGTTCGATCCCGGGGAAGGGGCAGCAGAGCTGCCGGCTTCGCACGGGGCACAAGGCCACTGAGGGACTAACGAAACAACCACAGCCGAGTGCACAAACGTGAAGTATATTTTACTAAAACACATGAAAACAATTGCAATAATAGTGTTAAAAAACACAAGCGAAAAGTCAGATATAACACTTTGTGTCGCTTATCTGTTCGTAGATCTCTCTCTCTCTCCAGGCGGTGAGAGGAAAAATGACAATACTTGTGTCAGTGGTCGTTTATGCCCTTGGGGGCGGGCACGACTACATCACAAGCACTACGTGCAGCTTTGATAGATCTATTCAGATTAGGCGGTATTAAAGGACAAATACCCATGAGGTAATGGTTACATTTCGTACTTGATAAGGAACCAATTACACAGTTAATTCTTTTTTTTGCAGACAGACACCCCTGCTGAATAGAAGGAACAGATTGATGTTTCAGAAATGCATGCACTAGAAAAGAATAGAGGAATAGTCTAATAAATGTTATTCATGGGTAGAAATCAATACAAGCGATTTTATAAATAAAAAGTACCAGTGTTTTGTAAATGTACCACTACCATTATATCATAAATGTCACTTGGCAACAAGAGTGACGAAGATTATTGATATTTAAAAATAACATTCAGTAAATCAACCCACCAGTTAACCCCAGACTGAATGCAATTCTAATACAAATTCTCTTGTAAAATACACCAGAATCAAAATGTGCAGCTTTTGGTATGACATAAAAATTAAGTGTATTATTTGTCCTTTTTTTTTTTTTTGGTACATAAGCAACACTTTTTTTTTTTTTTTTTTTTTTAATTGACAGTAATTTATGTACAAATAATGGTCACATTTGATACCCAATCATACATTATACAGCTGCAGTTGTATTTTGTGTAGGCAACTGAAGGCTGTAACCGGCAGGACTTATATTAGCTGTATTAACTTAGAGATAATAATTAAGACGTTTATAACAAACCTAATTGTAGCTAACAACACCATTTCAGAAACCTTACCAGTTTTGCACTGCCATTAGCTACATTGATCTTACATGTGCAATTTTGAAAGAAATGTTAGGTTATTATCATAACCCTGGTTCCCTGAAATAGAAATGTAACCATTACCAAATGGGATATACCTCTTATAGCCCGAATTCCCTGAGCACTTTTACCAAAACTGCTCTTTTAAGAGCCCTGTATGCATTAGATGTCGTTTCTGCCCCAGGGAGATAAACACGACTGTCGCATTAGGGTCAGCGCAATTTTCTCTTCAGGCCTGCTGCATTAGAATGAATGCAGTGAACTTGAAGGGTAATAGTTACATTTCTATTTCAGATAACCACGGTTATGATAATTTCAAATACGAAATGTAACCATTAAAGAATGGGATACAATAGCCAAGCCGTTGCAAGTGGAGGACTTGCAGCACTGGCAGATGTTCTAAAAAGGAAGATAAACTGCCTTTAGCGTTCTAGCCGAAGACCGATTTAGGGTCCATGGCATATGGTCCACGGTAGAATGAGGGAGAGCCCTCATGCAGGTTACACTGAGTAACCTCAGCATTTAACACCAGAAGTCCAATAAGGTATGTAGCTAACTACCCCAGGACTTTAAGTGGAACACAATATGTGTGTTACAAGGCAGAATGAGTGGCTGCCCTTAGCACTCTGGTCCCAAAAACAGGGTTTGGCTGATCTACGATATACAGGTCGGTAGAATCTGGTAAAAGTATGAGGCAATGCCCATACTGCAGCGTTTCAAATGTCTGCAACACATGTGCCCTGGAATAACGTCCAAGAGGTTGCAAGGCCTCTTGTGACGTGACCAGTGGCCTTCTCTGGTGGGGGCAGGTTGGCTAAATCACATGCAATCCTGACCGTGTCTACAATCCACCTTGACAGCCGCTGTTTAGACAGAGCTTGTCCGAGGAACTTAGACCTGAAGCACTTGCTTAGATTGCTGCCAGCTCTGGGTGTGGTCAACATAATACGCTAGTGCCCTAAATGGACAGGGCGTATGGAACTCTCTCTCCCTGTCAGACTGGAAAGGAGGTGGATGGAAGGCCTCTAATTCCACTGACTGGTTGATATGGAAAGCAGAAATGCTTTTAGGGAGAAAAGCAGGATTAGTGCAGAGAGTAACCTTAGTTCTGGCCTTTGCAAAAAAATAAACAGGCTTTCGCCGTTGAGAAAGCTTGCATTTCACCTACCCGCTTGGCGAGGTAATAGCAAGCAGGAAAGCTGTCTTTAAGGACAGGAATTTCAGCTCTGCTAAATGAATTGGGCTTGAATGGCGGTCTTCTAAGTGCATCCAGCACTATATTGAGCTGCCAGCAAGGGACAAGGTCCATTCTAGGGGTTATTAACCACCGAGCACTCTTCAAAAACTGTCCCGCCAGGACGTGTGCTCCTGGGGAGACTGTCTATTTTACTATGGCAAGCTGATACAGTGACTAGGTAGAGTGGTGGGAGAGTTCCCTTAATTAAAAAGGTCCTGCAGAAACTGCTGTATTTCTACCATAGGGCAAGTCGTTGGGTCAAGTCCACGCGACTGACCACTTCTGGAAGACATTCCATTTGTAGCCGTACTGGGAGTGGGTAGACACTGCTCTGTCATTCTGAAGGGTGACAATGACCTTGTCAGATAACCCGAGGTGACTCAAAATGTCTCCACTCAGGGGCTAGACCCAGAGCTACAGAACTGTTGGGTCTGGATGTCACAGAGTGCCCCGCTCCTGACTCAGCAGGTCGCGACGTGCCAGCAACTCCCACAGCTAACCATACAGGAGTTGTACCAGCGCAGAGAACCAGGTCCTCCTGGGCCACTTCGGGGATAATAAGAGCACCCGAGCCCGGTCTTGCCTGATCTTCAAGCACAGTGGAAGCAGTGGCAATGGTGGAAAAGCATAGAGTAGGGTCTTGGGCCATCTGTGGGCCAGTGCGTCTATACCAAGCGGGTGACCGCTCTCCATTAGGGAATATCTGGGAACAATGGGTGGACTCCTGGGTCGCGAACAGATCTACCTCCGCACCCTTCTCTTTCTTTGAGAGGGTGCACATTTGCAATGGCCTGTTTCGGCAGTACGGCCGATACCTCCTGAGACACTAAAATATCTTGAGGGTTCATGACTGCTGTTACGATCATGCCGTGAAATGGAGAAGGGCCGAAACGAAACTGCAGAAAGTAACCGGCCTTGATGGTGGTAAGCACCCAGGTGTCTGTGGTTAATACCACAGACACCTGATCGCATGATCGCCAATACAGGTGGGCCTGATAGAATGGGCTTGCACCTGCGGCTTCTGCTTGGGGAGGAGGCGTGCCAACTCCCTGGATGTTTCCCATGCTTGGTGAGAGTGCTACAAATCTAGTAGCCTTTGATGTCAGTAATGCAAAAGCAGACACCGAGTACTCGCCGGTCGAAAAGACTCCTGTCAATTCAACAGCACGGTGTAGCTAAAAAAGTGTCTAGTAGGGCAGAAAGCTGACTGGGAAAAACAAACAAACAGACAGACAGCTAGTGCAGGATACCGTCTGCGTACACAGGCGGACCTAATACAAAAAGACAACCTACGTGCATGCTGGGTTTCTGAAAGAAAACAGAATATAATTAAAACTTGCTAAAAACTCTATATAATATTTTAGTAAAAAAAAATACAAAAATTATTATATATATATAGGGATGCAGGAGACAGGCTTTTGTGGAAGAATCTTGGGGAGGCCTTCATACAGCAGTGGACTGAAAAAGGCTGAAGATGATAATGACATCATATAGGTGGAGAACGTGAAAATGTAGCCTCAGCAAGGGACTGAATCCCAGGGAAGGGGAGGGCAGTGCCGTCGGCTTAGTGCAGCACACAATGCCGCTGAGGGGACTTAAACAGAACCTAGACTAAGAAAGAAATTCACTCTTAAATTAAAGCAACATTATTTCTAATTTGAAATAAGGAGAGAGAAAAAGTGAATAATTCAACTTATCTCTTTAGTTTAGACTACAAGTCAGACCTCACTCCTTTCTCAGACAGGCTGAAAGAAAAAATGGCACTGACCATAATGCGACAGTCGTGTTTGTCCTGGGGCAGAGACGACATCTGATGAATACGGGGCTCTTAAAAGGAGCAGCTTTGATAGAAGTGCTCAGGTAATTCGGGCTATATCCCATTCAATAATGGTTACCATTTGTACTTGAAAGGGAACACAAGCAACACTAACAAAGCATACTAATTTACTATAATACGTTTTTCTTTCAAAACTGGACATTTGAGACATACAACAACCTGTAAGAGTTTTGGTTTTTTTGATACCTAGAATCACTTTGGGAGTACTATTTAGAAGACTGCTAATACTTGTAGCTACTAAATGTATTAGCTGTAAAATCATACAACCCTGAATCTTTGAGCTAGCCGAGTCAGATGTAGCATTCCTCCTACACTGTACTATTGTTTTGTACTATTGCAAAAAGTTAAACGCAGCAACAATACCTTGCAGCCCATTGAGGATAGATGTGATTTCAATGGATTTGAGTGCAGTTTGCTCGGCCCCTTTGGCTTCGCCACTATCCAGCTTTGAGAAGCTGTCGGAAGGTGTGCTGTTGATGGAAGACTTTGCCGATCTCCCAGTGTGGTCCATTTTGTGTGGGCAAAGTTCCTCTCTTTCTGCTCTCTCCATCTTGTCCTTCTCTTTCTCCATTTTGTTCTATTTAGGAGACAATAAAGACTCAATTGACGTGATCCATTAAGCTTTGGCACCGGATGCAAAGTGTACTCCTCTGTTTTCTAAAGGTAACATATAAAACTGTTTGAGTGTTAAATTTGGTTGTACTTCGTTTTGAAACATTAACATTATTCATTCCATTCATAAAAAAAAGTGAACCAGTGCACATATACTGTAGAGATAATCACTATGGTTCTTATTGTAATTATAATTCAATTTTATACTCAATATTACTTATTAAATTGTACATTTGGGAAGTATCTTGTACAGAATGTTTGTTTATTTTATTTTACTATTGTGTGAATACTTTTCCATACATTAACATGCAGTTGTGTACAATACAAACGTACCTGGGGAAAATAATTCAGTAAAACAACCAAAATGAAAATTATTACTGCCTTAATTATTACCGCAGCTGCACTCTTCTCAGACTGTCTACACTAAAGTAATCCTTTAATTTTGTTTTAATTTTCATGAATTGTGAGGGACAATGCCACTTGTGACCTGAGCTGCATTTGAGCCCAGGTTTCCAGGGTGAAAGACAAAACAGCAAGTGAACCAGCTTGCTGCTCCATCAATCAAGCACCCCCTTTTCATTTATTTTTCAAATCTGTTTGGCAACACTGCCCTTAGAATATTGCGCACAGTGTGTTTGAAAACATCTGCAGCTCCAATCCCATACGCTGACTTCTAAAACACTTTGTAATTGTCTGTTCTCCAGTCTCGGCACTAAACGTTGATTTAAAAGCTTTCATCTTTTTAGGGAGGCAAGAATATGAGAAGTTAGAGATAATCTTAAAAAGGGACTAAGCAGAGGCTTACCTTTATTTTCTTTCGATGCTTTATTTTTGGAACATTCTTATCAGCTGGACGCACAATTTTGTCTGCTTTTATCCAATCATCATACCTAATTAAAAAGAAAATACTTCTATAATCTCTTATCATATCCTTATGCAGTGAGGCTTCTTGCAGAACACCAAACCCCCCCCCCAAAAAATGTAATTGTGATTGTTATCATCCTTATATACTGGGGGAAGGAAAACCGTCTGTGTGCTGCTCTTACTGTTAGGTGTGAAAGCACTGTGATTTATAGAAGCTTGAATTAATTGAGCAGGATCTGTATATTAAAACTAGATAAAGAAACCAGAACATCAGGGGTTTAAAGCAAATTATGTTAATAGATCGAGTACAGGCCTCAAGTGTTCAACATTCTTCCCTGCTCTTTCCCTAACCTCTAACAATGGTTGCTATGGGAAACTAGCAGTATTGCAGGAATTTGTCTATTTTATAAGACACACTCTTGCAATACTGAGCTTGTATTGAATTCAGTTAGGAAGTGAAAAATAAATTGTCATATTGTCACATGATGCACTTGATAAGCTCAAAGCAGCTCAATGAAAATAAAAAATAAAATTACTTTTGAAACTTGCCAGACTGCAGCCTTTCGTCTAGAATTGTACTTCTTTGAAGGGTGGCAAACTGACTTTAAAAACAACCTCGACACACCAATCACTGGTACGATTACTACACACACCAACACAAGAGTATCATTTTTCACACCACTTACTGAGACTTTTCTTCATGAATTTTATTAATAGAAAATCTATTCATATATATATACCGGTATATATTACATATTGCAGAAAGCCTATCCATTTATTCTCAAATAATTTCTCTCTCCGATATTGTTGCCATATTTAAATAAAGCTACACAAGGACTGTTCTGCGGTCCCAGTAAAGGGAGACCCGAACCTTGAACACACAAGAGTTGGGCCAAACTTGATAGATCCCGAACAGCGGCAGTAGTTTTTCGGGATGTATCAATAGCAGACAAAAAGTTTAACAAATTAAAGAGCAAGGAGAGTGAAGATGGCACATGCATTATTTTTTTAGTCATTTTTTCAATATTTCTTCCTATCTGGGTATAATAATAATAATAATAATAATAATAATAATAATAATAATAATAATACATAGTAAACATTGTAAAAACTATATTCCCTTTTGTGGCTGTTTCATCAAGTGACGGCACTGCGTTTGCAGGAAAGTGAAATCAGAAATAATTCTCTCTCTATTCTGTCTTCCTCTTCATTATCTCCTTGGTGACTGGCAAACCAAGTTATCCGGGTGGATAGAAAGGCAGAGTGGACAGGGATTAGATATATGACATCATTTCCTCCATACACAGAACAACTTCAAAAAACATTCAGGAAATGCTACAGAATGGGGGGAAAAAACCCCACACAGTACAAAAAAATAAAAATGTAATTGGACTATACAAAGACAATAAACATGCTATTTTAGTGCTGAAGCTTTATTCAGCACAGACACACCTGTTGATATAAACAATTCGTTCTGGAGTCAAAGTTTAGAAACATGTTCCTGCCAATCCACCATTTTTTGCACAAGCGGATCCACACCAAAGCTCCTATGGTGCGGAGGACAACACAGATCTGAATGGCTCCACTGCAGACCCTCAGGCGCCCCCATCAGCCACAGGGGTCGCTGGTGTGCGGTGAATCGTGGATTGCCCTGCCGACTCAAGCCCTCCGTACCCGGGAGGTGGTCGGCCAATTGTGCGGCGCCCCCTAGGAACCCCCAGTCACGGTTGGCAATGACATAGCCTGGATTCGAACCCGCAATCTCCAGGCTATAGGGTGCATCCTGCACTCCACGAGGAGCGCCTTTACTGGATGCACCACTTTTTCACGCGCTTCCGACTCGAGAAAGTTAAACTTTTTGTCTAGTACCGATAAGTCCCGAAGATATCTCAAATAAAAAAGTGCCGCTGTTCGGGAACTGATCGGTTTTGGCCAAGCTCTTGTGCGCTCGAGAGTTCGGATCCTCCCTTGTCCTTAACTCCAGACTTACCTCACATTCCAGCCACAGTAGTGCACCAGGTAGAGCACTTCTCCCCCCTCGAGATCCGAATCCTTAATACTGGCTTCGTACAGCTTCTGGGTCTTCCCCCGCCCATATCTCACCTGGACCTTCATCCCTGGAGGATAACACTCAAACTCCTCCTCCTCCTCCCCTTCCCCCTCCTTAAAGCTTTCATTCCTGGAAAAAAGACAATTCAAATCTACCTTTACTGTGTCCTAACATTGTCTTTCTCATTTGCTTGGTGGAGATGTGATTTCCTTAAAGTTTGTAGCCATGTCTGCTCATCGACCTCCACCAATATCCACTCCAGCAACTCTCTCAGTTGGCTTTGAAAAATGCACTTGAAGCTACACTCATGGTATTTGTCACCATGTACCAACTTTTCTGAAGATGAAGCTATCGATAGCCAGAACTCAATAGAAATTAGTTGGATTCAGCGAGTAGTTATTCCTAGTTCAAAACCAAATCAGAAGCCAAAACAAATGCAAAATTACATTACCTGCAGAAAATTACTGAAAATCGAAGCACAGCCCCTGCACCTCCCTACTCCCTAAACTTCCTCACAATCTGAACACTCTTTTCTATAGTAAAATGTAGGCAAACACAAGTAACAAATCTGTTTCAACCTCTCCCCCAAACATGGCGTAAGAACAAATAGCACCTGAAATTGAGTGTGTGTGTAAGTTGTTCGCTTTGAATACCTTTAAGTAATGGAAACATATCATAACTCTAGATAACCCTAAAAAAATTTTTTTAAACATAAATAAATAAAAAAATCGATAAACACCTGTTTTAAAATGTATACAAAGCTTTGCTTACTTTCTACGCAGTGTCTGAATTCCATTTCCCACAAAAAAATAAATTAAAATCAATATTAACAATAGCTTGCTTTCCAGTCCAACACACAGGTGTTAAGGGGACTTGTAATCACTTTCCTCGAAGCTTAACACCTTTTCATACACTTTCTTTTATTGACTTCAATATGCGTATTAGGGGTCCGACATATGTCTAAAGTAATAAAGGGTACTGTTGGTCATACAAAGTAAACCCAGGGTCACTGCTCATGTTCTTAAGTAAAAAGAGGTACATTTCCTTCATAACTATAGACCACCTTGACATACAATCATAGTATGTGGGCCTACATATACAAATGTAATTATGATGAATATACACAGATACCGTCAGTCACCTCCATATCCTCCAGATTCTGATAATCTCAATCATTTGAGTTAGAGTAAGAGTAATCACCACAACTGGTTCTCTCGATTAGTGCAAAAATGTAAATGACTCTCGATTGCAGGTGATAATAAATAAATAAAATATCCCATTCATTAGGATGGCCAGTAAAACTTGTGGCTTTGCCATGGTTCATATGTGATACAAGTTATGATCAAATACGTACATACAAACATCCCAAGATTCTTATACTCTCAACATGTGTGCTTACCAAGTTCTTACCTGTACCTACAATAGTGAAGTGCATCAAAAGATCCTTAATTTACTCCAGATTAATTATATAAACACTGCTTTCTGTAGCCCCAAAACCAATTGTTTCTGTCGACTACTTAGTAAAAAAAAAAAAAAAAAAGGTGTCTTTATGCACAGCTTCATTAGCCAGCTCATTCCACTAGAAAACTGTTGCTGCCCAGAGCAAGGAATCGATCTCAATATTCTCAAAATGAAAGCCTTTCACAGACAAAATCGGTCTAACACAGTAAATGTCACAGAAAAACACAATGAAACATGTCTCAGCTGTCTGATTCCCATTCAGTCTGAGTGCACTACAGCAAGAGTACATAACGTTATACAGTACATCATAACCCTGATTCCCTGAAAGAGAAATGTTATTCCATTACCAATTTCGATATGCCTCTGTGTAGCCCGAATTACCCAAGTACATATGTCAAAGCTGCCTGAAAGAGCCCCCTCTGCATCAGACACAGTCCCCGCCCCCGAGGGGATAAAGTGCAGCGAGCAGGAGGGATCAGCGACAATTTTTTATTCAAGCACGCTGTGTTGGAGTTAATGCAGCAATCTCGAAAGGTAAATGATAACATTTCAGGGAACCAGGGTTATGATATATAACCCAAAGTTCCCTTAAAAGTACAAAATGTTATTCCATTACTGATTGGTATACTGTACCTAAACTGTAAGTATAGGACTTGCTGCACTGGCAGATGGACACATGACATATGGTCCACAGAACCTAAAAAGTATGGGGAGAACCCGCACCTCAGTGTGCATGCTGTAAAGGGAACGACTAGAAACCCATTTTTTGCGTTTTTTGATGATGTCAGACAGGGTCCGACATTGGACGGGTAGGAATAATTGAAATGTCGGACCAGGTCGGACATAGGACCGCAAAGGGTTAAGGAAGTGCCAGTGTCTGCAGCCAAGAGCTTTTCCGCCAGTATCTGGCTTGGTGTCGTTACCAACCTACCCGGATAGGTCCTTCTCTGGCTGGTCTTGTTTCACGGATATGTCCTTCTCCTCTGGCTGTTCTTGTTTCACGGATATGTCCTTCTCCTCTGGCTGTTCTTGTTTCATGGCTATGTCCTTCTCGTCTGACTGGTCTTGTTTCATGTTTTCTTTAAGCAGGTTAACAGAGTTATCGCCGGGTGCCTCTCTCTCATCCTCCTCTTCCTCATCGTCATTATCTTCCACCTCCTCCTCTTCCTCCTCATTTTTTAAACTGTTGTCATCTTTTATAGCCAGTGACTCTGGCTCAGTTTTCTTTTCCCCCTGTGAATGACAAAGTTGAAAATGATTACTGAGATTTGTACAGTAGTTTCTTGCTAATATAGACACCGTTATGCCGTACATATGGATATGCCAGACACAATGTGTACCCCTCCCAATAATAACCAATTTTGTGTGACGCTAGGTCACTGTGAATAGCATGATCTAAAGACACACGAAGAAGGAGAAAAAAGGAGTGTCATTTTAGTAAAAGCATTTGGAATAACCAATAGCCATTAGTATTACAGGTAGGTTCATTAGAACAACTTTACACTTGCCAAAATATACTCAAACCATATTCTGTAACCAACTGATTAATCTCAGGCAATATTAGACACAGGTTTAGTTTAAGAGGTTAGCATACCCTAAACTTTTCACAATGACAAACATGACTAAAAGACTTCCTTAACATAGTTAGAGGCAATACAAATCATTATATTTTGCAAATTCTATTCAATAGTTCTCTGTATCACAGTCATAGCTACAGCTAATTCAGCACACTATTTACTGTGTTCTGTCACAGGTAAAAGTTACTTATTACATATAAACAAGAAATACTTTGCTCCTTTAATCTGAAAGTTCAATACTTTCTATGAACAACATTTTTAGGAGATTTAAGTAAATATTGTGTAGGTTAATAAGATGCCAATGGTAGCAAGTTAACTATTTTGTGCATTCCCCGTGTTCACATATTAATACACATTTTATCTGCACGTGAAGTGATTGTGCAATCCGTGTGCCTAAATACAACTATATATTTTAACACTTGTGCTAAATATCCCACATTATATCCTGTGCACATTATATATATTATATATATATATTATATATATACACACACACATACAGTGCCTTGCATAAGTATTCACCCCCCCCTTGGACTTTTCCACATTTTGTAGTGTTACAACCTGGAATTAAAATGGATTTAAGTAGGATTTTTTTGTCACTGATCTACAGAAAATAGTCCATAATGTCGAAGTGGGGAAAAAAAATCTACATATTTTTCAAAATTTACAAATAAAAAACTGAAAAGTCTTGATTGCATAAGTATTCACCCCCTTTGCTGTGACACCCCTAAATAAGCTCTGGTGCAACCAATTAGTTGAATGGAGTCCACCTGTGTGCAATTAAAGTGTCACATGATCTCAGATTAAATACACCTGTTTCTGGAAGGCCCCAGAGTTTGTTAGGGAGCATATCTAAACAAACAGCATCATGAAGACCAAGGAGCTATCAAAACAAGTCCGGGATAAAATTCTGGAGAAGCACCAATCAGGGTTGAGTTATAAAAAAATATCCCAAACTTTGAACATCCCCTGGAGCACCGTTAAATCCATTATAAAAAAATGGAAAGAACATGGCACAACCACGACTCTGTCTAGAGAAGGCTGTCCACCAAAACTCAGTGACCAGGTAAGGAGGGCATTAGTCAGAGAAGCAACCAAGAGGCCAATGGTAACTCTGAAGGAGCTGGAGAGATCCACAGCTGAGACGGGAGAAACCGTCCATGGGACAACTATAACCCGGACGCTCCACAAAGCTGGGCTTTATGGAAGAGTGGCGAGAAGAAAGCCATTGCTGAAAAAAAACCATATCAAATCCTGTTTGGATTTTGCCAAAAGGTATGTGGGAGACACAGCAAACATGTGGAAAAAGGTTCTCTGGTCTGATGAGACCAAAAATGAACTTTTTGGCCTTGGCGCAAAACGCTATGTGTGGCACAAAGCCAACACTGCTCATCACCCTGAGAACACCATCCCCACGGTGAAGCATGGTGGTAGCAGCATCATGTTATGGGGATGCTTTTCATCGACAGGGACTGGGAAACTGGTCAGGATTGAGGGCAAGATGGATGGAGCCAAATACAGGGAAATTCTAGAGGAAAACCTGTTTTAGTCTGCAAGAGACCTGGGACTGGGACGGAGGTTCACCTTCCAGCAGGACAATGACCCTAACCACACAGCCAAAGCTACACTGGAGTGGTTTAAAAACAAGAACCTGAATGTCTTAGAATGGCCCAGTCAAAGCCCAGACCTCAATCCAACTGAGAATCTGTGGCAAGACTTGAAAATTGCTTTTCACCAACGGTCCCCATCCAACTTGACAGAGCTTGCAGGCTCGGCAGCCCCAGGCGGTGCAGGACAGGCAGCCCCAGGTGGTGCGGGACAGGCAGCCCCAAGTGGTGAAGCCGGTAGGGGAGCCCCCTGGCGATGGAGTCATGATCAGTCGTGATGCTTGGGTTGGACACTCTGACAGTGGCTGAGGTGGTGCTGGCCCTCTTCGCGGCCGGGCTGTTTTCCCCCGTGCTCCCCTCAGCAGCCTATGTAGTGGTTGCTGAGGAATGCCAGCATCATGTCCTGGTCCTTCCTCTTGTGGTAGAGGTGGGAGCTGCAGGCAGTCTCCCTCTGGTGGTGGAGGTGGGAGCTGCAGGTATTCTCCCTCTTGCAGTGGAGATGGGGACAACTCCCTCTTGGGCGCTGGACACTTGTTCTCCTCATCCTGCGGCTCCTGCTCTGGGCAGTGCTCCTCCGTACAATGGCGGAAGGGACAATTGGCGAAATTATGTTTTTGGTCACAGAGGGGCACACCAGCGATGGCTGGTTAGATCGCCCGGATTTATGGCCTTCATGTGGCCCTCCTCCTCCCTGTCCTTCACCTCCTGGTCTTTTCCATCCCATTTTTTATATATATATATATATATATTTTCTCTCCACACAAAAAAAAAAAAACACTTTTCAAAGAATAAAAAATAAAAATAAAAAATGCAAGGGCTCCCGAGTGGCATCCAGTAAAAGTACTCGCGTAGAGTGCAGGATCGCCCTATAGTCTAAAGTTGCGGTTCGAGTCCAGGCTATTCCTTTGCCGACCGAGGACGGGAGCTCCAAGGAGGCAGAGCACAATTGGCTCACCGCGCACCAGCGACCCCTGTGGTCTGGCCAGGTGCCTGCGGGCTTGCCTGTAAGCTGCCCAGAGCTGTATATATATATATATAATTATTGAAAAAATTTAAAATACCCACAGACCTTCCCTGATCTGACTCATGGAGGCAGTGGTTTATCCCACGCAGAACACCATATGTGACAGGATGGCTTGAGTGGTGACATCAGACCCGGAAGAAACACACAGTACAGCGAGGTGAAATGGTACATGCTCTTGCTTGCACAGGTTTTTTGCAAATAAAAGGTTTAAACAGAAAACAAAACACTGAAAATAACGGGCACAATGGCCAAACGAACAGACAGACACTAACAAACACAGTGAGACAGACAAACAAGTACCGTGCTGGTGCTTCCAGTACAAAATAGCAATTGTTATTATATAATTTAATTTAATTTAATTTAATTTAATTTAATTTAAATTTAATTTACTCTCCTTCTCTCTCCCGTTCTCTACTCACCGCACACCCAACCCAGAGTGAGTGAATTGTGCAACTATTTATACAGCTGTGCTGGGATTCAATTACTAATTAAATATTCACTTGAACCCCAGCACGTGAACTAATTTGTGCATTCCCCGTGCTCACATATTAATACATTTTATCTGCATATGAAGCGATAGTGTAATCCCTGTGCCTAAATACAACTATATATTTTAACAACACTCTTGCTAAATATCCCAAATTATATCCCGTGCACCAATATATATACACACACACCAACATTAATACACCACACGCAACATATAACACATAATACACACATGGGCGGGGCACACTGCCACAGTTACATTTTAAGAAACGGTCACCTTTACGTGATCAATCAGTTGCAAGTGCTAGTTTTGCAAATATGTTCAATGTCAGTTTATGGCCTCGTTACAGCAGTAAACATGTCAGAGATTCCAATCGGCTTTTAAAACACCCAGTGCGTAAGTTAATTGCCACAGATTGGTAAATTGGTTGTAAAGGTGAGGGAAGGGCAGTGTTTCTTGTTTTGAAATCAACATATTAATAAAAGGTGTGTTTTGATGTATTTAATACCTGCCAACAAATACTTCTTAAGGCAATTACTGGGAAAATACCAGTATCAGCACACCCCTAACTTTAACATTGCTAAATTAGTGCTCTCCATATAGTAATCAATACAGAATATACTGAAGAACTTACAGAAGGAACTATAGAGCAGATACCTGTAGCTCCTAGTTTAATTTACATGTTAAGTGAATAGCTAAATATAGTAAACTGTACTTAACCTTTAACCCTTTAAGGACTGGGATCGTGTTAACACGATCATACTGAAGTGGGCTTTTAGGCCCGCGATCGTGTAAACACAACAGGGCCACCGTACTTTGCAGTACAGGGACTGAAGTTTACTTTATTTACTTTATAATGATCCCTAGAGTGTTCTGAAAAAAAGGATGCTAAAAGATGCTACTGTAAAAAATTGATTTTTAGTGAATTGTTATAGGAAGATTCAAATACAGTGAAAAAACACCTGGTCGTGGGGGAGCATTCCACTGAAAAACGTTTGGTCCTTAAAAGGTTACATTTTTTAAACACATTTTCAGCTGACTTTGCCTTTCTGTCTTTGAAATTCATAAGAAAAAAATATTTTTAGTAGTATAGAAAATTATATTTATTGGTTCAGGGTACTCTAGATACTTTCAGATTTTTCACTCCAATAAGTACAAAAAAATCTGATACTTTTAAAAAACTTAATTAAAAACATATATATTTCATTAGATTTGGGGTTTTCGAAGAGGTACACAAACATTGTATTCTGTTACCTGAAGGACCCTACAACACTCCCTGAAGGTTTTGTTGAAAAATTGTGAAATATGGGAAAAATACAAGACATTCTTTCACCTGAGTGATTTTAGAAATGTTGTTAAAAAAACAAATACATAGGGGCTCCCGAGTGGCGCATCAGGTAAAGGTGCTCCGATTGGAGTGCAGGATGCGCGCTATAGCCTGGACGTCGCGAGTTCGAGTCCAGGCTATTCCACAGCCGACCGTGGACAGGAGCTCCCAGGGGGCGGTGCACAATTGGCCGAGCGTCGCCCGGGGGGAGGAAGGGTTTGGTCAGCCAGGGTGTCCTCGGCTCACCGCGCACCAGTGACCCCTGTAGTCTGGCCGGGCGCCTGCGGGCTTGCCTGTAAGCTGCCCGAGAGCTGCGCTGTCCTCCGACGCTGTAGCTCTTGGGTGGCTGCATGGCGAGTCCGCAGTGTGAAAAAAAGCGGTCGGCTGACGGCACACGCTTCGGAGGACAGCATGTGTTCGTCTTCGCCCTCCGGAGTCAGCGCAGGGGTGGTAGCGGTGAGCTGAGCTTCAAATAATAATTGGCCATTCCAAATTGGGAGAAAATAATAAAAAACGATTGGCAATGACTAAATTTATCTTTTTTAAAAACAACAAAAAAAACAAACAAATACATGGCTTAGAACTTAAAATAAATACAGAGAACACCTATATTATATAAATGAATCGCTGTCAGAAAATTGATTCACCAGAATCAGGACGCCAGTAATTCTGCCAACAATGATTCATCTAATCGTCTTAAAATGAAATTCTAGGGGCTCCCAAGTGGCGCATCCAGTAAAGGCGCGTGGAGGTTGGAGTTCATGCTATTCCTTTGCCGACCGAGGACGGAAGCTCCCAGGGGCAGCGCAATTGGCGAGGGAGGGAGGGAGGCTAGGTCGGCCACGTTGTCCTCGGCTCACCGCGCACCAGCGACCCCTGTGGTCTGGCAGGGCGCCTGCGGGCTTGCCTGTAAGCTGCCCAGGGCTGTGTTGTCCTCAGACGCTGTAGCTCTGGGTGGCTGTATGGTGAGTCTACAGTGTGTAAAGAAGCAGGTGGCTGACGGCACACGCTTCAGAAGACAGCGTGTGTTCGTCTTCGCCCCTCCTGAGTCAGCGGTGGTAGTGGTGGGCTGAGTCTAAAAATAAATTGGACATTACTAAATTGGGAAAAAAAACAATAAAAATAATTGGCAACCACTAAATTAAAAAAATAAAATAAAATAAAAATAAAAATTCTGTAGAAGTGGAAACGTTGATATTATTGTGAGCATATCAATTTATCTACATAAACAATAAGTACACAAGACTGAGAGGCAGTGAGAGCACAAAGCCTTCCCTTGTAGGAGATGTTACTGCTGTATTCCTCCGCACACCGCACTACCTGTACGGCAAAGGATGGTGGCCTAGTTAATCAATAACATGAAGCACGTTTATTAGGGATAGGAATTTGAAACGCTTAAACTCTAAAGTGGTTAAAACGATGAATATGCTAGACGTATAACTGGGCACGTGACAAATTTCACCAAAACACTTTTTTTTTTAATGTATTTACTTTAGTCATTTATCATCATATACAGCAGTCCGTCGCGTATCCGACTGCTGTGGTGCCACAGTAAGGGCGGATATTATAAAAAGGAAGGGGTTTGGCAATTGCCTCCAAGTAGTTTTTCTCATTGATGCAACAAAGAGATTGACACTGGGGCGTGTTTTATTATCGGTCGATCTGGCACTTCAGTGGCGCACACTCTGTGTTCATGCTGTAGTAGGTGTGGTATGGTATCCAGTCCATGTGGTAAGAGGATTAATGACAAGCGTTTTTTTCTAATTTTTTTTTTAAACAATTAATTGGAAAATGAATAAAAAATTCTCTCAATTTTTGGAATGTCCAATTATTTTTCAACCTGGCTCACCGCTGCAAAACCTGAACTAACTCGGGAGAGACGAAGACAAGCACTGGCGTCCTCCCAAACCGAGTGCCATCAGCCATCTGCTTTTTTTTTTTTTTTTTGCTAAATTAACCTTTACAGCCATTGTCTGATTGAAGAGGACATTTAAATAAACATTTCAATATATACTTTGGGTAATGCGTTTTTTTTTTTACTTTGTAGTTAAGTCTTTGCAATGTTAAAACGTTATTTGCTTATTTTGAGTTTCTTTGCTTAGAAAATACTAACCAGGGCTGTCAGTATACATCAGAATGTAATATAAAAAGTGTGTATATCTGTAGATATGGTTTAAACATTGACACTGCATAGCATTTAAACGTTCATAAAAATGTACCAAAAGCACATCTCTAGCGTTTCTCATGTTTACCCAATCACAGGCCCAGAAAGACACTTGAGTAGGATCGTGTATACACTTTAAAAGGGTTAAACATCTCTAAATAAGACATCAAATATGTAACCCTAACCACTTTTAGCCTTTTGGTGTGAACCACACTGAAAAACCGTTTAATAAAATCAACTATTAGAAGTTTCAACCTTTCCCAAGATCCGATATTACTAAACCAAATCACACACCATAAATCATACCTAATTAGGCTGGCAATAAATTGCAGTGCAGAATGTCTATACAAGTTTCATCAATGGTAAAACTATGAGATACATAGTGAAGGATATTCATGAGTGAAATTAGCCTGCATTCGCCAAACCAATCACAAGCAATAACAATTGTCTTGACAAATGGTTAACTTTGACTGGTTGTCAAGATGTACCTAAAAATAAAACTGTGACACCTAGCTGTCACATTCAATCCAGGAGGCGGCTATGTTTAAACTATTGCTCATTATTAGATGACTATAGACAAAAAGCTATACATGAGGGAATAGACCAAAGGCAGTGTTTCAAATAAGGGTAATCGTGTATTGAATCAGCATCAGGCACACCGCTTTAGTCCAATTAGAAATAGGATTAACAAATCAGAACTACAGGACACGCAAGAAGGCTTAAACATTTTTACTTGTGCACATAAGCAAAGTAACTGCATTCAATGGTTGTTGCCACTTGGCTATGGGAATCAAAACGCAGTATAAATCATCACTTATGTAAAATTAAAACAATGGACTTGGAATCCCATAGTTACGTATCCAAAGACACCCAAACACAAGCATATTTTCCCTGTTACTTTGTAATTCCAGATAGAACAGTTATTATAATCTAATGTAAATTATGACAATAAAAAATAACATTTGCACTTACAAAGATATTAGCAATACATTAGTCAATGTGACTCATTTCTCATAGTTTTAACTGTAAATCTGTACGACCCGGAATACCTTGAAGAGCTTGGTTTCCATTTCTTTTTTGCACTCCGTCTCTTGTGATTCCTCCTCCTCCTCATCCTCCTCCTCCTCCTCCTCCTCCTGCTCTTGCTCCGGTTTCTCCTCGGTCAGTTCAGGCTTGTAGAGGAGGCTCCCATCCTCTTTCCCCCTCCTTATCTCAGGGTTGCTGGCAGATTTCTCTGGCAGGGCCATCTGGAACTTGATGCCTGTGGATGTGCAGTACTCCTCAAACCCATACAGGTATCTGTAATAATAATAATAATAATAATAATAATAATAATAATAATAATAATAATAATAATAATAATAATAATAACTAGAACTGCCAGGCAGTTTTACAGCTTCCAAGATCAGTACCAGTTGGACATTTTGGCAAGCTGTAGCACTGCAGCACAAGTGTCAGCAACAGATCAGTTTTATGGAGCAGTTTCACTTGAAAATGCTGCACTAGTTCATTATCTCATGATGCTTTATAACTTTAAACACCATAGTAACCATGACCCTATCTACACACTGCAAGGAGTTATAAGTTAAGTTTACATTTAACCTTAAGGAGAGGTCAAAGGTCACGATCAAGGTAATTTTTGAATAGAGTATACATGGGTTCCTATCTGTGTTCTATATTAACCATTAACCTATATACACTCTGTAAGGAGTTATAAGCTAGTTTTACATTATAACTTAAGGAGAGGTCAAAGGTCACAGGCAAGATCATATGGTTTCCTATATATGTTCCATGGTAACCATTAACCTATCTTTAGTTATAAGCTAGTTTTACATTTGACCAAAGATTTTGAAAGGTTTTCAAAGAAATGCGTCATGTGACCATATTGGTTTACGCACAAACACAATTTTTGGGTCTGGCCGCCATCTTGTTTTACGAAAGAACACAATTTTGCCACATTTGAATTCCACTGTCCCCAGGATGACGCCTACCAAGTTAGGAGTTAGTTGATAGTAAAATTTATCGCAGCAACTTCTGCTTCGCAAACTTGAAGCAGGTTTGGTTGCTGATGACATATGCGATTCAGATCAATCAGTTCACCGGTTCCCATAAAGAAGGTTTTGAAAGGTTTTTCCAAAAAATGTGTCAGGCCGCCATCTTGGTTGACGCAGGAGCGCATTTTTTTTCTGAACTGTAATCTACACAGGATGATACCTGCCAAGTTTCATGTTGACTGGTTACAACACGTGCGAACAGGAGCATTTTAAAGTTTTGGGAGGAAAAACGACAATAATAATAATTAAAAAAATCTTTACAGTAACAATAGGCTTTCCATGCCAGCTTGGAAACCTAATAATACATTCAAGTGCATCAGGGTAATAAGGTACCAACATCAAATAAAAAAAGTTCACTATTCCCAATTAAAATAATTTGCATGTAAAATTACATTATCGTCTCACATATATGGTCTGCAATTTAAACAGCTGACTGTCTTAGAAATAGATGACAGTAGTGGGGAGAGCATCATTAAACAGATGCTTTGCATAAGTAATATGACCCAGGATTTTAGATTCTGCTCAACAACACGCAGGATATGGAAATACCTGCCAGGTGAGAGCCTTCTCTCAGCCCCCTTTCAAAGTGGGTCAGATCTGCTGTCTTCTTGTTCAGTGTGAATGAAAGAGACTTGTAGCAGGGATATGCAGCTTCTTGCAGAACATATATGGAGGATACCACAAACTTTGGCCTACAGAAATGTTGCTATTTTCTGTCTATCTTCTGTAAATACACTACATCTATGTTTGTACTAGGATTGCAGTATTTATTAGACTGTAGGAGGACAAGGCTGTTGCTAAAGCGAGCAGCCCAGCGTGTGAACTGTGTGTTCATTTTTTAAGCTAAACTTCAAATCCGACATACTTTCTGTAGGCACATTTGACATTGTATCCAGCTGCCGAGTTGAGTACTGGTATTCCCAAGTCCTGGTAGACTTGTTTCCAAACGGAGCCACTGTCAATCTGCAGACAGAAAAGAAAGAAAATATAAAATGGAAGGTCAGTGTGCCTGCTTCACACTGGTTATTATCACACAGTTCTTGTTTGTCTGCGACATCTGAAACAACAGTGTTCTGCTATACCATCAAATTATCTGGTTAGTGTTGGGCATTAATGCTGTTTTGTAATGTACATATCAGTTCTATATCCACTACAGGCATTTTTTTTGCATTTCTGGTATTATTCAAGCGCCAATCAGTTTGATGAAAGCAGAACAACTGATATACAAGTAAAATTCTATGCAAATTCAAATTGAATCTTGTTTAAGGGATTCCTTGTTACTATACAGTCCATCCTTTATGCAAGACTGACTGTCTCTAAATTTCAGATTTCTTTCTCTAAAGAGTGTTATGACAAACAGACGAAACAGCACGAGCCTATATTTTGTATCCATTTTATTTTATTGTTAAGGAGGAATGTTGAATTAAACCCAGGTCCACCTGATCCAAATGGTTTATGTTTACCATCTGAGTTTCGTAAGTGTAGTGGCTTAGTATTTGTCCATGTTAACATTCAAAGTTTATTACCCAAATTTAATTTGTTTAAATCGTGGCTGAATCATCTTAATCCTGATATTGCAGTTGTGACTGAAGCGTGGTTGAAGAAATCTATCCCTGATTATGCATTGCAGGTTCAAAATTACAAGCTCTTTTTACAAAATTACAAGCGCAACATTTTCTATCTTACTTGGCTGATATAGATGGGACTGTAATTTCAGCTATTCCAGATATCAACTGCTTGAAACTTTTTTTGGCTGAACTTCAGTTATTAATGATCATGCCCCATTTAAAAATGTTGTGTAAAAACATACAACTGTCCATTGTTTACTGGTGAAATATCACGTTCTTTAGAGGCTCGGGACCAATGCTGGGCATATAAAACAAAGACGGAACATGACTAGCAACAATTCCATGCCCTGAGAAATAAATATACACCTTTAATTAAGAAAACAAAATCTGATTATTATCTGAAGCTTACTACTAATAATATGAAAAGCATTCAATGTACCGATATCTCATCAGCTTTGCCCCAACATGTGATAATTAATGATTGCACTTATACTGAGAGAAAAGATATCACAGATTGTTTTACCAGGTATTTTATTAGACTTTGTTTGGCATTTGACGATTCTATTATACAGCTGGCCAGTGATCACTCAAATATTGATTGAATTTAGTTGAACAAAGACAGTGAAAGGCTACATTTTATTTTCGTACTTTGAATGCACGAGGTACTTAAACCAATGCCGTGTCTAGATCATGACAAAGCAGCTGGCCAGGATGGATCGCAGCCATATATTTTTTTAAAAGGTAGCAGTACAGATTATTGCTCAACCATTAGCCAATCTATTTAAATCACTCTTATTTCAAATTAAAATATATATATATATATATTTTTTTTTTTAAAAAGGTGACCATTCAAACCTCAACAATTACAGACCTATAAATGTACTTTGTGATTGCCAAAGTATTTGAGAGTTTAGTAAACAGACAATTAAAATAGTTTCTTACAATATCCTAGCACATGTTCAATTTGGATTTTGTTTTACATGTTCAATTTGGATTTTGTTTTACATGTTCAATTTGGATTTTGTTTTACATTAATGATAGATCTCTCGCTTTGGATTCTGGTAGATTTGTTTGTGCTTTCTTGCTGGATTTATCTAAAGCTGATTCTGTAGATCATCTTTACACAATTCTGTGTAAAACATTATGTTGTTTAGGATTTAGTGAGAGGGCTTTGGATTGGTTCAATGATTACCTTAAAAGATCAAACATAAGCAAGAAGAGCTGATGGAATTACTTTCACCTTTGAGCCTCTAACAAAACTACCAAAAGACTACTTGGGTGCAGGACGGTGCAGTTAAATGAAATGTTCTGTTTATTGCCTTGCTTGTTTTTATATTGTGACTTCTGCTCTGAAAATTAAGTATGGCCCAGTATGTTTATCTTTCTCAAGAAAGCGCACTTTACAATGTGTCTGAGTGCCAGCATACTTACTTTAACTGATCCCAGTTTAAGGGCCATCATTGCTCAGATTTAAAACTGGCCATTTTTTTTTTTTTATAAAACCAATTTGTTTGTATTTTTAGAGGCGTTCATGCTCAAATTCCATAGGACCACCCTACATGAATTATATGCTTTAGACCACTTGTATTTTGCACATAAATATGCTGGCAGACCCATTGAAAAATGCTGCATTCTTGAGAAAGATAAACATACTGGGCCATACTTAACTTTCAGAGAGTAAAAGTAATTAAAACAATATAAAACCAGCCAGGCACTAAAAACTGAACATTAACTTAACTGCACCGTCCTGCACCAAAGTACTTTTGGTAGTTTTGTTACTATGATTTTATTACACAAAATAAGCAGACAGAACAAACTATTAAAACAAGAAAATAAATTGTAAAGGCTGGAAACTTACATTATCGAATCCCCCCAACCTGTGAACCAGTCTGTACAGCTTGAAAAGGTTCAGGTTTCGATAGCCCAGTACTGGCCGCTTGTTAATAGGAGTGCCTGTAGATCAAAGCGGCAACAGGTTAAAAAAAAACCAAACACTGCATTTTAGTTTTGCTTAACCCAGAACCCTCAATAACAATACACATTGTTTCAACTAAAAGTCATTTTCTGATAAACCTAGAACCACTTAGAAGTTCATGGATTTTATTTCAGTGATTAACATCCCCCTGCCACAACTGTAAATAAAAATGAACCATTTGCTTGGAAAACATATTGGCCTTCGTCAGGCAATTCTACTCTGGTAGCCCACTCCTTTAGTCATGTTGCACCTTCTACAAGTAATTCAGTAATATAAGACACCAAATTAAATACTAATTCATTTTCTCTAGCTTTTCCTTTTAATTTGCCTTGTAGGTTAAGAAATAATTTAGCATTTCTCTGTAAAACGTCCCAATGCTACCTCTCTAAAATGATGCTATACTAGGGATGAGCATTTCCGTATATTTTAATAATCATATACACGTAATTTACTGAACGATTAAATGATTACATGATTATTTAAATCAACGTGCCAGGGGCAAAAACTGCTTGCATAATACCACAATTGAAGTAATATGTAAAAAAAAATTTTAAAAAACCACAACGATAGCGGTCCTATTTGACATTGCTTCAAATAAGTAGCTCTTTTTGTTAATAGAAAGTATAATACAAGTACAGTATGCTAAAGCCCATCTTTTGGATAACTTCCAAACAACAATTAAAAGGCAACATCACAAAGTACAGAATACAGTGAATCAATAAATTATGTCTTCATTGGACAAGTATAAATCAATTTTTACATTAATTAACATAACATATTAATACAGTAAATACTTCCCGGTCCTGGTATTCATTCTGCTGCATGAAGCCTTATACACAATGTACCACAGTACAGAGTATGACATTAAATCATTGAATACCATGAACTAAAAGTCAGAATTGTAATGGAACAAGTTGAAACTAAAAAAAAAAATGTAGTTTTTGTTTTCATTTATTTAACTGTGTCCTTCAACAGTGCTGAAAGGCAATTTACAGTATCTTTAGCTATCATTTAAGCTGCTAGATTTGTTGTTCGCTTCTTTGTGGCATGCATTTGGTGGAACGAGCTGTAATAGTTTGTTGTGATTTACCGTTACTGCTGTTGCTTTTGAATGGCATACTCAGTCTCACAGTCAACCGAGGCTTGCTGCTGGGCCTCTCTCTGAAGGTGGATACAGGCTTCGATCATGTGTTTTAACAGGGTCCCTATTCTGTTCATAGCTCCCCCACTTAGCTCAGTTTGCAAAGTGCGAATTTTACTGTTTTAGTGTCTACTTTGGTAAAATGTTCTCAAACAAAATCTTTGAATTTTGAAATGTTACGTGGCTCGTCCATGTTCCGTTTGGTATCGGCTTGTTTAATATTAACTACAGCGGTTAAAGTGAATAATTAAACCATGACCTCTGACAATACTGTAATGCGTGCAATGGTGCATTTCAACCACACCCATTACCGATAGCTACAGTATTGGTATCACCATCTATCAGGAGCTTGAGTAATTTAGAGCCATAGAAAGAAATCATGATTTATTACGCATTTATTATAAACACTGCAGCCTAATTTATAGTAATAGGTTGTGCTGCAGCAGCATGCTTAGGGTGGTTAATGGATCTGTTCAGACCAGTTATAATTGTTGCAATACAAGATAAATTACACGATTTATAATTGATTACTTGAATAAATGTTTACATGTGCCCATCCATCCAATTGCATTGTATTGTATATTATGAATCACAGCGGTAGCTGTCGTAAAACATACAGGATATTTCCCTGAATAGGCAATGATTACCTCTGTCCTCCATGAACTTGTACAGCTGCTGCAGAAAATTCTCTCTTTCTTCTGGAAACGGCTCCACTTCCTCCTGGGGACAAGGAACAGAGATCTTTTAGAAATTAAAAACCTAACAACTGCATTTTACGCTCTTCATTAGTTACGCCTCACCTAATCAAAAGATGGCAGCATGTAATAACCCATTTTGACAAGCCCAACAGATCCAAACCATACAGGTTCTGACAGTTCTTTCACATCACTAAGATATATTTTGAGTTACTGGTAACCTCTGTTTCTCTCTCTCTCCCTTGATGTTTTATATTATTAAATGACACATCACTATAAGCTTTTGAATTTAAGAATACATATATAGTCTGTCAGGTATGCAGAAGCAGCCAGACAGCTATGAAATCCTCATTTTTTAATATAATTTTGACTACACTTCGATATGATAATATATTGTTTTGAATGCTAGTTGGTAAATGAGTCCCTTGTTAGAGAGGGCAGGGCAGTCTATTCTAAAACAACAAAAATGCAGTGAAATTCTGCATGCTATATAAATGGTGTGAAGCATACTCACATTATATTCTTTATTGAAAATCTGACAAAACAAAAAATATGAAAGATGCTATAAACACCAAAGTTGTAATGAAAACATCTACTGTCAACTTTCAGCATTATCTCCACTCCAAAATTATGATGAGCCTCAATACATTATTATTATTATTATTATTATTATTTATTTTAGCAGATGCCCTTATCCAGGGGAACTTACAATTATACATATATCACATTATTTTTTTACATACAATTACCCATTTATACAGTTGGGTTTTTACTGGATCAATCTAGGTAAAGTACCTTGCTCAAGGGTACAGCAGCAGTGTCCCCCACCTGGGATTGAACCCACAACCCTCCGGTCAAGAGTCCAGAGCCTTAACCACTACTCTACACTGCTGCAATACATGAGCTGCCTTTTGCAAGCGTTCTACACTGTTGTACGGAAACCGAATGCAGACAAACCTGTCTTTGAATGAAACATATACGGACTGGATATTTGATGTTTTGTCTCTTAATGGTGATAGTGTCCTCCAGGGGACAATAGTTTTCCACAAAACATACTATTACACCTCAACTCCAGTCCATATTTCTATAATACAGTATGCCAGTGGCGACTAGTAGCCTCACAAACTAGAGTGGCTGGGCTATTAAAACCAACATTCTTTTCAGAATTTACTAATATTGTGCTCAGTTAAAAGGCGTGCTATACATAACATCATAAGCATATTAAAAGAAAGCCTACCTTATTTGTAGAGGAACTGGCCTCTTTGGTTTTTTGAGAATCAAAAACTTGACTTGATGGTTAAAGTGGGGAATACTGCAGGTAAGCTCCTTTTTGATCGACAGTACACCAAGTGCGTGAAGTCTGTCTTGGGTCATTGTATTGCGCAGGAAAGTCTTTATACGTTTCAGTGTACTGAAACATCTCTGATTCCGCTGTTGCTACTGGAGGAGTAAGGGCGATCTCCGCAGTTGAAAGGTTTCTGAAAAGGCTCTGAAGGTTGTTCTCCTCCAGCACTTTAAATCAATGCCAACACTCTTTACACTTCCGAATTCAGCACTGCTGTACAAAACCGTTAGTTTACTTTCTAGTTTTTCTTTGCATAGCATTGGGTAACACTTCACTCCCATGTGCAGATGTTCATTGGGGAAAATCCACATTAAACTGATGGAAGCGTTCTGAATCAATAAGATCAAATGATATCAAATGATTTACTTTGTCGAAGCGTTCTTTTGCCTGCAGAATCGTAATGTTTCCTTCGCTACATCAACTGTGTTTGATCGAATTATTTTCTTTGGTGGGTCAGTTGTGCTTGGGATTTCGGCTTCTTCTGCAGGAAGGTTTTCTTTCAATGCTGTCACGGATTTAGAGGATTTGTCCAGTGTTTAATTGTTACTGCAGTCGAATTTCGATATTGTAAGATGTTGTAAAGAATGTCCATGTGAAACATGGCAGAATGAAAAAACTTCAAAAAAGAAAATCTTTATCTCCTATAAGACTGCTGAACTAATCCATCATCCCAACCGCCCTCGCTCTGAATGTTCCCAAATCACTTGTGTAGAACCTTTTGATATTCATACAGAGTGTTTACAGTTCTGCTTTTAACCCTTTGCGGTCCTATGTTGGACCAGGTCTGACATTACAATTTTCCCTTTCCGGTCCGAAGTCGGACCTTGTCCGACATCATCAAAAAGACGTAAAACTCAGGTCTCTAGTAGTTTTTTCTCCGGAAAAAGCTGCCAAAACCATTCAATGGCCGATAGGAGCAGAGAGAAGCCAAAAAAACAGGGGCGGATCTGAACAATACACATAGCCCTGGCACCACAGATAACACGGCCATAAACAAACAAGATAGCTATTTCCACATCCAGCACTCAAAGAATATCATGGACATTTGCAGAGCTTTTTGAGATGTTACAGTAATAAAATGATGACTTGGATCGCCTTTTAAACCTATTTTACTGTGAAAAAATACTTTTAAAACAGCGTGTCTAAAATAAACTGCACGTGTGAATATAAATTGGACCTGGCGCGCCTGGAGACGCACTGAATAAACGGACCGCTAAGGGTTAAAGTTCTACCTTGTTGCCCCAGAACTTGGAATCTGACTTTTGCACAAGTCGTCGAGAACAGCTGTTCGTTTCGGAGATGTTGAGAAAAACGTTGAAAAAGCTGAAAGATTTGCAAAGAAAACTCTGATTGGTTTGATAACTGAGAAGACTTGTTGCATAATAATATTTAACTGGTGAGCATAACAATGGACAGTGTGCATATGGATAACCTGGAGTCTTGCTTGGACACCATTTAATGCACCACTCATTACAGCTGCACCGTCGTATGTCTGCGCGACAATTTTAGTTTTTAAATTGTAAGGTTCCAGTTCTTGATTCAGAAGAGTTGCTTATCCTTCAGCCGTTACTACAGTGCCCCCATTGATATACCAAAGCACAATCACTAGTTGAGTTGTACATGACACATCTGTCGTTTCATTGGCTTGTACGGACACGAAGCTTGCATTACAAACTTTTAAATGTTCTTCTTGTATACTTCCAGCATACAATCTAGAAGCTCGTTCTGTATGGTCTCCGATGTATTTTTAGACACAACGGCATTTGCAATAGCTGATTGTCTAGTGGAGAAAACACATCTACCATATCTAGAAAGACTCTCTCTCATCATGACCTCTCAGTGGCAACTCATGACTTCCAAAGAACCTGATGTAGTTAATTATCTGGGAAATAACACAGTGTGACAGGGTAGCCTTGCGGGCCCAGTTGGTATCGGCAGGCAAGGAGACTCAGAGGCAAAGAAGCTGCAGTTTAAGCGCGGCTGCACGTTTTAATGAAAACAAAAATAAAAAGTTAAACAAAAACAGGTCTTGCACAAAATAACCAGCTCAAAGGCCAAAACAAAGGTTTAAACAAAAACAAAACTGTTCAGGCTGGACAGAGCCTTCACTGAACTTTATCCAACAAATACAGAGAAAAATCACAGTTACAAACTGCACACTGTCAACTCACCAACTCCCTCCACCAAACAAAGGATTTTTTCCCCTTTTTATATCATATGACTGGAGCCTAATTATCAATTATTCAATTAGCTCCAGCCACATCCTCGCATGTATTTTGGCAGGGATAGGAAATTAACCCCATCCCTGCCAACCACCACCAAAACACCACAAAACAATATTATTTACAGGCAGGGCCCTGCCCTGCCACACACACCTATTCTTCTGTAAAAGCTCATTATGCCTTTGCATGGAAATACGGTACCCTTCACCAGTCTGAGTAGCAATACTAATGTTTCCAGTCATTTTCAGTTTAACACAGTTCCCGATACGAGAAGCACTGCACTCGTGTTTAACTTTCTCTGACAGGTGTAAACCAGTTATATTTGGTAGTAAGCAAAGACAGATTTGCTAACACATATTACCACTCATGCTCATACTGGAGCAGCTGTATTGACTAGCATTTTTTTTTGCCAGTAATTTATTCAGCACCAGTGACTATTCTTGTCTAACATAGACCAAAACCTTCAAATATTTCTTGACCCAGAAATCTCTATGCCTGCAAAATTGAAACACTTCTTGTTTTAAAAGTTAATACGTTGTGTGTACGCTGTCTCTTATTTTTATAGGAGATGTTATCTCGTGCAGTTTGGTTCTGCAAACTGTGCAAAATATCTATATTTAACAAGTACTGTAAGTCAGTAACATATATCCACGACACAGCTTTAAATTCAAGATTGGAGTTACTGTATCAGTATGGTTACAAAATTTACAATCATGACATACAGTACTGTGCAAAAGTTTTAGGCAGGTGTGAAAAAATGATGTAAAGTAAGAATGCTTTCAAAAATAGACATGTTAATAGATTATATTTATCAATTAACTAAATGCAAAGTGAGTGAACAGGAGAAAAATCTAAATCAAATCCATATTTGGTGTGACAACCCTTTGCCTTCAAAACAGCATCAATTCTTCTAGGTACACTTGCACACAGTTTTTGAAGGAACTCGGCAGGTCGGTTGGCCCAAACATCTTGGAGAACTAACCACAGTTCTTCTGTGGATTTAGGCAGCCTCAGTTGCTTCTCTCTCTTCATGTAATCCCAGACAGACTCGATGATGTTGAGATCAGGGCTCTGTGGGGGCCATACCATCACTTCCAGGACTCCTTGTTCTTCTTTACGCTGAAGATAGTTCTTAATGACTTTCACTGTATGTTTGGGGTTGTTGTCATGCTGCAGAATAAATTTGGGGCCAATCAGATGCCTCCCTGATGGTATTGCATGATGGATAAGTATCTGCCTGTACTTCTCAGCATTGAGGAGACCTTTAATTCTGACCAAATCCCCAACTCCATTTGCAGAAATGCAGCCCCAAACTTGCAAGGAACCTCCACCATGCTTTACTGTTGCCTGCAGACACTCATTCGTGTATGCTCTCCAGCCCTTCGGCAAACAAACTGCCTTCTGCTACAGCCAAATATTTCAAATTTTGACTCATCAGTCCAGAGCACCTGCTGTCATTTTTCTACACCCCAGTTCCTGTGTTTTCGTGCATAGTTGAGTCGCTTGGCCTTGTTTCCACGTCGGAGGTATGGCTTTTTGGCCGCAAGTCTTCCATGAAGGCCACTTCTGACCAGACTTCTCCGGACAGTAGATGGGTGTACCAGGGTCCCACTGTTTTCTGCCAGTTCTGAGCTGTTGGCACTGCTGGACATCTTCCGATTGAAGGGAAGTAAGCATGATGTGTCTTTCATCTGCTGCAGTAAGTTTCCTTGGCCGACCACTGCGTCTACGGTCCTCAACGTTGCCCTTTCTTTGTGCTTCTTCAAAAGAGCTTGGACAGCACATCTGGAAACCCTGTCTGCCTTGAAATTTCTGCCTGGGAGAGACCTTGCTGATGCAGTATAACTACCTTGTGTCTTGTTGCTGTGCTTAGTCTTGCCATGGTGTATGACTTTTGACTGTAAACTGTCTTCAGCAACCTCACCTTGTTAGCTGAGTTTGGCTGTTCCTCACCCAGTTTTATTCCTCCTACACAGCTGTTTCTGTTTCAGTTAATGATTGTGTTTCAACCTACATATTGAATTGATGATCATTAGCACCTGTTTGGTATAATTGTTTAATCATACACCTGACTATATGCCTACAAAATCCCTGACTTTGTGCAAGTGTACCTAGAAGAATTGATGCTGTTTTGAAGGCAAAGGGTTGTCACACCAAATATGGATTTGATTTAGATTTTTCTTCTGTTCACTCACTTTGCATTTAGTTAATTGATAAATATAATCTATTAACATGTCTGCTTTAAAAAATATTCTTACTTTACAGCATTTTTTCAACCTGCCTAAAACTTTTGCACAGTACTGTATATAAATAGTAACAGAATAGCATAGAGTAAGAATTATCAGAGCAGCAGTTTATTTGAGACATGAAATCTCTTCAGAATGTTTGGGAGGCAGACAGTAAATAATATATCACTCTGGTAATCATTCTAGGCTGCGACACACTACTGCAAAAATTAGTCAACCAGATCATTTGAAAACCAACCCTTAACATACTTTTCCCAGCTCTCATTTTACAGATGTCAAAGGACATTCAAGTAATTCGTAATCTATACTAATCTATTTCGAACCTAGAGGACAGCTCTTCTCAACTCCAAAATGTTTACCCTGCAGGGTATTTTAACATAATTTAACATGAATAAATAGTAAATAATCTGGCCAAAAACTTAAACACCACCAGCTTTAGGAGTCCAAACCTCCAGGCAGCTCTTAACGTTTACAACTACCAGATGTGAAAATGAACAGGTTTAAGAAACAGACCTTTAGTAAAGACAAACAAGGACCTACTGGGGATAGCAAAAAGCATGTTAAATACAGAACAGCTTGCTAATTTTTATATAGACAGACAGACAGATAATGCATCAGTTAGGGTTGATATTAAAAACGACAAAAGTAGGGAAATGTGATGTTAGGGTTTTTAACCCTAACTCTGCATTCCCTCCCACCCCCTTACAAGCAGTGGAAGGGGCAAGGCAACACAAGCAACCAGACACACAGACATAATCAGTTAAGACGAACAACATCCAACTCTCTGCGGATAACACAAGAGACATCCATCTGCACTGCATAAGGATGGGTATTTACAGAACGCATGTGTGTACGATCTGCCAACATAGTCCTAAAACACTGAAGAATACAGAGCATACTGGTATTACAGCACAATGTACACTACCGTTGAAAAGTTTGGGGTCACTTAGAAATCTCCTTGTTTTCCATGAAAACATACATGAAATGAGTTTGAATAGGAAATATAGCAAAATGAATAGGAAATATAGTCATTGACAAGGTTAGAAATAATGATTTTTAATTGAAATAATAATTGTGTCCTTCAAACTTTGCTTTCGTCAAAGAATCCTCCATTTGCAGCAATTACAGCCTTGCAGACCTTTGGCATTCTAGTTGTCAATTTGTTGAGGTAATCTGAAAAGATTTCACCCCATGCTTCCTGAAGCACCTCCCACAAGTTGGATTGGCTTGATGGGCACTTCTTACATACCATACGGTCAAGCTGCTCCCACAACAGCTCAATAGGGTTGAGATCCGGTGACTGTGCTGGCCACTCCATTATAGACAGAATACCAGCTGACTGCTTCTTCCCTAAATTGTTCTTGCATAGTTTGGAGCTGTGCTTTGGGTCATTGTCCTGTTGTAGGAGGAAATTGGCTCCAATCAAGCGCCGTCCACAGGGTATGGCATGGCGTTGCAAAATGGAGTGATAGCCTTCCTTCTTCAAGATCCTTTTTACCCTGTACAAATCTCCCACTTTACCACCACCAAAGCACCCCCAGACCATCACATTGCCTCCACCATGCTTGACAGATGGCGTCAAGCACTCCTCCAGCATCTTTTCATTTGGTCAGCGTCTCACGAATGTTATTCTTTGTGATCCGAACACCTCAAACTTAGATTCATCTGTCCATAATACTTTTTTCTAATCTTCCGCCGTCCAGTGTCTGTGTTCTTTTGCCCATCTTAATCTTTTCTTTTTATTGGCCAGTCTGAGATATGGCTTTTTCTTTGCAACTCTGCCTAGAAGGCCAGCATCCCGGAGTCGCCTCTTCACTGTTGACGTTGAGACTGGTGTTTTGCGGGTACTATTTAATGAAGCTGCCAGTTGAGGACCTGTGAGGCGTCTGTTTCTCAAACTAGACACTCTAATGTATTTGTCCTCTTGCTCAGTTGTGCACCGGGGCCTCCCACTCCTCTTTCTATTCTGGTTAGAGCCAGTTTGCGCTGTTCTGTGACGGGAGTAGTACACAGCGTTGTACAAGATCTTCAGTTTCTTGGCAATTTCTCGCATGGAATAGCCTTCATTTCTCAGAACAAGAATAGACTGACAAGTTTCAGAAGAAAGTTCTTTGTTTCTGGCCATTTTGAGCCTGTAATCGAACCCACAATTGCTGATGCTCCAGATACTCAACTAGTCTAAAGGCGGCCAGTTTTATTGCTTCTTTAATCAGCACAACAGTTTTCAGCTGTGCTAACATAATTGCAAAAGGGTTTTCTAATGATCAATTAGCCTTTTAAAATGATAAACTTGGATTAGCAAACACAATGTGCCATTGGAACACAGGACTGATGGTTGCTGATAATGGGCCTCTGTACGCCTATGTAGATATTCCATTACAAATCAGCCGTTTCCAGCTACAATAGTCATTTACAACATTAACAATGTCTACACTGTATTTCTGATCAATTTGATGTTATTTTAATGGACAAAAAATTTGCTTTTTTTTCGAAAACAAGGAAATTTCTAAGTGACCCCAAACTTTTGAACGGTAGTGTATACAGCCCAACTGTGACGGTGAGGCCATCCCTCCCATTAAACTGTATTCTGCTGCTCATCCAGTATGCAACTGAAAAACTATTGGTTGATCTGTGTTGTTGGTGCTGCCCTCTCAAAGTGACATGACACAGCACACTCCACCTGCCCATGTACCTCATACGCTTCCATTTTTGCAGGTGACAATATCATTGTGTCATACAGTACATCTGTCGCATGGGTGTCCTGTTCTTAAAGGGCTCCCATTCCCCCTATCTATGTTTCTATGAATTGCTAATGCCTTCCTCCCTTGCAAAAGACGGTATTATGCCATTGAACATCTGCAATTCCATACAACAGAAAGTTATGCTGGGACATAGATTCATATTACAGCACTATTGGCAAGATGAGAAACTAACAATAACCTTTGAAACTTGCTAGTCCTGATGTAAAAACTTGCTAGTCCCTATGTGAAGTGCCTAAGTTGGAACCAACAACAGTTGGGGTCCCTAAAAATATGCTTAGATTTTATTTTGCTACATTACATGTGTTGCTATTTACAATAATGCTGGCTGGCTATCTACAATAATTAATGTTTAATGTACTCACGTACACATGCGGTCTTCACTAAGTCCCAATTTAAAGACAGTACGTTTCACTGTAGCCCTCACGATGAAATTGTTAGCTAGGTGGCTATTTATTTATTTTTTTAATTAGCAGTGGGAGAAAACCATTTCATGAAGCACAGTAGAATCTACCAGAGCTGACAGACGCTGTATCTACTAGGTTTAGATACTAATGAGAGCATAACAAATACCATAACCCATATCTTTTCAAGCTGGGAGACTTTGTACAAATGGATTTTATGTTTTTAAACGCTACAATAACAGTTCTGCTTGTGAAGCATCCACACTATAATTTGACAAAAGAGGTGATTTATTTGCACTATGTGGGACCTTATTTTCCCCCCATTGGTGCCTGTGCACCTATTATCAGTGATTAAAGCCTGGTTTTCAAACAAACTGATTATTGCTCACCAGTACTGTATTGGTATAAGTGTGTTTTTAAAAAAAAAAAAGCAATTTCAGCTTCCAATCACTTAAAATATGCTGACGATAATGTAAAGAACACCAAGCTACAGACAGCAAGTCCCAAGCTTTAAAACGTGTTTCTGTTTATAGACAAGAACTTTATTATGAATATATTGTGTTATTATGTTTTAAGCAACGTACTATGATAATGTTCATTATGGTAATTGTTTGTTTATTAGTTTTAAATTGTTTAGTAAAATGTGACCTATTGTTTGACTTTCTTAGTACAACCGGCCCCCTTTGCCAATGACATCTTCAGTCACGGTCGTAACCCAGTATAAATCTCCACATTTTTGTAAAATGACTTTACACTTACTTCAAAAGATGCAACGTGTTTCAGTAAATTAAAACGATAAACTTCACATCCTGCGCAGAGGGAGAAGACAAACGTAAAACGTCTAAGTGCAGTTGGCATTGCAGGGGAGATGAAGGGAGGTTTTCCAAGCATTATTTGTGAATGCTTATTCACCACTGCTACACCCCGTTAGAAAACTGACTTCCCTGTATTTTTTAACTGAACGTGAGAGTATATGTGTACATTTGTTTTAAGTACTCACCCAGATAACTACTGAGACACAGACGTCAACTAGTCCTCATCAGATTTAATTTGCCTCGGGCGAGCATGAGTTTCTAACCCTGCTATTGGTAGTCCTTCTGTCATGCACCTGTGTCTCAAGATGTACCATACATATACACTTCCCCTCATGTTGCCCTGCATGCAGTTCCCCACCCAACAAACTGATGCACATCAAACATGTGGAGGCCACACTAGACATTGCTCATGACAGTGGAATTCACAGAGGTACAGTGTCATGTTGGTGCCACTATTATGCATCTATCTCCTACTAGACCTGCACAAGCAGTGGCCAGATATACACAACTCCTTAACACACTGGCATGACATACACCTAGTGGATCCAGGGGTCGGTAAAAATTGAGGTCCGTGGTAATTTATTCAAAAAAAGTACGACTTTACAAGCTCTGTTGAAAATAAATACATGATTTATCTATGTACATATTGCAATTGCGATGGCAAACGGGCCAGATTTTGCCTCTGCTTCTCCCCGTAAACTGACAATGACAGCAATATTCTACAGTAACTATGGTTACTGTAGAATCTTGATGACACTGAACCTCAGAAGCCTTGTTATCCAATCAGACAAAGCGTTAGCTACGTTCACATTGTGCTCATTTTTTTTTTTCTTACCAATGAAAACACATGACGTTGAATTAAAAAAACAAGATTGTTCAACCCAGCTTGGGAAAGAGAATATTTCATTTTCGAAGGACCCACAGATTGTTTTATGGAGTGCGTAATATATGGCCAAGTAATGAAACAGCTCAAGTCAACTTGCTGAGAAATGGTGCAAATCTGAGTGCAGCCATCGTTGGTTGTTTGGAAAATGACCAAAACAAGTACCCTGTAGAGAAAATTGTGGGATTTACATCGGACGGGGCATCTGTAATGCTAGCCCAACGTGAAAGTGTTTCAAGGAGACTGAAAGATCGCTATGGCGATTTATTCGTCTAGCACTGTATGACCCATTGCCAAACCTTAATGGCCAAAGACGCTGAATTAGTCATACCTGACTTTGTGGAAGACACGATCAAAGCAACACTTAGACATTTCAGTGGGGCTGCAAGAAAAAAGGAGTTTAGACAGATCTGTGAGCTGAATGAAGAGGAATACTCAAAACCTGGTTAGATAAAAAAAAATCTGCTGGTTAATTTGGCTGCCTGCGTTGAGAAGTTCGAGCTACTACGGGATTCTCTAGTGCAATACTTTGAGAGAGAGGCATTTATATATAAACACTGTAACTCCTGCCGCCCTGTCCTCTCTCTATGTCCTGTCCCATACGCCGCGTCTCACTGCACGGGGAGGTGGGACTGGTCTTCTCTCTCCCTCCTTACTCTTTTCTGTCCCCTCCGACCTCTCCTCACTCTCTGTTAACACCTTTGAATTTCATGCTGTCCAACTAACCTCTCCTGTCAACTCCTGCTAATTGTACTGTACCGTCCTCCTGGACCTCTCGCTCACTTTCTCGATGAACTCGACTATCTACTCTCCTCCCTCCCCTCTCTGTCTACCCCAACTGTCCTGTTAGGTGACTTCAATATCCATCTCTCCAACCCCAGCCACTCTGCTGGATTCCTCCCTCTCCTTCACTCCTTCGACTTCTGTCTCTCTCCACCCCCCCTACCCACAAAGCTGGCCGTCAACTGGACCTCACCTTCTCCAGGGCCTGCTGCCCCTCCACCCTCTCTGTCACCCCCATGGACCTCTCTGATCACTATTTCATCTCTTTTTCTCTGTCTCTCCCTGCTCCTCTTACCCCAACTGTCACCTCTCGCTGTAACCTCCGCTCTCTCTCCCCCTCTGTCCTTGCCTCCACCACTCTCTCTCACCTCCCTCCTATCGATGCCTTCTCCCAACTCTGTAGACTCTGCTACCTCCACACTCTTCTCCTCCCTCACCTCCTCCCTCGACTCCCTCTGTCCCCTCACCTCCCGACCTGCTCGCCCCTCCCCTCCCCTCCCCTCCCCTCCCCAACCCTGGCTCAGCAAGAACCACACTGCGATCTGCTGAATAGAAATGGAAGAGAACCAAATTCCCTGCTGCCCTAGACCTCTACCGCTCTCTCCTCTACTCTCTCCTCTGCTAAATGTTCTTATTTCCAATCTATAATCCAAGCCTCCACTAACAACCCACGTAAACTATTCTCTACCTTCTCCTCCCTCCTTAACCCTCCCCCCCTCCTCTATCTCCTCTGATGACTTTGCCTCTTTCTTCTCTTCTAAAATCTCATATACCCGCAAACTCTTTAACACCTCTCCCTCCCCCCACCCCTCCCGCTCCAACCCCTACACCCACTGCATCCCCTACTAATTCACCCTCCTTCTCCACCTTCTCTCCCCTCTCAGACTGACCTCTCCTACCTCCTCCAGGGTCACAAACCCACCACGTGTACCCTGGACCCACTCACAACTCACCTCTTTCAAGCTGCTGCTCCTGCTCTACTTCCCTTCATCTCCTCCCTTCTCAACACCTCTCTCCTTTCTGGTCTTTTTCTCTCTGCCTTCAAATAAGCCTCTAACACTCCCCTCCTCAAAAAACCTACCCTCGACCCCACCTCCCTCCAGAGCTACCATCCTGTCTCCCTCCTACCCTTCCTCTCCAAAACCCTCGAGCGGGCTGTACACCACCAGCTCTCTGCTTTCCTGTCCAACCACTCTCTGCTCGACCCTCTCCAATCTGGCTTCCGCTCTGCTCACTCCACTGAAACTGCCCTCCTGTCTGTCACCAACTCACTAAACTCTGGCCGAGCTGTCCCTCTCTCCTCTGTCCTAATTCTCCTCGACCTCTCTGCTGCCTTTAACACTGTCGATGACTCTATTTTACTATCCTCTCTCGCTGACCTGGGAATCTCTGGCACTGCTCTGGCCTGGTTCTCCTCCTACCTCTCCAACCGCACTTACCAGGTAACCTGGCGTGGAGCAACCTCCACACCTCGCCCTCTCTCAACAGGAGTCCCCCAAGGGTCAGTCTTCTGTCCTCTCCTGTTCTCTCTCTACACCCGCTCCCTGGGCCCCCTCATCGCATCCTATGGTTTCTCATACCATTTCTATGCTGATGATGCTCAGATTTTTCTTTCCTTCCCCAGCTCTGATTCCACCATCCCCTCCCGTATCTCTACCTGTCTGTCTGCTATCTACTCCTGGATGCACTCGCATCACCTCAAACTCAACCTCTCTAAATCTGACCTCCTTTTCTTTCCCTCCTCCTCCTCCCCTCCTCTGATCTCTATCTCATCTCCGCAGTGGTGGAATGACCTTCCTACAGATGTCAGGACTGCCCAGTCCCTGACCATTTTCCAGCACCTCCTCAAGACAGCACCTGTAGAACTCCTTTTCCCTCTGGACACAATCACTCTTCCTTAAATGTGCTTTACTTGCTCTTATCTGCTCCCTATTTTACTGCATTTACTCCTGTACTTTAGAGTATTGTAATCTGTTAAGTGTCATTTAATCTGTAGTATTTTGTATTTAATTATATCCTGATGTAACTATCACTGACACTGCTATCTGCTCCGTTATTGAATCGTATTTTGTCATATACTTTTACTTGCTAGAACCAGTCATTGTATTTTATCTTGCTCTTAATTGTATTAATACTTGTACTGTGATTCTTTGAAATGTATTTTGTTTACTGACTAAGTAAGCCCTGGATAAGGCGTCTGCTAACTAAATAAATAATAATAATAATAATAATAATAATAATAATAATAATAATAAATTACACACACACATATATATATATATATATATATATATATATATATATATATATATATATATATATATATATATATATATATATATATATATAAACAGTGCCTTGCAAAAGTATTCAGACCCCTGACCAATTCTCTCATATTACTGAATTACAAATGGTACATTGAAATTTCGTTCTGTTTGTTATTTTATTTTAAAACACTGAAACTCAAAATCAATTATTGTAAGGTGACATTGGTTTTATGTTGGGAAATATTTAAGAAAAATAAAAAAACTGAAATACCTTGCTTGCATAAGTATTCAACCCCCACACATTAATATTTGGTAGAATGTCTTTTGGGGTAAGTATGTACCAGCTTTGCACACAGTGTCGGAGTGATTTTGGCCCATTCTTCTTGGCAGATTTGCTCCAGGTTGTTCAGGTTGGTTGGATGACGCTTGTCGACCGCAATTTTCAAATAGTGCCACAGATTCTCAATGGGATTGAGATCAGGACTTTGACTGGGCCACTGTAGGACATTCACCTTTTTGTTCTTGAGCCACTCCAATGTTGCTTTGGCCTTGTGCTTGGGATCATTGTCCTGCTGAAAGGTGAATTTCCTCCCAAGGTTCAGTTTTTTAGCGGACTGAAGCAGGTTCTCTTGCAGTATTTCCCTGTATTTTGCTCCATCTATTCTTCCTTCAATTTTAACAAGATGCCAGGTCCCTGCTGATGAGAAGCATCTCCACAGCATGATGCTGCCACCACCATACTTCACTGTAGGGATGGTGTGTCTTGAGGCATGGGCAGTGTTAGGTTTGCGCCACACATAGCGCTTTGAGTTTTGGCTAAAAAGCTCTATCTTGGTCTCATCTGACCACAAAACCTTTTCCCCACATCGCAGCTGGGCCACTCTCATGCTTTCTGGCAAACTCCAGACGTGCTTTCAGATGGTACTTTTTGAGTAACGGCTTCTTTCTTGCCACCCTCCCATACAGGCCAGTGTTATGCAGAGCTCTTTATATGGTTGACTAGTGCACCATTACTCCACTCCCAGCCACTGAACTCTGTAGCTCTTTCAAAGTGATTGTTGGCCTCTCTGTGGCTTCTCTCACAAGTCTCCTTCTTGTTTGAGCGCTGAGTTTTGAGGGACGGCCTTTTCTTGGCAGTTCCTGATTATTGATCCAACTGTGCTCACTGGGATATTATTTTGTACCCTTTCCCTAATCTATGCATTTGTATTACTTTATCTCTAACTTCTCTAGAATGTTCTTTGGTCTTCATTTTCCTTCAGATTCATAGCCTGACCAATGATCCTTCAACAGTGGGGTTTTTATCCAGAAAATGTGACAGCAACTTTAATGGTTCACAGGTGGAGGCCAATGGTAAGGTAATTGTGTCCTCGTTAGGGCAATTTCTTTCATCGGTGTAAACTGGGAGCTTCCACAGCACAGGGATTGAATACTTATGCAAGCAAGATTTCAGTTTTTTATTTTTCTTAAAAATATTTCCCAACATAAAACCAATGTCACCTTACAATAATTGATTTTGAGTTTCAGTGTTTTAAAATAAAACATCAAACAGAACGAAATTTCAACGTACCATTTGTAATTCAGTAATATGAGAGAATTGGTCAGGGGTCTGAATACTTTTGCAAGGCACTGTATATACACACATACATACACACACACACATACATATACATATACAGGCTAACTTCACGAACCCTGCTATAACGAACACCTGTTTTTAACCATATATGTCTGTATCAGGGGTGGGAGCAGAGCAAAGTATCCAAGACTGAAAATGTATGGTGCCGAGTGAAACTAGGCGAACATTATTAGCAGTTTATATTTTAGCAGTAGTTGCATGTAGCCTATACACTACAAATACAAAGCAAATATGCATATACAACCTACAGAAACAAAACACACTGTGCACAATAACTGCAAAACAAAGTTCAAACACAAACTAAAAAAAAAAGCTGTATTGCTTGTTTCTTAGCTTATTTTAATAACTTGTTACCTCTACGTCGCCATGCATAAGTGCGTCTGTCAAGCAAATATATATTTAAAAAAAAACAAAAAAACAGACACACAAGCTATGCTCCTGCTGCCTTCTAACCAAAACTAAAAGCTTACTATTGTGCTGAGAATTCCTTGAGCTAACCTTTTTTTTTTTTTGCTTACAAAATCAGCTCTCGGCTCCCCAACGCCCGCCATTGCTATAGTACACATTCCAAACACACACTCATTTTTTACAGTTCCCCAAATATTTAAGACGGAAAATCATCTATAGACGGAACACTCCCAACCCTGATTATATATACATATACACACACTAATTATATATATATATATATATATATATATATATATAGTAAACCTGGCCGGCATTCACGGTCGTTCGTTGCCCCTTTTAAAATACTGACCCAGACACAGAAATTGATAAACACAAAATAAACACCTAGCTCTTTTTTGAGCAATAACAAACACACAGGACTGAACCTAACTATAAACAGGACAGCTAACCTGTTTCCCTGTAAAACAAACCAAAACAAAATAAACACAGTTTTAACAGAACACTCTACCTTACTTTGTTTGTACGCCTGCTCACACTCGCAAGCGGGCTCTTGACACAGCAGCCCTGTGCAGACTGACTGCACTCTTTAAATACCCTGCACCTGGTTCTAATTTACAATAAAACAATTAAACTAAATGTGCTTAAGCAATAAAGCAAAACAATTAAATTAAACCAAAATGTGCCTACGCACATGTTTTCTGCAGGGAGGATTTTAACCCCCCTCCCTGCTGTGTTACAATATATATATATATATATATATATATATATATATATATATATATATATATATATATATATATATATAAAAAGATCAAAACGGCAGCATTGCTATGTAGGCAAATGGTAGCCTAGCTGAGAAATATAATGTATTTTGTTTTTCACATCCAGAGCAACTTTACTACTAATGTACAGCAAACATCTTAGGTTTTTCAGATCTCATTCTGCTCCACAAATTTCAGAAGCAATCAAGCTTTTGTCTCCCAAATACTTTCTGCTGCACTGCTGTGAATTCTATATTTTCTCTAAAATATACCAGTACACCTGAAGATTATTTTATCATCATTTTGTATTGGCAGCTACAATCCACATGGAAGTGGTCAGTCTTGGTGCTCCAACGTCAGACGAGCCTGTTTTAAAGTGGATTTATTTATTTAATGTATTACCTCGTCGTCCTCACTGCTAGCATCCTCCTCTTCCTCTTCCTCCTTGCCGTCCTCTTCCTCGCTGCTGGAGCTCTCCTCCTTCAGCTCTGTCCTCCAGTTACTGGGAACGGCTCCACTCTTCAAGAACTCCAGAGCTCGGTCCAAAGCTACAGGGGTACCAGACAGACAGAGATGAAGGTGCTGCATTTACACCTTTAGGAAAGAGAAGGGCTATAGTCCTCTTTCCTGGAAGCCCAACTGCCATAATTCAAATGAAAACACATTTAAAAATGTTAAATACAAAACAGTAATTAAAATAAAAATAATAATAATAACAATAATAATAATAATAATAAATAAAAATTAGTTAAATTAGTTAATTAGTTAAATGTCATATATTAATACAGTAAGTAAACACAATACAAAATCATCAGTAAATAGATTCAAACTTATTTTTCAAATGATCTGCTACTTTTACATCATTTAATTTATATTGATGACAATATATTGCTGTACACTAGAACCAAAGAGCACTACAATATTTGAGTATTTGCGATAAGATCCACTCAGAATGATTGCAAACATCACTGAAAGTTGAGGAAATTAATATATATATATATATATATATATATATATATATATATATATATATATATATATATATATATATATATATTTGAAGCTTAATTTTCTTTTACCAAATTTACACACATATTTTCACTAAATAACAAGAAAGAGTTACAGTTGATATATATGAAATGATTCTATTGCACACCCAGACATTATACATTGGCCTAGTCAGAGACAACACACACAAGCAATTCAATAAAAAAAAAGCAACAGAAAGGTACTTTTTTGTAGAAAAAACGTTCCCTGGTAATTAGAGCTCGACTTGGGGACCTGGAAACCTGTGTATTCATCGTACTTGAACCCTTGCCGGATCTCTTTTTCCAACTTGGTTATCCATTGTTACAAGCTACTACATTTAACTTTGTTAATGTCAGATGAGGTGAGGTGTGCACAGAGAATTATAGGGGGACTATTTATGGCACCTACCGTTGTCCCTCACCTTTTAAAGCACTAAATACACAGTTGCTTGGTTCTAGTAACCATTTGCTTTTCAAGCATAGGGCTCCCCATGTAAAACACCACTGATAAAATCGCAGACATTTCCAGTGTTTTTGGTTTGACGCCCACATAAGCACTTAGAGCTTACTTCCTCTATCACAGCAATTTGGGGTGGACATATTTCTGCCAGCGTCCCAATTTAAAATTGGTTTGATTTTGTTCTGTTCCTGATTGAAACAAAACAAACGGTTTCAAATCCATTTCATAATGTAGTACAAAAATAGTCAAACTAATAGGCTGAATGCACTGTACTTGTTACCGTTTTGGTTATGGTGGGGTCAAACTAGACAGGTCTCCAAGAACGTTGCTCTGAACCCTTTAGGATAAATTATACAAAAGGCATGTATGTAAAATAGGACACAGTTCCTCTGGCCATTATGCTGTTTTATTCAAAGACAGCAGCTCTATTACATAACTTCCAATATATGTTAACAATGGGCAGCTCAATCGGAGTGGTAGTCTGAACATTTTGCTTTAGAAATGTATAACATTCCACAGTTAAGCAAGCAAGATGGCGTGTACTATTTTTGTCTATAGCAAGTTGGAACAAACCAGACTGAAATTCTGTGCATTTCTTGATTCTGGTTGTTTAACAAGCCATACTGAAAAAAGGACTTTGTTATCAATTCATTTGGGGTACACGAAGAGAGGATGTGAGTTTTAATCAAGCCCTCAGTGTGTGACCTACTTGCAGTTCTAGCATCGATTTCTCCCTTGACATTTCACCAGTTCTGAAAGTAGCACATAAGAGTGGTATTATAAGCAGTATCTTCTCTGCAAAAACAGAATCCCAAAACATAGGGAGGATGGACATCACCAAGAAAACTGGTTTTCCCAAAAAACATGCCGTGTATCATGTTGTGTTTGGTTGGTTTTCATACTTTCAGATGCTGGACCCAAACTATCTGTGCCACCTACAGTGTACTGCAGGGTCCCGAAGTTGCTGGAGCGCTCCTCCTTCAGCTCTGTCCTCCAGTTATTAGGAATGGCTCAGTTCTTCAAGAACTCCAGAACCCAGTCCAAAGCTAAAGGGGATCGGATGATCCTTATCTTTTTTATTATTCTTTATTCTCTGTTTCACTGCCATGATGTAGATAAATACATCAGCTGTTCTTTGGTGTTGAGACACATTCAGGAGTACAGGAGTCCTTGTGATTGAGCTATTTCTGGATTGCACTGTATTTATATTAAATCAATTAATTCAGGGATTATTTTACCTGGTGGATCTTTACTTTCATTTTCAACAGACTATGCTCAAACCATGTTATGGCCTCTTAGCAATGGTCTTTTTAGACAGAACCTTGAGCTCAGTTGGTCAATTTCAGCACTACACCACTGGATTGGAATGGAAGCAAAGACACATTAAACTAAACTAGTCCCGGTAAGCATGTTATTCCACTCAAGTGGAATAACAAGAATGTATCCCTTGCTAGCTATAAACTGCAGATAAAGAATTCCGAAAGATAATGTCTTATGAAGGATCAGATGAAATCAACACCTGTTTTGATACCAACAGTGTAAAATTGAGAGAGAAGATGTAATTTGATTTTTAGCAACTCCCAGATACAGGTTATTCCTTTCCTCTTCCCCATACGAAAACAAACAATACTCCAATGACATAGCGGTTTGAGCCACTTCATCTTTCTGCTTACATTAAATGCTAAGTGAAAATGTCTCGAACTGTCCCTAAAATGCATTCAGCATGCAAGAAGGCCCGAAAGGGTGTCCGTATACATCCAATATATGGACACTTGGGGCATTGTGCAACTTGAGGCAAAGCCAAGTGCCTCTAACCCCTGACAAGTCAGTATATTGGACATATACGGACACCCTGAAGTGCCTTATTGCATTTATAATCCAGGTCAAAACAGTGGATTTGAAAAAATATATATATTTTTTATTAAATATCCTTTCGCCAATAAAGGGACCACAAAAGTAATCCCATTTATAACTTTGAACTACACAATAAGTTAAGCTGAATAAATTGATTTAATTGAAACATGCAAAAGTAAGTAAATATTTATTTTTGATGTGTTGAATTGTACATAGCCATTAGATGGTGTTGTTTCAGTAGAATAGAGGGAAGGGAGTAAAAAAGAAAAAAAAAATATGCCGTCTTGGATTTCATTAATTTGTCAAGGTATGTGTCTGAGAGGGGTGGATACTGTGCAGAAGTGTCTTCTTGTGTTTTTTTCCGTAGCATTCACAAACCACTAAAAATACTTTATTCAAAGTGATAAAGTTGGGGTGAGTGTGTATATTGACAGATTCCCCAGTTTTGTTTTCATTTAGACAGCGGTTTATTGCAGCTCGGAGACTAATGTAGCTTGAAATTTTATATTCTTCTTCTTGGGCATTTGTTACATTTCCATAGAAATCACTTAGTATTTTGTTAAGATGTGCATTTTCCACAGTTGAGATATGTATTTCAGTTTGTTTCTTTCTTAGCCAGTCCTGAAAGAAAGCAATTGCCCACCTGTATTTTTCTCCATTTTGCTATCTTCCAGTTCATGTAATTGTTCTTCATCTAAAATCGGCATGTCTACTTACCAGTTTTTTAAATTTTTTTGGTGGTTCAGTATCTTGAGACATTAATATTTTTACTTAGTTGGTCGTTCAGTTGTATAGTTGCTGTAACTTTGTAACTGTAAACAATGTGACTGTCAGTACTGCAAATTCTGTGAGGCAGCGCAGTGATTTCTAATATGTGATGAGGCACGAGCTGTGCATAACCATCCAATATATGGACAGCTGTAACCTTGCTCGACCAATCACATTGCTTGTTTCATGTTCCATTGTCAGCCCTGGATTATAAATAAGATTATAACTAGGGTGTAGTTGTAGTTCACCAAATGGTTCTTGAATGAAGAACATGTGTGTATTATTGTTGGTATGAATACATCCAATTTATTTCTGTTTTTAACAAAAAAAGTCCATTGTTAAATGATCATTTGTTCTTTTTATGCATCATACAAATAGCCTATGCAGACCATCACATGCACCAAGTGTTAAAAGCTATATTGTTTATTTATTTATTTATTTATTTTAATTCTGTGGTATAGCATACATAAGTTTGTTTCCTGGATCTTATTTTGGAATACATCCATTCAAATCCAGCAACACAATGACGGTGAATCCCATTGGTGCAAATTACGATGTGTTGCTATGTAGAGATGTGGAGCTTGATAAGGAAATTCACTGAATTCAGCTGTTTACTTCAGTGTCATACATACTCTCTTTTCCATACATTGTATTTGTATATAAACTGAATACCACTCATCTGTACAGAGAGTTAAAACACCAAACGACGAAAAAAGACTGCAACACTGTTTACTTTGGTCAGTAGCAATCCACAGGAACAAAAATCCCGAATCGTTGCTTTTATCTCTTCATACATTCTGACAAACATGAAGATGTAGACTGGAGTAAGTTTTCAAGCTTGGCAAGTTTCAAGGACATCCAGAAGCCCAGAAATACCTTTATCTATTCCAGTGACGGTAACCGGGAGACTGGGAGGCAGACATTACTGCAGGATAGGGCAATTCCTGTTTAGTTTCTTCTTTTGGGGCAATTATAGCATAAAATAGTAGACAAATAAAATCATTAAGTGCAGCGACGACGATTCATAAATCTACAAGTAAGACAGCCTCCATAAACAAAAATCTAAACAGAATGGTTTAATGGTTTAAGTAGAGAGCCTAAGATACACGTCTGTTCAGTGCTCAGCCATCATGTGACCTTGTGCTGTTGTTCTGTCTTGTCTGATTTACAAGGCCATTTGACTAATGTTCTTGATCCTACAAATGAGTTTGAAACAATCCGACAGTCAATAATTGTGACACTGAAGATAAGCTGATCCGCCCACCTCTTTCTTTACACTTCCAATAAGCAGGGATGCAGTGGTGTGGATGTAATCTTCATATCTTCAGGACACACTGCTGAAATGTCACAGCTTTGTAAATATGCAGCTTTATTTTAACAGAGATACAGAGGTTTGACAAAAAACATAAAAACACCTGCCATAACACTAGGTTCACTATGGGCAGAACGTTTTGACAATGTTCCTTGTGAAATATAATTAAATTTAGCAGTCTTGAATTACTGTTAGGCCTTGCACAGATCTAATTTATTTCTAGTAGGAATAAGGACACTTCTTTATAAAAATTACAGAATGCATGTCATGGATTCTGCTTGCATGATCAGGCAGGTAACAGACAGCCCCTTTACACAGTATGTGCTACACATAGAGACATGTAGGTGGTCAACAGCCTGATTGATCTATGTGTTACCTACAGGGTACTGATTAAGGATGATGGTGCACCAGCAAGAGTTCACCTGACTTCACCTGTTTATGGATTGGAAAAAGTAGGAACAGGTGATCATAGGCAACATGATGGAATGTTTGGAACCTTGCATCATAGAAGGCATCTCAACATTTACCCCTATGGTAAAATGTGTCAACCACACTATTCCATTCTCCATGTACAATTGCCTATACTTTTTTCCCCCTGGAAGTGGCTTTTAAACAACTCTGTAAATTCTCCCCAAACACTCACACAGTAACATTGAATTCTGTTTCTTACCTGGCTTCATGCCAGCTTCAGGTTTGGGAGCCATTTCACTATTGATTTCTCGGACATCCTTTCTGAAAACGGCGTTGCTACAATAAAACAAAAATCGGTGTTTGCAGTATTTATACCAAATATCTGCTTTCCTGCATTCCCATCAACAATGTCCATGCTTCCACAAGATAGTAATTGGTCTTTCTTGCTATGGAACACATACAAATCAAATCCTCATTTCACTCAATTAGACTTACTATTGAAAGGCTGAAATAGTCCGAGGTGTTGTAATGAACTGTCTTGCCTCTAACCACTATAATGGTTGTTGGTTCATATCTACTCCTCAAAGTGAGTCCAACATTAATTCCACACTTCAGAAGATTCATTTAAAAAATATTTAGCCTGCCTAGCAGAATTTGACATGTTTCATTTGGAAAAAAAAAGTAAACATCCAATGTGAAAAGAGTATGCAAACTTAAAAGATATGGGGGTGCTATATACCATAAGGCATCAAAACAACCACTTCCATTATTAATATGACTATTATTAAACAGTTTTAGAAATTATGTACATCCCATTTTTTTTTTTTTTTTTAGAGCAGAAAAGGAAATACAAAGCAAAACGACAAACCAAAAAGGTTAAAAACAACAAAGAACTAAACAAGGTGTAGTTAGGCCTTGAGATGTGCATCTTACACAAGGTACAATACAATTCTCTTATCTATTTACATTGACAGAATCATATAATAGTCCTATTGGGTAATTTTTTGTGCATTTCGCTAACAAATGAGAACTTCTGGCTGATTACATCCCTTGGGCTTGACTTTGCTATTGCCTAAGTTTGTACAATAAACAAGCTCTATAATAAAACACACATTTGGAAATCACCAGGCTCCACTGTATATTATAGAGTAAAACAAAGCTGTTCTGCCAGTATGAATGTATCCGGGACTAAGCCTGGATTCTTTGTGTTGTCCATTATCCCCTGGGATATAGTTTTGAAAGAGTCACTGGCAGGAAATCTCACCTCTCTATATGCATAGAGTGATGCTAAATAAATTGAGACTGAAGAGGTCTGATTAGCAGTGAATATGAAAGAATAATGAATAAAAAGGCCTGCCACAACCAGTATGACATTTACCAAAGGGTACCTAGGGAAATCAAGAGGGGGTCCAGAGTTCATCCATGGCATTGAAATGCAATTGGATACTTTGTTCTGGCTGATAACAATCTGGCTAGTATAAAGAAGCTAATAAACTCTGAGAGCAGACTAGATGCATCACAGGGGTTCCCTTAGCAGTGTGTACAACTGTTTCCATGCAGGTTATCACTTGTTACTCAGCCACGAGTTTGTCTGTGTTTCAATGTGAGTCAGCCAATGTGACAAGAAAACGTACAGTAAAAGATATGAAAAAAATGGTTTTCCACATGGGAGGTGTTAAATACCACAAGGCATCAAAACAATGGCCTACCATTATTATTATTATTATTATTATTATTATTATTATTATTATTATTATTAATGCATTTATTGATTTTAAATAGCCTTTTAGAAATGATGTACACTCCATATTAAACACAGTAGACTACCTTTAATCTGTGTTTCAATAACTCGTGTTTCAATAAGCTGTGCGGTTTAATACAGAACATTATCAAAATGTATTGTGCAGAAATCATTTGATCTATGCGGAAGCAGGTACTCGCGCGCTTTGTAGTGCAGAAATCAGCGTATCTGTGTGGAAGCCAACAGTCATTTGCAATTTCGGCTAATCCATGTTTTTCACTAACTCCGACTCAAGACAGTTCCAATCAGCACGGATTAACAGGGGTGTACTGTACTTCTAAAAATATATATACACATATTGAAATCTGTTTGTGTTGAGTTTTACAGCAAGTTAAACATATTAAAATATGCTGGAACTGTTAACTGTTAAAATGAAACTCTGGAAGCAAAAATACAGCCAGCACATTATTTCCTCTCTCTTACACACACAAATAAAAGTAGATATCAAATTTGAAGGTCAATACACCTGATTTGAACATATTTTTATGTGGTTTTTGCTTTTACATCTACGAATAATAGGACTCACAATTTTCCATCCTTGAATGTGCGAACCAGAATGTTATCCTTTTTCACAGCAACCTCATCATTACAGTCTGGGGAGATAACCTTGAAACGTAAAACAAAAGAAAAGAAAAGAGAACAAGTCCACCCATAATGTTAATGAAGACAATTTGTAGTGAAGTCGACTGACACCAAAAGCCTCAAGGAGGGGGGCAGATTCCTTTAAAAGAAGCACAACACACTGAAACGTTAGAAAATAAATGGAATCATACATCAATGAGCTCCTAATAATTTATACTGGATACATTAATATTTGCTGTGACAAAACAATCACTTTAGTTTATTAAGATTTTAAACACTGCAGTCTACACTGCTAGATTGGTCGAGGAGACTTAAACCAGGCCCTGATTATAGAAATTAACATTTTAGTCCGAAATGGAATTTACCTAATGTTGAGGGGTTTTATTGTATTATATTTATATAGTTATCAGCACTGACAAAATCTGAGAGACATATCCCATGGCACTACTGGAAATATCCAATGGTGCAAGAAGGTATTCTGCTTTTTTTGTGACTTTCTGCAGCACTAGTTTTAGTTGCTAATGAATACAAATGTTTTCCTCAATATTCCAAGAGCAATGTGGTTTGCTCAGAATTCCATGTGTTGTCTGGCAGCCTTCAGGGTTCAGTATCCCAGTTATAAATGGTTAGTTCTGAGGCCTTTTCAACGTTAAAATTGAGTTCCTCTGCAATTTTGTTCTTCTATTTTCTAAATAGTAAGTTATTATTTAAAATAATAATAACAATAACAATAATACTCATCATCTACTTACATTGAGGCATCAAAACAATTGTGTATAATCATCATTATTATTAGGCTTCCAGGCCATAGGCTGGGAAGCCTACTGTTGGGATTATTCTTATTATTATTTTTCTTTCCGCCAGAGTTGCTCGAAAATTCACCAGATTTGGTAGGTTGGTAGATGCTTTTGGGATGATGAAAAATGCTAAAGAACTTGCGTCGTAAGTCACATGGTTTGGCATCATAATCACAAACTACAAAAGATCTTCTCCCAAACTGCTAGTCCGATTGAAACCAACCCAATGGCACATATGATCGTAGTGCGGTTGTCTTTAAAGGGTGTTTGAGGGAAGTTGCTACAATCAAAAACATGGCGGCCCCGTTGGATGACATCATCAACATACAAAACTGGCTAATAACTCCTTATAGAGTGCTGATAGGGCCATGATTACTATGGAACACATATAGTAATCCGTGTATGCTCTATCAAAAAATGTCATTGCACGTGACCTTTGACCTCTCCTAAAGGTCAAATGTAAACCTGCCTTATAACTAGTACTGTTACTGGAAGCCGTAAAGTCGTCTTCTTCTTCTTCTTCTTCTTCTTCTTCTCTTTTAGAAATGATCTGCATCCTATTTTAAATACTTGTAAAAAACAGTTCAGTTGATAACTGCCAATCATCTGTAAACCATCACAACCACTCGCCCAAGACTAAATACCTTACTATAAAACTGTGTGCAATGCAGCAGAATCAAAGAATGGCCTAGAGGAAGCATAGAGCCAGGGCATGAATAAAGAGGTTACAATGACACATATGGAGAAACCCAACAGAAAAAAGAGAACTACATCTGCCAGGGCAAAAATAATTCAATAGGAAGAATGTGGTGTAGTATGCATAGTGTGATTTCTAACATGCGGTAGCTGCATAAAACAAATCTCAAGATGTGATTGTAACAGCAGTGTACCGGACAGCTTTCTTTACACATGACCCCTTCAAGACAGCCTTTCAGGTGCAAATCTCCCAGAATTAGTACCAGTTATTTTTATGCCAGGGCAAGTGTGTGCTAAAAACTCCTTACCCCCAACATTTTGATTATGACAGTCCCACAACCTAAATATGATGTCTTATGATGCAGCAAGAATCTCTATTTAATTGTAATTGGTTTTCTACTTAAATTAACACTTGTAAAATGTATTACATTATCAAGGAATATATTATGTTTAAATTACTGTTTTCAGTTCTAAATCTACTGCATCTATTTTTCTGAAGCAGTTCAGTCAAAAGAAAACTTTTGGATGGTTGGGATGGTTGTTTAATTGTTATAGGAGCTCCACTCAGGCAGAGTCTGAATGCAACAGAACTGGTTTTATACTGCAATAAATGGGGTGGACTAACCATTGGTTTCAATGGTGCTTTATTAAATATACTTCTTTAGATAGAGGAACCAGGTTTCTAGTTTTCATTTTTGGTTTATTCTCTAGTTTTATTACACCGTTTGGCTCCTGAAACGTAAAACCATGCTTGCGACCCGGATTCTGGCACAATCCTGCATAGTGTGAAATCACGTACCTGGCAGCAACCCAGGTCAAGCAAGACAAAATGCATGATGGGCGTTCGTAAGGGGACAAAATAACACAGCCACGCCTGCGTGAAGGTTTCACTTCTGTAAACATTTCTGTTTAGCCATACTTTTGTTGATTGAGACACACCATGAGCCAGACTGCAACATTTGCTCTAATCAACATCTGGGCTGACGATTCAATCCAGAAACACTTGGATGGAAGCGTCTGAAACAAGCGGCTTCCAAGACATTGCTTATGCACATTTACTTGCTTCTGTCACCCGGGATGACCCTTCTTCAAAAAACAGTGTGAAATCACATAGCTCACCAACATGACACTGCGTCGCGACCGGGATAGGATCCAACCCGTACAGAGCATGCCAGTGTGAAAGAGGCTTTAGCAACATACACCTGGTACTGCAAATGAAGTTTAATACTCACTAGAGCAGGATACCAAGAGGCCACCTTCTTGTCTGCACTTGTGCACTCCACACACACGACTTTACCAAGTAATTCATCGTTCAGTCGACTGCCCCCTTCGTCTTCCTCACTGGAGGATGATGAAGATTCCTCTTCGGGGCTACAAGGGGAAGGAGGCAAAGCTAAAAATCACCACACACATATTGTAAACGCAACTGCCCATGTGTATGGCAGTTCATTTTGTGTTCATCAAATGGCACATGTTTCAGATTGAGTTTGTATTAGCAGCATTCCAGATAGTTAGACAGTTCTCCACCACTAAAAACAAATCCAAGTCGGCATTCCATGCTTTTCTTTTACACTTGAGTGTCTTTATGAAAAATGTGTGTAGACACAAGAGATATATCATTGTCCCAGTAGAAACGTATGCTGTAAGTTATGCACGCAGCAACATTTTATCCAACAATGGTAACCTTGGAGGCTTTCATGTTTTATTTTTTAGTAAAACAACCAATTACGACAATTACTGTTCCTTTGAAAACATATTAAAAAACAATAAAACATATTTATATTATGTTTATATTATTGGGCTGCACTTCCAAAGGCCTTTTATCCTTTGTATAGCCTTTAAAATGCATTAGGTACAATTCTTACTTTCATTGCTCATTAAAGAGAAAGGATAATAGTAAATTAATGTTCCTTGCTGCTTTATACTTGTGAGCCATGCACTGTATATTAAAAACCAATGAATTGAACTTTTTACATTAACATTTTTGTTATCAGTTATTAATACAAAACATAATATTATCCAAAACAAAAAAACACTTAGTTTATATAGCGTCAGAAACAGAGTTGGCAATTGAGCCATTCCATGAAAATGTGACGTTTGTGACATTGGAAAAATCATCAATATAACACGATTGGCAATCCCAAGACGTTTCAATGATCAAGCCTCAGTGTAACAAAGCAGAAGGCAATTACTGTTATTGTTACTTGTATTGATGGCTACTTTTGAGGATAATTTGTTAAATATGTTAATTCTCCAACATGTTTCATTCACCTGTTGATTTATAATCGAGGATGTTGGAATTAAAAACATCAAAACAAATTGATTGATTATGTTAAAAAAGATAACCACTGTGGCACGAACAGCACAGGACACAGCAAAATGAAACAGTGCATGGTGTTCCAGACCCCTTTTAAAAGGTGTAAAAAAAATTTAAAATACACTAGTGTCTACCAAAAGATCCAATTTTGTGCCTTCAGGCTGAAAGAAAGTTTGTAAGTAGCCTACACTAACTACATTAAATTGAGTACGGGAAGGGAATTAAGGAAACTGTGACGGCTTCAAAATATGATTAATTTCCAAGTCCCAACTGCATGCACTTTATAATTCCGATTAACTGAATTAAAGATCATGAGGTAATGAACTACACACTGCCAGCTGCATGTTTCTTGTGATGTCACTACACACTGCAAAACAGATTAGCTGAACTAATGCCTGCTCAATGTGAAATGTGAACTCTATCTGGGGGACACATCTTATTGGTGTTTATTTTATCTAAATACCAGTGCTGCTCTTTTACTGGAGATTTCCAGAACAGAAGATTTATTGACCCCCTTAACATTATTAAAGACAATACAGGTACAGCAGAATGAGTTCTGAAAAACGAGTTTAAACATTTTAGGACATCGATATTAAGATGTAATGCTATTAAAAGATCAGATAAACCCCATTATTTCTTTTAGAACCCATATCAGAATCACCTCTTCCATTGTGTCACTATAAAGCACTGCCTGGAAAGGCATATTGACAGTTGAAACAAGAGGGCTAGTACTCACACGTGATTCGATCTTCTTCCTCGGTTTGACTTCTTTCCTATAACCGGAGTGCCAAAATGTTCAGGGTTTGTAAGGGGTAGCTGGTCTAGAGTCTGTAACAAGCAGTAAGTGTCAGATTAAAAAATGTCTCAATCCAAAATGGAAGAAAATACACTTTCTAACAGCATTTGATATAGGGCTTTCCTTTTCTGAGGGCAGGTTTTTTGAGCATGATTAACAAAGAAAAACAAAAATAAAAAAACAGTAAAGTACAATCAAATATTAACAAAATATCATCACAAGTCCATTAGCTATGCCCATTTTTAGAAATGAATAATGTTCTTTGCTGAAAATACATGTATGTTTAAAGTTTAAAAATGAAATATGACATTATGAGCAAATATTACAGTCCCGGGATAGTTGCTGCCAGCATTTAAACGTTATCTTATTTGAATGTTTGTTTTCTTCATCATACAATACGGGTTCACTCTAATTTTGGCGATGCTGCTGCATACATTATACACAGAACTGAAGCAGCAGGGAAGGACTATAGCTTAGTGAAATGGAAGCGAGTTGTGTATTGTGCAGAGGAGATCTACTTTGCAATTCAATGCAAATGTCAACAGGACGTGAAAACAGAAATAAAAATATTCTGCTGACGTTCTGGTTGATATTATGGTGGCATCGTTGGCATTGCACTGGGGGGAAAAAAAATCAATTTAACTTATAATATTATAAATAAAGTTTAAATAATATTTAAATAAAGTTATGCAGATTGACAGATAATCTATAGAAAGTGTGCTTTCTCTTATGGCTTAAAGTTGTTGGTCAAAAAATGTTAGTTTTGCTGCTAAGGGAGCTTCATATTCATATGAGCACGACATTAAAAAAACTGAGATGTACAAACCTCCAATATAAAAATTCCACATATGAAGATATGATTAAAGCATACTGTACCATTAATGGCATCCCTGCAGGTGTCATCACTGATTGCCCAGGCCCCCATCCCTAATATAAAGCGAAAGTTCACCCCCTATCTCCTTAGAATTCCCTGCTATCTGAAATCTTAAATTACATTCCTGTGGAGGTTTAACATACTAGACAAAATATATTACGTTGTAGGCCTCATCCATCAGTATATGGCACATGAAGCAGGGCCAGTAAGGAGGAAAGCAAGTATGTTCAACACTGAACCACCAACACCTCCCTCCTAACCTCATGTCAGCAGTAAGCCACTTTCATGCTGCCACCAGCACTTGATAAAGTATACAATGCAGATCTAAAGGAGAGATAAAAAGCCCATATATATAGTTCTCACCTCGCTTTCTGCGAAGTGTCGCTCTCCTTTCAGGCAGAGTGATGAGCGCCTCAGGGTCTTTTCATCACCATCATCAAACACTGCAGGAATGAAAAGTGCACAAAATGTTGAGCGAAGGGATTACCCAGTGTACTTAAAGACCACAGAATCAGAACAAGTATGTAACATAGGTGCCAATAAGAGTCCTGCTGAGTTATGGACCCCAAAATGTGTTGAAATTGTGGGGAGAACCAGAGGCAACATCATAACAAAGTTTTACCAATTTTAGTCCAAAAAGTTTACCAAAAAGTCCCATTATAACGCAACTGGAATACTGTGTGCTCATAGGCTTCCTGTTGGAGTTAAGGATCCCAAATTGTTTTAAAATGCGGGGAATACTCCAGGTAGATATAATCCAGATATAAAATATATGTTTACGGCATTATTTTATCATTTTTTACTGGCCAAAACGTCCCATTACAATGTATACCAACCTGTTTTAATACCATGTACCGGTAAAAAAAAAAAAAAAGTTGTGGCCAATACTCTAGACAACATGCAACTGTAGTTACTGTGATTCAAAATAAATTTAAAATCAGTTTCAGAAGGAATATAAAATTACAGCTGCATATTGATTTTCATTCCTATAAAACAGGCAACTCATTAAATATTATAGAAATGTATATAATGTAAAGAATCCCTTTCAAATAGCAAAGAGTCTCTACCCCAAGGGTGTTGCGCTATGGTTATTAAGATATGCGATTCCTTGAGGAGAAACAGTCCTTGAGGATTTTGCCTCCCTAACCCACGGGAGTACCAGAGGCAATGCGACGCTCTCTTTGGAATTCCCAGCGAAGACTAGTGACTCTGCACAGCCAGGACGCGAACCTGCGCTCCTCTGACTGGACATCCAGCACACCACACGACTGTGCTTGTACCAGGTGAGCCACCAAGTGTTATTCATTCTTATTTACACCGCTGTATTATTGGTTTCATTTTGCGCTACTACAAAACCAACGTTATTTGCTCGATTTTTCTGTTATCAATTATATTTTACTTCTTAGCACATAACAATCTCACAGCCCACACCAACACACACAAATTAGTGAGTTTCAACACATTTATAATTAATTAATTAATTAATTAATTAATTAATTAATTAATTAGTTAGTTAGTTAATAAAAATAAGGAGAAACACTTCTCTTCAAACCACAGACATTTATAACAACGGTATCTTAGGCTGAAAAGCCTAGGTTTAGACATCAAATATATACTGAACAGTTTAATTTTCCTCTTACCTACTGTATACCAGCTTGCATCAGTTAACTTGTTAATTACGGCCTCCTGAAATGCTCCGTCTTGGGTTTTCACCTCGACAACAGCTCCCACCTACACAAGAAAGAGGGAAGACCGAAATACATCACACACTTTAAACAGATTTTCAGGTCAATGAATACCAAATTACTGTCAGTCCAGGATGGGTGGGAGAGACAGGATAAAGCTCTGCAGAAAGCCAATAGCATCCAAATGCAACTATGGTAGCAGTCAAAACAGTTTGTCGTCTTTTGGCAGTGGTTTGAGACAACTTGCCCCGTCACATCTGCAAAAAGTCCACCTTGTGTGCTTATCACAACGCATCTGAGGCACTCCATTATTTTGACAGAAGTGCACCCTGTTATGGCTTACTGTGTAATCAATGCACCAGCCTTTCACAACAGGAGATCTGGATTTGAAACCTTCTTAAAAGGATATATAGAGTACTGTATATGATTATATGCTTCAGCATAGACTGCTGGGGATCTTTTACCCAATGAGAGCGCATGGTTTGTATGTTGTACACTACAACAGATTTCATACAAACTCTATTCATTAACAGTACTCTTTTGATCAACATTTTCAATGAAAATGACAATGGATTAAATGAAGGTTTGTTAATGACTATATTACTAAAAATGCAGAATATAATGGAGTTACAGTAGGTGGGCGTCTGTGTATGGGTTTGTGGCAGGGCGGAAGACCTGAATATGTAAATAGTGTGTTTCTTTTATTTAAATAAAGATTATTTTGAATTTAAGTTTGGCAGAGATGGGGTTAACTCAAAAAGGGTCTGCCTAATTTTAAAAATCCTGCCCATGACCTTTAAATCTTTTTACTCAGGGACTGTGAGAAACAGCCCTTCTGGTACACGATTGGTCAGAGCTTCAAAACGAGGTCCTATTCATGTATTTACGGTATTGAACCATGTTAGGAGATAACCCTCAATGCAAGTGTTTTGCAATGTTACTGCTTCACTATAAGACAGACCTACCTCAGTGTAGTAAACAAACATTTTCACACAAAATCTTTACAAAATAAGAGAAGTGATGACACAAGGACCTATTTTATAATTATATATATATATATATATATATATATATATATATATATATATATATATATATATATATATATATATATATATTCTCATGTTTGTGGATCAGATGCACGAGACAAGAGCTGTTAGGGTTCGGTTGCCATGGTCGCCACCTTGCTGCCAATTCAAGCCACAGTGAATAGCTCCATCTTGCACCACATAATCAAGGTCCCTGGGGTGAGTAATTTTATATGTCATTTTTTTTTTTTTTTCTTTTGCACATTTTTCAATTGTTCAGTTCTTTTTGGTTGCTTTTGGTCCCTTTTGTATATATTGCCAAAATTCCTTTATTTATTATCCAATTTGTTCAAACATTTTCCATGTTCTCTACATGTTCAAGTTTCATTGTACACTGTCAAATTTGAGCTGGCCATGCTAAAAGACATTTTACAAACAATAAATAATGTTTTTTTTTCTAAAAAGCATCTATTTTTCTGTGGTTTTTGTTATCTGTATAGAATAGGGCGAGTCTCAGACTAATTTAACAGTAAAAAAAAAAAAAAAAATTAAAAAAGGGGCAAAAACAGCTCTGATCCTACCATCCCTGCCAAATACACGTGTGGAATGTGGCTGGGTCTTGACTGAATAATTGATCATCAATCAAGCCCCAGCCACATGGTATATAATAGGGAGCCAGGTCCTTTGTTTGGGAAGGAGGGTTCAGTGTAGGCGAATGTCCAGCCAAAGGGAGAAAGTTTGATTGTTTTTTTATTTGTGTTTGTTTAAACCTTTTTTTTTATTTTGGTCCCTATACCTTGTTTTGTGAAAAAAAAAGTGTGCATTTCTGGGTCTACTTCCTGCCAGTAAACAGCCCTGGACACAACGCTACTCTATAACAGGGTTATATCAACATTTGGAGTGTGTGCACAAACCTCGATCTGTTCACTTCTACTTGTGACGATGTTCCCTCATACACAGACATTCCTATAACCCTGCAATATTGACATGATCATCATATTTTTCAATTTCAATGCTCAGTCTAACTGGCTACCATCTTTTTCAAACCACTGATGAAGGGGGAATGAATGAAGCAGCTTCACAAAAAAAGAAACAAATGTCCCCTACCTTTAAAGGGCCTTTGATGTGGTCATCCTGCACTTCTCCCGGTGATGAATCTTGTTTAAAGGTTACCTGCAGAACAAGAAGATTCAAGTATTAGCACACTGGGCTAGAAACCAAAACACAAACAGTGCAAATGTCATCAATAACATAGACCATAGACTGCGTTCATCTGAAAATGAGTCTAGAGGAGGGAAAATAAATAATAATAATAATAATAATAATAATAATAATAATAATAATAATAATAATAATAATAATAATTTGAAACAAAAATATTTATAGGGCATTCACCGCTACAGCCAAATTAAAATCAGGTATTGCTCCCCTCATGGCAACTTTTGCATGCATCTGTATGCTGTGCTCAAAGTCAACAAGGAGATGATTCATGAGAGATTCTCAGGCTGCAGTCACAAATCTGATCTCCCCACAAGTCGCCAGGCATGTGCATCAACAGGAGAAGATAACCATCACACCTACATAATCATCATTACGCTACATAATTGTTGAAGCAGGAACGTAAATTGCAAAAGACTGAATGTTACTTCATGCTCTGATCCCCATTTGGCTCCAATAGCTCTCGGAAATCCAAGTGACAATCTTTTCATTCTGATTATCGTATTCACATATACCAGTTTCCAAGGAGAAGCCAGTTCCTTAACAACCAAGTAATGCTATTCTCCAAGCTCTTGGAAGAAATGAGGGAAACTGCAATCCATGAGAAACAGGATGTGAAAAACATGAAACTGTGAGTTTCGTCTTTCACAGACAACTTGTTCTCTTGTTGTACTGTTCCATTTACTGACTATTAGAAAGCAGCTACAGTAACAGTAAATACAATTAAAAAGTATATTACTATGAAGAGCATCTATTGTACAATATGTACATTTAAAATGTTAGTTTAGCATAAATGCTGCTAGATGCCTGCAAATACCTCTACTCTTATACTCGTAGTAAGTTGTGCTAAAGAATACATCCAGACCAAGTTCCACTCCGTTTCACCTGTGCTAGACATACATTACAGAGTTAAATTATTATACCATACATATCATAAACCACCAAAGACAGCATTGGATGTAAAATGTGTAATACATACAAAATTAAAATATAAAAGAGGACTACAAAATAATCTACTTAATAGTAATGGTCTACATTTTCATTGTTGTGTACTGCGGTTTAAAAACGGTAAACAACATTTTACAGAGGTTTAAATGTTTAATTTATTAAACTTCTAATATAAATCATGGCAAATGTAGTAACTGGTAATATGATTCATATGGAACTCTGGAAAACAAATCTTTCATAAAATACAATCACAAATGATATTATGCCCATGGCTGAAATTATTTTACTAAACTTCAAATTGTGTTTCTTCAATACAAGTAGTGCAAGTGTCTATTAAAACATTTTGAACATTAGCAGGAGACATCCAGAGGTGTTTCCTATCCTCAGATGGTTAATCTGGAGTGCAGGCAATTTTGATTCTAAAATGCAATCACCTACATCAACAAATTCAACGCCAGCCCGGAATTCCTGGTGCTCCTGCTTTCTCAGCCATGCAATCAGAAGAATAGGACTGTGCTTATCAACAAAATGTAGCCAAGAATAATGATACTGCAGTGCATGTTCCATAAATCAGCCTCATCTAATGCAGTCAGAGTGGCTCTTAGCTGGTCTGTGGAACAGCTTTTAGGATAAAGGAGAAAAAAAGACTGGATATTCTAAAAGGACAGCAGTATCAACAGGGAACTAAGTCAGTTTGTGAATGCTAATTGACAACAAAAAAAAAAACAGGTCACATGTCTTTTCCAATTCTTTCTTAATGCAATTTATACAAAGAACAGTTTGATGCAGTAAATAAAGCAAAGAGATATTTAGGAATCTCAGTACTAGTGCTGCATAACCTAATATAATTGATTACAGCTTTGATTAATCAGACAATCAACACATGCAATTTCAATTACAACGATGCAGTTTGCTGCTTACAGAAGGATGTTGCACATCTAATGCCTTTAGTATAATAGAAGTAAGATTATAAAGATGTTTATCTTGCTGTTATGTGAAATGCATTGTTAAATACTTCTGTAAAATGTACTTTAAGTGTTAAAAAATCTTCTAAAACTAAACAAACATGTAGTTCAAGTTCTACATTTTATCCATTATAAAGTTTTATCCAAGTATAACTGTTGTTAAATTCAAGTTTAAGTCTTTCTCAACGTTGAGATGAGGTTTGATTCACATTCTTATCTAAGCACATACACATTTCTCTTACAGGACCAGGAAGAGATTTTCACACTTTTATAATTTGGGAGTAGAGACCACATTAAACTCAGGATTTAAGAACGTAACCCTAACTTTAACATTGGAGACACTGACAGGTTTTTTTTTCTTTATATTTTGGTAGTACCTTGTGGGTAATTTGGGTTTCTATGTAGTTTTCTTTTAGGGAGAGAAATTCTCCTGCCAAATGAAAATAACCTAATATTAAAATAGGGGAGGGTATATTTAAATGTTATCGTGCAGCTTTCTTAAACTGGCTTTCCATTACGTTTTTAGATTGCTTTGAAGAACTGCAAGTGCAGCCTGCCTCATTTGGCCACCAAAAAAATAACAACATTTTTTAAAAAAAACCACAGATACTGTTACACAAACAAACCAAAAAAAAAAAAGAAAAAAGAATTCCACAAGAAAGCGCTGTGTACTATCCTTGTATTATTTGCCAAACATTTTTGACTGATATATTTATTATAAACCTATCACACCTATACAGGACCGTAGCTTCAGCAATTCGGATCCTTATGGTAGTCTACGAACGAAGCTAAAATACCAGCACTTTAGGTTTGATATAAAAATGTTTAGTACAGTACATTTTTAAAAAACTCGTAGTAAATCTACAATAAATCAATCTGTGGATGAGTCCCTCCAGCTGTTCATGGGGAGGATTCTCTTTAAGCACTACATTCTGATGAAGTGTGCCTGTTATGGGATTAAACATACAAACTGTAAGAGTTCCACTGGGTACACTCATCAATTCAGAATGTACACGGGCAAGGACTCTCAGATTGAGCCAGCTGGCTGCCCCCAATTCTTGCAGACGACTGTCAAGAACCTGGAATTGATCATATTTTAGCACGGTCCAAAATATAACTTAAATTTGATATTGGTGCAAGCTAGCAATGCATCTTTAATACTACAGTATGACCCTTTTGAGCCTAAGGCAACCAAACTGACACCCATACTCACAAACATCATCTGATGTCAGCCGTATCATCCAGAATACACAATGAAAAAGCAGCAGTAGTACTGTCGTTTATTTTCTGTTACCCTCCTGAGAGTGAATTCCCTAAGCCATGAGTACACTGCAAACTGTGTTGCAGGGTTTATGCTATCCACAGCCACTCCTGTTTATGGGTTAAAACTTTATCCACTGCAGCATTGGTTACTGTCTTCAAGGCTTTCTGGAAAAATAATGTGTGGACTGAAGTTTAGTTTCCTGTGCTGTTAACAAGTTTGGATAAGCAGAGGAAGAAAAAAAAAAAACACGCAGGTGAGTTTGTGTTTAAAAATAATATCACTTTTATAAACAAACATTCTCAACAGGCCTAATCAGGTGGCAGCATACACTGGGTAGTTTTATTTAATTGACTTTAGTTTATTGCTTGCCCCAAGTACTGTACATATTTGTTTTGCCTGTTATTCATGCCAGAATTATAACAAAGGGAAAATCAATAACCCACCAGCATCAAAGTACTTACGTTCACATCGTTTTGTGGTGCTCAAATACCTTATTCAAAAATTCCCAATTCCACTGAAATGGGAGTTTGTGAAGGGGAATGTTATATCAAACTGAATGATTTGTAAACATGAAGAATTATTGGCCCAGTGGGTGTCATTATATGGTAATTATGAGTGGCTATGCTGATATATAAGAAATCATGCATCATAGGAACACACCAAAAATTAAACATGCATTGCATTAAAAGGGCATTAACAATGACTTTGTATCTTCCATTCCTGTATCTATGCATCTTTTTTTATATTATAAAATGGCTGACTCAAGGGGATATGTAGTTCCCCATGAAAATGCCCATTTCTTAAAGAATAGTGTAAATATACAGTACTGTGCAAAAGTTTTAGGCAGGTGTGAAAAAATGCTGTAAAGTAAGAATGCTTTCAAAAATAGACATGTTAATAGATTATATTTATCAATTAACTAAATGCAAAGTGAGTGAACAGAAGAAAAATCTAAATCAAATCCATATTTGGTGTGACCACCCTTTGCCTTCAAAACAGCATCAATTCTTCTAAGTACACTTGCACAAAGTCAGGGATTTTGTAGGCATATATTCAGGTGTATGATTAAACAATTATACCAAACAGGTGCTAATGATCATCAATTCAATATGTAGGTTGAAACACAATCATTAACTGAAACAGAAACAGCTGTGCAGGAGGAATAAAACTGGGTGAGGAACAGCCAAACTCAGCTAACAAGGTGAGGTTGCTGAAGACAGTTTACTGTCAAAGTCATACACCATGGCAAGACTGAGCACAGCAACAAGACACAAGGTAGTTATACTGCATCAGCAAGGTCTCTCCCAGGCAGAAATTTCAAGGCAGACAGGGGTTTCCAGATGTGCTGTCCAAGCTCTTTTGAAGAAGCACAAAGAAAGCGTGCAACGTTGAGGACCGTGAGCGCAGTGGTCGACCAAGGAAACTTACTGCAGCAGATGAAAGACACATCATGCTTACTTCCCTTCCATGTCGGAAGATGTCCAGCAGTGCCATCAGCTCAGAATTGGCAGAAAACAGTGGGACCCTGGTACACCCATCTACTGTCCGGAGAAGTCTGGTCAGAAGTGGCCTTCATGGAAGACTTGCGGCCAAAAGCCATACCTCCGGCGTGGAAACAAGGCCAGCGACTCAACTATGCCGCGAAAACACAGGAACTGGGGTGCAGAAAAATGGCAGCAGGTGCTCTGGACTGATGAGTCAAAATTTGAAATATTTGGCTGTAGCAGAAGGCAGTTTGTTCGCCGAAGGGCTGGAAAGCATACACGAATGAGTGTCTGCAGGCAACAGTGAAGCATGGTGGAGGTTCCTTGCAAGTTTGGGGCTGCATTTCTGCAAATGGAGTTGGGGATTTGGTCAGAATTAATGGTCTCCTCAATGCTGAGAAGTACTGGCAGATACTTATCCATCATGCAATACCATCAGGGAGGCATCTGATTGGCTAAATTTATTCTGCAGCATGACAACGACCCCAAACATACAGCGAAAGTCATTAGAACTATCTTCAGCGTAAAGAAGAACAAGGAGTCCTGGAAGTGATGGTATGGCCCCACAGAGCCCTGATCTCAACATCATCGAGTCTGTCTGGGATTACATGAAGAGAGAGAGCAACTGAGGCTGCTTAAATCCACAGAAGAACTGTGGTTAGTTCTCCAAGATGTTTGGGCCAACCTACCTGCCGAGTTCCTTCAAAAACTGTGTGCAAGTGTACCTAGAAGAATTGATGCTTGATGCTGTTTTGAAGGCAAAGGGTGGTCACACCAAATATGGATTTGATTTAGATTTTTCTTCTGTTCACTCACTTTGCATTTAGTTAATTGATAAATATAATCTATTAACATGTCTATTTTTGAAAGCATTCTTACTTTACAGCATTTTTTCACACCTACCTAAAACTTTTGCACAGTACTGTACATATTTTTGAGCACTTAAAAATAAATACAGAAAACGTTTGTTCTACTGTTGCTCTACCTATCACATTCAGGAACCTGACAGCCGGTTTAGTTTGCTTCCTGTAAATGAACGAACACATTGCATAGAGCTACACGATTTCCTGAAAATATCTTTAACGAAAAAGACACCGGCTGCATCAAAGATCGGAAATATTTCTGCTAAAGATCGCTCTGTCAAATATAAGAAGCCATTTTTCGTGTCGTTTTTATTTATGTTTTTATTTTTTTATGATTAACTGATGGTTAAAATAGAATATCTTTAAAAAGGTGGACATGAATAAACTACATATTCTGGCATTTACTGTAGTTCAGGTGGGAACATTTGTTGTATAACTGTAGAGAAATGATCAATTCTGAACATGAAACGCAATTTTTTCTGCTTTGATAAATATTATGTTTAATTGTGAAATATCTATTTTTAGACTGTGATGTGCTATGAAATAAGCAATTTCTTGAAATTCCTGAGAATGTACTTTTGACAATCGTGTGGAAGCTCTGTGCCCTGTCACTGGTAGTTTTTTTTTCTTTTTTTTAATACCAAGTTTCATTGGCCCTTGCACCTTGCGTTATTTGTTTTGATGTAGTGCAATATACACTTAACACAAGATTTGCAACGGCAATACAGGAGATAAGGAAGTGTATTTGTGTCTCATTAAGATGACGATTCTTCAATTTGTATTCAGCGCATTTTGACCCATGGAATGATTTAGATCGTACCGTTTCCAAAATCTAGAAAAGTATAGTACAATGATGGCAAGATGACATTATGAATCTAGAAAGAGAACGTTCCATTCTTGGTGCCAGAAGTCATTGTAAACATAGCCATGAATATGTGAAAAAGAGATAAAGCAATGTAGCAGTGAAAAAAATCAAATAATGCAGCTGTGTACCAAACATTAAGCCTGTACAGCACATAGACTGTACAGCAGAAACTGAAGTCACATGACTTCACGGCAGCTATAGAGGTCATTGTCTCCAATCCATTTAGCATGTATATATAGCAGGGTTTATATAGCCCTGCAAAAATGAAGTCACTATTTCAAATTGTTTCTGAGATATTAAGCTTTGACACTGTGACAAGGCAGCTTTATAAAATATCTGGCACAATCAGTATAAATTTTAATGTACAATACCAACAATCAAACTTGACAGAGAATCACACGATACAGCCAATATCTTCAACTATTAGGTCCGGAAACCAAAAAGTCACATGACCCCTATATAGCTGTCACTATAGGTCACAGGTCAAAGTGAGGCGTTCTGTTAAATTTCACCTGGGTCTTGTTTCTTTAGGTTCAGCAAAACAATAACTTAACTTTCCGTTGCTGGTTCACATTCCTGTGGTTTCTGCATTTTTATTTTTATATGTTCTACACTATGTTCTACATCTATGACATCGTTCAAGCTACTGTCTTCACTTACAACAGACAGTTTTGTCTGTGTAAGTGGGATTTCAAACTCAATGTTGGTCAACAGGGTGGGACAAATCACTCTGTATGCTGGTGGCCATTTGGCCACTAGCTTCCATAAACATGATGAGCAGTATTTTCAAATGGGGACAATTTGTATATTTTGCACACACATTGCTTTTGCATGCTTTGTTTTCATGTAATGGATGTTTTTTTATTTTTTATTAACTTTAAATTGCGGGAGGGGATTTAAATACAAATCGATGTGCCAGGGAATTAACTGCTTAAATTTCAAACAACTACATTCTGTGCATAAAATGCCAGGGAACTGAAAAAGTAGCGTTGTCACATTTAAAAATGATAATTCTCTAGAGTTATTATACACAAATGTTCTTAAATATTTAAATGATTACGTGAAAAACAGTAAATGCTACAGTGTACAGTATTTCGTTCAGATATTCTATTTTTTTCATCAGTGAATCATCAAACAAAATAAAAACAAATAAAAGTAAAAATAACGAGACACACATGAAATGTCCCCTTCTTGCACTGGACAGATCAATCTTTAGCAGGTTATCTCTGCCAGGTGCCCGTTTCATAAAAGTTCTACCATTGTGATGTGCTTGCGAGGACACAGAGGTCGTCGCTCCAAGTGTTTCATAAAACGCATTGCAAGTGCAGTCGCTTGCGACCACTCTTGCAATCTGCATTGAGAAAAATCAGTAACTCTTTAAATCAGTAACTTTAAAGCCCAGTGACCGATTGCGAAATTACATACAAAACGGCAGATTTGCCAAGGAAAGCCAATTATTCGAAAGAATACATTTATACAATTATTGAAATGGTTGGTCAACACAAATCCATTCTATTCGCCAACTTATCAGAAACTTTAGTTACAAAGAAAAGGAAAAAAGTGGAACAGTAGAAAGAAAAAGACCTCAAGGAGGTGGAGGAAAAATTATCTAAATATAATTGGTGAAGCAGCTGTTGCTGATATCGAGAGGATTGGAATAAGGAGGCTGTGTGGTCCAGTGGTTAAAGAAAGGGGCTTGTAACCAGGAGGTCCCCGGTTCAAATCCTACCTCAGCCACTGACTCACTGTGTGACCCTGAGCAAGTCACTTAACCTCCTTGTGCTCCGTCTTTCGGGTGAGACGTAATTGTAAGTGACTCTGCAGCTGATGCATAGTTCACACACCCTAGTCTCTGTAAGTCGCCTTGGATAAAGGCGTCTGCTAAATAAACAAATAATAATAAGCAAAAAAAGAAAAGTAGATAGCGAAGCTCTTCATGCTGCCTTTGACCCAACATAAGTAAACACATATTTTGTTATCCATCTAAGTAAGAAATAATGACAATAGACAATACAATGCATTATTATTATTATTATCATCTTACCCACTGTCTTCCAAAAGCCATCTATCCCCAATATCTCCTCAAAGCGATCGGTGATATCAGAATTTACCAAAATGAAACTGCCATTTGTACTCCCAGGGTATCGAATGACAGCATCTAACACAGACGTTTTGGGATCTGAGATGGCTTGAATATTATGGAATTAAAATCTTTGCTGCATATGTACAGGTGCTCATTCGAGGAAGGGGGCAAATTTCTTGATCTATTAAATTGCCGAGTATTACAAAATGCAGCACATGTACATTTTGTATTTGAATTGTGACATTATTTTTATGAACCTTTTCAGTCAGGCTTTAGACCATTATATAGCACAGAAACAGCCCTTGTTAAAGTTGTCAATGATCTGTTTATGGCTGCTGATTCTGGCACTTTATCCATCTTGGTTCTCTTGGATCTTCGTGCTGCGTTTGATACTGTTGATCATGCCATTCTTCTTCGTGCTGCGTTTGATACTGTTGATCATGCCATTCTTCTTCGTGCTGTGTTTGATACTGTTGATCATGCCAATCTTCTTAGTCATTTGGAGACCTATGTGGGGATTACAGGCACTGCTCTTTGCTGGGTCAGATCTTACCTGTCTGACAGAAAGCAATCGGTTTCAGTGGGTGGTCATTCCACAGGTGTTTCACAGGTTTCTATACTGGGGCCTCTCTTATTCAGCATCTATATGCTGCCACTCTGCCAGGTAATCTGTCATTACAGTGCGAGTTTCCACTCATATGCGGACAATACTCAGATTTATTTACAGACTAAACCTGACACTAAAGTGTCTGTTTCTGTACTGTCACACTGCTTGGCTGAAGTTAAATTATGGATGCAACAGAACTTTTTGCAGTTGAATTGTGAAAGGACAGAGGTAATGTTACTTGGCTCAACACATCAATTGCACAAGCACGGTAGCTTTAACATGGTTATTGATAGGATTGAAATTCGGTCTAGCTCTGAAATTAGGAATCTTGGTGTCATTTTTTACCCTAGTTTAACCTTTGAGTCTCACGTGAATGCCACCAAGGTGTCATTTTTTCATCTCCGTAACAGTGCTTGACTACGACCTATTCTCTCTCTTCCTGATATGGAGAAGCTAGTCTTTGCCTTTGTCTCTTCTCAATGTCATTACTGCAATGCCGTGCTTGCAGGTGTATTACAAAATTGTATCTACTTAAATTGTAACTTTTAAATTACTACTTTTTAATACTGGCTGTATGTGTCTGTTGTGATTTTAATTGTAAAGCGCTTTGAGATGTACTACATAAAGATTATTATTATTATTATTATTATTATTATTATTATTATTATTATTAAAGCTCTTTTTAAATGGTTTAAAAAACTTGTTTTAAAGTTTTTGGTTCAGATATCTTTAAGTTAGCTTATAACTGAGTAATAAAAAACATTTAGATTGTTTTCCGTTGAAATCTAAAAGTACCTTTGACCATGCCAAGATTAGTTATCGGTACTTTGATATTAAATTGTGTCTGCATATGCATGAAGATCATTCGACCGGTCCCTAAATACGCTTTCATTTCTGATTTCTCTTCCATATTAACGGCGAGCCAGTTGTATGAGCGGCATGGTATGTCTAACGCAGGATTTGCCATGAAAATTGCTACTTACTGTTAAGGATTAAGTGTATGCGCTGTAATGTAATGCTAAGGATCTTAAGTAAGGTGCTTATTTTGATCTATTAGAGCTTTATGTAAATCTTTTTTTTTTTCCCCCGGTGCTTTCGCTTTCTATATACTGTATGAAATTATTGTTTTCGGTAACTTTCCACAATGCTTGGGCATTTTTTTCTTTCACAATAGTAGTAACTCGACATTAGTTGTATCTTCTTTCCTTTGCAGTCTTCCACAACAAAATCCTTATGGTCACGGGCACATTTTTCTGGGGTTTGTGTGTCTAGGCATTTAACATTTCGCCACAATTTGTACAATTTTTAACTTCTCACTATCTAAATGTAATATAGCTTTGAATCACGCGAACAAACCTTCTACTGTAATTGTAATCTCGTTTTAAATCTTGCAAGCGGAGTCTCCAGTAGAATTTGCTGGCACTCAGTAGTTGGGTGGGTTTAAAATATTCAGAATGAATCAATAATAGTTACAAGTCAGGAAGGAGGGACATGGGCCAGTTGCAGTGGGAAAGATGGTTTTATTTTAGTTTTTTTGTACTGTAGTACATGGGAAAGGGGTGAAGTTCACATAAATTGAGTAACCATTTCCAGTGTTTGTATTTTTGTATTGGGTGTTTTATCGGTTAAAATTAAAAATCGAAAATCAGAAGCCCAAATCTTAAGGTTATGTCAGTATTTTTTGTGCTCAGCCCCCTCCCCCCACCCACCACACTTAAGGTGACCAGACATCCCGTTTTGGACGGGACAGTACCACTTTTGGAACATTGGTCCCAGTGTCCCCAGAACCTTTCTTGGGACGCTCATTTCGTCTCGTTTTTTCCTCCCGTTTTTTTCCTTCGTCATGTACTGTAACAGAATATCGTATTTTCATGCAGGTTGCTGTGTTACTACTATACCTAACTTATTACAATACAATGACACTTGATGTGACTAAAAGGAAGGTTGAACGACCAGTAGCATTAAAAAGTGGTTGTACAGCGCCGTGCAAATCTGGAGAATTACTGAACAGTCAACGTTCAGATTTGCAATCAATCACAGAGAATTGCGGGTGAGTTTATCCACTGACTGTTGCTAAAACGAACTGGCGGCTACCCTCGTCTGAATCATCACTCTCGCTGCCTGAAGAGGTTAGACTACTGTAGTCTAACAACGGCTCATACAGGTACCATTTGTACTGTGTTGGAATTATTCTCTGCATCCATGATATTTGTATATCTGCGTGCAAACGGCTTTACTTTGTGTGTGGCAATTTCAGAACTCAACGCTGACATGTCACATCACCGTGCGATGATTGCAACGCAGTACACTGAAGCTTGTTGTGGTTTGAACAATAGGAGGGGGTGTAAAATATGACAAGTATATGGAAACATATTTTCTGTTTAAATAAGTCTACATTCACTTCAGTTCACCACAGGTACCCTCTAAGAAACACGTGTTGTAGTGAATAATACAAAGTAATTTATTTTCACATTTGTGAAATTCATGTTTCATAAAAAAATATTTCTTTAAGTATACATTTTAGTTTTTAGCAATAATGAAATACAATAGTTTCAGGTCCCCAGGTGCCAATTTAATTTCTTACAATTACAAAAAAAGAATCACGTCCTCATTTCATTTACCTTTCTTCTTTAAAAAAGATCTAAATAAAGCTGCCTTAGAGGCAGGATAAACCTCTTTTTAATTTGGTGACCCTTAAATATATTATAGAAGAAGTATATTTTATCCTGCAAAGTTTAAGAAAAAAAGACAATTGAGTATTCCTATTTAAGATTAATGTTATCTGTTGCATACATGTGATAGCTATATAAGGTATTTTACTTTATCACAGCTATTAGTTCAATAGAAGAAAAACAACACATTGATAAAAACATGTTTTTCCTTCAGCATGAGGAAAATGTCAGGGCTTGAATTACTGGGGTGCTGGGGGTGGGGTCGATCCCTTTAAGTTTCTCCAATAGTTTTATTTCTAAATTTCCTTTTCAACAGATTTTAAGCCGAAAGGCATCACTTAAAACAGAAAGGAACCTATTAAACGCGTTAATTGTATGATGACATGTCCTGCCTTGTCTCTGCAGTTTTTCAGTACCAAATCAATGATAATGAGAAAGTGTCTCCTGACAATCCTGACAATCTGAAAGCTTCTCTGCGCATTCTGCATGGCTAATGCTTATATGAAGGAAGATTAAATAGAATTCCTTTTGTAAGTAAAGAAGTGACGTTTCATTTGATCAGAAAAGGAATACGATTTAATCCTATTACAGCTTGATCCATGTCTCAGCCTATACTGTTGACTCAAAAAAGAATCAGCCAAGATCAGAAAAAAAATTAGCCTTCGTAAAATGCGTAGTTATCTAATTTAGATTGTCAGAAGACAATTGTCATAGGGTTTGCCTATGTGGATTACTATTTGCCATACTTAATAACTACTTCATAAAGAAATTCCTGTTTCTGCAATCAGGACAGCTTCTAAACAAAACGTTAGGTTACTTACCGTAAACCTGGTTCCCTGAAAGAGAAGACGACCAACAACATACTTATGAGATATGCCTGCCTATTGGTAGGTATTCAGTGAGCTCTTTATATCAGAGCTGCCGATAGGCCCCTTTCTGGGGTGACGTCCTTGGTCCCACCTACCGACGGATCAAAATAGTCAGCCCACGGAAGCCATCTCTCTTTTTGCATCAAACCCATGAAGACAACCGATGCAACCTTGCAAGGTTTGTTGGTTGTCTTCTCTTTCAGGGAACCAGGGTTACGGTAAGTAACCTAATGTTCCCTTTCAATTCGAAGACGATCAACAACATACTTATGGGAAGGTATACCAGAGCAGTCACGATGGAGACAGAACGGCAGCATATGAGGGACGGTCAGAACCGCATAACCCATGGTTAGCGGTGCGAGCGTCCAACCTCAAGGACCCTCGTGCCTACTGAAGGCAAGGAAGGATTTATCACATTGCAGCGACAGAACCTAAAGAAAGTATGCGTCGTATCCCAGCTAGCCGCAATACAGATATTCAACAGCGAGGCCCCTCTGAAGAGTGCCCAAGAAGTAGCCAACCCTCTGGCACAGGGGGCAATGGGTCGTCGCTGCCATGGCAACGAGATCGACTTGGGCTTCCCCGAAGTGTTCCAAATGAGTTGCACCACCTGAGGGTGCAGTAGCCACTTTGATGGTTGAGGACCCTCCCTGGAGAGGAGGTTCGCTGCCCAGTTCACCATTCCCGGGAGATGGACAGCCCGGAGGAAAAGTAAGTGCCTCTGTGCCCAGATCAACTGCCGAAAGGCTGTGCGATGCAACCCGGGGTCGATGCCCTCCCTGGTGGTTCACGACGCCACAACTGACATGTTGTCCGTGCGGACAAGGGCATGTCTGTTCTGGGGCACAGGAAGGAAATGTTGAAGCGCGAGGTGGACCGCTCTCGGCTCCTGCGCATTTATGTGCAAGGGATGTCCAACGACCCGACCAGGGTCCGCTGACTCCTCTGCCTGCCCAGATCGCCCCCCAGCCAGAGTTGGATGTGTCTGTCTTCACCAATTGATGGTTGTGTATCACTCCCATACTTACGCCTTAGCTCAGGTGAGAGGCTTGTCTCCACCAAGGTACGTCTTCCCAGCATAGGCGAGACACGTTCAGCCGACGGTGTCTGTCGCGCTTGGGGTGTAGCCGAAAGGTACTGAGCAACACCTGGATCGGGCGCATGTGGAGTAACCCCAGTTGGGTGGCTGATGAGGCCGCAGCCATCAGACCCAATAGTTTTTAACACAACACCAATTGTACTGTGAACCCTTGTTGAACAGGGCCAGACAGTTGTGAATGGCAGCTACTCTGTCGTCCAACAGGTAAGCTTGCATCATAAGGGAATCAAGCCGGAGACCCAAGTAGACCGTACTTTGCACCGTTAGGCGTCTAGCCTTAGCCTCGTGTAGTCAACACAACTCGGGTTAGTGCATAGCATACACTGGGGTGGATACACAGGCTCAATTGGCTGCGGTAGGCAATTAGGAGAGCAGTACAGGGAAGCGCACAGTGCTGCACTAGGGTGCAGCGCAGCGATAACCTGGTTCTGGACCACGTGCAGTCACACAACAGTAATAGGAAAAAAATATAGGCTTACACACACACACACACACAGCAATTCAGCTATGGGAGAAACACAGTCACCACACCAGGTGGGTAAACTGTAAATTTGTAATATTATCGTTATTACCAAGCACGCCAAGTAGGCAGGCTGAAACAAGCTGGCTGATTCAACTCAACAGCGGGATGCAGCAGAGCTGAGTCCTGGTGGAGGAATCTCACCTTTTTTTTTTTTTTTCAACTGCAAGGCAGTAAAGAAAACACACACACACACACACACACACACACACACACACACACACACACACACACACACACACACACACACACACACACACACACACACACACACACACACACACACACACACACACACACACACACACACACACACACACACACACACACACACACACACACACAGTAATGCTGTGAGGATCAAAATAGCAGTTTCCAACTGCAAGGCAGTAAAAGAAAACGACACATACACGCACACAAAAGCAAAGCTGTGGGTAAATAGAACAGACACCACGGCAAATTGGATGAAGTGAATTTTTAAGCGCACCGAGAGGGCGGACCGAGACAATCCAGCGGGGTCAACTCCACAGTGGAGCGTGGCAGAGCCGGGGTCTGGTGGAAGATCACGCGTCTCTCTCTTTTTTTTATTTTTTTATTTTTAATTAAACTGCAATAGCAGACGAAAACACCAAACAGCGAGCACTGTAAGGATGGAAATGCTGACTACAATCACAAAGCGATGTAGGCTGTTGAAAAGAAAGAGAGTAAACAGAAGCGGAGTTTCCGATTCCTGGGAAGTGGCAAGCCGGCTTCCAGCAATGAAATTGCAGAGGAACGCCAGAAAACTCGAGAGAGAGAGCTCAGAAAGAAATTCCAGAAATTCAGAAAGAATGTCCAAGTATTATTTCTTCTCCAGTGCACTGTGTTTGCTGTAGTGAGAGTGGTAATGGTGGTGGTCTGTATTTAAATGAAGCTGCAGACCAGGGAGTGTCATGATGTAGGAACATGTATATTATATAAGAAATAACCCTCGCCAGGGTGTGGGTAAGACAATTATTACCGCACGCCCAGGGTGCGTTGTGATGTGATGTTTTTTTTGTTTGTTTCAACCAGTCATTAAAAACATTTATTGCCTACATGAAGTTGTTTTTCTAGCGTTCTTTTCAGTTGTGTTCTCCTCAATTTCATCTAGTTGTCTGTTAGAAATATTAAGGTGTCTACTTATAGACTTTTAGCTTTTTCCGAGGTTAAGAGACATTTTGTTCTGCTTCACTCTCAAGTTGTTCAAATGACAATGCTTCACTCCCATTAAGAAGTTGTTCAAATGACAATCCTCCCAAAAAGGTCAAAATTAACTTGTGGAAAGTCACTCATTTTTAATTATTATTATTAAAGGTGTAGTAATATTAATAGAACAGGTAACTGAGTTGGTCTATGATGTCATAACTGTGCGGCAAGACCATTATTACCGCATGGTCATGTGATCTTGTTCAGCCAATCACAGCACTTAATTTATACAAGCCATTTTATAAAGGAATATTATTTCACACCTACATATGTACATTTTTTTCAATATAGTGCTATGATTCCATGGCAACATAGAATATAGCAATATGATGGAACAGTTCTGTTTTTAATAAACTGCTTACTGTTTTGGCAGTCTATTATCTCTGCAGTGGCCTAATAAAGCACTGGTGGATATTTTGGATGAGTTGCACTTTAACCAGCATAGAGGAGATTATTACAAATCATGCTTTTCATCAGCTACAAAGTGCACTTTTACATGAACATAACATTTAGAATCGTGTGCTCTGGACTAATGTTTTAATGCATATCACGAAAAAAATCAAATCAAATCAGACACCAGTAAACTAAGAAAAGCAGGTTGTTAACAATGTAAGCTTGCTATTCACCGTGCCATTCAGCTTGCTGTGAAGTCCTTTCACTCAGATACTCAACACAGCCTGTATTTGATTTTGCCAAAAGAAAATGAAGCCATTTTAATTAAGGCAATGCAATAGCCATTCAGGGATCGAAAGGCCTAATTTAGCCCAAACTGTAGGGGCTGTGAGGGAAGTACAGTAGTAATCAGCTTAAGGCTATTTTATGAGTTCCACTGTATATAATAAAAGGGGAAGGAACAAATCAAATATAGCGTTCACTTGTTTGTTGTACAGAAGGGTACACTGCGGGCATGCACAATCTCACCAGGCTTTTATGGTTCACAGCAGCCAACAATATGTCCCTGTCATTATATTAAATTAGCTCTGCAGCTTTTTTCTTTTCACCATCTTCCATGTTGTGCATTAATGAATGCTATATTGACCTTATGACCCTCATTCTTTCCTCAAAACCAGCTTTAAGACTTCACACAATATGAGCCCAGTAGAAGTCCCTGTAATAATCCCATGACAATTTCTGATTCAGGAGATAGAGAAAAGGAAGGGTACATCAAGACAAAAGTTAACAAAAACAAAGCATCACTGGTAGCATAATTTATGAGTACAGTATGCCGTATCAGATTGAGCGGTTTGTAAACATGAAGTCATTGTATTTATCTCGCTGTTAATTGTATTATTAATTATTAATTGTATTATTACTTGTACTGTGATTCTTGAAATGTATTTTTGTTTACGACTGTAAGTTGCCCTGGATAAGGGCGTCTGCTAAGAAATAAATAATAATAATAATAATAATAATAATAATAATAATAATAATAATAATAATAATAATAATAATAATGGAAAATGTGGAGGGGGGGGGGGGGTGTATAATTGATTTGTCCAGAGGTTAAAAACAATGTGGCAGTGAAATGGTTATTTTCAGCTGGACACCACCTGTAATGGAACTTTGAGAGAATTCTAGAACACAGCCACGTACCAACTATAAGACCCTATGCGAATGCATTGAATACAGCTTTTAAAGGCAATGTCTGGAAGCGAGCGGTATGTATTCTAGTGCTGGGACAAATATCTGAACAATTTTTTTTTTTTTTTTTTACATGTATTTGAAGGCTAAACAAAAACATCTGTGTCTGTCAACAGAAGATCAACACAGCCACTCTTGCTTCCACTCTTGGAAGCAAGTCAATTGGGGTTTGTTTCTATCTGTTATATGTTAGAGGTCAGGTAAGTCACTCCAACTTGTATAATGAGCAATGTTTTAAATTTTTTTTCATGTTGCGATCCTAGTTTTTGTTAAGTGGAATGTAATAAAATAAATAACATGGTGAGTAAATAGTCATTTTTGTTGTACAACGCCCCCTTGTCCACATTTTATTTGAAGTGTTTATTCATGTTAAAAAGTGATATTATTACTTTGTTTATTGCACAGACACAACAATGGCAGGGATTACTTAAAAAAAGTCAGTTGTCCACTTTATGTTTTTACCTAAAATAAATACAGACAAGATTTTTTTTTTTTTTTTTAACCGTAACTACTTGCATTCTTTGTTTTGTAGTTGATTCATGAAGGTAAAAGTAGGGCCTTTCTTACTTCTGGGATATTTTTCAACTTTAATACAGTATTACATAGAATTGCTTTGATAAAGGATTTATTGAATGTGCTGTTAGCATATGTGGGACACATTTTGAGAGTAGGACGCGACATGCTAGAGAGCTATGCGACATGCTAGAGAGCTGCAAGTATTTGCATGTGCTCTTGTTCTTGAATGTTACTAAATGATTCCTGCCTGGTAATAATAAAACAGCATACACACACACAAAAGAACATAACGTTTTGCAAATGAAAAAATATCCGAATGAATACCTAAATCTTGAATGAATATCTGAACATGAAAATTCCATGTTTGTCCCAGCACTATGTATTACTTAAATGGTCAGAGTTAAAACAAACAATGTGCCACTGAAACCGTTAAAGTTCACTGGACTCCACTACCTACAATGGAACTTTGAGGGAATCATAGAATATAACTATGCCCAAAGGTTTTGCATCACCTAGAATTTTAGGATAGAGACAATTAAAAAAAAAAATATATATATATAGGATTGTGGAATTGTGTATGGAAGAGTAATAGAACGGAAGTATATAGGTCAGACACAGAGTTTTTCTGATGTAGTTCTAAAGAGATAAATCGGGAAGGGGAAAGACAACATTTCCCATGAGGCTGTGGGGCTGACTGGCTGTCAGGCCAACAATGAGAGACACCGGAGGCTGATTAAGAAAGCAAATAAAAAGGCCCTGGTAATTGTCACATGGTGATGGCAGAAAGTAAAGGAAAGCATTTCAAGGGAACTTGCTACTTTGATTTACAAGTAGCAAGTTCTGTAAATAGGCACATTTACAGTACAAGAGGTTAAAAATAGGATACATGTCAATTTTGCTACACTAATTGTGTTACAGTAGTTCTCTGGGGAAAAATGTCAGTACAGTTCAGCTGTCATGATTATCGTACATCTGCTGATTTCCTACAGTAATTTTCCCCTTTGGAGATGCCACAGGATTCCGTGTAAGCAAGCAAATTCACGTGCTGCCACACACATCACAAATACTGTTTGTGCACTCGGATCGATTTTTAGACAGATTCAACTAAATACCCTGTTTCACACACTGCTTGTAAATTTTAAGTACGTTTCACTGCGACGAGTAATCTCTGGCCTTCGTCCAATTCCAGAATTCGGAAAAGCATCATTTCCTCTGAGAAAAAGTTTACTTTCCAGTTTCCTAAGTCACCCAAGGAAACAACACACTCACGGACCAGGAACACAAAACCAAAACAATGAATAGCGGGGCAAACTGAAACGCTACGGCGCTCAGCTTTTATTAAACAAAACAAACAGTTTAAACAAAACAAGACACTACAAAACAAAAGGGCACAAGGGCCTAACAAACAAACACTAAACAAGTAGTATGCGGGTTGCGAAACTCTTTTTCTGGACTAGATCACGGTATAATTCATCAACACAGAAACACAGAGAAGCACACAGAATATATTGTAGGATAAGTAAATCAGTAAAAAACATAATAATAATAATAATAATAATAATAATAATAATAATAATAATAATAATAAATAACAGGGATGTAACACAATGTAACACGGCCAGGTCCTGTTGTAGGTGAGCACCCAGGGTCTGGAAAGTATGGGGATGATTTCAAAGAATACAATGGAGAGTGAAATGGTCAATTTTTTTATTTTTTATTTTTATTTTTTAAAGAGTAGTGCCTGGTACATTGTAAAAGAGGGGTATTTCAGCCCGTACAGCACATTGTTTGACTTAGACCTTTTTGTATCATTTGTTCATAGCAGTTGTTTTCTTTATACACATTTTGTATAACATCCCCCCTTTTTTTTAGTATATCTTGAAACAAAACTCCCTCTCTACAGCAGTTACTGCATTGTGTAACAGTTCTTAATACTTATCATTTAAGGTTTAACTTAAGTGTTATATTACAGTACATGACTGAGTGGTACATGCAGAAAGGTACAAAGCTTTCAGTATTTTCCGCTTCTTTGTTTATGATGAATTGGTTCTATTTTATCAGTTTATTTAAGGCTTATTTTGTATTCATAAATGTATTGTGTACCGGCTGTGCATACGAGTACCTGCACTTTTTTGTTGAGAATTTCACCCCTGGTCTAATGTGTGAACAACAAAGTCCGCTTGGGAAACGAACCATACGGAGTCCACCTAAGAGGTGGTTTCGGTTCGTCAAACGTCAATGTGAACAGCAGCTGGACTCTGTCCTTTTGCACATAGGAAACAAACTATGCAAGGTAACTGGACTCGGAAGTAAATATTTAGTGCATTGTTTAGTTCATATTCTGAGGAAACAGGTAGAGCATCCTGGGAAAACTGGGATTGTCACAGTTTTCAGCATACGTTTTTTGTCCCGATTGGAAACAGTAAAATTGTAAATCATACCAGTTTTGCTTTTGTATTTTTAGTACACAATTGTATCTGTATGCTCAGAAAGTTAATAGCAGAGTAATGTATTAAGTTGTGTGTTAGCGCCATTCAAAAATAAAATAAACAAACAATCTCATAGCTTATTTTTTAATCATTCTGATTATGTGTACATCACGTATTTAAATGGTAATAGTCAATCTATTTTTTTTAAATCTGGCTTTTTGTACATTTAACATGTTTTGACAAGAGACCATGTAAATAAAATAATGAGTTGTAATGATCTGCAATACATTTCACCGGATGTTTGATTTGTAAACTATCATTGTGTTATTATATACTATTATTTTAACGGCTTTAGGAGTTACTACGGCGTCAGTGAAATGAAGAAAAAAAAACGTCCCAGTTTTTCACTGTGGAAATCTGGTAACCCTAAACTACATGGATATTGCGAGAAACTGAAACTCTGATTAAAAGAAATGTGGTCAGACACCAAAATCCAAGCCGAACTGGTCAAAACTCACAAAAATAGTCAAATATATTCAGTCTTTTCTCAAATTCCAGAATTGCATGAACTGCATTATTCTGCCTGTACTATAGGCATTAGATTAGATAGAAAGACTGAGGCTGACCCAATTTCTCACATCCTTTAACTTGAAGGTGGTCCCACAATAGACGCAGCAGACGTTGGCAAAGAAACCACCAGTGCTTTGCAGGTGCAAGCTGACTTAAGACAAGATGTGACTGCTGCCTGTATACTTTATCTGATGTGTCAAATAAAATCAAACAGCCCTAAACAAGCAAACATTGGGGAAACAGCTTCATAAATTTGTGTTTTTCTTTTTTAAACATTTGTGTAAATTCAGCAAATTTGAAAAATGTAGGACAAATATACCAACAGAGTTTTTGGTAAATCTTTTGTTTAAGTTGATGTTGTATTTCTTCGGTTGGAAGCAAATATAGTAAAGTTTGCATGTCTTTTTTTATTTGTACAGCCTAGGGTATGCCCTTTCAACTGTCTACAACCCTATAGTTAAACAGCCTTCCATGTTCCTGAAAATGTGAAACACAGGTATTCCTATATCCTTGTTAACTAGTCACATATACTGTAGTTACGGGTAAGTGTTAACAAGAAACCCATTTTGTTACCTTTGGTGTGTTCCACGTTGTCCATATCGCTGCATTATATTTGTAAATATATTGCTGAGTCTTTTGACATTTTTAAACACACATAATGAGTCATAAATCAACTTGGCAATTGATTTCTCAAAATGATCTCTGTATCCAGATCACGCCGCCTCCTGCAACAATGCTGGTTCTGTTCCCACAACACCCCACTCATTTGAATCATAGCACCAGCATTGTTGCAGGAGGGAGCATGAAGTAGTTCTCCTGGTGAACGTTCCCAAGGAAAACCGAATACACATTCCCTAGTTGAGTTACCTTTGATGTGTGCATAAAAAAAGAAAAAAAAAATCTAAACCATGTTGATTTACAAAAAGAATTGCTGCAATATGGACAACACAGGATACAGCAAAGGTCTCTTGTAAACACTGCAAGGTGTTCTGTAACAGTTCAAAATACATCACAGAAGCTCAATTAAATTAAGATAAATAGCAAAATCTCAAGTGGCTTTTGGAGAGTTGACTGTTGAGTCACCGGCATTGTTTATATCGGTTTTTCAGCAAAAGCTACCTTGCATTGCGGGGCAATGGTGCTGGAACCTACCTTTACTTTAACCAGCCTCTTTGCAGTCTTTATCTTGGCTTCACAGAAAGCTCCCCTGTATTTCGCGCTCACGTCGGTGCCAACAGTCAGGTATGGCGGCTCGTCAATAGTCTGGAAAAAGAGAGAAATCATCAACAAAGCTGGCCTCCAAAGCACTACAGACACAGACAACAAGCTGTGGATTTATAAAACTGGAATAATGACTTACTGTGGAAGTGTCTTTAATAATACAGTATAGAAACAAGATTGGGAAGAGTTATCCCCATTGCTTCCCAAAACACATCACATCAAAACTTTTGGGCAATTAATTTTAATATGCAGGTATTTCTAAGTTGTCAGCCGATTTCCCCTTGGGTACAAATATAAAAATAACAAACTTGTCTCTGACTCGTACTTTGTTCAGAGTATTCCCCAGGAAAAATAATCAGCTAACCTTTATTCCTTAAAATCATGTGCCTTTAGGGAATGACCAATCCTACACCCAACAACGGCAGCAAGATTAAAAAAAAAAACCACACAACAGAAAACTGAGAGAGAATAATTCACTGCAACAGTGAAAGTTCTGACAGGCATTCAGTGACACTCCACAACATAATCTACTTTGTTAATACTCTCCCAAGATGTTAACTGACAAATTTATAATGTAATAAAATCAAATGAAATTAATTACACTTATATCTGCTGTGATATAATGCACCAGAGAGAAGACCTTGTTTTTTGTACAAACCTACTTTAAAAAGAACATTAAAACTAGGAAGAGTAAATAAAAACGTTGAAATGTAAGCACAACATGTACAGTAGATGTTTTAGGGCTTTCTTTACAGAACACCAGGCTGGATTGAAGCAGCTGGTGCTAGGAGTACATTTTAACCCTTCACCCACACTGGCTACTAAATTATGATGCCCTGGCATCGCGAGTGGCAGCACTGTCACAGAACGGGCCCTCTTTTTGTGGGGTTGATAATAAAACGGTCTTGAAATGGCAAATCCCTTCTCTGTCTTATTTAAGTACAGTAACACTATGGGTACAAGTCCACCCTGCTGCAGCACTGGCACTAAAGCACTTTACTAACATTTACTCCTGTATCTGCTTTTAGGCCTACAGTAGCACCATGTACATTGTTTATTTGTAACTTATTACTGTATAATACCCCACATACACAATTTGTTGCTTCAGTCCAATCTGGATCAATGTTTTAATTAGATGTCTTCCTCAATGACTAACATTAAAGACACTGAGAAATGCCCTAAAACTTTTGTTACTACTGTGTTACTGTAGTAAATCAGAATTTAGTGCCAAAAAGGGGTGTGATGTCAATGTTTTTAGCCAATATACTTTAAAGAAAATAAAAGAGAAAAAGTAAATCCAATAAAACCAGTGATAGCCTATATGTCAAGTAATGCAATCCATGTGTGTGGCTCAAACTTTGTTAAAGTATTATGATCTGGCTTTAAATCCGTTAATAGCATATAACTATTAAAACAATGAAAGCCTGATGGCAGAACAAAAGCAAACATGTAAATTGTCAGGGGAAAATCAGAGGCGCTTCAGTCCTACATTAGTAAATATGCCTCAATGTGCAAACTTTTCCATGCTTTTGACCATTTTTACAAGCTCCAGAGGCAACAGCCCGACAAAGCTTGGCCTTTGCGCTTACAGTACTGTGCTTTTTTAGACTTTAGGTATGCTGAAACAAAGTCTCACCCTCATAATGTATGTGGAATCTAAAGTCCTGTCACACTTTTCTCGCACCATACAGCAGGGAAGCCTCACTGTACTGTGAGGTGACAAAAGCTGTTCACAGTTCTACTGCACCACAGTTTGTTGCCTGTGGATGTAGTTCAAATCATTCAATTTTCTGCCACAACATTAGCATGCAGCTAGCCAATAAGAATTTAGTAGGCCTATATACTGTAATTCCATTTAAAAATTGTGCCTTGTTGAATCTACTCAGATTGGCTATCCACAAAATGTCCGCACTGCCTAGCAACATGGCTAAAAACAACACAGCCTTTATACAGATGCTGTTTGATGGACAACTCAAAGCAGGGAATTTTCGTAACAATGCAGTCAGAAGAATGACCAAGCCTAAAGGCTGGCAACCCTCTTTGAAGAGGAAGGTAAACCATTGCTTTCATAACTTTACAGTTCGCATGAAGCTTGTTAAGCAATTTCAAAAAAGACACTCACCAAAATGCAATCTCACACAAAGTTCAACACTTTTGCTGCCCATATCGCCAATTCTAGTCTACAGTAGGTCAGTTACTACTTCTCATTTCTAGAAACACAGTAATCACATTTCATTCTTGGCTTTTGATCCAAGTATGCTACAGTACACACACTGACTGGTATGTCAGCAAACAGATAACCTACATCAGTTTCCTACTACAGACACCAACTGTTACTGTACAATACACACTTTTCATGAAAAATGGTGTGACGTCCGGATTTTTGTTATGACAACGCACATGGAGACTCCAAAATGTTTGTTAAACAGTGGCTACAGTATTATAAATATGAATTAATTTTAGGGATTGGTCAGGTATCAAAAGCAAAAACATTTATTCACACTCCAAAATCATACTGTACAGTACTGCAGGCCAGGGCTGCAGAATAGTTGCGCACACAAAGGATTTGGTCGGGACCAGAAGATTTTTTTCTAGCTATAATTATTTCGGAGCTGACAAGAACACTCAGTTCAGCATCAGCTGCTGCTGCCCTGGTCATTAAAACTTAACATGCTGCGTTATGGGCTCCCGAGTGGCTCATCCAGTAAAGGCACTCCGCGTGGATTGCAGGATGCGCACTATAGCCTGGAGGTCACTAGCTTGGGCCCAGGCTATTCCACTGCCGGCCGTGGACAGGAGTTCCCAGGGGGCGGAACACAATTACACCAGGCAGGCAGAGACAGCATAGCAGCAGGGGCAGGGGGATGTGGCCCCTGTGTGTGTGTCTGCCTTATTTTACAGCAAGACATTGCAGTATGTAACACGTTAAAAGTAGAAAAATATCCCAGGAGTAAAGAATAAGTTGTGTAGGACTTACTTTACCCCAGTGAATTAACCACAAAACAAAGGATGCCAAATGTCAGTTCAAGTTAAACGTTATTTTGTTTATTACCGAAATAAGTTGACACCACATTTTATTTATTTTTTGCTTGTTTTTCATTCCTTTTCATTTCCGTTTCTACACAGTAAACAGTGGCCATAGACACGTTTTCATAAAGTAATAACATGAGGTTTCCAAGCAAACAAAAACTGAAATTTAACTTTAAAAAACAAAAAGTTTTTTCATTTGTATGTGCAAGACTTCTGCAGTTTAGAGTTTTCAGGACCTTGTGCGACGCCCTAGAAATCTACGGCAATTTTTCTAGCAACATAATTTTGACAAAAAAAAAGTACTTATCCGACGAGCAAAGTATAACAGTAAATCGTGTTGTTCCCATGCACAAATCTTGTTGTCCCGGGCGTCGGGTGATATGAATTGCACACCCCTGAATCTTTCATATACCCCCAGATTCTGGTACTATCAATAACTGTAATATCCTAAGCAACTTTCATCAAATAAGCATGCAGACATACTATAATGCATAATCAAGGTTCTCGCTTCATGATTTCCATTACACGTTGTACAGCAGTTCCAGCTGTGGTGAACTGGAAAACATGGACCCAGGTATGTCTTGGGTCAGAGCGGACTGAAGGACTGAACACTATACTGAGTTGCGCCCCTTTCACGTGCCCTTCTGTGTACAGTTGCTTGTTTTACTGAAATCCATAGATTCTATTGCTGTGCCGTTTTGTTCTTCGTTCTATTAGACAGAAATAACATTCTGGTTGTGGCATATACTGTTGGTTTCTTAATGTTTCTTCATTTATTCAAGGTTTGACTTTTTTTTTTTTTTTTTTTTTTTTAAACAATAAGACTTTATACTGGGGTTACCAGACATCTCAGGAAAAGTGTGATTGTCCCAGTTTTCAGCCTTAATTTTTTGTGTCGGACAGAAACAGTAAAATTGTTAAATTGCCCCAGTTTTTCTATTTTATTTACATTTTCTATCAGTACAAGACAGCAGCAGTGTGCTCAGCACAGTAATTAATTATATACATGATTTCCATTACATGAGAGTAGGTGTTAAAACTTCATGCTGATATTGGACTCAGCTAATCGCCAAGATAAGCACCAACTAAGGCAGCTTTTTTTTTTTTTACTGTAAACTAATGTGATCCATCTGCGTTTCCTTCTATCTGATGATGTAGATATCCTTCTGCCTGGTGTTGATGGCTGAAGTGTAATGCTGGCTCCAGGGATCAGCTTATTTTGCCTCCCTGGCGCATCAGCGCACACAATGGCTGCAATGCTGGCTCCAGAGATCAACCACAGTGCGGCCTCCCTAGCACATCAGCATGACAACCGTCTGGACTGAGCTCAGTAGGGTACTTCTCTGGGGCCTTCAAGTGGGCACCTTCCATCCTTGGTGTTTCGTTGACTAGCCCACCACACCTTAAGAGGGTTCGACAGTGATCCTGGCGTCCCAGCATCACCCCCCCTCCATCCCCCACTCAGCTAAGCACAGCTTACTTACCTTCCTTTCCATCTATGTTGCATTCTTTCTACTGTGCTTGAGTTCCCCAACCAGAATCTATGTCTCAACCAGAGCCAGTTGCTGCTCCTATCTGCTGCTTCAGATAAGTGGTGCGAAGAAACAGGAGTAGAGCATACGAGTAAAGGTACACAGGTTGTGGATTATTTGTTTTTCTTGATTTATAGCTATTGAATGTGTGAAATACATTTGTTAAATCAGGTTCTTAGAAAAAAAAAAAACACCAATCAATGGAATAAAATGGTTTGGTCTTTGCCTACGAGTAATAATGACTGGTATGTATAGGGTTTGTTGTATCTTAATATAAAATAAACTTGATTATACTGCGTTTGTATTTTTAGCAGTATTAGCAATAAAAAGTATGTCACTGAGCGTATGTGAATTTTTTTTATCCCAAAATATCTCGATATGGAAATTATCGATATCGAACGATATCATATCAAGATATTGATATTGGTGCCCACCTCTAATGTGTGTGTGTGTGTGTGTGTGTGTGTGTGTATCACATGTTTAAATGGGAATAACTGATCTTATTTTTCTATTGAACAATAACTGTTTTAAAAGACAATGTGTATAGTATGTGCATTTTTTAATGTGAATCAATACAGGTATTAAACAACTGCTCTTGAAAAGCTGTGTTAGTAAAATAATAATAATAATAATAATAATAATAATAATAATAATAATAATAATAATAATAATAATAATAATAATTCTCACTACCTTGTACCTCTCTCTCTCTCTGAAAATCTGCCACATCTCAAAACAATAATTCAGCAGTACATTTAAATGAGTTGACTCCTCTGTTCAATTAAACGCTACTTATAGTATAAAACTCATCGGTCAGAGTAACTTGGTTCTACAAAGTAGAAGTATACTAATTCTTCAGCAAACGTTTGCAGCCTTGTAATAAATCAACAGGCTGGCCTGCTATTGTCTTCTGGGCTGAAAGCCAGGAAGCGCAAATAATTCTGTTATGTAACCACAGACTAGCGTTGTTTTCTATTTCCTGTCCTGAACATTTCAAGCACATTTCGATGAAAGCTAGCAATTATTAAAGAGTGAACCTGTCTCTGTGGCCGTTTGTACACAGAAATCAGACACCTCGCTCTCCGATTCTTTAGTCGCACTGCTGACTTTACTGTAGCCTTCACTTCATCCTAGTGTTTTCTTAATAACAGAAATGTGAGGCAGAGTACCTGCAGAAAACAGAACCAGCTGACAGCCCATGTAGTTGGCGTCCGAGTCAGACGTGGCCCACAATGATGCCTGGGCGACCCCCACCCAGGTTCCTCCATTAAAAAAAATCCCACTGCTTTTTAACACTGCCCACCAGTAGAGAGGACTAACAAAGATAACCTCAATCAAAACTGCAGGGAATTATGGAAGTGGCAGAAATCTACATAATGAAGCAAACATGAAATTGTGTAAAAATAATAATGATCCTCAAGTTAACAAACTGGAGTGCAATTTCCAACACTATAATGCTTTATTATGATCAGGTTTAAGAATGTTTTAAATTGTTTAACACTAAACTATTAACACAGTGACCCAACTACTATTTTGTCTTTTATGCAATACACGGCACAATTACTTGGGCAACACAGCAAAGTACCTAAATACATTTCACAGAAACCATGCTGATAAAAAGCAAGCTAAATGCTTCTAGCACAATAGCGTCAGAATGGCAACCACATACATACCATACAGGTTTCTCAGAAAAAGCACGCACTTAGCAGAAACCAATGCACAGAACACAATGCAGTTACAAGTGCTGCCAATTTAAAGAACAAGGATAAGTACTTTTTGTCATTTACAGAATACAGCACTGTTTTGTTTAGTTTTATATACAGATGAACCTGCTTTATATCATGACTGCCGTGCAGGCATAATCTGTGATATAAAGCGGGCCATGACATAAACCGGGTTTCACGTTTGCCTATGACAGCAGATTATGACTGCGAGAAAAAAAGAAAGAACTAACAGTGAATTAAAGAGCAGTGTTTTAATACTGAACATTTAGTCTTTCTTTACATTTAAACAAATCCATATAGTTTATCACAGGACAAATACGTTTTGTATCATTAACTGGAACAAAACAGTTTGCGTCTATCTAAAAAAAGGCATGAATTGTGAACTGATGAGATCTATCAATTACGCGATGCACTTTTTTGTGTGCATTTGTATAAGACTATGTTAAAGACTATGGTGCATGACGAGTGGTTTTTGAAAAATCATGATAATAAAAACATAAACATAAAACGAGTTAATCTGTATTAAGGTTATTATCTTACATAAAAAACTGATTTAAAAATAAATACAAAAAATATATATATTAGTCCCACTCTTAATTTAGGCTCACACTGAATTCTATTGAATATTTCCTTAGACAAAGTGCATTCAAGACAAGTTTAGGGGTTTATAATGAAAAACAAAAACAAATAGCAACCAATTAAGAGACTATTCATGAAGTTATATTTGTACTATAAAAGGAACTGTTAACTCTTTCAATACCACAGACCTGTGTCCAGGGCTAGAAAAGATTTTTTTGCACACTTTTTTGTAGAAGGATTTCACCTCTTATTAGAAGTTTTTGATTAGATGTTTTGTTTTTAGCAATCCTTAAAAGATGTTCCTGTGTTCCTCCAGAAAGACAAATTGCAAATGTACTACCATGTCAAATAAGTGCCACATTGCCTGTGCAAGCGTAGTTAGAAGAGTGCAACATGCTTTCATCACACCTGGGTGCACACTGCCCTGCACTGTGCTCGAAATGTGGCTGTATGCCTACAGAACCCTGTAGCAGGCTAGAACAAGAGAGATAAGAACATGGATAGGGTACAGGGTGTTCAAATACTGTACACTGTAAAATTCTGTACAATTGTTACAATTATAAATCACTTGTAATAAATTACTGTTATGGGTTTGTCAAAAAACTAAGACGTGATCCTGTGCATAGAACATATGGTTGGACAATAAGTACACTATGCTTTAATAGTAGTTCCTGAGTTTGCGATTTACAATAAGTTTGTGTGCAGGGTGTATACAATAAGATATACACTACACAATTGTACTGACTTCTATAAGTGTATACATTAGGATAAACAGTTCCATTGTGTTTTATGTGTTATCACATTGTTATAAATTGAATACAAATAAAAGGAAAGCATTCTTGGGTGTAATGAAACTATGCAACACGATGTGCACCTCAAAAAGATGGAACACTGAGTGTGCAGGTCTTCTCTTGCTAAATATTCCAATAACATTGTCAGCTGTAAGCAATGCAGTGAAACGCTGTAATGCAAGCTCACATACGGAAAAAAGGGAAAGAAAAAAAAAAAATCAATAGAAACGATTGCAGTAGGTTTCACAGACTCTGATCAGCACTAATACTGGATTACCTTATCGAAAGAAATCAGATAGCCCTAGATTAGTGCTTATTATAGGTCTGTGAAACCAGATGAAGAAATACATTTTTTTTAAAAAGTGTTAAATCAAATGAATTTGTTCCATTTTAAAAATGAACGCTCTCAAGTTGACAAATAAAATGTGAGTCGCTATTTCTTTGCTGTTTGAACTCTTTAAAAACAGGAGGGTCGTGTGTTTTTGCATTTTCCCTTATATTTGTGTCTAGGACCCCAAACTACATATTGTGTCTCAAATATATGTATTTAGAGCACTGGAACGGATACTGTATTTGAATATTCATATATTGTTCAAGCTGTGAAATTGTTGCATTGTACTGCAAAGGCAACAACTTCTCTTCAACTACAATTACTTCCTCCAAATATGCAAGATATTTAACCACAATCAAAAATAAAATAGAACCATTTAGGCAGAAAATGTCAGATGACATGTCAATGTCAGAAAATGATAGATGAAAAGGTGTTTCCCCAACTTGAGTAAAAAAAAATTTAAAAAAAATTGAAGTAAAATAAATAAATAAATAAAATTCTAAAAACAATTATGTAGACCCAATTCCCTTTCTTGAATTTACAATTTAGGAGTGTACTTTTTCACTTACTTGATTTAAAAAAAAACACAAAAACCCCATGTTCTGGTTAAAACAGTATTTGTATTTTAAAACATGACAGTATCTGGTACAACACTGGGTTAAAGATGGGTCAAGCAACCAGCTGCTTCCCCTTTTGACTGACATGCTTCCAGCTATGCTTTGATCCACTGCAGAGGTGAAATGACTGAGGTCAACCTACAGTAGTACCACATACCATGCTTTAAAATGTTGATGCTCCCTACAGAAGATATTATACCAGAAACAAAATACAACATTGATCCTGTAACATTATTTTTTGTAAATTTACTGAAAAGGGCGATTTTGCAGCTTTCTTATCCAAGGTTAAAATTGTTATCCTGTACTAAACAAACAATTACCAGTCAGTACTTGCATTTTGTTGACAAAAACACAATTACAGTTCAGTTAGCTCGTTAAAAACCTACATCTCATGTACTCAGATACAGACCCACTGCAGCAGACAAGCAAGACAATTTAAAGCTGTGATCTTTGAGTTTATTTGAATGATGGTTTCTTTGTACTCAAGAAACATTTCTCCTGTAAATATTTTTATAGGCTGCAAGTGCCTCCCAGCAGGAAGATTGAAAATTAAATAAAAGGGCAAGAGGAGGACTGTATACCTCCCTCGACTATAGCCTTTATGATGTTGCTTTGTGCATTATGGATGCTCTCATATCATATAAAATACTGATTACCCTCTGTAAGAAACATAGTGCTGGTTCTGTAATATACAATCAATCCAAGCTGGGAACCAAGAGTGGCCCATTATAAGGAAAGCTGAACAGCAGCAAATGTATACATTATTATTATTATTATTATTATTATTATTATTATTATTATTATTATTATTATTATTATTATTATTATTATTATTATAATACATCAAAACATTAATATATACAGAAATAATGCTACAACTCACTGTTTCATACAATATTTTTCTAAAATAGTGGGTCCTGAAATTATTGGATTTGGACATACAGCTTTAATAGTTTTTCTTTATTTCAGTGTATAGCAAAGTTTGGTGGGATGGTATCTTATATTTATCTTTAAAGGCTCTATGATTTAGCCATACAAAATTATATTTTAAACTCCAAGGGGTACACACATATTGTTTTAACTTGTACATGAACATGAATAATGAAGTGGCCAAATCAATGAGACATGGCTTCTGATGTGGCTACAAGGACACCCTTGTAAAATACTGCAGATGCTGTCCTGGTAAAATAACAAAACACATACAGTACATCTTCTTTATTAGAAACACACACACACACACACACACACACACACGCGCACACAATTTGTTGTTTTATTCCAATCTGGCTCATGCAAAGTAGCTTCATCACAAAATATCTGAACCTAGCATATAGCACCTAGGATATCTGCTTTGGATATGTACATTTTTTACTACAACTGTGTGTGTGTGTATATATATATATATATATATATATATATATATATATATATATATATATATAATTAGATCATTCCACACCAACTCAACCAGAAAAGGGACATTTTGTTGCCCGTCCATGTCAGATTTTCCTTTTTTTTTTTTAAATTTCCCCTTCAGCCTAAAGTGAGAAAGGGACCTTGACCAGAAAAATCACCCTGGGAGCAATTTAGATGCTACCATCATGTGTAGCACCTCGTTCTACTCGTATTGAATACGGCTTTTCAGAAAAAAAAATACTAGGAGCACCCTACTCGCTTCTGGCAAATTGCCTGACGAGGATTAACTGACAAGTTTTATTCAAACTTCAGCCTAACCCTTTACCCTGTAGGGGATGTGGGTACTAAAATGTAAGCATTGCTGTAAGACCCTTAGGAACCAGTCTTCCAAATTCTGTGAAAAACTTTTGGTTTTAAGTCCCACCACTGGTCATTAAACCCCCTTGAAATTTGAATTTTTGCTATTTGTACCAAGTTTAGGCCATAACAACTTGCGTGGGGGGACTCCAAAAAATCACCCAAAGATATGTTTGGATAGATGTTGATGAGATCTACAATACTATGGTATCCAGGGATTTTGGATTTTTGGCAGATTTTTGAAGTTGCATATGTCATGCGTTCAAGTATTGCTATGGCCAAGTATTGCTGAAGTGCCACATAGTTCTATCCAAACTGGCTACTTCTTCAACTTTGCATTCTCTGAGGATTGATCTAGAGGAAAAATTAACAGTACATGCTTCCACTGTCACTAGCTTGGAGCTGAGGGGTTATTAACTTGCATGGGACTTGGGACTTCTTTGTTACGATGACAAAATCTTACTTAGTTGGGTTTTAAAAACTAAATTCACGGTTTTTCTTAGAGAATAAAAAAAAAAATCTTCCTTACAGCACCGTTTAAATACACCTGTCTCTGTCATCGAAGAACTCCTAAACCAAAGACTTTCAGTTGTGCCTGAAATGGACTGATTGGCTAGCATGAGAATGCAGCAAATGGCTTTTTCACAAATGGTTGGTCAGTCAATCAATTATCCCCATAGGTAGGCACCACAACTTATAAAAAAAAAACAACAAAAACACTTTACTATCACTTTTTGGGCGTTAGGACCAGAAATACGCTCATTACAGTTTTCCATGCAAGTGTCGAATAAAATGTTGCTGCGAGTAAAAAAATAAAACCACCTCCATCCAGCAAGCGAGCTTGTCATGCAATTAAAAACTTGTTAAAAGTCGACGTAAACCATTTTCCATAGCATTTGTCGGATATACAGTACTGTGCAAATGTTTTAGGCAGGTGTGAAAAAATGCTGTAAAGTAAGAATGCTTTCGAAAATAGACATGTTAATAGATTATATTCATCAATTAACTAAATGCAAAGTGAGTGAACAGAAGAAAAATCTAAATCAAATCCATATTTGGTGTGACCACCCTTTGCCTTCAAAACAGCATCAATTCTTCTAGGTACACGTGCACAAAGTCAGGGATTTTGTAGGCATATAGTCAGGTGTATGATTAAACAATTATACCAAACAGGTGCAAATGATCATCAATTCAATATGTAGGTTGAAACACAATCATTAACTGAAACAGAAACAGCTGTATAGGAGGAATAAAACTGGGTGAGGAACAGCCAAACTCAGCTAACAAGGTGAGGTTGCTGAAGACAGTTTACTGTCAAAAGTCATACACCATGGCAAGACTGAGCACAGCAACAAGACAGTTTTACTGCTTGTAGTTATACTGGTAGTTATACTGCATCAGCAAGGTCTCTCCCAGGCAGAAATTTCAAGGCAGACAGGGGTTTCCAGATGTGCTGTCCAAGCTCTTTTGAAGAAGCACAAAGAAACGGGCAACGTTGAGGACCGTACACGCAGTGGTCGGCCAAGGAAACTTACTGCAGCAGATGAAAGACACATCATGCTTACTTCCCTTCGCAATCGGAAGATGTCCAGCAGTGCCATCAGCTCAGAATTGGCAGAAAACAGTGGGACCCTGGTACACCCATCTACTGTCCGGAGAAGTCTGGTCAGAAGTGGCCTTCATGGAAGACTTGCGGCAAAAAGCCATACCTCCGACGTGGAAACAAGGCCAGCGACTCAACTCTGCACGAAAACACAGGAACTGGGGTGCAGAAAAATGGCAGCAGGTGCTCTGGACTGATGAGTCAAAATTTGAAATATTTGGCTGTAGCAGAAGGCAGTTTGTTCACGAAGGGCTGGAGAGCGCATACGAATGAGTGTCTGCAGGCAACAGTGAAGCATGGTGGAGGTTCCTTGCAAGTTTGGGGCTGCATTTCTGCAAATGGAGTTGGGGATTTGGTCAGAATTAATGGTCTCCTCAATGCTGAGAAGTACAGGCAGATACTTATCCATCATGCAATACCATCAGGGAGGCATCTGATTGGCCCCAAATTTATTCTGCAGCATGACAACGACCCCAAACATACAGCGAAAGTCATTAAGAACTATCTTCAGCGTAAAGAAGAACAAGGAGTCCTGGAAGTGATGGTATGGCCCCCACAGAGCCCTGATCTCAACATCATCGAGTCTGTCTGGGATTACATGAAGAGAGAGAAGCAACTGAGGCTGCCTAAATCCACAGAAGAACTGTGGTTAGTTCTCCAAGATGTTTGGGCCAACCTACCTGCCGAGTTCCTTCAAAAACTGTGTGCAAGTGTACCTAGAAGAATTGATGCTTGATGCTGTTTTGAAGGCAAAGGGTGGTCACACCAAATGGATTTGATTTAGATTTTTCTTCTGTTCACTCACTTTGCATTTAGTTAATTGATAAATATAATCTATTAACATGTCTATTTTTGAAAGCATTCTTACTTTACAGCATTTTTTCACACCTGCCTAAAACTTTTGCACAGTACTGTATTTTCTTATTCGCATAAGTTTTACCAAGCTTAAAAGTTGGATGGAAAAATTTCCAGCGGGGATAAAAGTACACAAACTACAAAATAGTAGAAAAGCCTCTAGTAAAGATACATCATGTCGATACACCACTAATATGCTAAAATCCACCACAATGCAAATATTATTGTCGTTGAACACATTTTATTATTATTATTATTATTATTATTATTATTATTATTATTATTATTATTAATAATAATAATAATAATTAAATAAATAAAAGGCAATAAATAAAAGGCAATAACAATGTACGCTTATAATGTTACAAACATTTGCCAAACCAAAAGTGACGGTGTACTGTACATACATAAACATAATTGCATATCACCTGCATAAATTAAATTTTCCAGCAGAAAGACATTGTCAGTACAAAATCTATTTTCCCTGCCGTGGATGAAAATTGAAAGCGCAGACACAGTCTGTGATACAAAGTCGGGGTCACGCTCCCATCAAATCACACCCTGCTAACATACTTTGTAAAAAATATTTTCTAAATAAAAGTTGTTAAGGCAGACAAAAATCAAGCACATCCTATCGACTTAATGTATCAAACGTAAATAAATGACCAACAAAATAACTATAGACCGTTCTGTACCGAGTGGGGCTGGTGACTTAAGTCACAAGAGGCACAAACGCATTGTTTCACCTAATCAATCTGCCAAGCAAAAAAATTAGCAGAGTTCATTTCTTTATTGATTTCTTATAGCACTGTAAAGAAAATGGATGAAATCAGGTCTTTCTGTATGGTTTTTGACATCCAAGTAACGGTGGTTCCTTTTTATTATTTGTTTATTTAGCAGACGCCTTTATCCAAGGCGACTTACAGAGACTAGGGTGTGTGAACTATGCATCAGCTGCAGAGTCACTTACAATTACGTCTCACCCGAAAGATGGAGCACAAGGAGGTTGTGACTTGCTCAGGGTCACACAATGAGTCAGTGGCTGAGGTGGGATTTGAACTGAGGACCTCCTGGTTATAAGCCCTTTCTTTAACCACTGGACCACTCAGCCTCCTTACTTCCATATGAGCAGCAAATAACTCTTATCGAGCAATTACTTATGTAAGTTCCCCTTGTGCCAAATTTGCATTACTTCACTAATTTATTTAATCGCCATGGTTTCAATGTGAACTTTCGGCATTATAAATGAAATGCACTTTAGGCACCAAAAGAAAAAACAGATCAAGTGAAAATTAAATGAACACAGTAGTTATTACTTTCTGTTCTGCCTACTTTTAGTTGATATATTTGCTTTGAAATATTCACTATATCTAGCTCAGCCGACTCAAAGGTAGAAGCATTTAAAATCATGTAAGAAAACAAGGCGTAATATTTTCTTAATATCTATTGAAAAAAATTACCAGACACGACAAACAATTTCAAAATCACAGTATCAGGTTTTATTATTAACATACAGATACAATTATACAGAGAAATTCACTACTACTGACTATGTGTTTCAAGCACTCAACAGGATTATAATACATTATTTCACAATGACGTTGATTTTATTACAAAGCCCAGAGTAAATTGTCAGCTATATTGTATTGATTTCAATATGCCGCATAAACTGAAGAAGCAAGTGCTTATAACTTATTCATTTTTACGATTCTACAGCTGAAACACAGTATTGGTATTTAATTCAAATATTTATTAACACTTAAGAACGGACATGCACAAGATATTCACATACGTGGAGATATTTAAATTTGCTGTTCAAAAAGCAGCTATGGCGGTGCTAGTGTTAACGGCCCTGGTCAGGTCAGTGAACAGGTCGTGTAGCTGCCCTTGGTTTCAGGGGTTTAGTGCACATGCGGGAGATGCAGCCTGGTTTCCTGCAATTATAGCACAAAAATCTAGCACCCCTCTATTGTCCTTCTATTTGGCTAACTTTACTATTTTCTTTTTTAGGGTTCATGGAGGGGTATGGTGCCAATAGCTCTCCTTCTTTCAACAACTGTAATGTAGCCTGTAAATGCTGTACAATGGTTCGCCAGGGATGTTGCGCTGTTACATTAATACCTGCAGCTAATTTAAAATGTGAATCCAAGTCTGTCACAAAAGCCCCTTTAAAAAGGTAATCGCTATAACCTGGCACTTGTACCACTAACTCATAGGCAGCGTATTTACGGTTGCCCTACGCCATGGGGTGCTCTCCTGGTTTCTGCTTAATGGAAGTGAATTGTGTCATAATGTCATCTCCCTGCACCCCTAGCAACCCAGTTACCTCCTGCATTAAATTGGTGAGGTGTGGATTTCCCCCTGGACATGTGTACGGTGTAAGACTAATGGCATTCTTGAAGTCTGCGCTCAGACAGGCGACTATTAGCACATCAGTCGTTCTCATTTAAATCTGGCCTGCTATGGCGTACTGCCTCCATGTGATCTGCCATTCCCACCAATCAGTGGTGTAATCCACTGGCCCTACTTCCTTTACTAGTTCAGACTTTTCTTTTGAGCTCAATGGCACATACTGTGCTGTACCTCTTGTCCTAATACCCATTGTATCCATAGTAACAGTTTGGCACACAGGAGCCATGGGTGGTGGCCTACGTTTTCCATTGTCGTATGGCTCAAACTCATTAACCATCCCCCCATACATTCCTCCTCCTCCTCCTCCTCCTCCTCGAAAAAGTGTTGGCACAGATCCTGTGTCTCTGCTTCCAGCATATTAAATGTCCCCTTCTCAGGCAGCTGCAGTTGTTGTACTAATTCTTAATATATTTACTGTATCACACTGCCTGGCTAATTCTTTTTTCTAGTAGTTTCCTCAGTTCTATTTGTTCTTTTTTCTTGCTTGATGCTATAACAGCACCTGCTCTCATAGCGCATATGTATATTCCAAACCACATTAGTTGTTTTATTTCTTTTTATACTTCTTGTTTTTTTTCCTTGTCTTTCTACCCATTCTATAATTCTTTTCCACAGTGCGGCTTCCCCACTGTACCAACAATGTTATGCATTTCTCATTGCAGTCTCAGAACACGATTCTACCTTCTAATAAACTTCTCCATAGCTCCTATTTAAGTTGTCCAGACGCTGTCCGTCACTCTGGCCCTCGCAGCAATAACAAGTCCCAACTTTCCTACTCTTATGGTAGTGTATTCTGGCAAAATTGTGGCACAATACCCCCTCACAGCTCTCTTCAGCCACTCTACACTACCTGATCGTTCTCCCGCTACTCTTTAATCAGGGGTTGATCAAACCAACACTATTTCCCTACCTATAGTAATTCCCGTAAAAACCGCTGAATACGTCGAGCGACTAATACACCGGTGGGACATATACGCCGGTGTGTCAAATATTAAACTACTGTACCAGTTCCACAGTGGGATTACTACAGCCACAGTAATGGCTCACACAAACTTAACTGTCAACAACCCGACTTATTTGTTCAGGATCTATGGCATTTAGGTTATGTTGCTAGGTAGAAACACAAAGACAAACTTAAAATGGCGAAAGAAAAGCTAGCGATTAGAGGAGGAACGTGTTTATGGCCTGAGGTAGAAACATTTTGTTTGAATGGAGTACTTTGAATGACTTTAATACATACTGTAACGTGTTCTATATGTCAGTGCAACCCAGTGGTACACTTGTAACATATGTGTATGATTATGGTTCTGATTACCAAAACAAAATGAATGTATTTGTACAGCTGGAAATTGAATGCAATTGTACTGCACTGTATGCAACACTAAAAAGCCAAAGCAGCAGGAGCTATTGTTTAAGTATGGTTTTGGAAAGACCTCTAAGCTGCGGATACAGTAATTTATATATATATATATATATATATATATATATATATATACACGTCCAACTTCACTATGACAAACCCTTCTTATAACAAATCCCGTTTAACAATCCAAGCAGCAAGAACCGTTTGGAAATGGAAATTAGCCCCTTTAGAACGATCACTTTTACAAAATCTACCCGGATAAAACGATCTTGTAGTGACTGACACTGAACTTTCTCCAGTGTGAATGTGTTATTCTCTGTGAAAACAAAGACCTTGGTAGGCTAACTCGAAGATAAGGCTGATTCATAGATAACCTATTGTAGTGTGAATCACATGTGACGTATGCAACCGTTGCCATCTTCGTACAAACTGCAACCATGGCAACAGGCGTGAAGAGGTAACAAGATTGAAACAGCATACATTGAGAAAAGCACGAAAAATATGAAGCAATCTACGCTGGATATGTTTTTCAAGAGAAAGGTTACATAATTACTGTATTCAGCATGTAAGTGTACTTTTTTTATTTCTTTACTGTTTTTTTTAAATATACAGTTTAAATGTGGATCAATGTGAAGTTGTCTTGAAAAGAACTGCTGTGTGGTGTATAAAGATGTTAAATTCAATTTGGGCATTTCTTCATTATTCTGACACAGTAAATTGCCAAACCCTATAAAAGTGAACATCCTGATACAACAAACATTTCTCCAGGTCCCAGGGGTGTTCGTTACAATTAGGGCTTCTGTTTTTCTGATTTTATTGATTGTATTTTTCGGTGCTTATTTTGAGCTATTTTCGAGTTTTATATAAATCAGTTTTTTTCTGGGCTTTTGTTTTTGATATACTGTATGAAATTAGTGTTTTCGGTTACTTTTCAAAATGCTTGAGCATTTTTTTTCTCTGTCAAAATATGTATAGTAGTAACTCGACAGTACTTGCACACTTCGTTAAGTTGTACCTTCTTTCCTTTGCTGTCTTCCACAATGAAATCCCTATGGTCACAGGCACATTCTTCTGGGGTTTTTGTGCGTAGACATTTTTGTACATTTCGCCACAATTCTGTTTTAAATCCTCCGTATCTTAACTGTAATATTATTATTATTTATTAGCAGACGCCCTTATCCAGGGCGACTTACAATTGTTAGAAGATATCACATTATCGTTTTACATACAATTACCCATTTATACAGTTGTTTTTTTTACTGGAGCAATCTAGGTAACGTATCTTGCTCAAGGGTAGTCAGGAAGACGGGACATTGCCCAGCAGCAACGGTAAATGTATTTATTATTATTTTTGTAGTATGTTTTATTTTTTATGGGAATAGGGTAAAGTCAACGGGAATTGATTAACCATTTCCACAGCTCCGGTGTTTATTGGCTATCCACCGATTTCATTTTTTTGGTATTGAGGGCGTTTATCGGTTTTATCGGTTAAAATTGAAAATCAGAAGCCCTAGTTATAATGAAGTTTGTAACAACCCTCTATTTTTTTCAAGACTAGCACCGTTAACTTAATACAAAATGAAAAATAAATAAACCAACAGGTTTACAAAATTCTATGGACAACTCAGTATATTTCCAGAAATCCAAAAAATAGAAAGAGAAAAAAAATAACACAAAAAACAAACAAAGATGGTTGGGTGCAGGTTTGTGCGACTCGAATTTCCCGCTATGGCATGATGAGCAAAATAATAATAATAATAATAATAACAATAATAATAATAAACTCACTCCTTCCTCTGGGAAAGACAAAATGCAGTGTCCCTTTTTTTGGCGTCAGTGTTTTAACTTTAACCAAAAACATGAAAGTGTATTATTGAATACCATGGCTTCTAAGATCAGAAACTGAAATCAAAGTCTTGTAAATAAGGGCCCAATTTTGATGAATGCTAACGATCGTCTGCATTACTTCCTGCCATATGAGGTGGGCACAATCTTCTTGCTGTACTGTTCAGAACTGTAGTTTAATACATTTGTATCAAAAATAATAATAATAATAATAATAATAATAATAATAATAATAATAATAGAACAAATATATGTAAGTGCAGTAGTAAGGTCATTCTCCCCTCATGAAAACCACAACAGGCACAGTAAACACCAACACTAACAAATAAATAAATAAATAATGTATTTCCTGTTTTATTGACTCCTCAAAACAGCTCTGTCTGAAAGTTCCCCCTGAGAGTAGCAGGAACAAGAACAGCTACAATCTTCCTCGCTACCTCCTTCATGCCAGCAGTGCAGCTCCTGGTGCTGCAATAACACTCTTATTAAGTGGAAATTACCCCCATGCAGAGGGCTTTCAAATGTTGGCTGTCAGGGTGTGACCTGACATGCGGTTCACAGTGATTCTCTTTGAAGCAAAAAACAGTATGCAATAACCTTATTGCCTTATGATGCTCCATAAGACAGGGAAGTAATTCAGACCATTTTGTTTATGCTTGCCCTCATCAATGTGAAATAGTTAGCCTTGTATTACAGCAGTAAGTATTACTTTAACAAATTATTTCATAAGCAGTACAGTCATCTGTGGTAAATACAAACAATACGTGATTTCACATGTGGACCAGGGCAGGGAAAAGGGTAGAGAAAAGGGTTCCACAGTAGGTTTTGTGCAAAGAACAACTCCTGGCCCGCATTGCGACAGTATGTGGTGGTAGAAATGCTTGCTTGCTTTGACGGCCTATTTTCTCTCAGAATAATAATAAGTCATGGACAGATCTGTCTATACGACAAACTGTTTATGAGTCAAAGGCCCTATTCACAAAGTTTCAACAAGTTATTTTAAGAATGAATAGTCATGAAAGTGTCCTATACGGCTGGTAGAAGAGGCCAGTCTACCATAATAGTTTGTTGAATAAATCTTGATGAGCAATCTTCTTCATGAGAATCCCCTGAAGATGCTGACTGCTTAGCAAAAAAAACTTCTGAATGACAACAGACTTGCTGTCAGTGTACACTCTGCACTAGGTATTCATTTTTATGCTTAAAAAAAAAAAATCTGTAAGGGATCCCTGTTAAACTAGTGCAGAAAATAACAAAAGCACAACATTAAATTAGGAGACTGCAAAAATGAAATGTGAGTTAAAAGTAGGATTGGGGGTGAACAATTCACTTTATTTGTCAGCTGTGTTTGAAATAAAATTAAAAGGGGCCAGAATTAAGCTCAGGGAAGATATGAAGGTAAAAGCAAAGATTGTTTTGCAATTAACAGCTTTTAATTATGAAACAGAATCAGCTAAATTTGTCACCTGATAAATAAAACCTGAAAACTTCAAGCCCTACTTGTGTGTGTGTGTGTGTGTGTTTGCATTTACTTTTTCCAAAATACTTGTTTTATTTCTTAGCAATATGGACCTCTGTTAATATAAAATAAAATACAGTGCATGATGGGATACTATCGTATGTACTATCGTATGGAACTGTAACCAAACTATTTTAACAACATTAGTGTGTGTACGCATTACGCCCGACTAAACATGAAACAGTACTTCAGTGTGGACGCTTTAAGCTGGATTAATTAAAACATTTTTGAGTATGGTTCTCAAGATCGGTTATGTAGTGTGGACAGGGCCTAAAAGTAAATATCCTTAATATTGCTGGCAAAGCCAAATATGAGGCTTACTGTTGCCACCTACAGAACTGGAGTGTACCTTAAATCAATGCTGTTACATTGCAGAACAGTTTTTTGGTTTTTTTTGTTTTGTTTTTCTTGTTTTTTTTGGTTTTTTTTTAAAAACAAGCAAGTATTTTATGGTCATTGCTGTATTGTAATAGATTACCACAAATATGCAAGTCTGCGTCCCTTTCCATTCTGTGCATCCAGTGAACGCAAGACAAAATATTTTTCCGTCCAATGGATTTATATTGAGTCTAGGATGCAAAATTTTGCGTTAATGCGACCTCTGATAATACTGTAAAAAAATTAAGTTTATAGGAAAATTATCATTCACTGTACAACAAATTAGGACTGTCAAGTAATCGCAGTTAACATTTGCGATTAACACATACATTTTTTTGGATATCATTTTTATTTTTATTATTATTTTTTTTTTTTTTAAACTCTTAGCATATCGTAATTCATTTCCTGCAGCACCATTTTAATACACTCAAGTGCATGCCAGGATTGAAAGAGTGTGTAGCAGGGTAGCGTCCAAAGAGAGACTCAGAGACAAGGAAGCTGCAGTTTAAGCACTAAAGCGCACACTTAATAAACAAAGTAATACAAAAACACAAACAAAAAGGGCACAAAAGGCAAAAATAAAGGTTTAAACAAAATACCACAAAAACTGTCCAAGCTGGGCAGAACCTTCACTGAACTTTTTAAACAATATGTCACCACACAGCTCAAACAAACACTCACCTACTCCTCTCCACAACCACAGGCTTTCTGCCTGCTGTTATGCAAGTGGCCACTCCCCAATTAGCACCAATCTGCTCTAAATGGAGAGTGGCCACACCTGTGGTTGATGGCACAGACATTAACCCTGTCCCTGCCACAGAGTGCAGTCATCGTTTGAACATCAAATTAGTCACGGAACCACATTATGTAGCAAAGCACTCAAACTGAAGGACTTGAATGGGAAGTTTATTTTTAAAAAAACTTTGACGGTTCACTGGATAGAAAGAGTGTTACTTGTTAAAGTGAGTTCCAGTATTCCAGTGTTCCAGTGTACCACCTTGCATGCTAAACATGCTTTCCCATCTCAAAATACACTTTCTAGTAGTTGTCTGTTGCAGAACAACAATAATACAACAAATGAAACCCATCAGTTTCGACAGAGTACTCTTAGAAATTCATGGTTGCAGCAAAGCCATGAATTACGCCAAGTACGATACTACTAAACAATATTATTTACAATTATGGAGGATATAACAGTTATTCAGTGAATGTTTTGTTTTATTTAGGCAATTTCAAGTTATTAATAAAACATAATTTAAAATTATTATTTTTTAAAAACAGCAATGAAAAACATCAGTTTGAGTAAAGGAAGCTGTAAAAGGAAACTGATCATTTGAAATGCAGTAAGGTGAGTAATAAACTGACTCCATTGTGATTTAGCAGTTGGTTCAAACAATTTAACAACAAATGCTGGATTTTAAATAAATATACAACTATAAAGAGGGACCAACAAATAGGATCCAGAATCCAGAAAAAGGAAAAGGAAAACAGGGCTTCATGCTGGGTTGTTTTTTGGATGATGATAATAATAATAATAATAATAATAATAATAATAATAATAATAATAATAATAATAATAATAACAATAATAATAAACAACAGCATCAGTAATAAAACTTAAATTAGATGCAGTAATTGTAGCAATTAAATAGGTGATTTAAACAAAGCTAAAAAAATTGTAATCGCAAGATTAATGGCAATTTTTTTTTTTTGCTTGACAGACGTAACATGAATAATCAAAAAACATGAATACTGCTATTTTCCATAGATTTGCATTTTTATATTTGTTTTGGTCCTTGTGGGTTTGTATTTGGTGTAAATTAAAGGTTTATAAATAAATCAAATAAATATTCTTTAAAACTCCTCATGAGTTAGCTTTGAAAATAGAGCTCATCATCAAAAAAAAACCTGAACACTGGCATGGATTTCCTGAAGCGTAGCGAACCACCTTTAAAAGAATAAGAACTGTGTATTAATAGCTTTTGACAGAAAACTATGCAATTAGGATTTCCAAATCCATGGCAACTCTCAATACAACTTCTTCTGCAGCTACAAGAAAATATTCTACTGTACCTACTGCAGACATGGTTTCTGATGGAATGAAAGTATCCCATACAGTACTTCAAGAGCTTTGCAAGATGGGCAGTTCTGCTATTCACAATTCTGAATTGGTGTCACTCACAGTTTAAACATTTTAAATATTTAAGGATAAAAATAGTAATGTTTCTAATTAATTAGCATAAACAATTGGCTAAATTATACATTACAGGTAAACATGAGCTGCAATCTAATTTAAGGTAAAGTTACATCACAATGGGTTACATAAATGTATGTAAATGCGTTCCCACACTGGGGGTTTCTTGGAATCTGACTGGCTAAGCAGTGTGATGGTTTTCACTATGTGTGGGCCTCATTGTTCTCTGCCAGACAGCTCTAATGCTGAACTATTGAACGTTGCTAGAGCCAACACCACTACAGTCCTGAAGCAATTTTATTCAGCAACCCATAGCAGCTAATATCATTGTAACAGTATTCAAAGTACAGGCAAGTCCCCTGTCAAGTAACAAAATACAGTATAGCCTTGCATGCCAAAAACATATACTGTAGACAGGTTGCAGACTGGCAGGGGGTTAAAAAAAAGAAAAAAACCCTCACCAACAGTAACACAACACTGAACTGACTAAAACAGCCAAATGTATTGTAGGAAAATGCATGTTTTGAAATGTGTTGATTTTGTCTGATTACTCTGTTACTGCATTCTATCATTACATTGATTTAATTCAAGTGTAAGGGCCTGTGGCAGTGTGCCCGCCCCGTGTCTGTTATATGTTGCGTGTGGTGTGTTAATGTTGGTGTATAGGCATTGGTACACGGGATATAAATGGGTCTGTGTTTCACGTGTGTTTAAAAATGTAGATTTGTATTTAGGCACGAGGATGGCACAAATCACTTCACGTGCTGGTTAAAATGTAATGTGTGGTCACGGAAGTACACATAATTAATTCACGTGCAGATGTACCGAGACTCCAATTGAACGATTGATTAGCAATTGAGTCTCGGTACAGATGTATAAAAAACGCACCTTTTCACGCACTGGGGGGTTAGGTGTACAGCGAGGAGGTACTGGAGAGAGAGGTGTTGAATTTAAGCAATTGCTATTGTGCTGGAGGGCCAGCACGATACTTGTTTGTGTTTAGTCTTGTGTCTTGTTTTGTTTATCTGTTTATTTTGGCATCAGTGCCGTGTCCTGTTTTTGTGCCTGCTTCAGCCTTTTTATTTACTGTCTGTCATTAAACTGCGCAGCAGCGCAATCACCATACCACTCCATCCAGTCTGTGTTATTTCCCTGTGTCTGACGTCACCACTCCAGGCTGCTTGTCACAGGGCCTTACCCATAGTCATATCACAGGAGCTGCAGTTCTACTCAGACATGATTTACACATGATTTGTCACTTGCAACTGAACGGGGGTACCAGGGAAATAATAAATAAAATGTTTAATGTCTCTTAATATTTAAGTTTCTACATTGGGTCTAATTGTAGAATACATTGGTACGAGTGCAATGGCATACTGGCAGTCAAAAAGCATTGGTGGACAATGAAACTTTAACAAAGCGAGGTCATTAACCTTTCGATTTTACAATGCCATCCCGGTAACCCAAAGTTGAAAATGACAAACTGGACTCAAACTACGTACACACTTTTGTGTAGTGAGCAGTTCATATAAGGTTAGTATCAGCAATATATTGGTAGTTAGTTCATATTATAATTCATATTAGTACTGTATTTTTAAACAAACTATTGAAAAAATTATATTTTCTTAATTTGTAACATGCAAGTAAAGACACCGTTTTTGCATTAGCCGCCATAGCTGTTTTGACTGCCAGTACTGCAGCGTAGCCTGCTGGGGTTACATGACTGCGACACCTCAATTGAGCTTGCTGTATTTCTGTATTTGTCAGAGTAAAAAAAAAATACACACACCACACAAGTGTATTAATAGTATGTCCGATTCCTTTGGCTGCATAAATGCAGTTCAGTTTTTTGGTTTTAAACTAATTTTGGTTTTACCAAATGTAAAATAGTGTGTGTGGGGGGGAATATAAAGTTGGCAGGGATGGGGTTAAATCTGTCTCTGCCAGCAAATCAGAGGTGTGGCCCTTCCCCAGTTAGGTAACCAAGTGCTAACTGGGGAGTGGCCACATGTACATAAGGAAGGAGAAATCCTTTGTCTGGTGGAAGGAGTTAGGTGAGTGTGTTGGTGTATTACTTTGACTGTGTAGTGAAGGCGATTGCCCAGTCTACAGCTGGTTAGTCTTTTGTTGAACCTTTATTCTGGCCCTCATGCCAGTCTGCTTGTTCTTGTTTATTTGTTGTTTTGTTTATTAAATGTTCACTCGAGTGCTTAAACTGCAGCTTCCTAGTCTCAGAGTCTCTTTCCTGCTGATAACATCTGGGGCCACAGCGCTATCCTGTCAGACTGGATGTCAAAAACAGCTGAAAGAGTTAAAAAAAAAACAAAAAAAAAAACAGGACTGATCATAACCAACTTCCATGTTTATTTGGAATGATTTAGGAACTGAAAAAACCCTCATTTTCAGTCTTGTGGTTATTTATATTGATAGAACCTCAATTCCTGTAATGTATATAATGCTAACAAAAGCTGTTTTAGCAATTAATACACAGTTTTCTTTTGAATGGAGCTGTGGGGCCGTCTCGGGTTAAATGAAACTATCTTTGAAGTGACACCTGATTATTTTCTGCATCTTCTTGTTGTGATGGTACAGGAAGATACATCCCAGGGTAGCAGAAATCGTCGCCAGGTTGCCATTTGCGACCTAAAAGAAACTGTTGGCAATTAAAAATATCAGTAAAGTCGCCGCTCTGGCGACCGAAGAATTGAGAGTCATTACGTGAATTTCAGTAAGGAAACTGCATTTCCCAGGTATGCACACTGAAAACCAATGATACCAGCGCGAATCAGCAGGCTTAAGCCCGCCGCACACAGCCTGACTCAAGCCGTCCCGACTCATCTCATCTCAACTGGCCGTACAGAGTTTGGATGAATTGTATCAGTTTGCGTGCCCTTAAAACCAAGATTATGCAGATTTCAGTCGGGATGTCTTCAGATTTGAAGATTGAACATGTTGAATCTTTTTCAGACATAGTTTCGTTCAGATGTGATCAGTCTGTCTGTGTGCAGCGGTTGCCGACCAAGACCGATTAATCATAAGGGTGTCAACCAATGGTAAAGCAGGTTTAAGTGACGTAGCTTGTTATGTAACTTGTCACAAGATGGCGGAATATTGACAGCTTTAGTTCCACAGGTAAAAATACATTAGTCTTGAATTGCTCTGAGTGTCCTGAATTCAGAAATATCAGATATGTGCACATTTGAGTAGGTTTTTTAGGCGTTTACTAATCAAAGGTAAATTATCAATCTACTGGCAGCCTATATTTTCTTACTGAGCTAAAACAGAAGTAACCGGTGTGTCGATCTCCAATAGGTCACAAATCACAAGCCCCTAGATCCACACGCTGAGAAAAAAAAAAAACGGCAGTCAAATAAAAAAATCAACAGGTTGGATTTTATTTACCACAGGCTAAAGTGTAGTAGACAAGCTATACAAAAAGTCAAACACTGCCTGAAACGTTTGCACGGTGTAAATGGTCAATTAATTAATAGGTTAAGCGCTTCTTTTGGTTGCTTCGCAGCGCTGTCTCCGCCACCTAATCAGCATACCATGCCATGCATAATATGAGGGTCGCTATGTTGGGCTAATTTAATACAAAAATGTGTACAGGGCAGTATTAATTAATTCTGCATACATAGTAATCACCAGGATCTAGTTGTGGTCAGTAATTCAGTCTTAGCAGTGTGCGACACCCAGTCGGGAAAAACTCAATTGTGACATCAAACCAAAACTGAGCACAACTGATCGCAAAATCTGTGCATACTCAGATGAGATGAGTTGGGGTGGCTTGAGTCGGGCTGTGTGCAGCGGGCTTTAGATAATCAAGCTTGAATGTAGAGTGATGTGATGTGAGGATTCTGTATGTTACGCAGTGAGCTTAGTTAAGTGGTTCAGTCAGTGAGAGTTGTGCTTGGAGTGCAACAGCTGGAATTTGTTCATATTTGACATGAAACAAATGCTTAAATAAAACCTTTATTTTTTGAAAAAGTTGATTTCAAATCTATTGGGATTCACCACATATTCTTTAATTTAAGACACGTAGTGCAGCAGTACACAATCAACACAGCTTGTCCAGAGTTCATTCAGCACATAGCAGCAGTAACTAGGGAAAGTGTACTTGAGAAAGCAAGAAACTTTGATGCTGTGGGACTGCTCATTGATGCCAGTACTGTTTGTGAGTTTGTCCTCCGCTTTGTTGACCTAGAAGGGGTGGTTCACACTCAATACATTAGCTCTGAACTATTTGAAACAGCTAATGCAGAAGGTTACATAAAAATCACTGGATGCATTATTTTTCAAACTATGCATCAGGGAGTAGAAGGAACCATGGATTTCAGGTTTAGGCACTGATGGTGTTGCAGTTATGCGAGGAAACCATGGGGGCGTTTCAACGCAATTGAAACGGTCATGGTCATGGCTGACCAGTATACACCACTGTGTGGCACACCTCTAGCAGTTCTTGATTCCCAAAGAGAAATGCCTGTTGTACGAGACTGAACCAACCAGAAGCTTCTACCATTCTTCACCCAAAAGAATGAGAGAACTGGCGTTAACAAGAAAATTGCTATACACTGAACTGTGTAAATTTGTGGATGTTTATTCTACAAGATGGGTAAGTAGACAACTTGATGCAGTTGTATGCCACTTGGAAAATATTGCAGCACCTTCAAAATCTGATGAAGCAAACAAAGTAAAAGGCATGCTGAAGTTTCTGAAAGATGGAAGGAACACCTGGTTCATGTAATTTCATATGGATTATTTGTCATCACTATCTACGTTGTCAAAAGTGTTTCAGTCTGGCAGCCTGTTGGTGACCCAAATAAAACCAAAAGTGGAAAGCACTACATTGGAAATAGAAAACCTTCAGCGCAGACCTGGATGCTATGAATGTAATTTTCTCACTAGCAGTGAATCAGGTCCACATGCCTCTACCACCACCAGCTGTCAGTCACCTAACCCCTGTGACGGAAATATAATGAGTTCTGGTTGTAAATCTCCCTCTCGACCTGTGAGGATACAAAGTAGCGAAAGGGAAAGGCTTTGGACAGGTTGTCCTGACAGTTCATTCCCTGGGTCGGGAAGTCAATCAGCCTGGAAAAAGACGAGACTCCAGTGCGAGAATGTATTGACCGGGAAGGTAAACGAGGTAGCAGCTGCAGGCAATAGAAACAGCTGCAATCGTTTGCCAAGGGGTCATGCATAATCGCATAAAAGGGGCTGGAGTATTGTAAATCTTTTCCTTCGCTTGGGTTTTTTACGTGGAAACTGGAAGGACCGGGAGATTTCCCCAAATAAATAAAGAAAGGAGTTCGTGAGTGTTTTGTTTGTTTCTTTGTCTGTTTAGTAATTGTCTGTGTTTGTACTCACTAGACGGCTAAACACAGATCCGGAGCTGTCGCCAAGGGCCAGCACGAAACCGGATCATCACTGCACTACTGTCACGAATAAACTTTGTTATCAGCACTTGTTTCACTAATAGCACGTAGTATATTGTACCTCACCACAAGCACGGAGAGCACTCACTTTGGAACAGTGATCGTGTGTGTCTAATTGTGTGTGTTTTGTACCGTGTTTATTATTTGCGGGACTGCAACCCTTCGTTTTATTACTGTGCAATACACATTGTTGTGTATTGCCAGCTCTTTATTATTTACTGGCGGGTCATCAGACCATTGGATTATAAAACATTAAAACAATCATTTTCACCCGTACTTTGTTGTCTGTGCGTTCTTGGAAGTACTGTATCCGCACTGCACCTGCTATACACCTGCTACCACTTACCACTTTGCCACACCCCCCAAAACAGTTAAGCCGCTTCAGGATATGAGCAAGGTGATTTTTTTTTTCCTTTCCCCATATCCCCAAAAAACAACTTGCTTGTAATTATTGATTTGATTCTATTTTTCTTCTGATCCATTTAAAAAATGGATCATAGTATCTTTGGAGAAAAAAGGGGAAAGCCTTTGATGAAGAAAAACATGCACCTGCAGTTAAACATGGAGGTGGGTCGATCATGATATGGGGTGTTTTAGCAGTTCAAGGACTGGAGACATTCATGTTATTGAAGACCGAATGAATGTAGCCACACATCAAAACAATGATACCATCTGCTCATAGGCTGCTTGACAGACAGTTTATCTTCCAACACAACAACAACTCAAAGTATATGCAGGGCGACTTAAATGGTCACAAATGCAACAAAAAAAAATAGCGTCTACAAAAATATTGCCATCTAACACAAAAATGCTGCCTTTACCTTTAAAAGCATGTCTCAATATTTATGAATGCACTATGACGTCGGTTTGTATAAAAAAAAACTCACGTTTTAATAAACTGAAGTGCAAGAAGGACGGTAACAATTTGATCAAACACAAATGCTTGTGGAAATCGCAGGTTCGAATCCAGACTATGTCATTGCTGACCGTGACCAGGGGTTCCTAGGGGGCGGCCCACAATTGGCCGAGCGCCGCCCAGGTAGGGAAGACTTAAGTCGGCAGGGCAATCCACGGTTCACTGCGCACCAGCGACCCCTGTGGCTGATAGGGCGCCTGCGGGTCTGCAGTGGAGCCATTCAGATCTGTGTTGTCCTCCAGCACTATAGGTCTGGTGGCTTCGCTGTGGATCTGCAGTGAGAAAAATGACGGATTGGCAGGAACACATTTCAGAGGACGCCTGTTTCAGCCTCTGTTTCCCCGAGTCGCCGAGGTGTTGCAGCGGTGAACCGGGATAAAAATAATAATTGGGCATTCCAAATTGGGGAGAAAACCGGGATAAAAACCAAACTATATATCTTCCTCTCTCACCGCAACTCTTGAATCCTTCTGTCCCATCGTCTCCCACCCTGCTCACTCCTCCCCTCCCGAGCCCTGGCTATCCTCTAGACTTCACTCATCCTGAAATGAGCTGCATACTGCCAGACGGAGACGGAAGAGATCCAAGCTGCCCTTTAGATTTAGACCACTACTGCTCCCTCCTCCTAACCCTAACCCTTTTTTCCTCCTTCCTCAAACCCCCACCCACTCCCCAATCCTACCCAAACCTCATCATTTACACCTGATGACTGTCGCCGCCTTCTGCTCCAAAGTAGCAGATATTCAGAAGCTATTCTCCAGACTATCTTCCCCCTCCCCACCTCAACACATCCCACCTTGCTGCCTCCTACCCCTTCATTTTCAACTTTCACCCCACTATCTGAATCTGACCTTTGCTTCTCACTCCTGGATCCCCTTCCTACTCACTTCTTCCAATCCATTGCCCCTTCCTTTTATCTCCTCCCTAAGTAACATCTGCTCTCTGGCTTCTTTTCCTCAGCCTTTAAAACTGCTTGTGTTACCCCCATTCTTACGAAACCCTCAACCCTTCTTCTGCCCAGAACTATCACCCTGTCACTCTCCTCCTGTTCCTCTCAAACTTTCATGCAAGCTGTCCACCGCCAGCTGGCATCCTTCCTCACCAAGCACTCTCTGCTTTGCCCACTGTCGATCATGCTGTTCTCCTCTCCTCTCTCTCTGACCTGGGGACCTCAGGCACTGCTCTTGCCTGGTTTTCCTCCTCTCTCACTACACGTTCCTTCCAGCTTTCCCGACGTGGCTTTTTCTCTTCTCCTCGCCCCCTCCCTACAGGTGCACCCCAAGGATCTGTCCTGGGGCCCCTGTTCTCGCGTAACACCACACACTCACTAGGCAGGGGCATCACTTCACAAAAGGCTTGGGGTCGGGGTAAGGAATGCATTTAGGGGCCCCCTCTCCATAATAATAAAACTCTGCAACAAATTTAAAAATAATATTATCATCTAGGCTTCATTTTTGCAAAGAGATCAACCAGGACATCAAAACAGGACATTTTTTTTTTTTTACCAAAAATTTTTCAGATGCCATTACAAGCAGATCACTCAAACGAGGACTGCTTTTAGTAATATATAAGTATAAGTAATAGCAAGTATCCTTTTAGAGTTGTACCAGCTCAAAAAGAGAATAAAAACTGCCGGTGGCACTAGTTTAGCTTTTCGTTCCCCTCTTCGACTCAGTAACTTCTTACTTAGTTAAAATGGCACTGGCTATTATCAGGGTCTTGTGGGCCCCAGGCAATGGACCTCCAGTGGCCAAAAAGGGGGAAGAGCTGAAAAGTTTCACTGCAATGCATGCATACAGTTTAGTTTAACTGAGTGAAAACAAAACATTTCTAGTCCTAAAGGCTGCTTGAGTAGGATAGCTGGCACAGAAATAGTACATTTACTCCTATTTCCAATTTTATTTCTGTATGTGTGGGCCCCTGTATGCTGGGGCCCTGGGCTAACCTGGGTACTGATGCGGCTCTGGCTATTATTTTGCTATTTGCTTAGTTGCTATGATGCGATAGATCTTATAAGCTAAGCACTTTTACTGACAAGTTCCCAAAACACATCATAAACACTTGAACATAATTATTAGTAAAACATACCTTTCTCTTTTGCTTTTTGTAACACAACAGCTGCTATCGTTAATATTGAATTTCAACAAATGCAAATTATCGCAATAACTTGGGAGACGCTGTTGCTATGACATTTTTTAGGCAGAACAATTTTAAAACATAGTAGCATTGCAGCTTTTGGCAAGAAAAAAGATTATGTTTCATTCAACATTGTCAGGTTAGTCCCTGCACCTTCAAAGTCCCAAAGCATGAACACTTTACTTTAAGCCTTTTAACGTCTCACAGAAACTCCTATTTGGGTGCCCCCCTGGCAAGCTTGGCAGGGGTGGACACCCCTGTCGCTATGTACTCTAATCTCCTCTTGTGGCTTCTCCTACCACTTATCTCTCAGCTATATCCCAACTTGGATGCATTCCCATCACCTCAAACTCTCTAAATCTGATCTCCGCTCCCTCCCCGACCTCTCCACTCAGTCTCCCTTGACCATCACTCTTTCTCCAACACTAAGAATTTTACTGACATTTGTGGATAACAGTAGCCCTGCATTGAAGCAGTAAGTGGCACTGCACTGTCTGCGTGAGACATAAATGTCCTTTCACAGCAAGTGCTTCGGGTCAAAGTGAGTTAAACATTCATTTTTTAGAATAACTGTACATCTCTTGAAGCCTTTCACACTGGTCATGTAGCGTAAAACGGGCAGCGTCAAAAATACGCTTTGTTCGTATTTCTCCGTGTAAATGCAGAAAGATAGAAAAAACACAAAAAACAGCAACCTAATGTATCTACATTTTGCAAAAAGATATGTACCCAGTCTGAATCATTGAACTGTGTTTCGTTTTGAAGAAAATCAGCATTTACTTTCAACAGACATGGGTGGGACTAGGGGAATACATGTTTGAAAGATACATCAGGGTACCCTGCAAGTAATAAAGTGTAAGTATTAATTAATCATTATTTTATAAAGGTTGCAACCATACTTTTGGGGTTTCAAAATTAGCAAGAGCTGTATATGAAGATCCCAACTGGGGGTGATAGTAACATACTATCTGTGTTTGAAATGTAAAACTGTTTAGCAGCTGATATTTTTTAGAACTTTTTAGAGCATTTTTTTTTTTTTTTTTAAACACGGTTTTCTTTTTTATTTTGTAAACAAGTTAGCAGTAACAAGACACATTACAAGAAATATTATATATTTTATTTATTCAGCCGATAATCATGACTATTGTGAATTTTCCTGCTGAACATCAATTTATTTTAATTATAAAAACATGATTACTTTTCTATATAACATTTTTAAACTAGATGTGAATGTTTATTCCATTTATATGGATTGCCATAATAGGATTTTCAATCAAATATAAAACTAGTAGTAGCTATGGTGATGGTCTCCAGTAAACGATGCTAATTAGTACCATCGGTAATGTGTTCCAAACCTTCGAAGGTCAAAATGTACCCTTCGGGACAGCCCTAGTAACATGTAATCATAAGAGCTGCTCGTGTTACATGCTGTCAGATCAAAACTCCATTAACACGGAGCATGGGAGTTGCATCATGCTGTTTCCCATATTACAACTGTGCACAATTAAAAGGTGCGGTCACCAATTCCACATACAACACTTGAAAAATATTTAAAATATAAACATGCTGAGTTCATTGCAGTCATCAGCTGCATAGATTAACCGTTCAGCAGAATAAGGCAACAAACAAGCAGACATTAAGTTGCTGTTTTAGTGTCACTTTAGTGTCTTTGCAAGTTGTTGTATTTTAAGCAACTGAATGATAGCATTTGTCTGAAGCCCTGATATGGCTAAGTGAACTCTGGAGTTCTTGAAGAAAAGAAAGATAAGTTCTGGAATGGCCTTCGCAATCACCAGATCTTAATCCAATAGAAATGCTTTAGACTGATCTGAAAAAAGCTGCAGCCAAGCATTGTGTATCCAATCTGTCTGAGCTGAAAGAAATATGGAAGACAGAATTGGCCCAGATTTCCCCAACAAGATGCAACATACTGCTTATAAAATCAAAAAAGAGGACACACAAAATACTGACGCAGGGGTGCCAATACTTTTGTCATGAACAAATACTTTAGATTAATTAAGTTTGTTTCTGATAAAGATTATATGTTAAATGACTAGAAATTGTGTATTCTGTGTTCTGTGTTATATTAAAAAGTGGTTAAAGTTTACTAAATGCTTGTCCAAAACCGTTTCCTTGAATTATAGTATAAGCGTAGGGTGCCAATACTTTTCTGTGGGACTGTATAAATTCAAGAACATACATCTTAGTATTAAAATATATTTATGGTGTTGTAATACATATTTTAATTACCGAGCCAAAAAGAAATATCTTCTCTGCTCTTAATATAATAACCTGTATTTGTAAATGTTTGTGTTTTAAGAAATACAAACCTTTACAATTCCGAATTCTGTTTCCGCAACAACTGAACAAAGTACAAATTTGTTTGTTTATTTTGTACATTAGAATTTTTCTAACAAACTGCAGCACCACTGAGCAAAGGATAGATCTTAAATTGTTAGAATAATACATGCTGTGGCGGTATAACATATATAGCAGGGGTTCCCAAACTTTCCCAACTCACGACCCACCTGAGTAGCCAGATCATTTTCTGGGACCCATGCCCAGTGAGATAGTGTGAAAAAGCACATACATACAGTACCAACCAAAAAAGTGCAGCAATATGAAGTAAGAATAAAGGTTTAAAAATCACTTATTTACACAAAATGATAGATACAAAATTATTACAATAGTAACTGTAGTAACTTGCTGTATTTCAAAGTAAAACAGAAAAGCTACCAGCACAAATACAAAACGTCTGTCTCTAAAATGCACTTCATCTCCATACTACAAACACTCTGCTTTCCTGCTTTTGCTGCGGGTACAACCTTGTATTTTACTGCTGAAGATAACCGACAGAAATAAAAAATTCAGGCAGTACACCTGCCTACGTGCTGTGACCTTTCTACTCTAGCTTGTTTATTTATTTTTAACAGTGCCGTGCTGTAGCCTACTCAGAAACAACCATTTACAATCTAAATGTCTCTATTATTATAATTGAGGGAGGAAAAAAAAATTGATTCATTTTGAACATGGTAACAAAAACAGTTTGCCACACTGATGAATATTTTTCATAAATATACTGGTTAAATAAGTACATTTACGTCGGGTACCCACAGAGAAATAGGAACACAGTATATTTTCGACGCTGCCCGTTTTACGCTACATGACCAGTGTGAAAGCCTCCACAAGATGTACAGTTATTCCAAAAAATGTATGTTACACTCGCTTTGACGCAAAACAGTTGCTGTGACAGGACATTTACGCCTCACCCAGACAGTCAGTGCCGTTTACAGCTTCAATGCAGAGCCGTTACCCACAAATGTAGGCCTATCAATTTTTCAACACAGTAAAATAATGGGGGAGGTGTTCAGTTTTCGAAATTAAAATTATTGGTGTTAACGTACAGTATATAATATGTTTCATACTTACAGACATTTCAGTGCAGAGCTACCTTGTGAACAATTACAATTAACATGGAGATGTTCCTATCACTGCTATCATAGTAATGAAGTAAAGTATGGAAGTTGTTAAATCAAGGTTTTACACTCAATTCAGAATTTGGGAACTTCCCATTGATGTGGAGTATAATAGGTATCAGGAATTCTTTCAATCCAAACTCCTCGTCCAGTGAAGGAAAAACGTCCCCACCCGAGGAGAATTCATTTACTTCAGTGATGGTTGTGCTGCCCAATACAAAACCCGGTTCAATTTAATAAATCTCTAACAACCATAAACTTGACTTCAACATGGATGCTGAATGGAATTTGATTGCAACTTCACATGGTAAGAGGCCCTTGTGATGGTATTGGGGCAAAAACTAGCTTGAATCAAAAACTGTAAGTATCTCCTGGGAAGGCTCTGATGAATTCAAAGCTGAGGAAGAAGATACAGTTTTAAATCAGAGGAAGTTTTGTTTCTGTCTTCTATGCAGATATGCAATGGATGGGTATGCAGGGGGGCAGGTCAGGTTTAGATTTTTTCAAAGCAAACCAAAGAAATTACCTTCCTGAAATTTTCCAGACACAAAGCTGACACTTTGACTTGGGAGATGCTGACACTTTGTAAATGGGAGATGGTAGAGTGTAACCGGATGGGTGTTTTGTCACAGAATGAGCCAATCCTGAAACTGGTTTTAAAACCGATATCATTTTCAAGCAGCCAAAGTGATCCAGTCCAAAATAAAACCTAAAAACTTCATTCACAAAAATGTGTTGGTTTATAAGAAATACTAATATTCTATGTCGGCCATTAATGCTTAACAACATTAGCCCAGTCTACTGTACACCAGAAATATACAGCGCAAAATACATAGGCCAAGACATAAATTCACCTACATTTTTCAAAAAGGGTGCACGTAATATATACCAACAGTCCTTTTTTCATTTAATATTCCATTTTTACTTACTGACGTTTCATGGGCCCAAGTATTTCAAAAGAAAAGGATTTGGCTTACAATATTCAGAGCAAGGTGGTCTGATTAATACAAGGTTATTCTGCTAACCCAGAAACAGTGTTCTTTAAAACACATGCTCACATTAAATCATTTTTATATCTAGACTGTCAAGAGTTTTTTGAAACAGCTTTCAGATAAACGTTGAGGGAAAGCAAACACAGAATCTGCAGTAAATCTCAGCATGCAGTAAATGATTTTGAAGGTGCTGTCCTTTAGAGTATCTGGTAATCCAAATGCAATTACAATAGCCATAATCCATGTAGTCCATGGCATCTGTCAACAAAGCATCATACAATACCGACCCAGTGAGCTGACGAAAATCCTCCATAAAAAAGTTGTATTTTCTCACACCAGCATAGGCTCACATTATGTGTAATTCCTTGGTACTGTAGAGGGTTACACGATAACCAATAGTTTTTAATAAAGCAAAGATTGGGGCTAGTTACAGTACAACAATACAGTAAGACAGGTTAAATACACATAGGGGTTCTGATTTTAGGGTGAAATCCTAATAAAACCTAATTCCTACCCCAACCCCCCAGTATTTTTTTCACAGCATTTCAGAGTAAAAATAGGTACTTCAAGATATTTCACGATTAACATAACATTTATTAAAGCAGAATAAAAAACTGTGTTGTCACATTCAAAAGGTATCACTTTCTCTAGAGTTATTTTACAACAAATGTTCCTGAAAATGCTCACCTGAAAAACAGTAAATGCTTAATTGTAGACTATTTCATTTTTTAAGTTCACCTTTTAAAGACATTCTATTTGCACCATCAGTAAAATATCAAACCAAACCAAAAAACATAAATGAAGACATTTTAAAGAACTTCTGCAGCTCTATGCAGTGTGTTCAATCATTTACCAGAAACAAACTAAACCAACTGCCAGGTTCCAAAATGCAGTGGAACAGGTAGAGAGAGCGTCAATAAGGCAAACATTTACTGTATTTATTTTTAAATGTTAAAAATGTAAATTTACACTATTCTCTCAGAAACTGAAATTTTCACAGGGATTTACATATTACACAGCAATGGGTACATTTCACAAAAATCGTGAAATCCTTTAGAACCTTGAAAAAATACAGCCTTAATTATAAATGAGAAGCAGTGATCAATCATTCACGTAAAATGCATAAAGATAACTTTTCTAATTAGTTTCTATGTTAAGACCTGATTTTACCAGATTTTCTTCTAAACATGTACAGTACAGAATTAAAACCGGATTAATAAACCCCTCAATTTAATCTGAATTTAACCAAAAACAGTACAAACCAAAACCTGAAAATCAGAAGTCTGAGAATGATATATCAACTTTGTTTTCTTCATTTACACAAACCTTGTGTAAAAAAAACGAATTATTGCATTATTATATAAATGCACTTGTTGTGAAGTAAAAGTACATTCATTGTGATGCGTATATAAAACTTTTCTTTTAATATCTCATGACTTACAGTAATTTACAATAAAACACATTAAGAGACCCTCTCAGCAGTGGAGGATGTGACATGTTGAATAAAACCTGAAAAACATTCAACCTGAAAATATTCAGTAGACAGCACTTAAACTAAATTTATAGTTTCTATGAGGTCTTTATCAGCGCCTTTCATGTTACGTGAAGTTGAAACATTTCTCTAGTTTCTATTGCCAAGGTTTTTTTTAGTACAAGTCAACTACATCCAATAATGTTGAAAGAACGAGCCTACAGACTGTATTTAATCATGCAGCATTATAATGGAAGCTGTTTATTAAGGGATTTAAATTAATGGTTGTTACATTTTAAGCTTAAGTTCAATTATATAGGTATATTTGTAAATATAATTAACAATACTAAATAAATATAGCATATTGTATTGATTTAAACTGAATTCAAACATTTCAACGAAGCAATGCAAAACAGGTGTATTACCAAGTATTGAAATGTTTCAAACTGTTGCATGGTGCTCACAACAACCAAGACCACCTTCAAAACTGGACATACGGTTAATTTCAATTGGTATGAAATAACAGGATCCTCCAGTCAGCAGCTAAAAAACATAGCTTGTTTTGTATCATACAAAAACTGGGTCTTTTTTAAAAAAAATATCTACCACCAAGTGATAAAACAAGGTTTTGAAACCTCTGTTACACCTCCACATGAAGAAGCATAATGAATATTAAGTATGTATACTTCACAGCAGATTTTCAGTACATCCAAGTCTGAGCAATGGGAGACCAGAATAAAAGTAATAATTTCATGCTGTTACCTTCATTTTCATTCAGATGGCTTCGCTCCTCATGAGGGACTGGTGTGCCAAGCCTCGAGCTGAAAGAAAATAATTTTGAGGCACACAATTAGTCCAGGAAGTAGAACAGTTTGTTCAACTTCATCCATTAGTCACAAATATTCTACAGTACATATTAATATATCAGCTTTTGTTCCCAATAACATTATATGCTGTAGCAGGTGTGATGGAAAAACACATTGAACAATATTGTGTACCAACCAAACCCATGTTAAATTTTATATGACAATAGAGGACTAAAGTATGCAACTACTGTAATGGCTAATGGGGGGCAGGGGTCTTTATAAAATGTGTAAAATCTGCATTTCAAAATATGTTATAATGTATTATTTTTTTTAGTTTGTGCTTTTTCTTTACTTTTAATAAAAGCATCTGTAGTTATTTTCAAAGAAGCGTCAAATTTGCATGCATTTCAGGTAGCCCATCAACAGTCAATTGTAAAGTTATCAAACACATTTTCGGCTGTGTGATTCTTAACAATGAAAATGGGTTGGAAAATGAAGCATACATTCACTGGTACGGTAAAACCACAGGAAGTTCACAGCAATTCTATTACATTTAAAGTTCACAACAACAAAAAACACACTTGACTTTAGAACGTCACAGTAAATTGAGAATTTTCAGACATCAGAATGGGTTGCGTGTATTATTAGCTCATATGTAACGCAACCCTGTTGGGCACTTTTCTGTGCCTCCTTACCCCTCCTGCTCTGGAGTATTGTAACCTTATGTTGCAGAGCGATTTTTTTTTCGCTATGCTTTATTATAGTACAGCAAGTGGTGCAACACAACGACAAAACCCTTCAATCAGGAATTGATTGCAACAGTTTATCTAACCAAAGGCCTTTTACAAAACGTTAAAGTGACTCGGGAAATCGATGGGTTGGTTTTGATTTTTCTGTTATTAAATACAGTTGGATAATCCAATTCCGGTTTATTTGTTAGGTCAGTATTTATTTCTGTTCCAGATAATGCGCCATCTAAATGTGGGTGTAGGGTATACATTTATGAGCTATAGTTCCGTTTATATTTAAATGCATATTCATGTAATAGTTTTGACAAAACTATTTTCTGACACTGGTTGTTAGTGTATGTATGTCAGCAAACGGGGTGACGCCATTTCGATATCACAGTTGAAACTTACACACCAAATATAATAATCATAGACAAGACAGATGAGAGCAACGAATCATTATGTAAATAACACGGCTAAAATACAATTATGTATGGTCAACAGCTGTTTATTATTTGTATTACGATTGTACTAGAATACGCAAGCTTGTTTGGTATCCCTGCCCTTTTGTTTAATAATCAGCAGCTGTTTCTGCTTTCTGTAGAGCACAGACGGGCACATTAGTGCACATAACATGCTTACAGATCAAGAAAAATTTACTGTGCTATTTTCAGGAATTCCCCTATGCAACCGCACTAAGCAATTCAAATCCGATGTGCTGTTTATTTGGTTGGAAAGCTGAAATCACCAACTTAAATTGTCCTTTTCCAAGCAGTCCAAATGCGATGTCGGTGTCCATTTCGAAGAAGGTGATCCTGGTAAATCTCTTTCTATACTGCAAATCGCGGACTCAAAGAGTTGTTTCTTTCAGCCACTGCACAAGCCGACAACTATTACAAACCCTTCATCAAGGCCGAACTGAACAAAGTAACATTTTTACAATTAAAAGGGTACCGTTCCACAAAGAAACTGGCACTATCAATCACAATTTCTAACATAATCCGGACAAAATCGCATTCAATTGAGGAACCGCTGCTACATCCCACATTGCAGTTAAAAGAAATGTACAGTCCTAGCAACCAACCTCTTACATTATTTTCGAAACTCATAAATCAGATTTTAAAAAATGTAAAACAAAAAAACAAATCTGCTTACACAATAGTATACACTAAACCATGCTAATATTTCAACCACAGTGAAACAAGAAATGGTAAATACGGCATAGGAGGAGCAACAAAACATAGCGGCAAGAGTTATCCAGACCAGCGTTAGCCTTCCCACATCTAACTCCGACCGAACGATGTTATTGCTCAATGTAAGCAAGAATATAACCTATTTTGAATGTAATTGCAACCTAAGTGACTCCTATGGCTGTATTTCAACAAAATGCACTTCTGATTAAGCACCTAAGATATGCACATGTTTTTTGTTTTTTTCTTTTCTGTAATATTTTCTATTAAGATGCGTCAAGAAAATCACAGCAGTATAAAAGAAATACCGATTACATGGGATTTTTTTTGTAAATCCCAGGTAATCGGTACCGTAATTGATTTGTTTACTTTAAGAAGAAAAAATAAATGCAAAATAAAAAAGCAGCCGATCGACTAGCACTAGTAGTACATCGCTCGGTTTAATTTTGCTTTTTTTATTAAGTCCTCAACTGTGTTCATGAAAGCTTTCTCGATGACTCTTGCTTTTATTTTTCCAGTCTTTCCACCACCACACCGCACCACCAGAATCTCATCGTTGTTTTTAACGCAAGTTATTTATTCTTTGTCTAATCTTACCGAGAACAGCCGCTGCAGACCACTTCCTTTTTCTTTTTTTTCTTATTGGTGCAATGTATTTGTCCTACATGAACTCATACAAATGCGATGGCAAAGACTAGACTGGTATTGTTGTTTTTCGCCACCCCCGTGGCTGTTGTCAAGATACGCATCCGACCAAATTGCTCTAAAACCAACGGACTCGATCTTTCTGTGTTCCTCTCCCCTCTCACTGACTGAAGGGACTCCACGGTCAGCCCCCCATTTCTTACTCACTGCTCATTGGCTCCCGTACGCGGATCCTCGCCCCCTCACAGCTTCTATTGGCCGGCCACAGAAAGAAAATGACGTTATTTTCCAAAAGCACTATGGAAATAGAACAGTTGCGATGATGGGAACTGTAGTTCAAAATAATAGCAATGCATCTGCACTGTATTTCTGATAGGGAAACAGTGAACTAAAGAACAACAGCCCCCATGGTACTCCGCGGTGCTGAGGAAAAAACATTTGAGAAAAGTCTGCACCCCCCTCGCATATCATATGCGCTTGCTCGTTCGAAAAGTGATGGCGTGTTATATTGCTGTGAATGCGGATGAGGGTGGTTGTTAGAGTCATTGAAGGAGAAAGTGTGTGTCTCTTTTGGCATTTTTAACTTGGAGGTTAACCAGAGGTCGTTGAACAGGCGTTGAAACGACCCAGGAAATTCTGGGGACGGTGGTGAGAACCTTGAGACCCTTAGAAAAAAAGAAAAGGCTTAAACGTGGAAGTTGAGTTAGAAGTGACCCGGATTACAAGTTGCTGATTAATCAGGTGGGTGGAGCAGCGAGCTGTCAATCATTGTTCATTTAACAACAGCAATAGTAATCGTGGGACTGGATTGGGTTGGCTGGTTTAAACGTTGTCTATATATGTGAGCGGAATTTCCCGTCATATGTGTTACCAATATTGTCAAGAATGCTAACAATCAGTCTTCGTTTCTAACCTTTTTGCTTTGAAGTACTACTGCAATTCCCGATACGCTGATGCATTTTCTTGTGTAGAAAGGCAGTGGTGTAAATGGTTGCTACACTTCATCGTTGTAAAGTGCTGCCAAATATATGTCCCACTACCTTCAAATTAAAATAGCAAATCGTATTACAATTACCTTTAACACGAACCAGTTTTTTTTTTTTTTGCTGTAGACTAGAATTGTTACGGCACTGACGTTTTTAACAGTGGTATACAGTACATAATTGCGATATCACTCAGCGTGTGGTCATATCTAGCTGCTAACACAACCTCACTGGTAATCGGAACAGGTAATGCATTTCATGTATTGGGCAATCTTGAAATAGTTGAGAGCACTTGAACACTGAAAGGGGGGATGAAAGGTATTGCTCACAGACAAGGCTGGTAAGGCGAGCGAGGCGACTGCCTATGGCCCCCACCCTTTGGGGACCCCGCGCTCAACCGGACTGCCGAGAGATCATGGTTTCTTGTGTGTTCGTTCATTCTACAAACACTCAACAGATTAGCGGACAGGTTGCTTCTGGCGAGCGCCAGGAAATTGGTGTATTTTCCAGGCTGAAAAAAGAATCAGATTCGAAAGGACTTTGCCTCTGCTGAAGGTGGAAAAATGGCTTTGTAATTTTATATTATGTAATTTTGAATGTAAAATGGGAGAAAAAAAAGGATTCTATAATGCCCAAGGGCGTTGCACAGGTTTTTTTTTGTTTGTTTTTTTGTTTTTTGTTATTAGGTTTCCATGCTGGCTTGGGAAGCCTATTGTTATTGTAAAGATTTTATTTTTATTTATTTATTTATTTATTTATTTATTTATTAATTAATTAATTATTATTATTATTATTATTATTATTATTATTATTATTATTATTATTATTGTTGTTTTTCCTCCCAAAACTTTAAACTGCTCCTGTTTGCACGCAGTGTAACCAATCAACATGAAACTTGGCAGGTATCATCCCGTGTAGATTACACTTCAGAGGCAAAAAAATTGCACTCCTGCGTCAACCAAGATGGCAGCCTGGCACATGTTTTGGAAAAACCTTTCAAAACCTTCTTCTTGGGAATCCGTGAACCGATTGATCTGAAACATGGGATATGTCATCAACAACCAAATCCGCTTCAAGCTGTGAAGCATAAGTTGCAGCAATAAATTTTAATATCAAAATGGCTGCCAGCAAATTCACTGAAACGTGCCCCAAACATCAAATTGCTTCTGTTTGCAAACCGTTTAACCAACTAACGCTTAACTTGGTAGGCATCATCCTGGGGACAATGGAATTCAAATATGGCAAAATGGTGTTCTTTTGTAAAACAAGATGGCCGCCAGACCTACGTGTAGTTCTTAAATTTAAAACCGCTTCAGTAGAACATGGTTTAGTTGATTATCTCCAAAGATGATAAGCATCATCCCTGTGTCAATACAATTGACTTTTTCAAAAATTGTGTTTGTGCGTAAATCAATATGGCCACCTGACACATTTCTTTAAAAACCTTTCAAAATCTTCGGTCAAATGTAAAACTAGCTTTTAACTCCTTACAAAGTGCAGATAGGTTATTGGTTACTATGGAACACATAGGAAACCATATGTGCTCTATCCAGAAATGACTTTGCCTGCGACCTTTGACCTCTCCAAGGTCAAATGTAAAACTAGCTTATAACTCCTTATAGTGCACATAGGGTTATGGTTACTATACAACACATTTAAAAACCCATATATGCTCTATTTAAAAATTACCTTGATTGTGACCTTTGACCTCTCCTTAAGGTTAAATTTAAAAATAGCTTATAACTCTCCTTACAGTGTGTAGATAGGCTCATGGTTACTATGATGTTTTGTTTAAAGTTATAAAGCATTGTGAGATAATGAACTAATGCAGTATTTTGAATTGAAACTGCTCCATAAACCTGATCTGGCTATTTAATATTATTATTATGATGTAATTATTTGTGTAATTATTTCTGCCTGGTTATTCTTGCCGCCGACCTGTCATAGCCCATTATAGTTGGGCATTACAGTTTTTTTTTCAATAGACCTATTGGGGCATGGTAATTTTTGAAAAAAAATACATTATATGTTTGAAGTAGACTGGAATTCTGAGTGTTTTGAAGTTGTGAATTATATGAAATGATAAAGTCCAACAAACTAACTGAAACAAGTATTCATTAACATTAATATCATGAATATTATATACTGAATCTTAGCATTAGTATATGTAGGTGCATATGATTACATGATGCACCTATATATTAACTTTAAGATACGGTTGCTACTGTAGCATTAATTTGATGTTCTGTACCCCACACTTAATCATCACCGCCTAGGCTCCCCTACAGCCTAAGGGCAGCCCTGCTCACAGATAACTGAAATGAAGAGGTAGAGTAGCAACATCATTTCACAACATCTGTTGAGACCCATAAGGGTTTCTGTTAAATATCATATACTAATGTACGTTAAGGAGAACAGTGGAAGTTGTGACTATGTGGAACCTAATGTGCCAACAGGTTTTATTGATCAAACAGTGTTGAAATAAGCTGCACTTTATTCATTATCCTTTTTTAATCAAGAAAGTGCCCATTGACATATGAAACACAGGGGATCCTGACACAGGAAACACACAAAGATCAGATTAGCAGCATTCAAACACAAGAGTAGTTTGGACACTACAATATAAAAACACAATGGAGATAGGAGATTTGAACATTCAGTGTCTATTGTAAAGTAGTTGTAGTAATGACAAGAAGTCTCTAGAATATCCCCAATGCATGATATTGAAGTGATTGTAGCTAACAAAAAGAAATCCATAATTCTAAACTGTCGTGCATTTGTTATATCAGTCTGAAATGTCTAGTTATGAATGAAACATATGTTGTAAATGTGAATTTTTATTTATCATACTACATTTGGTTTAAGAAAGTTGGAAGGTGAACCTGACCCCACCGTTCAGTGGCTTCTTTTCTGTCAATAACCAATCAGCCGCTCTCCCTAGTGACTGACATTCTTTCATCTAGTATCATGCTATGACCCTGAAGACACTTCTGCACATTTGAGACCCATGTTTATGGAATTTTTTTGTTTGCTGTAGTTATGAGTTCCTTAAAATCAAGGTTAGGTAACCAACCTTTATAAAGATTGAAAGCCTAAAACTATTATACTGCTTTGGGTTTTGTTTAGTGAACTCAGACTAGACACAAATCAATACCGGTGAAAATGTTTGTGTATACCAGTAAACAAATGTATTCAGGGTTGGCAAGACCCTCTTCACCCTCATCACTCACTTTGACAGAAACAAATACAAATATACTGTACAGTGTGTCCAAAGGGACTCTGTATAACTTTCCGTGCTTGGGACTTTCTGTAGACTCTTTTCTGTTTTCTTCCTTCATTTATCTTCTGCAAGTAAGAAATGTATCAATATTTGACTCTAGAAACGATGCATAGGATAATCTAGATGTAAAGTACCAAACCCTGAAAACAAATTCAAGCAGCCTCTATTGCTGTTAAGAAAATGCAGCCACGCCTAAAAAATGTCAAAGTATGAGTGCTGTGATTTATTTAGTATTTATACTTCTAAAAAATGAAGAAAGATTGTGCGTCACTGGTTAGTATTAAATTATATGATGAGTTGAAAATCTCAAAGTTCATGAGCAACACAAAATGCTCTCCATAGGCAGTATTGCCAGATGCCTGCTTCACCGACCCTAATATCAGAGTGGAAATCGAAATCACGCATGCATACGGGTGGATCATAATTTTGAAACTATAGTCAAACTGTAACCTTTGAGCTGCTAAACAAAAATGAAATATGTATGCACAGTGGTTTAGCAATAATATATAAAACGTCCTGTGTACCACTTATGACCTTTAGAAGTATCCCCAAGGATATGTGTACCTCTGGTTGAAAACCCCTGATCTAGACAAATAACTTCATTTTAAAGTTATGCGCTTTCCACCAAAAAAATGTTAAGCATAATTTATGTAATTATGCAAACTGGAATAACCTATAACCACAGTAGAACACACACACATAGAAATGTGATATTATTAATAAAAAGTTTGCCTTCAAGGTACTCTGTAATATTTCAGGTTATTGATTTTTAATGTATGCCTGTTTCTAGAGTAGCTACAGATCAGATATTTAAAAACAAGATTGCTATCACTTTTTTTTTTTTTTATAACTAGTTTGTTCTGAATTTTTTTTTTTTTTTTTTTTTTGGACTTGGTTATAGGGCAAGTGTACTTATTAAGCTCATACACCTATCAAGCCCACTGCCACTTATTATCACCAGTTAAACAAAAGGCAATTGTATTACTCTTACTGAAAATCTTGGCCGATCCAGTCTGCGTTTTTGCTAATGTTACTTTTTATTTTGAGACAATTCTTTTTTTGGTTGTTAAAACTGTTTGTACATCCTGGTGGCCATCTGGAAAGCTGCATGACCACTGAAAACTCTTTTTTGACTGATTCAGAGGGGGGTATTATTGCTTATTGTGAATTTGAGAGGTGAATGTACCATATTTATGTGAGAAAGTCTGTATGATTAGTATTTTTATAAGGAAAGGTGGGTTTTCTGGAACAATATTATCAAAGTTAGAAAATAGACACTACAAAAATAGAAAAGAAGATTAGTATCAAAATAGCATAAATCAATACATTACTTTCAGCAATCAATGATATTGAGATAATATCGTTTACAACCCATCCTCAAAAGCAAACAGATGCAATATGTTTGACGGACAGATCCATAAGTCAATAAAATAGATTTGTCTCAATGCAAAAATACTTACAATGTAAAATACTGAAGGATACATTTTAAGCAAATTATGAGAAGCTACTATAAGTCAAGTAGACAAATGACTCCCCTAATGCGGCATTTGTCTGTATTTGTTTTTTGTGCTGTATGTCTAAACCAGGTTACAAAATAACAAGTAAGCACTGTACTCAATCAAAAATATACACCACAATTGTAAATCTAATGGGCTGTACTGTAGTAAAATAAAGTTGAGCCTAACGGCTGAATCTTAAATACTTTCTAGCTTCTAAATCTAACACATTTATGACATTTCTTTTTTACATACTGTATTATTTTTATATATTATGCAGGTTAGGAAGAAAACATAACTTCAAACAATGTCTTATTAATTAACTAAATCAAATAAACTAAATAAGTATGCAAACATTTTGATTGATTTTATTTTAAATGTATTTATTCAGTTTGCTGTCCGTGAAGGTTTGCTCTTCCTCTGACCCAGCTGAGGCAATTCTCTGAAATCCAAATCAGCCTGTTTACCTCACAAGACTTGAAGAAATCCCCCAAAAAACACAGTAAAAATGTTTGGCAGACATCCACCAGAGGAGTTTTAGTTCTTAAAATCTGAACGTTTTGTACTTTCCCTATGTTGCTTTTGCCACTTCACAGCATGCAACAGCCCTTTCATCAGGATTTATGTTGTAGTTGTCACAGAAACGAAGTCTGTCACTTTGACTGTTGACTCTTAAATTGTATCTCTGTCTTTGACAGACTGCTGTAACCTGAAATCAGAGCATATATATTTTCTATGTACAGTATAAGCTTACTGGTGAACTGACCTTTGTATAATTAAAGCATTTGCAACCGGTGTACAGTGGTTTTTCTTTTGTAAATCTACATTCCAATGTAGGTACTACAGTATGTTACTTTTCGGTAGCCCTCTCATATTTGAAAAGAATGCATGTTACTATTCCCTGTCCCAGTTTATAAATGCAGTTATAAGAGCTGTTGTGATAAAACAGCTTTCCCCACTAAAAACATGCTCCACTACTGGCAGAGACAGCACTGCAAAGCAACGTGCATGTTTATTTCCACAATATTGTATAAGAAGGACGGTGAACCTACCTGCTGCGATGAATGAGTGATTACAGTCTTCTAGAGAAATGAAAAGTAAGAATTACTGTACAACAGAACAAAGAGAACCCAAAACAAAGTGGAGGCTCCAGAAAGAAGCAGAGATTGTTTAAGAACATAGAACAGACAGGCAAAGGGTTATTTTGAGGTTTGCCGAACCAGCAAGGGTCTGCTAGTATTGCAAGTTTTGAGCTTCTTCTCAACCTTAAGGGAGACAATTAATTGTACAAGGGAAGCAAACGTGCAGTTCTCTGAATCCTTGCTACTGTTTATACTGGGGGTCCTATGCTAATACCTAGTGCTGGGACAAATATCCGAATATTCGAAAGAATTTTTTCTACATGAATTCGGATACAAAATTCAGATGTTCGTATTCGCTAGAAATTACAAAAATTCCTTGCACTTATTTACCGGCTCACCAGAAGTTGCGTGATAGTTTCAAACATGGCAAATGAAAAAAAGCTCCATGTGATCTGTGAGATTTAATATGTTAAAAAAAAAAACACACAAAAAGACATGATCAACACAGCAGCTCTTGAGCCTCTATTTAAAAGTTTTAGACAGCAAAAACAAACCAGATTATGCGCACGCACGCATGGTGAGATCTATGGAAAGCCATCTGGGTCAAAAAATGCGTTGTGCTACTTTAGGGCAAGCCAGAATCTCATGGGACAGAAAAAAGCCAAGCACATAATTCTGAAATGCCTCGCCTAAATAGTACCCACTTGCTGGAACTGTGTAGTGATTTTTATTTAGATTGTATATATTATATTGCGACTTTGTTATGTAGAATGTAATAAACAAGAACCAAAATGGTGAGTTTTTTAACCTTCATTTTGCAACACCATTTCCACGTTTTTTTTATTTGAAGTATTTAAAGTAAAATTTCAGTTTTCGTTTGCCTGTTCAGCTACAAAAAGGCACAAGTAAACCTCATGTTATTAATTTATGAAAGTGTGTCAATGGCCACTGTTTACAGTGAAGAAACAGCAATGGCAAGGAATGAAAAAAATGTAAAAAAAATAAATAAATAAAATGCGGTGTCAACTTTTATGTACCATTTATTTCGGGAATAAACAAAACAACTTTTAACTTGAACTGCTATTTGGCATTCTTTGTTTTGTAGTTAATTCACTGGGGTAAAATACGGCCTACACAACGTATTCTTTGCTCCTGTGATATTTTTCTTCTTTAACGTGTTACATATTGTAACGCCTTGCTGTAAAATAAAAGCACACACACGGGCCATGTCCCCTGCCCCTGCTGCTGTGCTGTCTTTGCCTCATGCTCAGAGCAATATAATGGCTTTTATTACTTTTTGATTTAAAAGAATAAAAAAATGCAAACACAAATTATGTTGTGTAAGTGTTTAAAGTAGGGTGCAATGTGTCAAATTTCTAGTGGGGGTGGGATAAAATACACAAACTCCAGAACAGTGCCCATGGTAAAGATACATCACATCGATACATTACTCATGTGCCAACATCTGCAACAATGCAAGTGCAGTTACTGTCATTTAAAACTTTTGTTGTATTATTCTCGATAACTAACGGACTATAGCAATGTACGCTTATAAGTAAAGCCCTGTGAATTTTTTTTTATTTTTCACAAATTTCGTTTTATTTAGTTTTATCCACTAAAAATTGTTTTATTTCGATAGATACGCATTAATACAATAACTCGTAGATGTATATAAATAAAAACAAAGTAACATTAGCTGTTCTTTTTTTATTATTATTTTGACATACAGACCTAGCACAGAAAAATAATTTAGTTACCATAATTTCTCATTAGCGACAGTAACTGTAACATACGTGAAGTCCCTCACTATTTTTAATTAACTGCCTATTTACAGTAAATACTGCCCATGCCCTCTATAAAAATACAAAAATACTTTTATTACTGCACAACGGAAATCAAATCAGCATGAAGGATACTAAATCAACAAACACAAAAAAATGTCTCATTTCAGAATGTTGTACAATTCAGCATTAACTCAAAAAGCAGGTCACTGAAAGAAAATTCAGATATTTTATGCATGTATTCATAAGGAGCTTCAATTTAGCACAAATATTCAAATAAAGAATTAAACGCAAGGATACAACAGAATTCTACGTTTTCTTTTTTCATGGTTTGTTGTCTGTCACTTACAATCAGTGAAAAAACCTTTCACAGTCAACGGAAACCACAGGGTACATGAGACGAGATATCACAGTATTGGATAAGCTGGCATTCTGGCACCTGAGCCCAAACAGCATGTCAATAATATCTACAGAGCCATCAAAGTTATTCTTAACTGCATCTTTCATAATCGCTTAGTTTCATGTACCACAACACAAAATAATGTATTTCCACTTCCCTCAGCAGTGGCACGTTCACAATACATTCCTTCAACAGAGTTTTATCCACAGATGCCCGAGTGGCTATCTCCAGTGGATGAAACAGTTAGCCAAGAGAAGTCAGGAGAAATTCTTTGCAGCATTGTTTAATTGTTATGCGCGGTTTAGGCATTTTAGAAAGAAACATCTCTTCTCTTCCATCACAATTTGAATTTCCAAATGACTCTCTCCAAATTATACATCTGTGCAAGTGCTTGTTAGAGCTTCTGTTTTCTTCAGACCGTGTCTATGGTAACGGCTGAGCCTTGACAACTACGAGTGCAAATATGTATTTAAATTATTTTTTGTATAAACCTCCCAATTTAAAAAATGTCATTCTGTGTTTGTTTCGTTTTATTTAGTTTTATATTTGTTTTAACTTTATATGTAGCATTTCGTTTTATTTTGTGCTATTTCGTATTTGTGAAAAACACAGTGCTCTACTTATAAGCAACCACATTCTTTTTTTAAAAAACACTCAGGACAAGTAGTTATACATAACCTCCTTGACAACTTACTGTATTCCTGTAGGAAGTGTAGTTTTACCTCAAGAATAACTGAGCATGGAATGTACATATTTTAAACTGCTCTTGACTTGCAGTACAGGACAGTTCAACCCACTCTGTGATATTTTATTTTCTGTGACCAAACAACTGCGGCTAAACTTACCCAAACCCAACAGAAACAATGGGTATCAGTTTTCTGAGGCAGCTTCTGATAACTAATTCCTAACTGTCTCAATCCCAATGTATATTAATTCAAACCTGTAATTTAAAGGTGAAGACACACATTCTTTAACACCATTGTGGACAACATATGCAAGTAACCACTTGTGAAACCAGTAGATAATAATATAGTACAATATACATAACATAGTTATAACGTATGTATGGGTGGCCTGAGGGTGGGCATGTGATCCCTCAGTAAACTGATGACTCCACTGAATCCCGATCAAACATCAACTCAGGTAAGTCTTGTTTAATCTTCAATTCTGTGTTGTCATCTCGCTGAGGGAGCCCATGAGATTTTAAAGCAATTTGATTCACACAATGGCTACTCAAACAATTAACTTTAATATATGCATTCAGAAGAAATTAGCACATCATATTTGTAAACGCAGAGCATGTCATTTTCCTGCCTGTACAGCTTTAGCAAATTAACTTTCCTCTTCCAATTTGACATTTAGATTGTAATGCTTTGCAAAAGTATGAGCAGAGGACCAACCTGCTGTTTTCAGTATCTGTTGAACTGGCATAAATGCATTACTAGCAGCGGACACAGATGCTGCTCTACTACTGTGTGGTTTGAACACAGAAATATCTCTCATTACCTCTAGTCCATCTGTTTACTGTACTGCTACTTACAGAATGATATGGTTTTCAATAACTAATCAGTAACTTTGACCCTGCACTACTTAGAGCTGCTGTTCTAGCAATGTAATCATCTAAAGTTTTAATAACACAAATGTTACTGTCTTCTTTGTAAGTCTCAAGTTCAATAAAAAACTCAACTCAGGGTCTACTCTGTTTTAACCTTCCTAACTGGAAAACAGCCTTCCCCTCAAACCTAGTCATCATGTTCAAGTCTAACATTTGCAGAGACTGAACTCTTTGAGCACTAACTAGTGCCAATAACATAACCAGATTAAGAATAAACTATTAATGATAATCTGGTAATAATATTAACATACCAAATATAAGCATACCTAGACATTGATGGTCTACTCTGAAAAAACCCTTTCATAAATCTGACTATTAAAGGATGCACGCCTATTGTTTCATTTCCTTGTACTAAAATTAGAGAAGAAAGTGCAGATCTAGCAGTGTTAATAGCACTGTATCCTAGTCCAGATTCAAACAAAATCAGTCAAAAATTGTAACATGTGCTGTACAGAGGCCTGAATGGGATCAATACTCCATTGAGTGCAGAACACTGCCCATCTCTAAAATAAACTTTGTACTGTTTCTTCGTGGATTCTCACCATGCATCCAAGATGATTGATTGAGCTGCTTCTGGAACCCTTTGAACTTGTATAACTCTTCTGACAACGACAGGCCATTAAAACTATTTTGTGTCTCAGAGGATGCAGAATGTTTGAGTGTGGCAATGTCAACAATCTCCTTGATCTGGGTAGGATTCTGGGATAGTCTATTACCATGGTCAGAGGTCTGGAGTACCATGGTTGTGTGGGCCACACTGGAACTACCATTACTTCCTCTGCTTTGTCCACTTGAATCTTGCACTTGCTGATCATACTGAAAGGGAGGGAAAACATACAAATAAATACTTGTCCATGACATAAAAATGCATCTATATGTGATGCTTCCAGATCTGGCCTCCATGACACAAACCTGCCTTAATTGTGAATTTAACCTGGAGGCAAAAAGGGTTTCCCTAGTTTGAGAAATTCTGAAATGCATGTCTATCTAGCATCCATTCTGTCCTGTCATTGAATTCTCTAATTTCTATCAGCTATAGTGTTTAATACACCAGGTAAGTGTGTGGCAGAGAACCATATATCCTTTTTATACCCACATACAAATGTCTTAAAATCACACTGAATAGATTTAATCCCCCCCCCCCCCCATTTTAGTAATACAAGCTACTGCTGTTACATTGTCCAGCTGTAGTTGGATGTGAGTGTTGACATATCATTTACATTACGCTTTCAAGGCAAATAAGGCAGCAAGTAATTCTAATTCAGTAATATGTCTCATGTTCTTCCTCAGTCCATCTGCCCCCTGTTGTTTTTCCTTTGGGCTCTGCTCTGTTTTGGAAGCATTTTACAACATACACTGGATTAGTATGAGAAATACATTTTTGTGCTGTAAGAACATTGTCAGTCCACCAAGTTAGGTCAAGTTTCATTTCATCTGTAATACACATGTAAGCATCAAGATTTCCCTTACTGAGTTTGTGCTTTAATCTTTCTTCGTTCAAGAGTTCTATAGTAAAGCTGACCAAATTCTACACTTGGAAAACTGGACACCAAATAACCTACAAGCTGTGCTGTCTCATGAATTGTGGCTTTTGTCTTGCAGCTAAACTCTGTACATGTTTTCTGGAGGCTAACGGCTTTTCCTGTTGTTAATTTTACAGTGATAATTTTACAATCAGAATTTAATGTAAATCCCAAAAATGAAACATATAAACTAAAGAAGTGGTTAAACATTGAAAATATGCTAGACATATAACCAGTCATGTGACATATTCCACCAAATGCATTCTTTTTAATGTTTTAATTTGAGTAATTTATCCTCATATACAGCAGTGCATCGTGTATCTGACTGCTGTGGTGACACAGTAAGGGCGGATAGGGGTTTGGCAAGTAGTTTTTCTAATTGGTGCAACAGAAAGATTGACACTGGGGCGGGTTATATTCTTGGTCGTTCTGGTGCTTCATTGGTGCACTCTGTTTTCATGCTGTAGTGGGCGTGGTATGGTTCAGTTCACACGGGGTAAGTTTTTCTGACGTTTGTTGTATATTTCTAATAAAATTGCATCTCTAAACAAAGGAACAAGGCAAAGCCATGTTTGGAATTATTTTAAGGAACCGGACTAGAAAACCGTGGTATGTAAATAATTATGCCAAACAAAATTGCCGTACCACAAAAACAAGTTCAATGCGTCATCATTTGAAATGAAAACATTCAGAATTACTGTGGATGGAGTTACTGAATGCAGTGAAAAGCAAACATCCATAATAAGCAACGCTCTAGATGGCGACTGTGAATACATATAACACGATTTAATTTTTTTTTTCCCCAATATTAATTCAGAGAATGCAGAAGTGTAAATTAATTATGTACGCTTTAATTTACCAGTACATTTTTACACAAATCATTTGTTTAAAAAAAAAAAAAAAAGTCCTTGATATCAGTGTTATTTGTCAACAGAAATGGATATAAGAAAAAAAATAATAATAATTTCCCGTTTGTGGCACCGATCCCTGAACATTAGAGTTAATATAACAATGTATTGGAATCTGTGTATTTGATAGAATCTGTAACACATTCAAGCTGTGTTTGTTTTTTTTTTATTTTTATTATTGGTTTTGTTCTTTGAATATAATAAAATGTAAAAAAAAAAAAAAAAAAAGGTTTAGTTTATTAGTTGAATATTTAGTATTACATGCAGGATTGCTCTAGTGTCACCTAGAATGAGTGTGTCATTGATGGAAGACACTATATCAATCCCCTGATTTCTAAACTGGTTTAAGCATTTTAGTAAACCATCTGGTCGCACATGCCATTAGGAATACAAGTAAACTGGTACAGTTTACCTTCCCATTCAAGTCGAAGGTGTTTTCTGTGTTCTGCTGCCATTGGCACAGAATAATAGGCATATTTAAGGTCCACTGAAGCTATATTAGAAGCAAGTCTCATTAATTTGGTAGCAGATATTACAGTTTCCATTTTAAAATGGTGATATTGTGCTAATTTATTAAATTATTTTAAATTCAGTATTAGTCTGTAAGATCCATCCTTTTTGGGTCTTATAAAGATATCAGATATCACCTCTCCATCACTATGCTCTGCTGCTTGAATAATACCCTTGGACAACATACTGTTAATTTCTTTTCCAATAATTGTAATGTCATGTGAAATGTAGTTATTTTTCTAGGTAATGTGAATGTCAATTTTGTCTCTGCTATAAACTCTATATGACAATGAAAAACAATATCTAGTATATGGTGGTCTGAAGTAAGTTTTTTCCATTGACCTATAAATGGCCTTTAAATTAATTAGGCGACACAAGTTCAATGAAATCATTATCAGTGTGTAAAACTTACGTTATTTGATGCCTGCGCGTCCTGTTCCTGCGCTACTGCTTCTGACTTTTCATTTCTCCCCTTTGTTTGGGATAGTAGTTGTGCTGTGTTGTGTTGTACTGACTCATCTAACCTACAAAAAAAATGACCTGTGCCGGTTGTGTAGGAGGTTGGATAACCAAAGTCTCTCCCTCTGCCATACTTGGTATCCTCTACCGGAGACGTGGAAGGCTCGGGCCCCTCTGCCACTGCTCCCCGTCATAACCTTTTCTGCAACTTTAGTTGCCTTTTCTATGTCCTCAAGGTGCTTAGAGGTATTACCACCAAACAAATCATTGTTAATGGGCACAGATACAGAAAACAAAGGAGTGTATTCCTGCTTAAGGTCAGGTTTTATGCAGGCTGTTCGTAATTAGCATAGCCACAGTTCCGGCCTGATAAGGTTATCTAGGCTTTCCTTAAAATTGTTTGGCTGGCTATTTCTAATGTTTAACATTTTGTCAATCGTGTTGGTAAGAAGCGTAGCAGTTTTCATTAAAGCTGGCTGGCAGCGCTGACATTTTTTTCCTCATCTGGCTTTTCTATCTTAAAAACCAGTTTATTGACCATATCCTCTGTGTGTCTACAGGTTCCGAGTTTCTTTCGTTTCAATTTGTTCAGCTATATCTGAAAGCAGACTAAGCATGCTCTTGTGTAGTTATCTTACTGCATATGCAGTCTACAGCATCAGCAATTTAGTTCAGTTGTGTCAATAAGCTATAGCCCTATGCTGACTACTTTTTCTCCAGCCGAAGGCAATTCAGCGTGTTCGTCAGAATCTGGCTGCTCGTAATATTCCTGTATTTCCAAAAAGGTTGAGAACACCTGTTTTAACCAAATGGGTTTTACAGGTCTGCTGTAAATAAACATATTGTAAAAACTGGGCGAAGAAGAAAGAAAGAAGCGTAGAAGCAGGTATCTTCCAAAGCAGCAACTCTTCTATTTTGCATAAAAGGGTTAAACAGCCATGAAGAAAGTACTGTCCAAAACACTCCACGCTCAACAGCTAGCACACAGTCTGCTCTTATATAATCCCAACCCTGCAACAATTAATAACCAGAAAGAGTCCAGGCCAATCAGAAGGCTGCCAGCACCCCCTCCTCCCAGCTCCTGCCAGGTATGTCCAGCGATCACCGGGGCGCCTTGCCTGTGCTTGGCAGGGTCAGCGATAGTGCAGAGTTGCATGTAGAGTCACAGTGGGGAATAGGACTGTAAACAGGAAAACATTGTTTGTGCACGAACAGCACAGCTGCAGGGGCATGCAACCCAGTCCTTCACACAGCTCTGCAGAATGCAAACACAATAACAAAGTCCCGCCACCAGCCCCTTTGTTACAATATTAATGTGAGAAAAGAACAGTGCCCCCCTAAAAAAAACCTTAACATCAACAGTGTAAATGCAATATAAGTAAGTGATGTCCCATCAAGGTACTTTTGAAAAAGCAATGCAAAATAAGGTTCTGGTGAAGATGGTGATCACGAAGGAAGGTCACATTTTTCAAGGCTGAATTTGCCAGCTTTCTAAATTGCTTCAGCGGGTATTTCCAGTGGTGTTGCTGATGATGACACAGACCTGCAGTGTGGAGTGAGTAAATTATGACACACTCACATGCCCATAAAATACAGGTATACAGAGAACAGGAGACCTACACGTTTGGAAGATCACCCATCTCAATGTAGTTTGCATAATGCCACTGGCAATGAGCAGCACAAAGCCAGTACAGAATTTCAGTTAAATGCACAGATACAGTATATGGTAATGTTGAAACTGGCAATATAGGCCTCGTTCTGATTTAAACCGTATTAGAATTAGTTTGTTTTACTGTTAGGCATTCTGTGTGTGCATTCTTTTGTTTTTAAGTTGTTTAAAAGGCATTTCAAATTACAGTGTGAGCTTCTGGTATAGGATCTCTGGCTGTGTGGTGAAGTGGTTGGAGAAACAGACTTGTAACCAGGAGGTCCCTGGTTCAAATCCCACCTCAGCCACTGACTCATTGTATGACCCTGAGCAAGTCACTTAACCTCCTTGTGCTCCATCTTTTGGGTGAGACGTAGTTGTAAGTGACTCTGCAGCTGACACATAGTGCACACACCCTAGTCTCTGTAAATCACCTTGGATAAAGGCGTCTGCTAAATAAACAAATAATAATAATCTCTGCTGGAAAATCAAAACGTCCTTTTTATCAGCGGATTAAAGTTTGAATTGCCGTATATCATGTCATCTGAAGGAAGTCTCGTCACTTCTCGATGAAAAAGCATGTGTCCGTTCTTTAGACGTAGTGAGCAGGATTTTCAAAAAACAGTGTTATTGTATCAAACTTCTGGTATAGTAACGAGAGCTTTAGTAGCAAGTGATTTTCAAACTAAATGTGTTAATTAAATCAATCCATTATGTTTTGAAATTGAGTCGATGAGGTCGTTAATGAACACATTTCTTGTTAAAAAGCTTAATTGTCGCAGGTCACGTACGTCACTTCCTGTCTTAACAACTAGATAAGGAGAACTCGTTAATCAAAATGCATGTTAATGAGATCAAGAAAAATAAATGGAAGCATAATTCGCTGTTATGGAAACACTATAGCGTACAGGGAGACGGCTCTCCCACCAGCGAGCAGCAGCCAAATGGAATTAAAAATGGGAGTATCTATTTTGTGTATAATTTGTAAACTTCATTTAAAATTGTACATTTATTTAGAACACTTCACATATCAAATGCTCATTGACTATCTGGCATGTGGATAAAAATTTGTTTCGCTACAATTTACTATATACAACTCTTTTAATACGCATTTTGAAATCTTTTTTTGGTTAACATGAAAAAAAATACCGTAAGCCATCGATGTATATTGGTTGGAATTTATTTTCTTATGTTGACATCTAATTTTGTATGTATTTCAGCATGTATGATTGTAGGCTGTAAATAAATACGTTTGAAGTGTAATTTGTGTTTGTAGTTGTTAGTTATATGATATATGTATACCATGTGTGTAACACTTCATTAAATATTTATTAAACTTTTAAAATTACCATAGAACTCCCGGCCTAGCCCAATACACAACACACAATTTTGTTTATAAATAAACTCAACATGATTAGAAGTAGCCAACACTTACAGTATTATATGAAAATGTTCTGGGCATACAAACGTGTGAAAGTGTACATTGTACATCAAGTGTGGGGGGAGTCTGACAATATTACAAATACGTTTAGGCAAAATCCATGTCAGTGATTTCGATCACATTCCTAGTGTATATGTATATCTTCGTACGCCTGTTCTTCATTATTGTGTGGATTATCTAAGGAAACTTTATTGTAATATTTAATATGCTGTTTTATATACCAAGATTTCAATTGTATAATCAAATAAAATCTACAGTAGAGGTCAGCTGTCATACATTTGCAAAATTCAAATAGGCTACAGTTGCATTGATAATTTCTTAGTAGTAACATTACACTGGGTGTAAATAATTGTATATCATTTTAGCAATACAACAAATGTTCCATAAGGTTACAAATAGTTAAAGCGAGTGAATAAATCTCATTCATAACCACAAGTATAGAAAAGGCAAAAATATGTATCTAGGTAGTCTGTAAGAAATTAACTCTGGTCCTCTACACTCTCTCTGTATCGTCCGCCACTGTCTGTTAAATTTCTGTTTCAAGGTGAGTTATATTCTCTTTCGTTAATTAAAACCCTCCTTTTCCAAGTGCAAATTAACTCCTGATGACAATTAATACGGATTTGCTTTTAAATTCCCACACAAACAAAAGAAATAGTCACAAGAAGCACTGCTTGTTAAGATATTAACATTATTTTGTAATTCAACATAATTTCGGAAATTATTTAATAATGAATAGGCATAACGACCGCTTGAAAATGCCAAAATCAATGACGCACACCGATTTCTTGCTTAACACTGGAGTTCTCATTTACGACCTCTTGAAAATCCTGCCCACTGGGTCTTAAAAAGCATGCTGCTATGTGTGTGTTTAGTTATTTTTTTAACCACTTTAGTATCTAAAGTTGAACAGCTGTAACATTCTATACTATGGTTATCAACATGACAAACAACATTGAAGCTGTTTAGTTCACATTTGTCATGCAGCATTAAAAGAAAATGTTGTAGATTTTTAATGACCATTCTTTTTCTAACTCTTCCTCAAATGTGGGCTCTGCCTCTCAAATTTAAGCTCAAACCACACATACTTTATCACTAGTACTTGAGGGCTCTAAAGTTAAATGTGTGCTCCCTTCTAAAAAAAAAACATAATCATTTTGCAGTTTACTATTCTTTTTTCCCTTGTATTTACCATGGCTAACCATGGCTTTGGTTATGCTTTACCATATTTCTATGTAAGTTACCATGTTTGTGTGCAGTTTGCCAAGATGTCACACTTTACTGCGATTTATGATGAGGAATCTGCTGTACTTCTACAACGTAAGTTTACAATGTAGAAATTCTCTATACATTTCAATGACACCAGCCACTAATTGCACAGAGGAACATTGTGTATTTGCTTTGTTATTAATTTTGGTATCTTTGGTCGGGGTAAGAATTGTCCTGATTTGTTGTTTACATATTACAGTATGGTGAATAGGGTATACTGTATAACCAATGTCCAATATATTATGTCAAGACTGAGCAGAGAGCACAGTCCATACCAGTTGTTCCCCATGCAGCACAGGGTGGTTATGTTAATGTGTCTGAATGCTCAATGCAAACCTTTCCTGGTATAAAAGCTTCAGTGAATAATCACAAGTGTTTACCCCTGAGGGTTTGGTATTGATCCGACCTGCAGCGCTCTGTACTATCTTCTTTCCTAAAAATGTCATTACTTATTTGTGCGGTATTGATTTAAGAGCACAATCCTGAACACCTCAGAGGTGGTAGGCTTGCAGAGACCTTTCCCACTAGTTTTCTCAGCTGGACTACAACACAGCTTAGTAGGCAGTATGCTCACTAATTCATTCCAGCTCAAAAACAAAAAAGTACCCGATTTATGCTGCTTTTTGGTATTCCTAGTCCCATGTGATATTGCATGGAGAGTACACAATGCTGTACTTTTATACTATATTCCTTCTAATTTTAAGATGCCCTCGAATTTAAGCCCAAATTTACCACCCTCAATTTGAGGAAAAAATAAAACATCAAATAAATATGCATTTACAAAGATACAACCACAATTATGCTGCTGTATCATACAAAACTGACACAAAACAGTGTTTTAGATTAACCACGGAGTTCGTTTATCGTGCTGTATACTGTATAATACTTAAGATGGCGTCTGTGTCGTACACATCCCACCACTCACTTACGACATCTCACATCCTGGCAACAGCAAGCAGGACACGGCATCAGGCATGTAACCCAGCAACCACAACAGCATTGAACTGTGGTATTGCTAGGTATGTCGAAAAATATGGAGGTTTGATTAGCATTTCCTATCTGTCCCAGCTGGTACTGTTTGTTAGAAATGCTGAAATTGTAAAAGTTTCTCTTGGAATTCCTCAGGAAGCTTGGTTTGTCTTATCCGCAGTAAAAGTCACGTTGCTGCTTGTGTATTCGGGCAGATGCCTTTGTTGTCTTTTCTCGGTAGTCAGGCATGTTGTTGTTTGTGTATAGAGTCTCATACGTCTTTTGTTGGCAATGTTCATACATGCATCACTATTACTGTACTCGGATTTAAGACGCAGGCTATTTTTGGTTAAAAAAGTGCGTCTTAAATTCAAAGGAATACGGTATTTGGAAATTTGGAGGTGGAGTAAGGAGAGTTAACATGCTTTACCATGCTTTCACTATATGTTATGCTTTTACTTTTAGAAACTTTTATAAGGCCTAAAGCAGTCAATCCCACTTAATAGCTCTCCTGTTAATGGCCTCTAAATGTATTATTAACACATTGCTCCTTTTATAAGTTTAGTTAAAATATAATCACACTCCAGTTTAAAATCATTGATTTCCACTCCACTTAGATTGCATTGATATAAATGTGTAAGATTAGCAGGTTTACATGTACAGTATGTAAACACTGCATTGTGAATGTGTCCAGCTTTAATGTGTTGTACAGTGTAATAGACTTTTTATATGGAAAAGGAATATTACCAATGAAAACTATTATCAAGACAATACCTACATCCTGTACTATATATTTGAGTTCCACAGCAAAACAGGGCATTTATGTGTATTGCATATATCTGGCAAACCACTCTTCCAATTGTGATAAAGCCTTTAGAATTGTGTATGTTACAGACATATTTGTTTTGCCTGGTTATTGGTGACCTCCTGATAAGCTGTGCTTATTGTCACCAGTTGTGATAGTTGGACTGTAGCAGTGAACACTAATTATCTATAGTTATGGGTCTTGGTAACACATTCTTGAGCACATGCTGTAACAGGATGTAGGCCTAACCATACTTGTCTTTGGAAAACAAAAATGCCAAACTCAAGAAACTACAGTAAATTGATGCATGTCTACTGCATGAACAGGACTCCTACGGTTATTACAGCCATGGAGCTGAGAGGGCTTAACGAAGTGCAAATGAGCCCTTAATTAGAGGGGTGCAGCTCCAGTCACTCTGAATAATAATACTGCACTCTCTCTTCCTAATGCTCTTCAGAGTACATGATCCGCTTTATCAGTGATCTGTGTAACAAGCACCCCTTGGTTTGCCTGAGCTAAGCTCCATGCAAATTATAGGGGACTGAAATCCATTCTGTAGCTACTCCACAGTACCATCACCACCAACAACAAAAAAAACTGACACCCTACATCACTTGAGGAAGACACTATTGTAATTGTGTTTTGGAGGCACAATGTGTTCGGAGGTCAACTATTTTGCCAATATGCAGTTTGAAGTCAACTTGCATTTACATTTGTCTGCTGACACATTAACATTTCCAGCTAATTTTCAGAATATGGCTTCCGCTTGGCTTCACATTAAACAGGCTGATTTAGTGACTGAACCAACTCAACTGCCTTTTTATTACATTTATTAAAACAGACAAACTAAAAACAATTGGATAATTGAATAGTTTTATTTAATTATTTATTTATAATTATCAATTTGCTTTTTTCGTTCTTGGCAGGTTCATTAATTGTGGAAATTACAAACCATGGATGATGAGAAGAGGGCTGCATCTGAAAGAACTCTACTTGAGCCTTACAAGTATTTACTGCAACTCCCAGGTAATCTGCCTTAAGGCAAGTGCATGCAAGTCTTTTCAGGAAACGTTTTCACGCAATTATTTTATTGTGAACAAAATATCATATTACAGATAAGAGCAGTTATAAAGTACAATAAAACCAGTAGCAAGGTCATTCCCTTATATTCAACTTGAAAATTGAGGGAAGCCTTAATCTTGTAATGAGTGGTGCCCCTGTGAAAACATTTTACAGTCTGTGGGCCTCATTTACGAAAGGGAGCTAAAGTTTATGGTGCACGCTAATTGCACTTAGTGAGCACATTCAAGATTTCTGTATTTACTATTGCAATTGTATTAATTATCGCGTGCGATACTTGGCATATTATGGCGCTCACTAAATGTAGTGCTTCACACTATGGTAATCAGAATGAATATGTGATTTGTATGGTAATGCATGATGTATTTCATTGAGCGTTCATCTCAGTATAATGAGATGCGCTGTAGTCACATGGTATTTACTAAAGGACATTAATTTTAGTGTGCGGATTAAAGTGATTATTTATTAGTACGTATGGGAACCAGCCTTTAACCACTGATAGGTGCGCTATTTTTCTGGCCTGAAAACTAGTGATGTGTAGTTTGATTCTTTTTACTGACTCAATTCATTTGATTCATTCCGTTTTTTAGTGAATCAGTTCAACAGACTTGTTTGTTTGATTCACTGATTCACGAACGCGAAATAAATACACCTTGTTGAATTACTCGGTTATGAAAATTTGTCTGAATGGAAAAATCTGACAGCAAGGGCCATTTAAGTTAAGACTGTTCACTTGGATAGCCGCACCTTTAAAAAAAAAAAAAAATATATATATATATATATATATACACACACACACACACACCGTAATGCACATGAAAATGTCTGTGTAAATGTATGTAGGCCAATATACTCAAATATACTGATTTACAAAACACATTACCCCCACTGTGTGATTCCTAGTCAATAAGTATGCAGGCACAGTTTCAATCAATTAATCAACATATTACTTAATGCATTTTATAGTAGGGAAATAGGCAGATATAACTAGAACACTGACAAAAAAATTAAATATCACAAATGTAATATAAATGGAGGAAATAGAAGAGTATTTTATTTCAATGGAAATCTCAAACAGTAGGGAAAAAAAATGTATAATGCTAGCTCTTAATATTTAACTTATATTCCAAAATGTAACATTTTAAACACCACTGGAAAAAAAGATACTGACAAGCTTTGAAAATGTGAAATAGTAAACTGTACCAATATGAAATGCACCTTTTTATGACTTCTGTCTGGACACTTCTTTTCTGGCACGCTTTATGACAATGCTCATTATGTGTCCTAATTCTGCAACTTTTCTATATAATGCCTGTTGATGCAGAATCCAGTGTAAGAAAATTGGTCTGCATTTCTTTCTTTAATTTTTTCCAGCACTTTGCTAGCCAGTCCACTCTTTTGTCCAGTCATAGGTTGTAATCCCAGTTAGTTTCTACCAAGGTATTTCTGCACTTTCCATGACTTTTTGAAGTTAAAGTCCTTTCCTGTGGTTGTGTTGTTCATGGAATCCACAGCACTTAAATTTTTTCTTCTCATTTTCAGAAAAAACCTTTAGTTGAGACTCCATAGCTTCTTTCGTTTCCAGTAAACTCAAAATATGTTGCTTTGTGTAGCGTGTCATAGTGACGATATATGTTATAATCTTTCATATGCATTTAAGGAGAAAGGAAAAAGGCCTTTTTGTTTTTTTTACATCAGACAAGGAATAGATGTTAAAATTAAAAGGTAACCAGTGCAGTTTCAAAGTTTCACTTTACGTTGCCTCTGCCTGTCCCATGAAGAGTGCTCTAAGTATAAGCCACCTCCACCTTCACAATAAGCTACTGACCAAAAGGGGCTTTTGATATCACAGTGGTCACAGGTAAGTCTCTGACATTATCGTGCACATTAAATTATTACTCACAATACATGTAGTGTACACGGCACGGTATGTAAATTAGCCAAATACTGTGCACTTAAATTAATGTGTTCTCTGTTAGTAAATGGGGCAGTAAATGTAGACTCATTGCGCATGTTAGGCACTACTGTACATGCGCACTAACTCCAAATTCAGTGCCCTTTCATAAATGAGGCCCATTGTCTGCGGACGTAACAGTGAACTTGTCACTTTTGTCAGTTGTCCAAACCATGTGGGAGCTGCCATCTTGCATAGTCACACACAAGTAATCTCTCATGATTGGTCAAAATTTTTCTGGAAACATGTTTCTTAACGTAGGAGCCAAGTCTACTCCGGAAAACAGGTTTCCTTATTTCTGGAAATATGTTTCCTGTGTGCTGGGCTTAAATAATGAACAGCACAGAGTGGGCAAAGAAAAAAACTTTTTTACCAGGCTTCGGGGAGAGTGAGCCTGTACTTGGCTTTGAAGCTGTAAGCATTTCTGTATTTATTAGAATAAACTGTGGTTAGGAGGCTAGCCAAAATAGTGGCATATGAATGAAGGAAGTTGTTTACAGTGCTCTCTCGCTATAAGGCTCTCGAATTATAACGCGCCTCGGACGTAGCGCTCCTACAGCATGTCCCCCAATTCCCTATACTAGTGATTCATGCAATATTTCTGCAGCAAATACAGTACTGGTGTTGTTCAAACTGTAAACAGCTTTTCAGTCTAACTTCCGTTTCTGTCTCTCCCTTTTGATACAGTGTCTGAACTGAAGAAAAGCTGCACTGGCACTTTATAACACAGACATCTTGTTCAGCATTCGTTTTATAACTAAATAAATATTAGGCCTATTACGTGGTTGTCTTTCATAATGTATTTACATTTTTTGCTGCGAGAGGAGCTGCAGCTTTCTCCGGGAGACGGGATGCTTCAGCTTCGCTTCAGCCCCGCTCCAGCAGCCGAACCTGGGGCGAGCCCATTCCCTCTTCCCCTCACCCGACCTGCTCTCCTTCTCGCACTTGGTTTGCTTGTCTGTTGCTTCAAAACAAGCTCCCGACCGCCATTTAGCCAGGCTATTTATAGTTTAAAAACTGCTAATTAAAATGGTCCACGAGTGGGAATGTTACCTTTTAGTTTTGTGTAAAAAAATATAACGTTGATTACATTGTGCTTTATGCGTGGTTAATTCACGTTAAGTTACATCTTCATTATATGTGCATTATAGAGAGGGAGTTATTTTATTTTGTATTTTAGTCAGATGTGTGTTGTTATGTGTCCCGCGGCGCATCCCCTCCCCTTCCCCCTCCCCCGTTTATAACGCTCATATTGTGTGTCCCCCGAGACCCGCGTTATAGCGAGGGAGCACTGTATTACCAGAATTATCAGTCTGGGTCTGGGTTTACAATTGTGGTACGGACAAAAAAAGAAACGTACTACTGAGTAAGTTGCAGTAATATAATTAGGCCCACCAAGAGGGTGGGAGGATGGAGAAATTTCCCAGGGCCCAACGCCGAAGGGGCCCAACGCTCAAGGGGGCCCTGATGAAGGGGAACTTTTTTTTTTTTTTTTATATATGTATAAAATATTTTAAAACAACTAGCCCTGCACAAGACCCTTTGCGATCCCACCACCACATTAAAAAGAAAAACTACTGCAAACCGAGCTGATGTGCTTCTGTTGTGTAATGATTGTGTATCCAGGCGCTGTCAAACACTTCCTTTCACACAATGATTTGAACTTTCGCATTTCATATTTTACAGTGGCTCTCAAAAGTATTCACCCCCCTTGGACTTTTCCACATTTTATTATGTTACAACATGGAATCAAAATGGATTTAATTAAGAGTTTTTGCCACTGATCAACACAAAAAATGTCCATAATGTCAAAGTGAAAAATAAAATCTACAAATTGTTCTAAATTTAATTACAAATACAAAACAGAAAATAATTGCATACGTATTCCCCCTTGAGTCAATATTTGGTAGAGGCACCTTTGGCAGCAATTACAGCCATGAGTCTATTTTCGATAAGTCTCTACCAGCTTTACACATCTGGACACTACAATTTTTGCCCATTCTTCTTTGCAAAATTGCTCAAGCTCCATCAGGTTGGATGGGGACCTTTGGTGAACAGCAATTTTCAACTCTTTCCACATATTCTCAATTGGATTGAGGTCCAGGCTTTGACTGGGCCACTCCAGGACATTGACCTTTTTGTTTTTAAGTCACTCCAGTGTGGCTTTGGTTGTATGTTTGGGGTCATTGTCCTGCTGGAATCTTCTCCCAAGTCCCAGGTCTCTTGCAGACTTCAGCAGGTTTTCCTTCAGGATTTCTCTGTACTTTGCTGCATCCATTTTGCCCTCTATCTTCACAAGCTTTCCAGGCCCTGACGCAGAGAAGCATCCCCATAGCATGATCCTGCCACCAAACATGCTTCACGGTGGGGATGGTGTTCTCAGGATGATGTGCAGTGTTAGGCTTGCGCCAAACATAGCGCTTAGCGTTGAGGCCAAAAAGCTCTATTTTGGTCTCATCAGACCATAGAATCTTCTTCTACTTGGTCTCAGAGTCTCCCACATGCCTTCTGGCAAACTCTAGCCGAGATTTGATGTGAGTTTTTTTCAATAATGGCTTTCTTTTTGCCACTCTCCCATAAAGGCCAGTTTTGTGAAGCACCCGGGCTATTGTTGCCGTATGCACAGTGTCTCCCAGCTCATCCATGGAAGACCGTAACCCCTTTAGAGTTGCCATAGGCCTCTTGGTGGCCTCCCTTCTCGCCCGCTTTTGAGGACAGCCTGTTCTAGACAGATTCATAGTTGTGCCATATTCTCTCCATTTCTAAATAATGGACTTTACTGTGCTCCGGGAGATATTCAATGATTGGTGCTTTTGAAGAACCTTATTCCAGATTTGCTTTGAATGTTCCTTCGTCTTCATGATGTAGTTTTTGTTAGGAAATGTCCTAACCAACTGGGGGACCTCCCAGACAGGCGTATTTAACCTGAAATCATGTGTAACACCCTAATTGCACACAGGTGGACTCCATTCAACTAATTATGTGACTTCTAAAGACAATTGGTTGCACCAGAGCTTATTTAGGTGTGCCATAGCAAAGGGGGTGAACACTTATGCAATCAATTATTTTCTGTTTTATATTTGTAATTAATTTAGAACAATTTGTAGATTTTTATTTTTCACTTTGACATTATGGACTTTTTTGTGTTGATCAGCGGCAAAAACTCCTAATTAAATCCATTTTGATTCCATGTTGTAACACAATAAAATGTGGAAAAGTCCAAGGGGGGTGAATACTTTTGAGAGCCACTGTACTACACCAAAAAGTGAAAAAAAGGGCATAGCAATTTAATGTATTTTTTTAAAGACTTTTAAAAACTTTAGAAGAACCCTAAAGTTGCACAATATATACTACAGTATGAATTATTCTATTAAGATCTATAATTTACTCAAAGCAATGTGGTGCAGCAGTTTGTTAGAGAAATTTTATTGTGTAAAATAAATAAAGTACTTTCTTCAGCTGGTGGTAAACACAATTAGAGAATGATCAGTTATATTGCTTAAAATACAAATATATTTACCAATACAGGCCATTAGTTAAGAGCAGAGATGAGTGGTTTATTTTTGGCACGGGATAAATTAAATAGTGTATAGCAACACCATTAAAATGTAGTTTATGCTAAAAACTTATGTTATTTGATGTTAAGTAAGCTTCCGATTTAATGACTATTACACGTGGAGTTTGTACAAAAAAAATATTTATTCATTTACCTAAAAAAAAGTTTGAATACTGTAAATAACTTAAACATAACTACTTTGAGAAAAAGTAAACTATCCTGCTGCAGGTTTTAATTGAGATATTGAAACTTCTAGGCGTCGTTGACAGTTTCCTTCAAACCCATTACCAAAATACTGTATCGGTTGAAATGATCTTCCTCAGACACTGCTAAGATTGCAAGTATCATTGCTTGGTTTAGAAGCTTGGTTTAGACTACAGTATACAACAAGTCGGATGAATGTAGTACCATGATGGGGAGGCGGGGGGGTGCGGGGGTTGGCAGCGGACATACCAATCCTTCCCCGGGCCCCATGACGGCTCTCGGTGGCCCTGAATATAATTATCCTTTATTACTACAGTCGATAATAATTTACAGCAGCTTGTAGTAGCTGGAGGATGTATGTAAAGTTAATTGGCAACAAGGGTTGAAAACAAACTTAAAAGGTATTTTTGCAGTAATAAACAACAGACAACACAAAAAAAATTAATTGTAAACATTAAAGCAATTGTGGAACACTGTAGGCCCTATTTATAAACAGATGCAAAAGCACATTTTCAGAAATTACTCAAAACCGGCCCATCTTGCAATTACAGTAAGTTATTTCTTCTTTCTTTATACCATTACAATTGTTCCTTTCAGAAACTGTTTCTGTTACAAAGGCAAGTGCAAAGACAGTAACTGGTGGTCACGTGGTTTCAATTTGTCTTAACCCTTTAAGGACTAAGCGTTTTTCAGTGGGACCAGGGGTTTTTTTTGGCTGTATTTGACACTCTTCCTATAACAATGAACCAAAAATCTATTTTTTTTACAGTAGCATCTTGGAAGGTTTCCTTTTTGCACAACCCTCTGAGGAACATTAAAAAGTACTTCAGGAACCATAAAAACATCTCTTTTTTAACACCTAATATTTAGTATTTATTTTAATTGTATTAAAAACATAAAGTGTTTTTTTTTAATTATTATTATGTATTCCGCTTAGTGTTTTCAAAGAGATACATGTATAAAAAAATTTTATTCTAAGACCTGAGACCTTACAATATTTTTTTGAAAGTTTTGTTAAAAAATATTGATGTTTGGGCAAATTACAAAACATTGGCCCTGTCCACACTACATAACCGATCTTGAGAACCATACTCAATTTTTATTAGTATAGATCAAAGCACCCGCACTGAAGTACCGTTTTATGTTTAGCTGGGCTTAATGCGAACAAATATTATTAAAATAGTTCAGTTACAGTTACTAGTAGCGCAATGAACAGTGGAAATGAATACGATAGTATCCCACCATGCACTGTATTTTATTCTAAATTAATGTGTTGTGCCCCATATTAAGAGGTCCATATTGGTATGTTAGTAGTCTAAAAAACAAACAAACAGTTTTAGCAAGACGGTACAAAACAATCACTTTTTTCACCTTTCTCCTTTTAGGTTCCCTCTAACCATTTACAAAGGAACAGATCACTTTACTACGTCCCCTTTTTATACCCTCCCTCATGACCCCTTGGTTATCTGCTCCTCCAATCTGCGGACGCCATGCCGTTTCCCATCCGGGTCAATGAGTTTGTGTACCGTAGCTCCACCCCCTTTCTAATTGGCCAACTTCCACCTAACCCTGGGAATAAACTGTCATGCCATTTAGTCCAGGGTACTCTGTTCCCTTTACACAGCGCCCTCGCAGGTCGGGAGGGAGATCAAACACCAAGAATCATTCGATCTCTGTCACACTCACAAACTAAGTATGTCATGGAAGTCTCACTCAGGTAAACTACGTGACATGCATGGAAGGCTGTGTGGTCCAGTGGTTAAAGAAAAGGGCTTGAAACCAGGAGGTCCCCAGTTCAACTCCCACCTCAGCCACTGACTCATTGTGTGACCCTGAGCAAGTCACTTAACCTCCTTGTGCTCCGTCTTTCGGGTGAGATGTATTTGTAAGTGACTCTGCAGCTGATGCATAGTTCACACACCCTAGTCTCTGTAAGTCGCCTTGGATAAAGGCGTCTGCTAAATAAATAAATAATAATAATAATAACATTCAGTTCAAGGTCAGGTAATACAAGGCCATCCCCAAGGTTTTCAACATTCTCGCTATCAGAGTAGAACCTGTGGACTTAGTAGCACCTAATGCAACAACAGATTGTGTGTCATGGTTAATCTATAGGACGAGTCTGCTTACTATATAAGCTGTAAAAGAATCCCCTACCAAATGCAATCATAATCACTGTGTTAATCCTATAGTCAGCCAGACCTATACATGCTGGTATGCAAACTATGCAAGTGTTTGCTTTTGTATTGCTTAGAAGGTATAGATTGGTTAAACAGTTTGTAATCATTGCTACTAAAAACCACTATCAGGTGCCGTTATTGATTTATTTCTTAAGATGTTATAGCAGTATAGGTCTGTACATATGTTGCTCTCAAGTTGCAATCATTTGCAGTTCTAGCTTCTCCTATGCCCACAACTATAGCCTGGCACAGTTCCAGGTTTCCCACACTGCAAGATTTAGCAGAGCTTATTTTAGCTGCCAGGTCCTTTTGAAATGTAAAAGCTTGGATGTAGTTTATAAGTCAATCATTTAATTTGTACAGCTGACCCTTTCTCTTATGGTGTACTGCTGTCTGAGCGACTGTCATGAGGAGTGGGGCTATAAGTCAGCGTGAAATAGTTGCAGACAAAAGTATTGTCACCCTACACTTAATATAAGATAATTTAAGAAAACGTTATATGGAAGCATTTAGTGAACATTAGCCACTAATTCATATTACACAGACCAAAATGCACAATGTTTATAATAATAATTTAAAAAAGCCCTTCAGCAATTTAAAATATTTGAAATACAAAAGTATTGGCACCTTTACATTAAAAGTCTGTAAAAAGGTAACAGAAATGAAAGCCATTACACTGTATTTAAGCTGCGTTATAAAGTCAATAGCCAGACAGCAGAAAAACAGCAGATGATGGTCAATACAAAGAAGTTCACGTTTGAGAAAAGCACTTGTAGCAAACTACAACAAAGGAAATGGCTACAGAACAGTATCAATGAAATATGGAATACCAAAATCAACATTCAGAGCAACAATCAAGAAGTACCACAGAACAAATTCAACTGAAACGCTAGAAGAAGTGGATGTCCAAAAAAAAAAATTACAGAAAAAAATCAAAGATTAACAGCCAAGGACTTACAGAAAGATTTAGAAGCAGCAGGCATGGTAGTGCATGAAACTGTACTGTACAACGGATACAGAACAAAAGAGTTGTTACACGTAGACCTTGCTCCAAACCACTGTTAAAGAAAATTCATAAAACAAGAAATAAGTTGCCAGAAATATGAACAGGAATCTGACGCATTCTTCAACAAAATTCTCTGGTCTAATGAGAACTTTTCCCCAAATATGGATCACAGTATGTTTGGAGAAAAAAATGGAAAGCATTAAATGAAACAAAAACTTTGTACGTACAGTTAAACATGGAGGTGGTTCGATCATGATATGTGATGTAGCTTGAATGAATGCAGCCATGTATCAAAACATTCTACAAAGTAGAATGACACCATCTGTTTGTAGGCTGATTGGCAGACAGCTTATCTTCCAACACGACAGACCCAAAGCATACAGCTAAGTCAACTCTGGAATTCTTGAAAAAAACTAAGGGAAAAGTTCTGGAATGGCCTTTGTAATCACCAGATCTCAATCCAATAGAAATGCTTTGGACTGATCTGAAAAAAGCTGCAGCCAAGCATTGTGTATCCAGTCTGTCTGAGCTCAAGGAAGTATGCAAAACAGAATGGGCCCAGCTTTCAAAAACAAGATGTAACATACTGCTTATGAAAGCAAAAAGAGGACACACAAAATACTAAAGCAGGGGTGCCAATACTTTTGTCATGAACAAATACTTTAAATGAATTAAGTTTGTTTGTTTTTTCATAAAGATCATTTGTTAAATGACTAGAAATGATGTATTTTGCTTTTTGTTTTATTAAAAAGTGGGTAAAGTTTACTAAAAGCTTGTCCTTAATCTGTAACCTTGAATTATGGTATAATAAGCGAATGCCAATACTTTTGTCTGCGAGTGTATATTCACCTATTTTAAACCAAGTATTTTATATATTTTTTTGTTTGAGTCCATTTTTTAATCCGTGTAATGTTATTAAAATAAATGTATTTATTTCCAATTAGGGAAACAAGTGAGGACCAAACTTTCACAAGCCTTCAACCACTGGCTGAAAGTCCCAGAAGATAAACTACAGGTAGGATTGGTACAGTTTTTAAATTACCAGATTATAATTCAGTCCAATTGGGTGAACTTGTCTCCCGGTTGTCTCCAAGGCAATTCAACTTCTTAGCACTATCAGTAGAATGTTAAATGGGGGTTTAGTCATAGGCGGTGGAAGGCCGGGGCTAATGCCCCCAAATGTACAGTAACTATTTTTTTAAAAATCGCTACCGGTTCCTGTATTCGTTTTAGCCTCTCCTGGTCTGCTTTGAGCTGTAAGGGTGGCCTGCTGTGTGTATTGGCAGACCGCTTGCCTCTTAAAGGGGTTCAAGAGGAGGTCAGGGAGTGGTGTGGGAAATGCTATGAGACAATGTTGTGACACAGAAACTGCTGCAGCTAAGTAAGAGAGGCACACCCACTTTGGTTTTCAATCTTTAAGGCAATTTGGTGAGGTGCTAGAAGTGAAAGAAATCTGGGTTAAGCGTGTGATACTGTAGCTTTAGGGGTGACGGATTATGTGTATAATGATCAAAATGTGATGGTCCACAAATGTTTTGTACAAATTTGTTTTAAAACAAAAGTTGTAACCAATACATTGGTCTGCTACTTGGCCATGAGATGAATACGTTTATACGTTTTGATTCTGTAACTATCCCAGAAAAAAATGCTTCTGAAATGACTCCTCATTGCAGATTGTGGAGCCTGTATGTGAAGCTGCCAGGTACTGAAGCCTGTGCAGCACTCATATGCTCCCCTACCTCACTTCCTTGCAATCTGCACTGACGGGTCTTTTACATTATTGTTGGAATAAATAAAACATTTAATGTTAGGGAAATGTAGACAGTATTCCTTTAAGACCTGGGGTGGTGGTTGTCCTAGAATCCTGTTCTCCATCATTTGGTTCCTCTGCTCGCCATGTTTCACAACCATTTAATAATAATAACACTGCATTTCATTTCAACTATTACCAAGATTGCTGGAAGTAAATTACATGTATACATTTCCTTACCCTCAAGGGCCAAAGTTATTGATTCAATGGTAATTACGGATGAAACAAGTTACTTGTTTTTTGCTTTCAAGAAATATATTTATATTTATTTGTGACCAATATACCAATTATTATTCTTTTTATTTATTTTTTATTAAACCACAGTGAAATACCTTGAGTGAAGTCATTTAAGGCAGTGTTGTTTATGCTTGAAGAGAGACACCAGATGCTTTTTTTAAACTTTGTAACGCAGGGTCATTTTAAGATTTTATCATTTGAACCACCACGTTTACACTTGAGCACAGACATAAACTGGCTTTGGCCCCTGTGATCAAGTGGCTTGCAGTGGTGACGTCACGGACCAGAAACACGGACTCAGGAAGTAGGGGGTAAGGCTGAAACACTACAGTGTTCAGCCTTTTATTAAATAATAACAAAAACAAAGAAAGAGATTTAAACAAAACAAACACCACAAAACAAAAAAGGCGCGTTGGCCAAACAAACAGAAACTAACTAACTAAGTATCGTACTGGTTTTTAGCCAGCACGTATATAGCAATTGTTAACTCTCGTTGTTCTCCTACAGACTTACGTTTCTTCTCTGACACTCTCCTCAGTGCGGACAGCTGCTGGTTCTTATATTCTGGCCGAGGGGTTAACTAGCTGTTAATTATCTTATTACCCCTCGGTATTACCCCCCAGTCTGCACGAGTTTAATAAGGATGCGTGACTGTCAGCTAGTTAAATAATCAGTAGCTGATCAGTCACGCATCCTCAGGGGGTTTTTAAATTATAAAAACAATAACAAATACGCGGCGCTTTGACCTGCGCCGCAAAACAAAAATAAAATAATAATAATATATATATATATATATATATATATATATATATATATATATATATATATATATATATATATATATAGGGCGGACACTCCGCCACAGCCCCGTGATGCATGCGCGATAGCCCTGAACTGAAGTGCGTTGCTTGATGTCATCATATTGACCACCCCATGCATGAAGACATTTCCCCTCCCCAAAACACAGATGTGTTTAAATAAGGAGTCTCCAACCCTGGTCCTTGAGAGCCCCAATCCTATCCATCATATTTCTTTCTTTGGTACCCAGTGAAGTATTATCTTACATTTTTACTCCCTTACCTACAAAGCTGTCCATGCCTCTGGTCCTGAGCTACTGTACTCATCCCCCTCTGTTCCAGTCTTTACACTGAAATCAGCCGACACCGGTCTCCAAGTTTTCAGTATGAAACGTGACACACTGTCAAAATGAAAACATTACAAAGTTAGTATTAACACAATCCTGGCAGCGTTGATGCACAGACCTGATCAGCCTCTGCCGTGGGATGTTCCTCCACTCTTCCTGTGCAGCTGCAGCCAACTGGCGAAGGTTGGCTTGTTGCGGTTGTCTCCTGTGGATGGCACTGCCGATTTGGTCCCACAGATGTTCTATTGGACTCCGGTCAGGAGAAAAAGCTGGCCACGGCAAGACCTCAACATTGTTTTCTTGAAGTCATGCAATTGTAATCCTAGCACTCTGTGGTCTTGCATTGTCTTGCTAGAAAATCGACACTTCCGGATTGGCTTGCAGGAACGGAAAAACTGTTGCCTCCAGGAATTCGTCAATGTATCACTGAGCAGTAAGGTTGCCCTCAATCTGCACCAAAGACGTTCTTGTGTTTTAAGGAGATTCCTCCCCACACATCACACTTCCAGCATCCCACCGGTTGGCTTGAACAACGCAACAGTCAGCATAACGCTCACCACGATGTCTCCACACACGTTGCTACGGCTACACAGGCGGGCGCTGAGCAAAAGCTTGCTTTGTTTACATCGAGGAGGAGAGCGTCCGCTGCGCAGGATAGCTACTACAGGACCCTTCAACTGCTAGTCAGTCATGTTGCTGTTTGTCTACTCAGGCTGCCACATCTTTTGTTGGCGATTTTAATACGCATCACTATACTGTACTCAAATTTAAGACGAGGCCATTTTGAGAAGAAAAAATTGGTTTAAAAAGTGCGTCTTAACTTCGAAGGAAGACACTAATTTTAGATACTTAATAGACATGCCCCACATAGCCTGTCTTATCCTCTTCCCATGTCCTTGTTGGTCAGCTCTTGGTAATACTACCTCCATGACTGAAATCATAAAGAGACAGAACTTTGGGTTTTTTAGAACCTTTTCTTCCCTATGTAATGCTCCTGATCTCTGTGGGATAATGTCCCTGACATTTTTAAAATCCAGTTTAACCCTTGTTGAGGACTGCTTGAAAGTAATGAAACTTAAGTTCTTAACCGATCATTTTTTTAAAATAATTGATTGCTGCTTTCAAAAGCATAACTTTCTATAAAATATATGTTAATATTGTTTGTTATACTTATGTTATCATTGAAGGGACCATATCCTGGTCATTTTTAAATAAATCAAATAAATCTTGCACCTTCAATACGGTGGATTCCTGCACATTCATCTGGTAAGTTGAAATTCAAATGCCAAATATGGGAACTGTTTATTGTGGCTGATCAGATCTCTTGCATTAGGTATTCAGAAACTCAAACTGCTTTTGGAGGCTTTATGCCAGCAGGAAAGAGACTGGGAAGCATAACATTGCAATGTGGAATTTATTTCCAAGCACAGTGAACTGCTTTTATAAAGTGTGTTTGCATTTTTTGTGGGCAGCTCCGGCTTTTACAGCGGTACAGTACTGAAAAAGTGCATCAGAGCAGGCAGGATCCCTGCCTTTTTACAAAGGACTTGCCTTGAAAGCTAAATATTTCAGGTTGTGCACTGCATATTTAATGCCAAAAACATGTCATGGTAATGTAGTGCATTTATATTATTATGATATCTCTGTAAATGACACACTGCCAAACAAGCTGAAGCTCCTTCATTGCCCTTTTAATAACTGCTTGGAATTAACATCCAGTTAACAGTTTAAAGGAACAGTGTTGTGTTGTGCATGTCCACTGAAGCAAGAACTGAATAATTACTCTTCATTAGACTGTCAGTATTTCTATACCTCCTTATGTAAAGTTCTTCTGTTATATCACTACTGCGGGAGGTGGGAAAAGGTTTTGGACAGCTACATTATTACACTTCTAGGCATCAGGTGTTTATACAGTATGAAATGCTTCCCCATTCCAGGACCAATTTTTAAGGTCAACAAATTGTGTTGTAACTTAGATGTGCCTTTGTTTTAACATCTTATAAGATCACAACTTCCCAAGCAGATCGAAACAGCACCCAAAATGACCAGAAAAAAAGGCTTGAGTATGTTATAAGTGGATACTATAATGATATAATATCTGGGGAATGTACTGTAAATTACCAGGTCTGCTTTCAAGAATATCAAACATGCAGGAATGTAGCATCCAGACACCATAATTTTTAGTTTTTACATTTTAACATGATGGATACTGTAGCTATAAGCTATTTGGATATTAGATACATCCTAATGCACTAGAACCTTGCTTCATCTGGTGGTGTTAAACACATGTTATTTAGATTGAACCATCACTGCTACTGTGCTCTCTGAACATTGTGTCTATCGCCTCCCTCCATGATCTGTCAAGCTGTAGATGATTCCTATATAGCCTTAGGCTTGCAGACCCTCTCTACTGTCCTGCCTTCCCTCTTTTATAGTACATTTGCATTACACATCATTGTGTGGGATGACTCAGCCAATCTGTATAAACTGAGTAATCTTCATGTCAAAGCCATGCCCAGCACTTGACTTACCCTTGGAGTGTGTGCATATTCTTTCACTTCCGTTCTGTATCATAGAAGAAGAAAACCTCACTTCATAGAAACCACAAAGAAGATACTGTGAGGCGTTTTTAATGCAATACAGAGCTCCATTAAACAGTGTCCAAAAGATTAATTTACCTTGGTGGAAAACTCTTGAACGGTGCGTATATTTATACAACCAGTTTAAACACACACGCGTGATAAAAGGTTGTTAGAAGTACTCTTGAAATGTCAAAGTCAGATGCATACAGTAAATAGTAGGCAAAGTACTAAGTTTCACTGAAACTGATGGACCCAGTTTTTTTTGTATGTGAAAAAATGTAACATTTCAAATGAATACAAAAGTTAAATATATATTCAACTTAAGTATATTTTTTAATTACAAAAAGTGAAAGCACCTATGTAATGTACACAACAGATGTATTGTTCAAAGTAGAAGTACAGTAAAGCCTTAATGCATTTTTATTCTATGCATGTGAATGTTCCAAAGCATATTTCAGTGGCCAGTTCCTGAGCAGAAAAAAACATGCTGAACAGTAGAAACCAATTAAGAGTTTCATCTGCTTCAATAGGCAAATTGAATCGGAACATTACAGCTCAGCTAGCAACTTGGCATTTGTGCTGAGAAGGTTCAGTTATAAGAAATCTGTAGGATAAACATGGTTGTTGTGCTGGTACCTGGAAGTAAGAAAAGTTCATTCTTTATTATACAATTATAACCAGTCAGAAACTTCAGACACATGTTGCTTTAAGGTTCCTTTTGAGCTGTTGACATGTACTGTACCCATAATGATGCTGGAGGATTATTTTTCCTTCTTGTGATACGGCTTCATACCTGATTAGTTGTTATGGGGCTAACTGGTTTACACACAAACTCTTAAGACACGAACCTTTATTGCAGGTTATAAAAAAAAGTGTACTGTAAAGTATCCTATGGCGTTTTACTCCATTGTTATCTGTTGATTTGTTAATTGTGAACTTTGTAATTAAAAAAATTAATTGTTAACGTTATTATAAAACTACAGCAAACCAAGTCTTTTCTGTGCATTTCTGTCTACATGTATGGTGTCCTTAAAACAGAATGGATGGCACTTTGGTTTTTAGTGTTTTGCAGATACAAATTCAGTTTGCAAAGGTGCCATTAAAAAACTGTGTGGTGCTACAGTATATGCATCTATTGTTTTAAAACCAGATCCATTATTACCCTGTTTTGGAAATACTTGCTAGCAGAAAGCTGTATCTTGTATAATTGTGGAAATACTGAAGTAATGTACCAGCCATTTCCTATATGTATAGCTGTGAGCTATTTCAAGTTCACATGCAATTGGTTGTGCAACTAATCATAATCTAGTTGCTTGCATGTAGATGTAGACCCAGCTTTAGGGGTCTACATCTACAGGTCCTTTTTTTTTTTTTTTTTTTGAATCCTATGCATTGTACTGCTTTTTGGTTATGGTTCAACATGCTGTGTTATCAGAATTTTTGTATATGCTTTTGGTACATTTAAATGATTTATGTTCTGGCTTTCAGAAATTGTACAATCATCGTTATTTGTTTATTTAGCAGATGCCTTTATCCAAGGCGACTTACAGAGACTAGGTTGTGTGAACTATGCATCAGCTGCAGAATCACTTACAACTACGTCTCACCCAAAAGACGGAGCACAAGGAGGTTAAGTGACTTGCTCAGGTCACACAATGAGTCGGTGGCTGAGGTGGGATTTGAACCAGGGACCTCCTGGTTACAAGCCCTTTTCTTTAACCACTGGACCACACAGCCTCCTTATACTATCTTACCCCCATACATCCATAGCAAGTACTTTATTTTGTTAGGCCTCCAGTTCTTGTAGGCTTTTATGCATAACATATCAGCAATAGGTTGCTTTAACTCCTTCCCTGCCTTGCTGGCAGGGAACCTTGTGCTCCAAGCCTTCCCATTCGATTCTAGCATTCAGTGGGGAACCAATTTACTTCAATTTTAAAAAGTGAATACTGGTTGAGCAGTCATATTTTACAGTAATGTTACATCGTCTGCTTGTTGGAGCATTCGATTGAGTTTGAACTACAACACATGAATTAATTTAAGAACCAGGTTTGTTTTGAGGAAAACAGAGAACTCAACTGGCTACTTCTTTTTTGCTGCTTTATTCATTTCCATTGTTACTGGATTTTGTTAGATTGATACTGCGTTTTAAATGTATTTCTACTATGTAGTGCGTCTCAAGCTTATTTCCCAGTTCTGGGACTGTAGAAGGTAGGAAAGAAGTATGCTGACGTACAGTATTAGGGGGTCGGGTTTGAATTACGACACAGCCCTTGGAATGGCTATAGCTTCTGTGCAATGGGAGTTTTACAGTAGAGTATTACCATTCCTGTTATATGTGCTTTGTGTCCCTGTTCAGGTCAAAGCGTGGGTGGGGAAACCTGCAGCTATTATAAACAATTTCTTTGTATCATTTTAACAGTTACATCTGAATTTCATATGGCTAAAAGCATATGGTATGGGATTCTAATTTATATTTAAATAAAATTCCAGGTAATCTTTCATAGTCATTTTGTTTTTCTTAGGCTCCTAAAAGCAGTGGTTGCTGGAAACCAATTTCCTTTTGAATCAGAGCTGACTATCGAAACGTCCTGCATGGCTTACACTGTAAAGGGGATTTGACAGGCTGTGCTGCCAAGGAAGGCCAGAAGTAGAAAGGCAGTGGTGAATGAGATTGTAATCTAATTTAGTTCAGTAAGGTAATTGTACAGTACAGAGACTGGAGTGATGAGTATTGGAAGGTCAATGAAGGGAAAATCCTTGCTGCTTTTTGCTTTTCATTTGTGTTCTATTTTCTTTTCGGTATTGTGTTGTTTTTGACATTACCATTTTAAACAGCGCAACCACCCCTCCAATTTAGGTCTTTTAAATCAAGAATGGAAAAAAACAAAAGGATTGTAACTCGAAATCTATAAAAAAAATTAACAAGACTGCATCCGAAGACTGAGCTCCAGGCAGTACAAAAACATTGCGTGGCCACTGCCCTGCATTCATCTGAATCCAAAGGCTAAACAAGGATGGCATGTTAGCTGTTTAAGGTCCAAAAATGCAACTATGTTGTACCAAAATTGGAAAATATTAATACATAGAACAGGCAAACAGCTTATTGAACTCTGAGAAAGAAAGTCAACAGGTTGAATCTGCTCATCTTTATCTGTTGATGTTTAACTGTACTGTGTAGCCTTCTGGTGGGTGTGGAACAAGAGCTTATAGGGCCATTTACCATTGTCACATTTATTTTGCATTCCTTTCAAATGAAGTGTTTCAATCAGATTACAACTAAATAATTGTTATTGTGCCACTGGTTGTTTTTATTGAGTCAAAATGGGCTTTGTGGGCTGCACAGTGCTTTGTCACGCCATGGAGACCAGAGGGCTTTTCATATACCTCCATCTATCAATTTTTTTTTTTTTTTTTTTTTTGGTTAAAAGACTTTTAAATTCGTTATAATCTCAAATGCAAATCTACTGTTCCAGTAAATGAATAAAACATGGTAATGAAAGTACCGGCAGTACTTGTTTGGTTCAACTTTTGCAGTTTATGGATTAACAACAAACAGCTGCTACCATGGTACATATTTTATTTTTAGCTATAACCCTTCCAGGGAATCATAAAAGTTCCTGAAATGCTTGTAACTGATGGACCTGCTTTAAATATGTATGCTGTCAGAGTTATTGTTTTGAAGTTTTTTTGTGTATAAAAAAAAACAAAAAAACATTTGAAATGAATACAAAAGTTTAATTATATATTCAACCTAAGTATATATTTTTAATTAAAGTGAAAGCAACTATGTAATGTACACAACAGATGTATTATTCAATGTAAAAGTACAGTAAATCCTGAACACATTTTATTCTATGCATGTGGATGTTCCAAAGCCTATTACAGTGGCCAGTTCCTGAGCAGAAAAAAACGTCACAAACAGTAGAAACCAATTAGAGTTTCATCTGTTTCAATAGGCAAATTGAATCGGAACATTACAGCTCAGCTAGCAACTTGGCATTCCTGCTGAGAAGGTTCAGTTATAAGAAATCTGTAGGATAAACCGAAAATGTGGTTTTGTGGGATAACGCAAATATAATCAATTTGTAGGTTATGTCTTTCGTTGCTTATTTATTATTTTTGGAGCCGTCATTATCCTCCTGTAACGTATTATAAACTGTTCAACCTTTTCTTATTTTCAGAATAGTAGGGGTGATGCATTATCATTCCTCTGCAGAGCAAGGACAACCCAATTTCACCCAGCCAGTATTTGGTGATCAGATGTTAAGAAGGAAGGATCTGTGCTGTAGTAATGCTAGAAATAGTTCTTAGCAGCCTTTGTTTTTCTCTTTCTCCTTCATGACCTTGTTTTCTGACAGAACTCCAGGCATACAATGAGTTTGCAAACCCCCTTTTTTTTTTTTTTACTTGTCCGTATGCAGCTGGGATCTGTGCTGTTGGCCTTGCTTTGTCCCAGTTTTTATCAGTTCGGTGTAACAAATCAGGCTAAACGATTGAACCAGTTAGGAGGCATGTAAGCACCTGCCTCAGTCAAGACAGACAGCCCATGGCCAGATCAGGAGTGGTGAAAAAAGGATTACATGCATAAATAGGTTATTTTGTTGTTTTGCAAATGAAAACTCCTCTTTTTGTTTGTGGAAGAAAAAAAAAAATTCAACCGTCTAACACAATGTTATTGACAGGCCAATAAACGGAGAAATATGAAGTCGCTAAAATGTTTTCTGTTATAAATTGTTTTTTAATAGCAAGAACAAGTCATTTAATTTAATTTAATTTAATGATGCAGTAAGTATTAGAATGTGGTATTATTACAGGTCCTACACATATTTGTTTTGTTTTTGTTGAGGTTGGACAGGAGTGTTTCAGCAGACTGGATATGAATAATAAGATCAGTTGCAGGTCAGCCACACTTGTGTTGTGGAAAGGCTGCTCTTTATCACGGTGACCGAGCAATCACTGTGGTAAAGATAAAACAAATAAACGGCACCTCTATTGGCCCTGAGCCCAGCATAATGTACTCTTCAGATTGCTGTTTTATAGAACGAAGGTTGTAACCTTATTTGTAGGACCGAACCTCCTACAAAACCCTAGCCCTTATGTGTCTTTGCTGATAGGGTTCCACCTTTTTCAGCCACTAACATCACTTCCTGATGCACCTGGTTGTCCCATTTAGCCCCATCACCCCCCTGCTTGAGGGGCATATTTTATGAAAGAATTTTATTTGTTGTTTTTTAGTGAGTCAATGAATTGCCTTGAAAATGGTATGTCTTGAGAGCTGTTATAAATATCATCAAGCCACAGGCTGGCTTCAGAAGACAGAAATACATCTCCTTTGAGATTCACACTTGCTGCAATACTCTGTATTTAACCTGAAAACCACAGCAGAAGTGCATGTACTGTAAGTGTGCAGTTTTTGTCGAACTAAGCAACAACACAGATTGGTGTGGGCAGCACTTTTTACTGTATTGTTTCTCTTGAATGTCAAATAATAACATCCAGGAAGACTGCATTGCATTGCTGTCATAATGGTTGATCTTTTGTAGTCTGTAGTCACCCAGGCATATGTGCATTTCTAAATCTACCAATGCAGTGCAATGAAATAAATCTACATTGATGTTCCCAAGCTAAAAGCTGGAATAACTGGATACAGAGCTGGAACTAGCTGTGTGATTTTATTAATGAAGAGAGGTTCTACTGGAGATTCTGGTGCTTTGCCTTCAAGACACAGCCCTTCACATCAAACGGTATTTCTTAGGAGCCTGTGATTGACGTTGTGTTTCCATATTTCAGTTCACCAGATGTCAAGGGAGGGTGGGGTTGTCATCTTTCTCTTTTAATAATAAAACAACCAGACCCTGGTTCACTCTGCAATGGTTAGGTGAATTCTGCTACCTATAATATTATATGATGAGTGATTTGTGATGTCAAGTGTTCAGAGAACATGTCCTATTCTACACATTATGAAATATCTTTTTGCCACAACCGATGGAACTTCAGGATCAGAGTCACTTCTTTCCATCCCTTATTTCTCTTCATCCACAGCTGACTACTATCATCCTCAGACACCTCCCTGCAACATAACCCCCAATACCTGAGGAAATTTTAAAGAATTGGCTTTTATTTTCTGGGGGGGGGGGGACTATTTAAAACTTTTTCTACACCATTTGAACCACCTAATTTACCAAGTCTTTAGAATCCATTATATTGTTGTGCTGAAGTTTTTGTTGGTTTCTATTTTTAATTTGATATTTTCAATGCCATGCTATACTGTAGATTTAATAAGTTAAAACTGTTGCTTCCTTCTACCTAATCACTGCCCATGCTGCAGATCAGAATGGTCAAATTGCAGCATATTCTTTATAAAACACATGGACTATTAATTTACAGCATTGTATCTGCACCTTATCTGCTTTTATTGTCCAGTATAGATTAGGGCTGTAAAGTGCTTGATTGTTCATGTTGAATACCGTTCTAACTAAAGGTTTTCTAAGCATTTCCCCTTCTCCATTCCATCCTCAGATCATCATCGAGGTGACGGAGATGCTGCACAATGCAAGTCTGCTAATCGACGACATCGAAGATAACTCCAAACTGAGGCGGGGCTTCCCGGTGACTCACAGCATCTATGGCATCCCCTCGGTCATCAACTCTGCCAACTACGTCTACTTCCTGGGGCTGGAGAAGGTGCTGACTCTGCAGCACCCGCAGGCTGTGCATGTCTTCACCAGACAGCTGCTGGAGCTCCACCGTGGCCAGGGCCTGGATATCCATTGGCGGGACACCTACACCTGTCCCACGGAGCAGGAGTACCGCAACATGGTTCTACAGAAGACTGGTGGGCTCTTCGGGCTGGCTGTGGGGCTCATGCAGCTTTTTTCCAGCTACTGTCAGGACTTGAAGCCCCTGCTAGACACCCTGGGCCTTTTCTTCCAGATTCGGGATGACTACGCCAACCTGAGCTCCAAAGAGTATAGCGAGAACAAGAGCTTCTGCGAGGACCTGACCGAGGGCAAGTTCTCCTTCCCCACCATCCACGCCATCTGGACGTGCCCCGAGAGCACTCAGGTACAAAACATCCTGAGGCAGCGTACAGAGAACGTGGACATCAAACAGTACTGTGTGGACTACCTGGAGAAGGTGGGTTCCTTCGCTTACACCCGGCAGACCCTGCATGACCTGGAGGCTGAATCCTACAGGTTGATCGAAGACCTGGGGGGCAACCATGAGCTGGAGAGCCTAATGCAGCAGCTAAGCAAAATGTTCAAAGAAAATTAACCTTTTCCCCTATATCCCTCCCTTCTGTAGATTATCAACCCAAAGCAGCCAGCCAAGAATTTTGAGGGGAAGGGGGACTTTATTGAATAGCATAATGAAGAAGGTTTTCACAATAAAGCTGCATTTTATTCAAACTGTGTAGCCAAAATGTTTTTTGTATTAAGAATGAACCTCCTTTTGCATATTTAATTGCACCTTTTTAGTTGATTGGTAAAATAACATAAAAAAATAACCATTTAATATAACAATAGACAGACCTTTTAGGAAATTCATACCAAAATTCTTGGATCTACCAAAACAGAAAACAAATAGCTTACCTTTCTAAAAAAAACAATTAAAAGTAAAAAATGAATGGGTTAAAAAATAATAGAACAAAGTGACTACAGCCAGTAGAAAATTATACCAGTACAAAAAGACCTGCCAGTAATTTACCGTCAGTGATGAAGCAAGAGACGTGTTATATATATATATATATATATATATATATATATATAATATTGTATTGGCCTTAAGTTTATAGTTATAATTTGTGTGCAGCTAAATCAGTTGCCTTAATGCCAGTACAAATCTGTCATATTAGGTATTTTTGTAATTTTTGGAAAACACTGGTGATCAGCCATGCTCAGTTAACATATACAAGTCATGTTGAGTACAATACATTTATACTTCATTACTGAAACACAAGGAAAGAGACATCCATAATTAATCCATATGTATTTATTAACTGGTCAAAAAGGAGTTCACAATAATGACCGACAGAGATTAAAATTAATGTCTCATGTTTAAATGAAAGGCCCTGTTTATCAATTCCTGGAAAGGATTTTTGAATTTTCCTACTTTAAGTTGTCCAAATACACCCTACACATTTATTTTAAATAACTTTTGTGTTTTATTGTCATAAGATCTTTAAATAATCATAATAAATGTGCAAGTATGAAGATTGCACAGGTCACCATTTTCACAAATACTTGTTCTACTGAGATAGATAGCGACTTTGTCATCAGGATCTGGGCCTGTTCTTATTTCTGCAAGCCAAGTGTGTCATATATTGCTGATGTATTAGAGGCCAACGAATTGGTACACCAGTTGAAGGACTGTATAGCCACTTACTATGACACCAGTGCTACTTTGTATGAAATAGAGCAGTCGAGGCAAAGCAGCCAAGACATAATTTTCCAAGAAAAGGGGTCGAGTGCTGCCCTCTTGTGTTTTAATGTAAAAAAAAAAAAATTGAATTTAACTCCGTCAATACAACTGTATTTGTTTTGCCCAACAATGATTTTAATGTGTTTGTTAAATGTGTCCAATTTTAACTTGATTAAAAAAAAAAAAAGTTATTTTGTATTGTGTGTAATTTATTACTAAGTGATGTGAATTTACTGAACAATTAAACACACTGAATTATGCATATAACCGGATGTTTGATTTGATACACAAATTGAGCATTGTTCACATTCCAGTTTGTTGAATTCCTCCATTTACTGTAAACTGCTGTTCCTGCGCAGTTGAGGGTTATAAATGTTGTCTATGAGCTCTGTCCAACAGCTCGCAAAGCAAAGCAAACATTAGGATTGCCTTAACAGAAATAATGATTTAAACTAGTGCTAAACATATACAGGGCAGTGCGCCTTTTAAATGACCCATGTATGTACATTTTGTAGATTTAAATATTCCAAAAATGTTAACTGAGTTTTCAGGAATTGGGAGAATTTTAATGTGACATCATTTTTATCAGATACAAACTATTCGATTTAAAGAAGTTTGTTGGCTGTGTCCTATTAATATCAAGGTCTGCTCTCTCTCTTATATCCATCGTATAGGGTACTGTTCAATACACTAACTAATTAAACCAAGGTATAGTGCCTCCACAGCAGGGGGTCCAAGGATACATACTTAAAAATAGTGCTCATTAGCTACAAATGAAACTTCACCAAAATGTACTTAATACTTTCTTGGTTAAACTAGCAACAAGAATCAATCAAAACTAAAATAATTTAAAAAAAAAAAAAAGCCATAAACCTAGCCAACAAACAAAGCATTCCAAAAGAAAAAAGGGTTTATCTATTTAATGTACCGGTAACTTGTTTAGTTTACGTGTGTTAGAGCCCTAAGCTCTCTATACATCATCTTGATACTGTCCCACACATCCTAAAATTAGTCGAGCTTTGTCGGGGGGAGGAAGTCTCATCAAATGTAGCACTGTAAGTCTTGAACCAAGGTGAAAAAAGACTAAAATTCCACTCTATTTGTATTGAAAATCTTAAAGTTGACACAAACAGCATTCCTCTTCTTACTGTAACAGGTTATGCAGTCCTCATCCAGTGTTGAATCTGAATCATAACAGATTAACTAAATCATTCAGGCTATGCAGTTAATACAGAAAATCATTATCTAAACCGTTCCCTCAAACTCAAAAAGAAAAAAAAAAGGTTGGTAAATAAAAAAACAAAATGAAAAACAAACTTGCTTCCCTCAGAGATTTTTGGTTTGTTCTCCAAACCAGCTCTCTTAATTGCCCCAACAGCCCATCTCTCCCACCTGCAGCACCTAACACCTCTTCTATTTTCTTAATTGGCCAATTGGCAAAATGTAAGATTAAAATTAGACTGTGGTAGGACAGCATCACGGTCCAAGCTGTTACCGACAGGAAAGCGACTCAGAATCAAAAAGCAGTAATTTAAGTGTGTATGTGCACGTTTATTAAACAAAGATGAAAGAAAAAGGCACAAGGGCCAAAATAAACAGTTTAAACAAAACAACTCAGCACAAACACTTGTCAGGCTAGGTATTCACCTTAACTGACCAGTACAGCACTGCACAAACACTCACTTGGCCATTCCCCAAATTAGCACACAATTGCCTAATTTGGGAATGGCCACACCTGTGATTGCTGGCAGGGTCAGATTAACCCCATCCCTGCCAACCTTACATTCCCCCACAAACTATTTACATGCTTTCGCACTGCCACATTGATTTATTCTAATCTTAGGCTGTAGCTATGCTAAATAGCTATTGCGAGATCTCAGGACGCTGCCACGTTTCTCTTTAAACTTGTTTTTGCTAATTGTTTTTAACTTCAAATTTCCTCATAGCCATTGTTTAATCGCAATATGGCTTGAAGCTTGTGTGTTATTGTGGGATATACCCACTTCTCGGGTGGTTGAAGGAACTTTGCCTGGAGCCACACAACATAACCAAGGTGTGGCTGTATCGCTCAAAGACACACACCTTTTTGTGCTATTTTGCTTTATCATACACTTGTTACCTACTATAGATGCTACAAATATTTTTGGTACTGTGTAATTATGAGGACCCTCTGAATGTGCCTGCACTGGTGTTAGGAATGTTCCAGATTGAACATTGCCATTTCACATTGCTGTGTACATCTACAGAGCCAATTTAGAGTAGTATATTTAACCCCACTCTGGCACTAGTCCTGAATATTTTGGTTGTTCCCATATTTGTAGGCCATTTGCAGTGCCTGCTCAAATGCAATTTCACCCTCAATAAGTTTTCCATTCCTGCATCGGATGGACCACCTTGTTGGTTTCACCCACCCCACACCTGAAATTTAGCCATGGATAGCCAGCCCTCCCAATTCCCTTGCTTTGGACAGAATGGGGTTCATGTGCTACTCCACTATGACACTATGGGCCCTATTTAGCAAATATGTGCTCAGCTGCGTCTGCTCTGGCAAAAATGACAGCGTTAGCGAACCACTACGATAGCACATGAAAATGTGATTTGGAAGTTGGGTCTCATGTGTGGGCTAACTCACATCAAATAGAGAATCATGTGCCCAGCCAATCAAAGCACAGTGGGGGGAGTAAGGTGACAACCAATAAGGAATTCAACATTCACATTATGAGCACCTGTGTGTCTGCGATAGCAAACGGAGGGCATTTTGAAACCAAAAAAAAAAAAACGCAAATAAATTAAAAATCTCCAGCAGCCCAAGTGAGGAGGATGATCAAGCCCCTCATGGCTACAAAATAAAAAAAGGCTTTGTCTGGCCTGCCAGGCACTTGCAGCATCAGCAACCTCCACCACTGGGGCTTCAAGTTCAACATGTGCTTCCCTCAAACCCTGGAATCTTTTCTCTGTAAGTTCAAAATCACATCCATTACGGAGAGCTATGTTATGTAAAACACAACCAGCCAGGATGATATTGCTAACCTTCTGAGGAGTGTACTGTAGTGTTCCCCCAGAGACATCCAAACATCAGAATCACATTTTGAGGATTCCAAATGTTCGCTCGATTACAGTACGAGCACATTTAAAGGTACGGTTATACCTTCGGCAGGGGTCGTGGGGTTCGGCAGCAGTATCAGTAGCCACCGCTACAGTGGATGCCCGTTGTTCCCTATCAATCAGCCTCTCAGACTGTCATCCCGCTGAAACGCAGCTGCCACCTGCGAATTAGCGAGGATAAACGAGTCATGAGTGGAGCCACGATGGTTTGCATACACATTTGTGATGTAGTTGTTGGCATCACACACTTCTTGCATGTTGACAGAATGGGTCCCCTTACGATTTATGTAGATGTGCCTATTCTTTGTAGCTGCACATGTGTGCAATCGATGGCTCCCAGGACACCAGGAAACCCATACCTCCCAAGAAAACCTTGCTTTGTATCGTGTTGCAGCTCATGAGAGACAAGGAAATGGATGAATTCAACTGCCTGCTTTACTAAAGCTGCAGGTACATCTCACACTGCACATGTTATAGTATGAAAAAAAAAAAAAACCCAAACATTTTTGGCACAAAATCAAATTCCCCAATAGATACTTTGTATATTGAACAAGTAGCCAACATTTCTGGACAAAATAGGTTTTTGTGGGTGTGATTCGCCAAATATTTTGGTCGCAAATATTTATGGCTTTGCAGTAACCCACAGTACACTGGAACAAGCCAGTGGCATAAAATGTTAGTGCAGTGGGTACCCTTATGCTACAGACAAACAGTGTGCTCTTCCAGGCCAGCCTGAAGTAGTTTGCAGATGTCAGTGATTGTTTGTCTGTTGAGGCAACATTGCTGCATACATTGTGTGTCAGACAGACTCAGAAAAGACAGATGACTTCTAAATGTTTGGGGGCGCCTCCTCCTCCTCTCTCTTTGTGTGGCCATGTAGAAATCCACTGCGCACTACATTTTTTTTTTTCTCTCTCTTTTCTTTACCTGCCTGTTTCAGCAGTATTTATAGTAGACAATGTAATTTGCGAAGTTTAGACCTGGTTTTCATATGTCAGTTGAAAAGCAAACATTAACACTGTTGTTGGTTTGCTAAATCGCTACATTTGTATGTAAATGAGGATAGCCCATGCTAACGCTGACTTGCCAGGTGGGCACTAAAACACGGTTGCTAAATCACATAGGTGGGCAAAGTCTGTCTGCCCACACGTGCACCTGATTCTGGTGCGCTGTCTGCAAAAGTGTTTTGCAATTGCCTTAGGGATTTGCGAATGTTGCTAAATCGGGCCCTGTGACTCCAAGGAGTTTGGTCTGCTCAATTTTAAAAAGTCTCCTTACTATTTCTGCAGGAATAGGATTCCTGAGCTTTAGTCATTATGATTTTGAAGAATTCTATAAAAAGATGAGAAACACTTTGTTTTCAGTCACAGACTGTCAGCACCTGACCAGAGTAATGTGTTAAAGATTTGCATTAGTAACTTCTGCTGGAGTATACAATATTCCATATTCAGCATCTATCAGTATTGGACCAAAAGCCCAGCATTTCTAAAAACAGACCTGTCACTGATGTTATTAATGATAGGAATGTATTTTGTTCAAACAATTGCTGTTTGAAAGCAGAAGATTGTTACCTTTTGTATACGCCTTCCAGTTATGTCAAGGGCTTTGATCAATGCACTTTTTTTTTAACAAAATGCATTTCCCTAAATGTGATAAGCCTACATGTTCATTTTTTCTTTTTAAATGAAATCATTCACCTAGCAAATTACTTTCAGCCACAGGCTGATCATGGTTTGAACATTGAAGTATCAATTAAATGTATTTTCATCAGCAGATAAATGTAAAGTAGTACAGTATTATGCAAGTATTGAACTATGTATAAAGTTATCAACACCGTGTAAAATATGAAATGATCAGAAAAGGATTTGACTAATAGTAATCACTTCTGCTGTTTTGGTTTATAGAACTGATTTTTCCCTAACATACGTGTAATCCAAATAGGCACACTACTGTTAGCACTCACAGTATTAGGATTTTTAAAACACCCGTATGATGGGCTTTTGGCCCAGGCTAATGGCTGCTGAATATGGAAGCATGTATACTGTAGCACAACTAATGTAAGAATTTAGCACATTATTATTCAGATACTAGCAGGAAGCAAAACTGAAATTGAAAAAGGGTGATTTATTATTTTTTTTCTTAAAGAATGTTAGGTTAGATAAACAAAAGTGTGGAATACAGTACAAGTCTAGGGAAGACTATATACTGCTCTAGCTATACCCAATTGTGAATCGATCAATTTTGAAAATAATGTATGCATTAATGAAAATGAAATAGGATTCACTGTTTTCAAATCAGTACACATGTTTAATCGATCCCATTTACAGAAAGTTTTTGCCCCAGTAACTTAGCTGCACTGTACATGTCCCTAAGAATTACAAGTCTATCTGAAATTGTACTATCATACTCTATTATTTTAGATAAATGGCATAAACATGCTCCCAATAAGATTTTAATTTTGAGCAATTTCACGTCATGTGTCAGGGATTCTGTATCACCAGTGCCACATCTCCAGCATTTGTTTGAATCACGTAAACCACAAGTATTCATTCTTTTAATTTTAGGGGTATAATATACTCAATGTAATAATTTAAACTGAATTGACCTTTAGAAAATGAATTGCATTAGAAAATGTTATGTTAGTCTAAACCTGAGTATTAACGCGGATGACTACATATAATTTGTAAATATACAAATGATTAACACGTCAAAACTCTCAATGTAATAATTTAAACTGAATTGACCTTTAGAAAATGAATTGCATTAGAAAATGTTATGTTAGTCTAAACCTGAGTATTAACGCGGATGACTACATATAATTTGTAAATATACAAATGATTCACACGTCAAAACAAGTTTTACACTGTTTAAGAATTTTAAAATCCACGCGGTCTAGAATTGATCACTTTGTACTGAATTTCTTTTTGCTGGTCTACGCCTCCACTACATTAAGTACAAGTATGCACAGTGCATCAGCATTTTTTGGTAGGAGGGTCGATGCCAGGCACACCAACACCGTCTCAGGAAAATGACCTCACAAACGTCAACGACCATTTTCTGTTGTAACTGTAAACTCACACCTCACCATGGAGGGAGGTGCAGCTGGTCTAATAACGTTCCTTCAGGAACAATCCCAATATATAACATCATCAAAACTCGTCCACGAGTAAACAGTCTGGATAAGGTCAAATAAATTACCAGTCACATAACAGCGTATTAACTGTAAATGTATTTTTTTAGCTCGTTTATTTTGAATGAAATTATACATCATATGTGTTTAAAAAAAATGTAATTTCTAAATAAGTGGTCAGAGCTGCTTTGTTGGGTTTAATAAACTAACTGCAGTGCGTTTGTATGTATCAGACCAAAACACACTTGAGTTGTCGTTTCAAAAGTAGTTCACGCGTGGGGTTATCAGTATTCATATAACAAAATAATTACTGGTATATTTGTACTGGATTTAGTCTATTGACAAATCATTGTCAAATAAATTACACTCGTGCAAAGTGTAAATTTAGATTTTTTTTGTTCTTTCTTGCATCGCAAAGAATACAACGTGGAAGGGGTTCCAGCTTCAGGAATATTAGTGAATGGATCAGGGCAGGCTAAGTGATTGCAATATTATATTTTAAACTAAGTGTAAAAAAAAAAAAAAAAAAAAAATGTTTGCTTGTTGTTGCAAAAAATATGGTTGAAAAAAATCTTGTAAAATATCCTATTTTTATTACCAGTAAATTGAAAAATATGAATGTTTTGAAACCATTTTGACCCGGATAAAAACAGAGCTAGTTCTGTTAATCAATATCTATAAATGTTTATTACTTTAAATTTTTGAGTCACCAGACCAAGCTAGACTGGTCAGGGCTACAAGTTTTGAAAATACACTCGATGAAAGTACACTATATGAAACAACAGAACAAATAGGGATGTCAGGTCCAACTCGCCAGCCACTCGGGCAATAGTATATTTCATTGAGAAATGTATTACAGCTAACCCTAATATAACTAATAAATCACATGAGTAACATGACAACATCTTTGACCCCAGTGTGTGAAGATGATGTAGCCTAAGGTACAATATTTCAATTCAATAGCACTTTGACAGTAAATACTTCAAAATAAAATCTCAGTTCAGGTGTCCTCTTTTAATTTAAAGGCATATGGCAAAAGAAATGAGGGTTATTTGCTGGTGAGACCCAATGCAAACAGATCTGATCTGCTTTTAAAATGATTAGTCTAGCTTGGTGGTACTGTATATAGCTGCTAATGTCTATCTGCCATCAGTTACATTGACGATGATTAAAACATTTGCTGTAGTTAATCACAGATATCAGTGTGTAACGGCATGCTTGTGAGCTTCTGAATTGAGATGATGTAAGATGGTGTTTTATTAACTACTCCTTCAATTCTGTACATTGGTAGCCACAGTGAGGTAGCCACATCCCTCCTATGCCAATTACATAGGCATGTGAGGACACGAGTGCCTTAGAGGTACATATCATTTTCAGGTTGTAATCTGTTTACTAAGTCTATTCTCTGCTTACTTCCTCAAATCTCTGAATGACAATCCTTAATGCCCAATTAGCCAACATGACTAATTCTTTTCCGTGTGACGCAGTTGGGAGGCCGATCAGGTGACCCAGTGCTTGTTTGACAACTTGTGTGTGTACTTATTGTATTATTTCTTCATTTTCATTACTATCTGTAGAGATACAGTATGTTGTATTACTTATACCACACATGTGCACTGGTTTATATAAGGACTACACCACCCAACTGTATATAATAAGGATGTAATTCCTTTGAGATGGAACTACAGCTGTGTATATGCAGTGTTGGAGTATTTTATTTGTTGTAATACATGGTGAGATAATTAAAAAGTGTCAAGTGGTCCATCAGAATTGCATGTCTATGTCTATGTTTCACTGACTCCTCTGAGGTAATTTCTTACAAATTTATGTCACTTATTGTTTTACGTTATTCTGCTCTTCCACAAATTTCTCCCTGTCTTCCTTAGAGGACACTTTAAATCTACAGGCCATTGTTGTTTGCTTTGGTAGCAACGTTGTTTTGTTGTACGTACAGGTAGTAAGAGAAATAGTTTTGAAACACTGATGTCAGACAAATTGACTTTTGTAGTCTTATTAACTACAGGGGGCACATGCACTCTTATTATCGATGTGACATACCTACTGAATGTCAAACTCAGGAGTTTATAGGAAAATAATAGTTTACCACTACTGTTGAAAAAAAGGAGTTGACCCATGTTATATTTCTGATGGGATGAACCCATTTCTGGTATGATGGTATGAACCCATTTCTCCATATGATAAACAGTTCATTCAATGGGCCCAGCTGAGAAAGCTTCAGCTTATGAGTTATTTAAATAATGTTTATTTTATTCAGTTTGATATGTGTAAAACGTGTTCTATACTGCTTGCACCATTTAACTGAGACTGAATGACTGAATGTAGGTCAGTAGGTGTTTATTATTTCTCTTTAATTTCCATTATTTTTCTTTAATGCAGGTTTTTGGCTTGGTGTGGAATGGGATAACCCAGAACGAGGCAAGCATGACGGGAGCAACGAGGGAATCCAGTATTTCAAAAGCAGGTAAGCAGGTAACATTGTGTTGATGGGTAAGCCCTATGACCAGTAACTATGAGAAGCCATGCTATTAAACATGTTGGTTCTCAGGACTTCAGTTCTCTTATCAGTACTGTACATATCTATGGTAGCCATTGGTGTTAGGCAAGATTAATAGTGACATACAGTCAGGTTCAAATCATTATTTTGTCTTTCAGGGACCCTACCAGCGCATCCTTTATCCACCCCAAGAAAGCCAACTTTGGAGTGGACTTCCTGACAGCAGTAAAAAGGCGTTACGAGCTAGAGGACAACCAAGACAACACAGAGAAAATGACTGTTGGCAAAACAGCAGTCCAAATGGTGAGGTTTCAATCTGTCTCAGAGAAACAGAGGAAAAGAAGGGGGTTATAGGGTTGAGGGTTCAATTACAATCGGGAATAATTTTAAGCATCTCATGAGGCAGATGCATAAAGAGTAAGTAGCTTCAAATTTCATTTTAATTGCTTTGTTTACATTACTTTTACTATTTTGTTGTTTGAAATCATTGAGTGGTTTTTGTTGTTCCAATATTATCATTTTTCTATTAACCCAACTTTACCTGCTTCTGAATTTGAGAATCCTAACTGCCAGCATTAGACAGCTGTCCTCATTTCATTCAAATCATGTGACAATGTGACCTTTCAACTCTGTTTGCCCCCTACTTGTCATATATAGAGATAGAAATTAGGTTGGGCTTCAGAGTTGAAAAGTCACAAGCTCAAAGCCAGGTAAAGGCAGTTTCAAGAGAAACTGTGCTAACTCAATATTTATGCAACAGAAACCAGAATTATTCTAACACCATAAATAGTATGGGAAATTTTAAAAAGTAACTAAAATTACATTTTAAACTACTTAATTATTCTTTTTTTTAAGTCTTTTGTCACTTATTGATAATTTTTATCATACTTCTGTTTGCTTACCATGAATTACAATGTTGCAAACCTTGCCTTATTTTGTTTTCAATAGTCAGTTGCACAACCTTGAAGTGGTTTCTGTGAAAGGAAGTGAAGTAAGTTGTGCCGGTCAAGATAATGAAATCCAACAGACAACTCCAAGTATCCTTTATTCTTCCTTGCTGGGGTTGTATATTCAAGGTCTCAGGAACCTCTTATCCAATTGTGATGAAATGTGGTTAGGAAATTCTTTAGCACTATCACTCGCAGGCAATGAAATCACTGACAATGGTGGTTAGGTGGAGGCAGCTGTATGTCTGTCTCTGCGTATGTCATATTTATCCAGTTGTGATGAAACTTGATAGTAGGGGGGCTAGATTCCATTTAATTTAATAAACGTTTAAATGTTAAAACAAAAACATTTTGAAAAGACACTGTGTAAGGGGGGCAGTATGCGTCCCCCTCTGTGCGGTCTCGACATGCGCATTTTTGACAAAGTTTAAACGATTAAGCAAATTAAAAACATTTGACACTTTGCTAACATTTAAACGCTAAACGATTTACACCCCTACTTGGTAATAGCATTATTTAGCTCAAGGAACTGAGATTATTAGGTTCTAGTTATATTTAAAAGTGTCTGTCTGTCCATAGATTTGTCCATCTGTGTCACACCTACATTTTTTTAATATACCTGGAAAACCGCTCATTAAATAATGAAACTTGGTATTAACATTTATCATAAGTCTGGGAGTATTAGGTAGTGGGGATATATGGAGATGTCTCGGTCTTAACCACCACCGTATCACGACATCACCGTGAGTCCAAGACCGCGCAGACATCACCGCGACTGCCCATAATAGCACTGCGTCATCAGTGTGCCGAACTACAATTCAATTCCCAGAAGACTCTGCGAAGTTCACAAACGCGTCACTTACCAGGAACTCCACCCGCCCCCCTCAGTATGCAGGTTTTATTGTGACTTAGTAGTGTCAGTGAGGCTCGTATTGCACAGTTGTAAAGCAGTTGCACACCAGGTTTGATGAAGATCTCTTGCAGATCGAAACGTTGATCTTGGGTATAATAAAAAATATAAACACTTTGGAGCATAATCTATAAGTGTGCTGGTACTATGCTTGTTTAACTTTAAAATCTTTCTACCCTGCACCTTGAAAGACTTTGGATGTGCGTATGTTTTCTTTGTTTACAAGCAGCCCCCCATCCCATTTCTCAGAGAGTCCATTTGTCAAGGAAGAAATAAACATTGGTGGTTGTTACTGCTAGTTTGGCCCCAAAACTGCCTTTGGTGTGTTTCTTTTGTCCGCCGCCACAATACTTAGAAACTTTTGTTTGCCCGTTTGGCAGAGCACCTAAAAATGTAATCCTGTAAGCTGATAGAGAATAGATTTATACCGTGTGTGTGTGTGCATGCGTATACAGTGGTCGGCCAAAGTTTACAAACCCAAATTTATGAAAGTGTAACACCCTAAAGTTAATGTTGAATACATTCTTATAAACACCCCTATTTATTTATGGTAAATATATGTAGATGGTACATTCCCAGTCCCTGCTGAAGAGAAGCATCCCCATAACATGATGCTGCCACCATGCTTGACAGTTGGGATGGTGTTGACTGGGTGATGTGCAGTGCTGGGGTTGCGCCAGACGTAACGCTTGGAATTTAGACTGAAAAGTTCATTTTTGTCTCGTCTGACCACAAAACCTTTGTCCACATGTCTGCAGTATCATCTACATGCTTTTTCGCAAACTCCATACATGCTTTAAGATGAGGCTTTTTGAGTAATGGCTTCTTTCTTGCCACCCGTCCATACAGGCCAGCTTTGTGTAGGGACCGGCTTATTGTTGATGTGTGAACACTGACTCCCATCTCAGACACAGAATCTCTCAAGGTCATTGTTGGCTTCAGAGTGACATCCCAAACTAGTTTCCTGCTTGCCCGGCTGCTCAGTTTGGGAGGGCGACCTGATCTGGGTAGTGTCTTGGTGGTAGAATGCATCTTCCACTTCTTAATGATGGACTTCAGTGTGCCGAGAGGGATAATCAGCGCCTTTGACATTTTCTTGTACCCTTCTCCTGCTATGTGCCTCTCTACCACTTTATCCCTGACTTGTTTCGAAAGCTCCTTGGTCTTCATGGTTGCTTTGTTGGATCACTATGTGAGTTGTAGCTTGAAAGTCTTTATATACCTGAGGGAAATTATCTACAAGTTAAACCACTTTGAGTACACACAGGCTGAAACCATTTCACTAATTATGTGACCTTTCAAACAAACAATTTGCACCTGAGCTGATTTAGGGCTGCAGTAGCAAAGGGGCTGAATACTTATGCAACTGAGATGAATCTGTTTTTCACTGTAAATCTTACATATTTATATTCTATATGCATTTTTTAACTATATCAATGTGGAGTAGTTTGTGCAGACTCCACATGTAAAGTCTAATTTGAAAGCGTCATGGAGCATGCTCAGGTGCCAACAAAATGTGAAAACTTTGCAAACCACTTATTGTATTTACCAGTCTAGTTATGATGGAGCTGTATGGAAACAGTGAAAAAAAAAAACTATAGTCTTCTGCAATCAGAAAATCTGTGGTGAACCCCGCTCTGACTGCGTCGTGTGTCAGAGTTCCTGGTAAGTGTCGCTTTTGTGAACTTCGCAGAGTCTTCTGGGAATTGTAGTTCGGCGCAGTGATGTCGTAGCGCTGTTATGGGCAGTCGCTGTAATGTCCTTCTCGGTGATGTCGGCATGGTTTTGGACTCACTGTTATGACATGTAACCATGTCACACATTTTAAGATATTTCTAGGGAACAATTTATCCCAAAGTGATCATGGTTATTACATTTTAGTTATTAAGGGTATCCAAATCTAGGGATCTATGGAGGAATCTGTACTTGCGTACATATGGAGCACATTTTTACATGTATGTACGGTGGATATCGGTTAAAGAGATCTACTTTTTCATAGTTCTGATAAATAATTTTGGATTAATAGCTGTGACATAGAATGTAAGTTACAAGAATTCATCTTTAGATCTGCTCTCTGGTATTTTCAAAACATACCCTTATATCCCAAAGGGACAGCTTAAGTAACAGGGTTGTCTTATATCACATAGATTATTAAGAAAACAAAAAAAAGGAAATAGTTGTGTGGCAAGGCTGAGCAATAAAATACAACTTGGTCTGACCTTAACTCCCTAACTCAGATATTTTATTGTTAAATTTGTCGGAGAACTTTGCTGTCTTCATGGGACCGGGTAGCTGATATTACACGACAGCTTACAAAACTGAAAACACTTCAGTATAGATATCTGTTATGTCTGCCTTTTGGTATTGCTTTAAATTTTTGGACCCTATTTTAAAGCAAGGAGCAAGGCTAGCATAATGAGAAAACAATTTTGCTGCAGAAAGAAGCACAGAGCAGTTTCTTGCTAGTTTTATGCCATTAAAGTAATTGTAGCTAATAATACTTTCATAAATATATCTGGCACTACAAAGTTAAAGAAATACCTGTTTGCAAGTCATGTTTTCAGATAGTGTTGCACTTCCTTGGTCATTTCACCTACACTGTAGGATGAAATTGCCCCCATCTTTTCAACGCCTTCTTTCCACCAACCAGCTACTTCCCCTTTTGACTGCAAGAACAATTCTTTAATTGATAGTTTAGAGTTTTATGTAGGATGATTAGTTCTCTTATAAAATTTTGTTGACGTGTTATAAGATCAAGGATTTACTATGAACACACATACACACACTAGACACAACGTTTAATCAATAGTAGTATTTTATTAAGTACACAAATATTAAACAGAAATCACAAAAGTCAGAAGGTCAATCTCTTAGTCTTCTAAGCATAAAACACAAGTCACAGCTCTCACCCTGCGTTAAAGCAGCTAGCAGGGCCAGTAAAATGTGACACTGCTTATACTTAAACACACACACACACAAACAGCAGCTGTGGCTATCTGGTAGTGACTCACACACACACTCACAGCCTAATCTGAAATGGTGTAGAAACCCTGAAATATCCCGCTAAGCATACTAATAGTATATTGTTTAATGATATAGCAAGTTTACTTTAACAGAAGTTCTTCATACAATATGAAGCTCGCTTCCTCTCTCTTAGATCTGTTTTCAGCCGGAGTCCCGGAGTTGCGGCTTTGCTTAGCAGAGTGACAACACCTAGCTCAGCAATCGATGTGGAGTGCAAAATGTGTAGTTTTGCTTGGATATTTATAGTCTTTTTCTCTGCCAAGTACCTATCCGCATGAGGACATTTGTGTATCTTGCATGTTAAGACTCATGGTCCTTTGATGTTTAATGTCCTCTCCCACTCGGAACATACATGCTTTATATCTTCCTGACGGCAAGGCATGGAGACATGAGAACTTTCTTTTACCTGGTGTGGTACCAGATATCAACTTGAAATGAAAATACTTGTTTGCTAGTTCTTTCAAAACTTCAATTTGAGACCTATGTAGCTAATGGAAGTACACGACAGTTAAGATTTTTGGAATTAATTATTTTATTCTCACTGAACGTTTGCATTTGCCTGTGCACTTGCTTTAAAAAAAAAAAAATGCAGACTTGATAATGTGGCCTAAAATGTTTTTGCATATCATTTTAGTGACCGTAAAAGAAGATACAATATATTTTAAGACAGTACTTTTAAATGTCCAAACTACCCCTGTTAATTATGTGATTTATGTCTTCATTTTAGTGGGAACAGACTCAGCGTCCCTGCAAATCCCTCCTCACCGGCCCAAGCTATTTTAAGTTATGCTTATTAAATATGTTAACTATAAGTCCAGTTTTGCCTAACTGTCTACCATTCAAGAAGAAGGTCAGTTTAATCAACCTATACCCCACAGAGGAGGCCAAAGCTGAGTTTTACTGGAGCATTTTACAGCACTGTAATCACCCTGGATTACATCAATCATCTGTGGTTATACCAGGATTACCACAGTGCTGTAAAATGCTTTAATACAGGGGTTCTCAAACTGTGAGGCACTCCTCCCTAGGGGGCGCAACTGTTCAAGGGGAGACACAGTGCCTATCCCTCCCACCTTGTTCCATTAAAGATGCAGCTCTCTGCCGCTGGAACGTACAGGCTTTTAGTTTTGAACGATTCAGAAAATAAGCAGCCATCAGAGGCTAACACGTCACCAGCTGGGTTTAATCTGTTTTTACCCCATTGTGCAGATTTAATGCTGAGCGGCACAGAAATATAAGCATAAACCCTCTAAAAACTCCCTGCACAGACAACTGGTACATTCCCAAAAACTACCCGAAACAAACAGCATCCTCAGAAGCAGCCACACATATACATGTGTTCATGCCAGAGTGTAAAATCGTATTCCTTTCTCATAAAAATGATCTTGTAATGCATGAGTATAACAGGAAATAGACAGAGGAGCATCTGGCGAACCAAAACAGTAATACACAAGTCTTCTTCAGTTTTGTCTAAATATTTATTTAGTTTCTTTAGTATTACTGAAGATTTTAATATGTGTTTGTATTGACGGCTGTATAATACATTCCCATGTTACCACTATAATAATTGAATACTACATCATAGGCACGTAGTCTCAGAAAGCAAATAAAACATGACATTTAAAATGTTGTAATACAGTTTTATTTTTTTCTTACCCAAGGGAGGCCCACTATTACAAAGTTTAAGAACAGCTGCTGTAATATTATCTAGGAGTAGCGTATCCTGTTGGGTTACATGTTGATAAAATATATTTATTCTAAATGTCAAACATTTAAAATATGTGTGGTTTTGTGATAAAGTATGATAGTATCTAAATGGCAATTTAGATCCAAAATGCACACTGGTGGTCTGCCATCCTATCTCTTTATTTTCATGTTTTCTCTGTAGGTTCTGGAATGTGCTCCTATGTGGCCTATCTTTGAAGAGCTGTATCTTTCTGACAATTCTATTACTGACTTGTAAGAGTAAGTCTATGGATGCAAACTGTGAGCTCAGGATTGAGAGTGATCATGCAGATGAGCAGTTGACAGGTTTATTTACATTTTAGTTAAGAATCTCAGTCTCAGTCAATGGCAGTGTCCCTGTTTAACAGCCTCTTTATGTATTGCTTAATATGTATGTATGTACTGCTGTATTTTTTTTTTTTTTTAAAAAGCTTGTGGAATCTTATTGTCCTAACTTTTAGTTCCAAACTAAAAGTACAACTTTTTTTTCAGACCAGTACCCGTTTTGCAGTCCATGACCATATTAGATCTAAGTAACAACCCATTATCAGATGGCAAGCAGCTCAAAAAAATTGGATACCTGCCAAGGTATGATAAAAAAAAAAAAGGTTTTCTCTAAAAACTGTCAGGCACAGTGCCTGAAAACTCCATGAGATTTCTGTGAAGACAAATAAGAACACTCCTTGCCATTAAGTCCTGAGCTTCTCACAAGCCTGTTGTCTATTGTCAGCTGGGGGCTGTTGAGACCACCAAACTCACTTTTGACCTGAGGCAGTCAAAGCAAATGAGTTAGCCCAATGCTGCATCTTACCCCTAGCATGCATATGCCTTAAACAAGACATAGTCTGGCCTTTTTTAATTCAGGTTTATAAATGCATGGACTGTACACCTACATGTAATAGTTTAAACATTTAAACCTTTAGTATAAACAGACATTTACTGTTTAAACTCTTGTACACATTTTCAGTGAAAAAGTAGGCTTGATTAATTATTTGACATTGATTTTCACATACAATATTCAATTACAGTAGTTTACATGTATCAGGAGATCAAAACAAATGTGAACATCAGTGCATGATCCCCATAAAACAGGACATTTTTGTTACAACTTTTAGTTAAACAATATACATTTTAGAATTGTTATTTTTGTTCACTGTTTAACCTTTTACAGTCTTAATGAATGGACAGGGCCTTGATCACCGTTATTTAGATCATTAATATTGGTAACATTGATCCATAGTTTAGCCATTGATAAACTCCGTCAGAAACATAACCTTCTTGTGTTTTTAGTTTTTATTCCCTGAAAGCCCAACATGCTTATTCTTTAATAGGAAACACACATAGATATTTTAAACAATGGTTCATTTTAATAGTTTAAACTCTTTTGTTTTCAGACTCAACAAACTTTTACTGACAAACACAGGGCTGCGTTCAATACATTTTGATGACGTTGGGCCAGGTAAGTGCAGTTACAAAGATAACTAGACTGTTCGAATCTCATTCCATAGTCTTTCTGTAATGCTTAATTGTGACAAATTCAATACGCAATATATAATAAATGTAAGCACTTGGTATTCTATAATTTTTTGATTGATCTGAAAATCTTTCTTAAAGACTGAAAGCTACTGCTGTGACAAGTTATTGAATATTTTAACTAACACTACTTGTAATGTATTCCAAACAGTTCCAGTTTGAACTAGACGACTAGTTTTGTGAAAGAAAATATCGAATCCTAATGTTGTAGTTCTTATTTTCTATCACTGATATCCTCATAGTCATAGCAATATAAAAAAGCAAAGTCGGCATTTCATGTTCTGACTAGCAATTTAAAATAAGATTCAACCCCTGGTGTGACATGTTTTCCTATTTTTTTTTTTTTTTTTTAAAGGCTGCAAAACAGCAATGTTTCTCTCACTAGAGTTTTTAGCAGTTGACAACAACAGCTTTTTTCAGGTAAATTCTGTAGTTGATACATTGACATTTGTTTTCTTGAGTTTCCTGATCATTTTTTTTTTTTTTACAATAAGGTTTTGTCTATTTGCATAATTATTGTAACCCTCAGTGGTCCTTTGTGAATGAGTTGGAGAAGCTACAGAGGCTGCAGAAGCTGTCTTGCCTCAATAACCCTCTGATGTCAGCCGAGAGGAATGCAGAGACAGCACAGCAGCTGATCATCGCGAAGATAGGGAAATTACAGGTCCTCAACAAGCCAAATGTATGGACCCCCTGTATCTGGTTGGATTTTACAACAGTATACTTAAATATTACATTTGTTTTGAACTTGAGGACTAGTCATCCAATTGTGATGAAGCTTGTTATGGGCATTTTTTAAATGGTGATATACTTATGCATACATTCTGGCTTCAGAAATTATTATGAATGTCCTAGTTAAAACAGTTAGGAATCCACTAAACTTACAAATCCCTGAAATAAATCGGTCAATTTTTGTTAATTAATTTGTGGATACTATGACAGATATTGCCGGATGAGAGAAGAGGTGTGGAACTGGATTATTGGAAAATATTCGGAAGAGAGTGACTAGAAGATGGAGGACATCAGGACCCAGAGAAGCTTGGACCCAGCAAAGCCTTTACTGCCCATCATCCTAGATACCAGATTCTCATTGAGTGTGAGTACAGTATTGACAGGGTCTAGCTTCTGTTAACAGAGATTCACTAGAATGCTGCTATAGATGTAGACAGTTGCAGATAACTTGAGTAAAAAGTATACTGAACGGATGGAATGTTTTCTGTTGCAGAATACGGTGCTCCCGACGATGGTGAGCTAAAAGAGCAGCAGCCGTTCGCATTGAAAAGTCAGCTGCAGAGTAAGTAGACCAATATTTATTTAAAGTACTTATGAGTGTCCAATTTAAATAGTCTTTGTTTGCTTGCTGCTTGCCATTAACATGGCCCTTTTAAATAGATCAAAGATGTTTATGTATACTTACACCCGAGGTTACAGTAAGATTGAATTTATGCACATAAATTTAAGTTTCCACCAACTGTAAACTCCTAATAAATAGATAGCCACATTATTATTGATATGCATGTACCCTGCAACAGGGCTATAGTGGAAGCGCCCATGTGTATGTGCCTTATCCAATTCTGATGAACAGTCTTTAGCTGAAGTTATTGAGAGTATCAGCATACTTCACATCACATTTACAATTTTTTATATGTACATCACATTTACAATTTTACTTTGGAGAAGAAAGGATGCTATTTTGGTTATGGAGATACAGATTGTGGAGAAACACATGTGTCTGCATGTGAAACACATTTTACACACACACAAAAAAACAAAAACAATCTGGCATCAGTTAAGACATTTTGCTGGATTAGACAATGTGTTGGTTTACAGAGATGAGTTACTGTAAAATGTACTATTTAAATGTATTAGATGCTTCAAAACACTTTTTAATGTATCCCAGTATGTTAATAGGTGTTTCTCTACTGTAGATACTGTACTGTGCAACAGTGAATAATTAATCCATATTGTAAATTCATATTCTTTTAAAAATTGTACATTGCTTCTTTCTAAAATGTGAAATAACAACACTTCTTGTACCTGTACTGTAAAAAAAAAAGAAAGAAAAAAAAAGACTCAAATGTAACTGCCACTGCATTCCTATAAAAACTGTCAAGCATCATAAATGTACTGCACTGTAAATCTGAACTTGTTCCATGCTGTATATCTAACATTTCAATGTGCTTATTATCAGTGGACACAGTCTGGTCCACTTCAGTATCTGCAAGTTGATATCAGAAGCTGTATTGTGGAATTCATGCTTATAATAAAGATTATTTTTGTTTTTTAAGCCATAACCTTCAAATGTCCGGATAGGGATGAAAAAAAGCATATTGAAAAGAAACTTCCAGGGAAGCTCTTTAAAATGATGTCAAATGTATCTAGTGCACAGTTAAAATTACTTTCCCATCAGTCCGTATTACCGTCTCTGTCAACAAGTATATACTGGAGCCATGTGTATGTCCCACTTTTATTTTACAAGAACTGTTTAAATCAGGGAGGCACAAAGTTTTGACCTAAAGTGCTTGTGGGAGCAATCTATAACCAAACATATATGGCTTAACTAAACAAGTATGTGTTTTATAGAGAAATTGGCTCTTATGAACAAGTTGGAGAGCACAGGGCTCGAAATTAACGCTGGTGTCATAACCTATACTGCCTCCCTGTACGATAGTGCCTCCCGGAGGCATTGTAAGATAGGATAAACCCATCCGATCCTGCCTCCCTGTACGATAGCGCCTCCCGTCGGCATTGTAAGATAGGATAAACCCATCCGATCCTGCCTCCCGGAGGCATTGTAAGATAGGATAAACCCATCCGAGCCTGCCTCCCTGGTTGTCACCTCAACTTAACAAAAAGTATATATATATATATATATATATATATATATATATATATATATATATATATATATATTGCAACAGAAGTGCAGCTAAGTTTGTGATGTATTTAAGTTTTATAATATTTGGTTCTTTAAAAATTCTTCTTTTCTTCTCTTGACTTCTTTAGATGGAAGGTAAATAAACTGAAATAGATAATGATTTGAAGCCACTGCAGTTCTACTCCATTGAAGATGGGGATAGCGTGCTGGTGCGATGGTCCTGATGATGGGACCAAAAAAAACTGAACAGAGCATCTACCATTGTGGAAATCAAATCGGTCAGGGTCCTGTATCGACTCCTGCCATCAGAAAACAAAGACATTGTACCGGTAACATGCAATGTTGCCTCAAATCACATGCTTGCCTTTTCACAAATTATTTAAATTTAAAGATTCATGCAGCTCAGAGAGTAAGACGCATGTTGCTTGATTTGCATTATGTTACAATATGTGTTTAAAGCTACACATTCCTACAATCCTGTTTAATTTTTAAATTGCATTTAGGAATTAGGACAATGTAATTGTACTGTTGTTTTTTGCCTGGGAATTTTGTATAACAAACTTCTAATATGTTTAAAAACTGTAAATTGCTGGGGCACTACACCTTTAGATTCCTGTTAATATTTGAAGTGGAGGAATACTTGTGCATTGTATTGCCAAACTTATTCTAAATCATTAGGCAAATATTCTACAAAAAAAGTGAATTCTACTTTTGTGAAAAAGAGTGGTGTGCTTACTGCTATGGAGTGGTACCTAGCAGTTCATTTCAACAGGAGAAAAGTTTTAAATCAGCACTGCTTTGTGGTGTACAACAGCCACTAAAACTTATAACAGTCTGTGTGCACCTAAAACAACATAATTAATTAAAAGGACACCTGCACTGTGCATTCCTGCTGGAGGACCAGGACTGGGAACCATTAGGAAAAATACAATCTTCCAGATATTTGAAACCTGCGTTGCACTCTAACTTTGTTTAAAATGTAAATAAATTGAAAATATAATGTTTTTTGTATTGATTTACAAAGCGATGAGTTCCATAATTATGATAAGGCACATTTCACATCACCCCATTGATTGTATATAACTTTTTATTTAACCTGTCCAAATGATAAAAGACCATTAACTATTACATTTTTTCAAGTGGTTGTAACTAACTACTTCCAGGCGATTATTTGTCCATCCTTTGGAGGCTATTCAGTGGTTGGGTTCAGATCACAGGCCACATTAAGAAAACAATGAGTATAACGACATGGAAATCCTACAGCTAATATCAAGTCACATTTATTTAAATAAATAAAAAGATTATTGAAGATATATATATATATATATATATATATATATATATATATATATATATATATATATATATATATATATATATATATATATATATATATATATATATATATATATATATATACACACCACAAATCAAAAGAAACATATTATTATAACATTTATTTTCAAAAAAAAAAAAAAAAAAAAAAAGTATATAAAATGACAGACATTGATGAAATGTTTTTGGTTTCTTTTTAATCACTCGATCATTCATCCTTGACCATGACATGCTTGAGTGACTATGACTGAAGCATATGCACTTAATCACCTAATTAGTGAGACTGTTGATTGAACACTGGATATGGAGTGATTTCAGCTGTTGAATTGCAACAAAAATCACAGAAAAAAAACAATATGCCACATCTGTCAAGAGAGCAGCGCCTTCGTGCAATCGGCATGTTGGAGGCTGGACTAGGGCAGCGTACTGTGCCTGGCCATCTTGGGTGCTCACAGCCAGCAATTTCAAACCTGGTGAGACGGTATAACCAGACACACTCTGTCAATGACAGGCCACAAACTGGGAGACCAAGAGTCACAACACCTGCCCAAGATCGAGAGATCATTTTGCAGCATCTTCATGATGTTAATTGTTAAATCAGCACAATAAAAAGTCACTGCACCTGCTCTAAAAAAGATTGTCATTTTTCAATCACATCTAGTGAATTATATCCAAATATGTTTATACATTTCTTTTGATGCTCAAATATAAAAAGTGATAAGTTTCTTTTGATGCTAGCTGTCTATTTATATATCTATCAATCTATCTATAATCCTGGAGCAATTATACTAGATTAATAGCAATATTTTGCAGGGTATATGCATCATTTACAGTTTTTTTTCACTTGTTTATCATTTGATTTGAAAAGATTTTGGACTGTTGGAAGTACTGCTGCTATTTCCCTTAGGGGAATCAAGTCAACACATTAATACAAATTATTACATACATTTATGGATACTTGTTATTTGACTCTACAGTAATTTAATATCCTTTCTGGTCACAATTTTTATGAATTAAAATTAAATAAAAAATGTGAACAAACATGTGGCACATATACATTTATATTATATTTATATATATTTATTTATTTATATATATATAATATAAATGTGTATATATATATATATATATATATATATATATATATATATATATATATATATATATATATATATATATATATATATATATATATATATATATATATATATATATATATATATATATATATATATATATATATATATATATATATATATATATATATATATATATATATATATATATATATATATATATATATATATATATATATATATATATATATATATATATATATATATATATATATATATATATATATATATATATATATATATATATATATATACATATTATATATATATATATATATATATATATATATATATAGATATATAGATATATAGATTTTTTATATATATATATATATTTTATATATATATATATATATATATATACACTATATATATATATATATATATATATATATATATATATATATATATATATATATATATATATATATATATATGAGAATCTAGCTTATACAATTGTACATGCAGTGACTGAAGGGGATATAAAAAAGTCAACTTTTAGTTTTTAAAATGATAATTATAGAGGAGCATTATGTTTCTTGTCAAGTTTGCATTTCAGCTTTATTATTAATGTGATTTTTTAATAATTTTTTATTTAGTATTTCGCCAATTATTTTCTCCCAATTTAGAATGTCCAATTATTTTTTGGCTCAGCTCACCGCTACCACCCCTGCGCTGACTCGGGAGGGGCGAAGATGAACACACGTTGTCCTCCGAAGCGTGTGCCGTCGCCCGCTTCTTTACACACTACAGGCTCACCATGCAGCCACCTCAGAGCTACAGCGTCGGAGGACAACGCAGCTTTCATGCAAGCCCGCAGGCGCCTGGCCAGACCACAGGGGTCGTTGGTGCATGCTGATCTGAGGACACCCTGCCCAACCTAAATTGTGCGCCGTCCCCTGGGAGCTCCCGTCCACGGTCGGCAATGGAATAGCCTGGACTCAAACCGCTGACATCCAGGCTATAGGGCGCATCCTGCACTCCACGATGAGCGCCTTTACCGATGCGCCACTCATGAGCCCCTAATCTGATTTTAAAGTCAATGGGTTGTAGATAAAGGCATTCATGTCATAGTAGTGTAGCTTTATTTTATTTAATTTACATCTGTTTGTTAAAATACATGAAATATGTTTAACATTTTTATTTTGTGATTGTTTCTTTAGATAGCCATTGGACACACAAAGTTCTTAATGCATCACCCATTTTATCACCAAGTTAAAAGGGGTGGCCAGCTAGCCAATGCAGACTTGAACGAATTGTAACCGACGCAAGACAGTTTCACTCTTCATAGCTGCAGTCACTTAAATCTCAATAGCAATATTATTTATCCCCTAATCTCTTCACTAAATGTATTTAATTGGCTGGTTTACAATATAAAAATAAAAAAGGGTTGGTTTGAATCAGACCATAAGAAATGGCTACATTTCTTAGTAGGTTGGTTAGTTTGTTTTAAATAAAAAAACTGCAGCTATTTGCAAGGAAAGGTCAGATCCATACAAAGCATACCCGTAAACTGCATGTTTTTCGTCCCAGTTGTTTGGTAAAAACAAAACTTCTGCAAATATTTACACCACAGAATAAGCATATTCCTTCTCTACAGCTCTTTTCTATAGTAGGGCTTGAGACAAGTTTGGGTAACACTTTAAGCGTCTAATTCCAATGTAACTAACACGTGATTTCCTACCGATTTCAAATTAAATTCCTATTCAATTCAAGTGTCACAAGCATGAGTTATACATTTCATGAATTCATAACATTTCCCTTAATACACATAAAATAATCATGAACAGACACTTATTTTAAAGTGTTACCCAAGTTCGTATGGGGAAAATAACATTATTTGGTGGTGTGTACATGATACTTTCTCAGGACGTACTGTTCATTTGCAGACACCAAAGCTAAAAATGCTGGTTATGGTTACCACGCTGATGGAATCCCATCTATATTTTGAAGGCTCATTCTGAAATCCATCCATCTAGGTTTGACGTAATAATGCCCTACCCTTCACCCTTCCCACCTCCCCCATTTAATTTGGATTTCTTTCAAACTACCCTGCTAAGCAGCACCTGCAGCAAGCTGTTCAATTCAACAGAGGCCAGATCAAACCGTTCCATTCTAGAGCGTGCATCGCATCTTTGGATTTTAAAGACATGTTTATTCATGTTGCCATAGGATCAGCTCACTAACTCAGCCTTGATCTTCCTGACAAGCACACGGATTCCCGCAGGACACTCTCCTGCTCCACAGTTCAGCCAGCTCCTCTGCAGAGTATTGAGGGGAGGAGAGCATGTCTGCCTGGCACTCCTTCTCACACAACCAACCACTGTCCTGATTTTGGGGAGAAAAAAAAAAAGAAAAAAGTTACTATCACTGGGCAGTAGAATATTTGTTCTTTATTTTACCCCCAAAAAATGAAAGTAATCCTGTGTATATCCAAATACACTGGAACAAAAATGAGATGCATCATGACCACATACATTTCAGACAAGATTTGGAAATATGACATCTTTAATTTCTTGGCTAGTCAGTGCATATTCATTTACATTTGTATTTCTTATTTCAGTAGAAGACACTGACATTTGTTAATAAGGTTACCCCCATGGGGATAAGCCACTGCTGCACAACCTACAGCACAAGGGAAACAACTGAAACTGAATCAACCACCTATCTGGTTAATGCAACCCAGGTTGATATCCTGATATTTCAAAATGCACTTTATATATATATATATATATATATATATATATATATATATATATATATATATATATATATATATATATATATATAAGTATTATAAATCAAATCACACAGAGGCCCTACACTTTTACACATACAATACACCTGAATGTGTATTACCTGGAATTTATGAGGTCCAACAGCAGCCATCCAAATTCCCATACTGACATCTTCACCCTACATTTTGAATTTAAAAATAGTTGCCAGTGACATTTGACAGTCACCCCTGTCAAGGATATATATTCAAAATTACAGCCACATAAGGACAGGTTCAATAATTTATGCAAAATGATGGCCTTAATGCAAAAGTTAAAAACAGTCTCCATGTCCTTTATATACACACACACACACGCTGGATGAACAGACAAGACTGACACCTTCAATGAACTCTCGCTTGTGCTAAATAAGGTGATGAGCACTTTTCATTACAACTGGAACTACACGTCCTACAAACCAGGAATCTAGGGAAGAAAAAAAAAATTCTTCCTGTACCTGGTATGACTTCAAGTATTCACTATTGTTTGCCAGCCACTGAATGAGGTCTTTAGAAGCAACATAACCTGAGCCACAGGCAAAGGCTGGGTATGCAGGGCTTGCATACTCTAGCTCCTGCCACTTCCCAGTCCGGTCCACTGCCCAGCTCTGCCTGAAACTAAATACCCAAAAACAAAGATAAATACAATTACTGCATGTCACCCATCAATTGCTGTAATCAAACTGGTTTACGTGACATTGTAATCTTCATTGCATGCATATCACCAATTAGTATACCAATAACACTGATTTCTGATCAATATCAGAATTCAATACGTAAAACTAAAACTTAATTTTTAGATGTAGCAAAAACATTAACAGTTATACAGAAACACTAATAAAATATAGGTTTCCTCAAAAAAAAAAAAAAAAGTAACCATTTTAATACATATGGGATACTACACTAAGTATAATAAAGTTCCCATTTTCCATGCCCTGCCTGCCAGGGAATTGGTTACACTTACAATTCCCAAGTCATTTCACCTCATTAGTGTCTTCAGAGACAAATGATCCAACTGGATGCAAAGCATGTCAATCATTAAGGGGAAGCAGCTGGTTTGGCTCTGAAGGGGTGTGGAAAATGTCGAAGGAAGCGTGAGCCTAACTGAAACCATGGCTTGTGCAAACTGAGAATTCTTTAACATAATTTAGTACAAGTTATCGTCCGAGACCTACAGTACATAATGAATAGATGTGCATGGTGTGGAAAATATATGGGTGAACTGCAGCATAGCAAATTTAGTCCACTTGATGCGTCCAACGGGATTAAGTGAGTTTGATCCACTTGCTTAGACTAAATTTAGTACCATTGCTAATCCCAATTGCAGCTTACCAGAAGTTGATTAGATCATTGGGCTCATCAGTTAAGCTAGGTCAAGTTTAGTACAGATTGCAGCTCACTAAACCAGACCCTGCAGTTACAAAAAAAGATCCACGTTCAATGGATTAAGTTAGTCCTGTGAAGTTAAAGACTGCCAGTCTGCTCCGATTTGTCCCTTTTGATTGCAAACCTATGTTATATGGGTTATACACATGAAAACTGTTCTTTACATTCATTAAATTATTTTGTTAGCTATAATGACTTCACATGTCTACAACATTTCAATTGTCTACTGTAAAAACTTAACACAGTTTAAGTTTGCATATTCCAAAGGGATTCAAAAATAACACTGATGAAGGCACCAGCCACACAGTTGGTCTGGATTTGAATATAAAAAAAATTAGGGCTGTTGTGCAATTGCTATCAGAATGAACACATATCAAATTTTACTCACTTTCCCCACCAAAAATTCCTTCTCTTCAAGCCTTTGTGCTCTATCTTCTTTACCATAGCATCCATGTCAATATAACAGTCATCATCAGTTTTTAGCAACAAATCAAAATCTGTATTTTTAACAGACCTGTTGGGTAAAAAATGTTTTGTTAAAATGATAAATCTTACATTTAAAAGTGTTTAATTGAACTAGATGGGATTACAACTCTCATACCACATACTTCACATTGGAAAGGTGTTGAATAGCTTTCATCTAGAATTCAAATTATTAAGCCTAAAACCGGAATTAAGTTTGACACCAAACCTAAACACACTCACACTCCTCCAGTTCAATGGTCTTGCACGGGAAACAAACAGAAATCAGACTTCTTTGACAGACCTCAAAATCAATAAGAAATTTGCTCGTACCACTCGTAAAAGCGCAGTAGTTTAGATGGCACGTTTCTGTAGGTGTCGATCACGTCAACGAAAACAATGTCCTGATGTGTGCGGCTCTCCTCCTCCAGCGAAGCGTCCTCCTCTCTCAGTACAGCAGAGTGACTTCTCATCCGCTCAGGACGCCCTTTGAGCAACTGAGACAGTGATTCAGCTTCTGAAAGATTTGTATTGATTTAAAAAAAATATATATATATTCATTAGGCATACTTTATTTATTTAAATACTTGTTTGATGTGTGGTATGTCAGCAAGAAATATATTCTTGCTGTGGCTGTAAATACCAATATGAGTACGATGACAGATTTGATCACCACGACCTACAAACACAATGGGGGTCATGTATCAAGATCGACGACTCAGCGCTAAATTGGCAGACTGTAAAGTAGCGTTCTGTCGGGGCACAAATTTTACCCCATCCCGAATGTATTAACTGGCCCAAAATTAACGAGGCACGGCATAAGATGGCACATTTAAATGTTCTGAAACCCTAAAAATGGCCTAAATCAGACTAAATCTGAAAAATAGTGCCTCCCCTCCAAATGGGCTACCCCATCTGAACAATAGGTAGGTCACATGGAGAGGCAATGACCCGTGTTGACTTGTGTCTTGACTTTATATTATATACTATTATTATTATTATAATTATTATACGACGGATAAAACCAAATATACATAATGAACCAAGTTTATTATACAACCAATACAAACCATTGTACACAATGAAATAGCCGGTATCGAGCTATAATTTCATCCTCAGGGAGATCAAAAAGGGTAATGCAGACCCTAAATACTCTCCCTTCTTCACAGTACTCTCCCTCTGTTCCTGGGTTGTTCAGGCAGGTTAGGAGCCTGAACTCTCCGTCATAAGAAATGCCCCTGAACATTCACAATATCACTAATTTCACAGAAATTGTGTATTTGACTGCCTACCATGAAAAAAGGAACTTTATTTTCTATTACTGTACTCCTTACCTCCCCTGTTGATTTCACACTTTTATCAAGTAGAAGCAGCGCTACAGTGGCTGTACATGGTCCGGCTCAAATGCCATGCATTTGGTTACTACGGCAACGAGGTCAAACAAATACCAGCTTCATGATTGGTGAATTCCTCACATTCTACATACTACTAATGTACAGTGTATATATAAAGAAAAACACAAAAGCTTTGGTTTTGTCATTTCAGGTTTGCAGTGAACGTTTCTCCCGTGTTTAATATTTTGGGATTAGAGGCAGCAAAATAGGCTATGAATTACACGTACAGAAGTTTTAAAGGTTTACAAAACTCAATGTTGCTGAATTTGTCATTCAAGTTTGTTTTTAAAAAATCTGTTTTGTCTGCTTGTTACTTTTTTTGCAGCCAACACAGACCATTCTAAAATATCTTGTTTCTAGCAGAAGTTTGTTACATTTTTAAAGATTGTTTCAACAGTTGACTCAGTAGCTAGGCTAAATGTTAAAATGTTCCAGCCTTTTGGGTGATGTTCTTGATGAACTATCAATGATAACACATTTTAGGCAACTTACATCAGTAGAATATAATGTAAATAGAAAATGTGTTTTTATATATATATATATATATATATATATATATATATATATATATATATATATATATATATATATATATATATATATATATATATATATACATATACACAGTACTGTGCAAAAGTTTTAGGCAGGTGTGAAAAAATGCTGTAAAGTAAGAATGCTTTCAAAAATAGACATGTTAATAGATTATATTTATCAATTAACTAAATGCAAAGTGAGTGAACAGAAGAAAAATCTAAATCAAATCCATATTTGTGTGACCACCCTTTGCCTTCAAAACAGCATCAAGCATCAATTCTTCTAGGTACACTTGCACACAGTTTTTGAAGGAAATCGGCAGGTAGGTTGGCCCAAACATCTTGGAGAACTAACCACAGTTCTTCTGTGGATTTAGGCAGCCTCAGTTGCTTCTCTCTCTTCATGTAATCCCAGACAGACTCGATGATGTTGAGATCAGGGCTCTGTGGGGCCAGCATACCATCACTTCCAGGACTCCTTGTTCTTCTTTACGCTGAAGATAGTTCTTAATGACTTTCACTGTATGTTTGGGGTCGTTGTCATGCTGCAGAATAAATTTGGAGCCAATCAGATGCCTCCCTGATGGTATTGCATGATGGATAAGTATCTGCCTGTACTTCTCAGCATTGAGGAGACCATTAATTCTGACCAAATCCCCAAGTCCATTTGCAGAAATGCAGCCCCAAACTTGCAAGGAACCTCCACCATGCTTCACTGTTGCCTGCAGACACTCATTCGTGTACGCTCTCCAGCCCTTCGGCAACAAACTGCCTTCTGCTACAGCCAAATATTTCAAATTTTGACTCATCAGTCCAGAGCACCTGCTGCCATTTTTCTGCACCCCAGTTCCTGTGTTTTCTGCATAGTTGAGTTGCTTGGCCTTGTTTCCACGCCGGAGGTATGGCTTTTGGCCCAAGTCTTCCATGAAGGCCACTTCTGACCAGACTTCTCCGGACAGTAGATGGGTGTACCAGGGTCCCACTGTTTTCTGCCAGTTCTGAGCTGATGGCACTGCTGGACATCTTCCGATTACTAGGGAAGTAAGCATGACGTGTCTTTCATCTGCTGCAGTAAGTTTCCTTGGCGACCACCGCGCTCACGGTCCTCAACGTTGCTCCGTTCTTTGTGCTTCTTCAAAAGAGCTTGGACAGCACATCTGGAAACCCCTGTCTGCCTTGAAATTTCTGCCTGGGAGAGACCTTGCTGATGCAGTATAACTACCTTGTGTCTTGTTGCTGTGCTCAGTCTTGCCATGGTGTATGACTTTTGACAGTAAACTGTCTTCAGCAACCTCACCTTGTTAGCTGAGTTTGGCTGTTCCTCACCCAGTTTTATTCCTCCTACACAGCTGTTTCTGTTTCAGTTAATGATTGTGTTTCAACCTACATATTGAATTGATGATCATTAGCACCTGTTTGGTATAATTGTTTAATCATACACCTGACTATATGCCTACAAAATCCCTGACTTTGTGCAAGTGTACCTAGAAGAATTGATGCTGTTTTGAAGGCAAAGGGTGGTCACACCAAATATGGATTTGATTTAGATTTTTCTTCTGTTCACTCACTTTGCATTTAGTTAATTGATAAATATAATCTATTAACATGTCTATTTTTGAAAGCATTCTTACTTTACAGCATTTTTCACACCTGCCTAAAACTTTTGCACAGTACTGTATATATATATATATATATATATATATATATATATATATATATATATATATATATATATATATAAAAAAGGTTGGTTTTCATAGACTGTAGAAATTCTTATTTTTGTTATTATTGTTCATTCAGTGACTTTCTTTAAAATTACCCTAATTTTCCAGGCCCCTATGACTGCTGCCCTAATGCTTTTTCCTATCAACTGCTTCTGACTTTTCCTTTGCACCCAAATAATACCAATTTGAAATCAGACTTACTTGTGGACCCTTTTAGGCCAGCACTGCTGTTCTGCCGCTTTATAAATCTCATTTCAATACTCAGACTTCATTTACAAATGAGCCCACCTACAAGTTGCACATGCATATAATTAAGGCTTGACACTTTTAAAATGCATGGCTAATGAGCGGCGGTAGCATTTGGCTTTGCCAATACAGCCTTAACTTGCCAAAAGTGTCATGATACATGCATGGGCAATTTTAAAGGCCAGTAAACTTAACGCTGTTACAAAGCTTGATACTTGTCCCCAAATATGTGCATATAAGAAAATGTGACATTACATGCAGACATACAGAACATAACCATATAAAACTCTCAATTGAGCTATGGGAACACACGTATATAGTGTATGTAAATCCTCCAGCCAGTCCGGGAATGCCCTGGGTATTCGTGTGGTAAGATACCCTCTTCAAGCTGAAACAAACAGCCACAAAAGAATAAAAAGAGCAGTTTCATTTCTGAGTACATCCAATACAAAGCTACAGAAGAAAAGCTGATCCAGTTGTATCATGCAGAGGGCTACCTCCCTTGACATTTTAAACATTAAAAAAGAATTTGGGATCTCTGGCACCAGCTTCCAGGAGGTAACATGTGTAAGGCAGCGGGATGTGTGAGACAGCAGGGAGGGGGTTAAAACCTCCCTGAAGAGAAAATGCACCTTTTGTTTTGTTTAATTGTTTTATTGTTTAATTTAATTGTTAATTATCCCCTGCACCTGGTAGCTATTGTTAAATTGGGACCAGGTGCAGGGTATTTAAGAGGAGCAGTCAGTCTGCTCAAGGCTGCTGAGTAGAAGGAGGCAGAAGAGGTGCTCTGTCTCCGAGTAGCCAGAGTGAAGTAAGTGCTGTGGTAGTGTGTGTTGTGTTCCGTGGTGCCAGGTAAACGGCTTAGCCGTCCTGCAAGTTAGTCAGGGAAAATACCTGTGTAGTAAGCGCTCCAAACGGAGTTAGGTTTTTGTTTTGTATTTGTTTGTTTGTGTGATTATTAAAAGTAGCGAATCAGGCTTAAAAAATCCATTCCTGTGTCCTGGGTTGGTATTTTTAAAGGGGCAACGAACCAGAGTGAGTGCCGCCGTTCACATATGGTGTCAGAAAGTGTGGGCGCCCCTATGACCCAGAAGATGGATTTTAAAGAGTTGATCGCAATGATCAATAAGAACACCGCTGCTCAAAAAGAGCAAAACAAGAAGTGGAGAATGGAGCTAGGGCTGCCGGATCCGAGCCGACGGAGCTAGACCTGCTGCTCCAAAAGTGGGAGCAAGCAAGAGGTGCCCCGCTGACTCCGCTGCCAGAGCCCAGAGGGAGAAGCCGCCTTCCAGAGCCCAGAGGGGAGGAGCCGCTTCCGGAGACCAGAGGGGAGGAGGTGAAGAGCATACCTCCACCACAGCCCCGACCACCACCCCTACGGTCCAGTCCGGTGTCGCTGCGTCCGGTCCTCGCCCCTTGCTCCTGGACACCCTGTCGGTTGGCCTGGACCTCCCTTCACTTGACCTAGAGCCCAGGAGTCGGCAGAATCGGTCACAGTTCTCCACCTGGTCCCCTGCTCCGCTCCTCCCGGACACAAAGACGCCGCTGCACTGCTCCCAGACGTCACTTACGCCCCCTGGTCACTGCTTCGCCCCCTTGGTGACCGGACGCCGCTACACTGGGTCCCAGCTGCAGACCTCTGCCCGCTGCTGCAGCCTTCAGTGCCCCGGTTGTCGCTCCGTCGCCCCTGACAAACCGCTGGGGTCCCTCGTCGCCGGTGCGCGGTCCTTACCTGGCTGGGCCGGACGTGGACCGATCCACCCTCAAGTCCGCCCGTGGAAGAGGGCGAAAAAGGACATTTATGGACTCGAGGGTGGGTGGGTATGTTTTAAGGGGAGGTGGCCGCCGAGTGGCCTGTGTCTTGAAAAGACAAGGGGAGGGATGTGTAAGGCAGCGGGATGTGTGAGACAGCAGGGAGGGGGTTAAAACCTCCCTGAAGAGAAAATGCACCTTTTGTTTTGTTTAATTGTTTTATTGTTTAATTTAATTAGCATTATCCCCTGCACCTGGTAGCTATTGTTAAATTGGGACCAGGTGCAGGGTATTTAAGAGGAGCAGTCAGTCTGCTCAAGGCTGCTGAGTAGAAGGAGGCAGAAGAGGTGCTCTGTCTCCGAGTAGCCAGAGTGAAGTAAGTGCTGTGGTAGTGTGTGTTGTGTTCCGTGGTGCCAGGTAAACGGCTTAGCCGCCCTGCAAGTTAGTCAGGAAAATACCTGTGTAGTAAGCGCCCAAATGGAGTTAGGTTTTTGTTTTGTATTTGTTTGTTTGTGTGATTATTAAAAAGTAGCGAACCGCTTAAAAAAAATCCATTCCTGTGTCCTGGGTCGGTATTTTTAAAGGGCAACGAACCAGAGTGAGTGCCGCTGCCAGTTCACAACATGAAATACCAAAACATTTTACACATCCCTTCATTTGACTATAAACTTGACAATTGTATGCAGTTTCCACTTCCTGTGTTAGAGGTTGGTTGTAAGCACCTCTCAGGATATGCTTCACATAGAAATGTATGTAGGGGTCCTGTTACCATAACACAGGATTTACAGTACAGTAAAACACCTTAATTGTGAGACTGGGATAATACAGTCAATTCTCATTAAGACTAACTTGGATTAAACACATTTCTTGAATAAAACAAATTGCCCAAGTTCAAACAGCCGAGTGTAAAGGACATTGGGAATTAGAGCCTCTATTTTATTTTGGTGCTGTTTTGGGACTATTGATCCTATGATGCATTTCGAGTTGCCATAGTGCACACACATCAACGCCATTTCCATTAAGGATAGAAATGAGTGGCCAACACAAAATGGGCATTATCCTTGCAGACAAAAGCAGTTGATAATGCACCACTGTATAAGAAAAAGAAAGACACTGGTGCACTTAATATTCCCACAAACACTTTCTCAACCATTCTGAAAAACCGGCATGCAACAACACAGGCTTATTAGCGCTAATGTGGTTTATAAATGCAAGTGATCAAAATGAGACATGCAGATTTCAAGTTGGAATGTTCTACTTTAAATGTCGACATGTTTGTTGTTTTTTTTGTTTTAATAAAATGCACAGTACTTTCAAATGTATAATAATTTTAATTGTACTGCAATTGAAATTTGATTTAATAAGACAAAAAAAAAATCTGGTCCCTTGAAATTCGTATTAATGAGAGTTGACTGTTTAAAACAACTACAAAATAAATAGGTCTTCAAAAGCCAGTAGTCTACAATAGTTAATAAAAAATAAAAACTTGTGTCAGGAGTACAGAGCCTTAATAAGGAGCCACTAATGCATATCACTAACAGACAGGGTTACTTCACAGTTAATTGAAAAAATTACTTACTGTGGCAATTCTCAACACACCACCTCCACTGTTAAACGTAACACCAGTGACATCTACTGTATTGAGGCCCTCAGAGTCTAGGCTTTCCCAGACAAGTGTGCCTTCGAATCCCTGAAGCAAAAATAGACATGGGAGGTTTTGTCAACAAAAACAAAGCATCCCTGTAGCATAATCTAAGGGGTATTTTATATCAGATCAAATTGTTTGTTAGCATGAAGTAATATGGAAAAGTGAAACAGATCTGTACAAATGATATGCCCAGAGTGGCAGTGAAAAGACTGGACCCCACCTGTAATAAAACTATACTGAAAGAATCATAGAATACAGCTTGTAAAGACACTGACAGCAAGTGGTCTGTATCAATAATATGTTCAGAGGTTAAAACAATGTGGCACTGAAACAGCAGATACCACTGAAAGACCCTATATCAAAGCATGTGGTATACATCACTGATACGGCCACAGATTAAAGCAACGCAGCAGTTATTTGTATTAATTTTTTAATGGTAATAGAACACAAGTAAGAAAATAAAATACAGCTGTGTACCGAACACCCACAATCAAGCCTGACCTCAGGAATCACAGAATACATATGCTTGACAGTATCTCAAAGCATGAGGTCTTTTCATTCAGAAACCAGTCATAATACCCTAAAATCACTTGCTGAGCAGAAATAGATTGCATGAAAAAGAGGGAACCCCAAACTCACTCTAGAATTACTGTACCTTTACTTAAATAAATGATAATCTTGAACTAACCTTTGGCAAAATGAACTGCTCCACAGGTTTGTACCACAGTCCATTGATACTGACTCCAAAACTGATGGGGCTGAACCGAGCAGTAATGATAGCTTCCTAAAAATTGTAGAAATCAAACAAAAACTATAATTAGTTAATAAAATCACACCGCTGTATAGTGTGAAAAAAAAGAGAGTCAACAGGTGGCGCACAGACAATGCAAATTGTTAAATGTGAATAGATGCATTTGGAGGATGTACCTCTTGCTCCAGCTGGTAAAGTTTGACAGTGACATTTCTTCTGAAAGCCAAATCCTTTTCATCTGGGAATACCCCAAGCCGGCTGATTACTATGGTGTGAAGGACTTTAAATTCAACACTGACAACAGAAGCCTCTGAAGGTATGTAAGCACTTTCGTCAGGCACACTCACAGCCTCAATTTCCTGCCCGATCACTGAAAAATAAAAGAAAAAAAAACAGATTTTAAAATGCTGGCCACCGAGTACTGTATCTTGGTTCTTTTAATTAGATGCCCAGTGATTTAATGGTACCCAACTGGTATGTCCAAATTCAAAAGCAGACTTGGTTCAGCCTGTTTCAAGATGTAACTTTGTATAATTTGATGCTGCTTTCAATATAAATAATTCAAAGTAAAATATGAATATTATGCATTCCTAATTTCTAATAGGCTGCACACTGGGGATTTGTTTGCCCTTTGGTTTAGAAAGAAAGCTAGTATGCACCAACATTACATCATTCAAGGATTTGCAATACAATTCCGAACACAGAGGTCTCCAAAGAAAATAAAAAAAAAAAAATAAAATAAAAAAAAAAATAATAATAATAATAATAATAATAATAATAATAATAATAATAATAATAATAATAATAATAATCCAAAAAGCAAGATGTCTCTAAAATGTAATCTTTTACTTCAGAACACCTTGAAGATCAAGATCCACTGCAAAATAATGTCAAACCCTTTGGCAGTCATTAAATCCTGAAAATGTTGACTAAATCACTTTTGCACACATGGAAGGGTTAGTGTACTAGAATGCTATTGATTTTAAGGGCCCCAGGGATAAAAACAGTGTACTATCATAAAATTACTTTTTTTTTTTTTTTTTATTTTTTTTTTTAACGAATATCCCACCAAATCAGAACTTATAAAACCATGTGGGCTTACCCCTTCCTGCTTTACTGTGCTGTGCTGTTTTGTCCTAACATATTTTTGAGGAACACCAATATTCTTGGATTTATCCACAGCATGGCACATACACCAGGAGAGCCACACAGCTGTGCACATTCTGAATCTCTCTTGAGGTGCCAGTATCAAAAGTATGTTCTGCGTTGCCTACCAGCTACAATTCCTTCCCCAGAAGTGATTCTCTGACATCTGACCTTGGCCAAAACCAGGGCAGTGCTCAGACTCAGCAACAACTTACCTGGAAGAGTGAGATTAGGAAGCTTGCATGAATATGTGTCTTCCTATCCTCCTCTGGTATATCACAGCCATCTGTGCCAACAATAAACTTCACAAGAATGCTGCAATTACACAAGACCCAACTGAATAAGATACACACACAGTTATCCTGAAAGCTAACAAAGTCTTTTAAAGGCTTCTACAAAGTATTTAAGTAATATTAGATTTAAGATATTTTACAGCAACATAGCAAAACATTTCAGCCCTAAGGGGAAGTATCTGATTGGTTAACAGCAGGAAAGAAGGCCCTGAAGGGGACAATGACCAAAGTGTAAGACAATCTGAAAGAAAGACTTGCAAACAGCGTTTTCTTTAAAGTTGTGTAGGAAATATCCAGAAGATATCATGAAATGATATGAAAATAGATGTTTATAATAAAAAATGCATATTCAAGACCTACATGGATATAGATCTTTACAGTGAACGTGTGTGCATAGCAGGGAAATTAAGGATTTATTTTGTTCGATACAAATCACTAGCATCTGTATATTAATGTAATCACAAATAATCTGATTTAAAAAAGCATTTCATTTGTGTTTTTGAAGTACATTGCAAGTAAAAATCCAGGATGACTATTCTTTAATAAAAGTGCATACCGTATTTAACTAAATAGATCTGCATTGACTGTTTAGTATGTTAGTGTGGATATTCTAGGTCACTTTATAACCATGCAGTATACATAACCAATATTGTATTAAGACAAGCCTAATCTTTGCTATGATCTGTCAGCTTTAAATGTCTGCTCACTGAAAAATTAATTAGCCCAAACACATTTGCACAGAGATGATGGCTGCTGACTGAGAACTGTGGATTAGCTATCCAATCACAAGCTGCTGTGTTTCAGTTTGTTTAATAAAAAATGTTCATGTGCCACTCATTATTTTATCTGAAGTCCAGATTTGTATGCATTATGAAGAAAAAAAAAAAAACTTCTTAAAACACCAACAGGCATACAAAAAAACACCATTTTGCAACTGAAAAAAAAAATCAAGTGAGTGTTTTATTGATAAAGATTTGAATAGAAGGTATTGAATTTGAATTTCTATTTAAAATAAAATCATTCCAGTGTATACAAAAATGACCAACTTAAGCTCACAATCATGTTAAATTGTTTTCCAAAATATTAGAACAGGATGAAAGATTCTATATTCCTATGAGGAAAGCAGAGCAAGTGGTAATGGGACACATACAATATGCTAAACATTTTCTTTACAGTTATGTACAGGTGACATCTCAGATTTTTACAAACCGGTGTTGCAACTCAGGATGCTGCTTCAGGTGTCCAAGCCAGGTATTCCTTATTGCATTTCTGAGATCATAGTTGTTACGAGCCGAAAGTACTCCCACTAGAACTTCACAAGAATGGATCTGTTGGTCTAAAACCACACAAAATCATTATTGAACCTGAATTTCACAACACACAAACTTAACTGGGAAGAAGTAAATTAGTTGAACATGAGGTATCCACTACAGTAAATACAATCTTTGTGAACTTTTCAAAATTCCATAAAAAAGTCACACTTCTTAAGGTTTATTTGAACAAGTGATCTGTAAGGCTTTCAACTGAATGTGCCTTTAGTGTTTGAGGTTGGTGTCTTGGTACAACTTATGCTCCCTGGGGTGCCCTTGAATTATAGATAATATGTATTTCAAAATGTTTTCCTGGCATAGAAACCTTTTTATATAAATAACTCATGCATGCAGGAATTTTGTACAACTTGGTTAATTTGTGTTTACAATTTTAGGATCTGACATTTGTAAAAAAACAAAAATGCATCAAAAGAAATAAGAGGCATTACAATCAGTTATCTATATCAGACGTTCCCAAACGGAATGTCAGGACCTATGGAGAACACCAAGACGCCTGGCAATATTCCCTAAACTTGACCTGCTAATAATTTATTGGGTAGGGGGGATTGAGTCGATAACGTTGGTGAATCCCAAGACAATACAAAGTCTCCTTTCCAAAAAATATTTTCAATTCTTAACGAGGGTTTACGCGTATAGTAAAATTTTAAAAAGTGTAGCATGTCCTGTTTACAAGTTTTTAAAACGAGAAAACACAATAGTTACAGCATTATCCTACATTAAATACTAGTACGTTAAAACAAACATGCTGAGAAATACACACCAACAGACAAAGATTTAAGAAACTCACACAGTTGCCCAGTTTTAGAGAATTATTAACTTTTGGTGACTCATTTTTAATACTAGCAGTTCTGCACTGTGTAGCAAGTTATAATATCTATTTCTTTAAATGTAGTTCAAGGTCGAAGCCAAGGGTTTTGTCCTATTTTTAATTACAACTTACTTACGGAATGAACAAAATGAAAACCACATCCACTTTCAGTTAAATAAAAAAATTAAAAAAGTTCACTACTGTACTGTACCTGTATGCAGGAGGTCCAGAAACAAGGCGGTTTTGTTTACCACCATCCAGAGGTGCACCACTACCGCGATAACACACGGACACAGCAGCAACGCTAGGCTTGGCATGGACAGCTTCCTTCGTGAAATTTCCACGTTTTAACGTATTAACGTATTAACGTATTCTCTATCACCAGCTACAACAAAGCAGACATGAACAATGCAGAACTCTATTTCTGATGCAGAAACCTGCACGCCTGCCTCTGGGTTTTACGTTTGCTGTGGACCGTACCACCAACCAGAAACCAGGGTTGATTCGCAGTGTATTACGGGATTTGTAGTCTTTTACCACAAATGTTGACTTTCTAAATTGAGAGTTTGGAAAAACCCCTTTGCAGGTAACTGACAATTAAAATGTTATACTTTAAGTACCAATAATGCTGGTAATATCATATGATTATGTTTAATATTTCAGGTGTCACAGAACTTCAAATATATATATATATATATATATATATATATATATATATATATATATATATATATATATATATATATATATATATATATATACGCTAATAATTCTTCAAGTTTTAGTGTGCTAAAATGTAAAGCTTTTGACAAGTAAAGAAAAAAGATACACCCTTTAAAATAGATTGTTTGCCAATGTATTCCCTTCCAGGTTTTACTACAAGCTTGATTAGCCAGTGTATAGATAACAAACTCAGGTATGTCTTATTAAACTCATTGCAAAATTAGGAAAGGATCAAACTGCTATGCAATGGGAGCCTTGTTTATATCCCTGTTGTCATAGGACACATCTTTCACCCATCTCTTTAGTTCTAAAATTGGCTAGATTAGGACTCCAGTGAAAAAAAACTACATTCAGCTGAGTTTTACTAATTTATGTTTAGTGGTGAACATCATCTCCTGTTAATTCAACAGAACTTTAGTAACTGAAATTTAAGTGGTCCCACCCACTTCACATGCTTAGTTTGTTATGTTGCTGAGCATTATTTATTTATTTATTTATTTGGCAGACACCTTCGTCTCTGCACATGCAAGACCAACTCTGCCTCAATCGGCACTGATGTATAAACTTTAACACAATCCATATATTATTTACTTACATACATAATTTAGTTCTAGTTTTGCTTCAAAAGACAAAGTGCGTATAGTTTGTAACTACCTAAACACCTTTAGATTTCTAAGACTGCCTAGAAATGTATTTTGTTTTCTATATAGAAGAAATACAATCTTAAAACTCCCTCATATGGTAGGCTGCATAATGCATCCTGACATGAAAACTTCCCATACGAAGACCCATATATTTGTAATATATTGCTATACTGGTGAGGTCCAGTGGATATAAATAGTCTTCTGTGTTTGTCTTGTCAGTTATGTATTTTCTGTGTTTTGTGTTGAACACTCCCACTATTTTGGAGGGCAGTAGCCCTGTTATAAAAGCCTGAAGAGGGAGAGTTGGCGCAGGGAGAAGTACTGTTGGACTGTGCTGCCATTGGAGTGGACTACACAGAAAGCCCTAGTCACAGGGACAGGCCCTGCAGTGCCAACTACAGCCTCTGTGTTTGTATTTTATTCTGTTAATAAACTACACTATGTCTTTCATTAAAACTGTCACTGCATCATTCCCTGCCGCCACATAAAGCAAGCCTTTGGTCTCCAGCCACCCTCTGACGATCTGCGATATGTTTAACTTGCAGTGCACCTAATTCTATTCAATGGGGAATTATGAAGAATGCTGCTTGGTTGCCCCAGTGTCAATATGTAAATGAGGGAGCAAGAGGGTGGTCAGGGGTTGGTGAGTAGCGAGTTATACAGGTGTGGATGGAGGATTGTGACAAGTCTTTACTAAAGTAGTGCAGGTACCTAAAACATGACTAATGCCTTGCAGTGTGTTTTGGCACAGCACACTGTGATTATCATGTACACAACTATTTTGGTCATATCAACAACAATTCAATATAATTTTCTTAGCATTTTTTTTTAATATGGCCATATATTTTAAATGTGAGTTTCATATATCAAAAAAACATCCACTTTTGCTGTAATTAATGTAGATTTTGTATTGGCTATAAAAGTGGCCATTTTGTTGTATTTAAAATATATTTATATATTTTACCATTTATTTAAATTACAAACAGACCATTTGAAATAGCTTACAAATGCCTCTTGTGTGTTAAAATCTATTTTAATCAATTGATCCTGTCTGCCATCTTGCAACAATGCCATTGCTTTCCATTATGGAAATTGTTCTATAGAATTCAGTTTTTTTTTAATGTTTTGTGTACAGTTTATTATGTTACAATAAACATTTATATATTTCTAAATTATTGATTTTAAATGGAAACCAGTATATAGTTTGCCAAAAGACTGCTATAGATTTTTATCTATTTAGTTTTCTATAGAAAGAGTGAATCTCGAAAAAAATCTATAGGATTGTTTAGAAGGGTTGTACATGTGCAGTGGATTATCTGGGAAAAGTAAGGGCATGAACAGAGTTGAAGCTTGCTCTTAAAGGTTTGCTGTCTTTAATATATTTGTGTAATCTAACACAGCAATTGCATTTTTCTGGCAAATCTGTTGGGAGATTAAGGCATTTGGAACTCGCTACAAAACCTTATGGCTAATAATATTCATGTGATAACTGTGTGACTATCACATGAATCCATCGATGAAGAAATTACAGGCAAAGAGCCAAGATAGAATCTGAAAAATGATCCTCATTGGAAACTGTTTTTTTTTATTAAAGAATTTCCTGAATAATATGAATAGCACCAACTTTAAATCTTATTATTTGTGATACCAGCTTGTGAGCTTTCAGTGGTAATGTATTAATTCATGTTTTTTCAGCCTATCAGCCACTTGAGGAGCTGTTTGACAGGGGTCAGGGTGTGCTCACTAAATTCAAGTGATACAACAGTTATGTTTGTTGCAATTGGTAAAACTTGCAACTGCAAAGGGGAGGGAAAGGACATCAAGTCTAAAGAAATTTCAGGCCGACTTTGTCAGCAATTTTGTTGGACTACGTATATGAGATAGAAGTTGACTTTACAGAGCGTTGCTAGGGGCATCACATGTTTTGTTATGATAGAAATTGTGTTTCAGTTTGGTCCAGTTCTGCAATTAATTTGCAGGAATTGTCTCATCAAACATTGATTTTGACTTTTAAAAACCTTTGCCGTTATGAATGTGTACTCTGTTTACCATGTATTTTCCATCATGTGCCAGTGTTTACCATATTTTTCTCAATGCTTTACCTTATGAGATGTACCTTTTTTGCCAGTTCTTTACCATGATTTCACTTGGATTTTACAATGTAGTACTGTACATACCATAGGATACCACAGAAAATATTTTAATTAGAGAAAAGGTGTTTGAAAGTAAAAACATCAGGACAATTTTCTGTATGGTTTGGATGCAATGCACATGTGCAAATGAATACTCACCTCCCTGTTCCAGTTTGTTCAGAATCAGAACAGAATTAGTTCTAAAGATCCCACTCAATGTTCCCTACCTGACAGAACAAAGGTACACTTTCTGTTTTAATGGTCTGTCCTCACATTGCAGACTTCTTTGTTGTGCAAATGGTATCCCTGACATTATGCTGTCATATTTATAAGCTTCATCTCCCTTCAGCAGACAGTGGATTTGACAGGCTTTGGTAGAAGACAGATAGTATCCTGTTGTTTGGGAGTTGCTTGCATAACCAAGGCTGCCCAAATTATAGGGTGTCTCTTATTATTAAAGGAAATGTCATTCTGTTGCTCAAATGATTTCCGTTTAATAAGAAACACCCTACACACAACTTAATGTAAATCACAAAAACTACGGTTACACATAAAAAATAGTTGAGTTTTAACTTTAATACTGTGTCATACCTTCTATGCACTGGAAATTTGATACATCGTTAACTGTGATTGGTTGATTACCTACTCGTGATTTATAATCAGTTATACAATGAACTGTCTCAAATATGGTGAACTTATGGGCTGTTCTGGAGAACAGACTTTTAAACTTCAGATAGAAAAGTTCAACCCCCATGTTTCCTGAAGGAATTAGACAGAATAATCATATATCCCTGTGGCGGAGTGTCCCGCCCCTTTGTTTATTTATTTATTATGATTTGTTTATTACGGCAAAAGCCGATTTTTGTTATTTGTTATTTATATTTTAAAAACCTTGTGAGGATGCGTGGCTGATCAGCTACTGATTATTTAACTAGCTGACAGTCACGCATCCTTACTAAACTCGTGCAGACTGTGGCCGAGGGGTAATAAGATAATTAACAGCTAGTTAACCCCTCGGCCAGAGTATAAGAACCTGCAGCTGTCTGTGCTGCGGGGAGGAGTGTACAGAGGAGAGTACTGGAGCGGAGAGAGTGAGGAAAACAAAACAAAACAAAATAAAATAAAATAAAACAAAACAACTGCTAAGTATCGTGCTGGGTTAAAACCAGCACGCTTATTTGTTTGGCCAACGCGTCTTTTTGTTTTGTGTTTTGTTATTTATTTAAATCTTTTGTTTTGTATTATGATTTAATAAAAGCAGCTGAACGCCGTAGCGTTTCAGCTTTCACCCGCCCATCCACTGTTTTGGTTCTGTTACTTCCTGGTCCGTGACGTCACCACTGCAAGCCATCCTGCCACAATCCCCCAGAACAATTTAAACCTCTTTACCAAATTGGTCCTTAACCTTTTTTTAAAGTAGCAAGGCAAGTGTTTCTATTTTTTCTCAACCACTGCATTTAATCCTCCCTGGTCTTAAGTGGGTAGACATGTTCCGTTTAACTGTACTGTCAAAGGTGTTTTTGTGGTTTAGAAGTGGGCACTTTTCCCACTATGCCAAAACACAACCAAATTCTTCAGATGAGAAGTTTGTAGATTTTGAGGATTCCATTGCACTATTTGAACAAGGGTGTCAACAGCTGTGTCTTGCCGAAGTTCCAGTACAGGTCAGATTCTGGCATGGCTAATTTAATTTAATAAGTCTTAACTTCCCATACTCCTGTAAAATGGGGAAAGACCATTACAGGGGAAACTTTCTGCCATTTCAGACATAGTTTCAAGAGCACTTAAGCCTCATAGGCCGAGGACACGACTGAGGTGACCTAGGAAGTGAAACAGGAACACAATACCTGAAAGTAAGGCATGCAAACTGAGAGCTTGCTTTAGTCAAGTAGTCTAGTATTAGCTATAACCCTGTAAATGTAAATAAGCTGTTGAATATCAGTTAATGTACGGTATCTGATTTAAATCTCTAAATGAATGTACCATAATAAGTAAATAATACCAGTTAACATTTCAGTCCAACATCTTGGACATTAATGCACGGGAACATTTTGGTGCAGTTATATGAACAGGGATTTGGGCTAGCATGCTATAATAACTCCTTTGCTTCCCAGAGGTATACAGCCATTGTATTAAAGCGTTAGCAAACAACCCCTGATTTTTATAACAATCTCTCTGCTGATTGTTACTGCATACTATACTTGTAAGTGTTGCAAGTGTTGCAAATTTCATGTTAGCTATTTGCATTCAAATGTCCTGGGTCATTTATCATCTAATAGATTGCTGCCAAAGTAATTTCACCAGGAGTTATGGTGGTGCCCAACATGTGGTTTACAGAGGTCATTTTTGTAGATATACTGTACTTACTGAGTTCTCTGCATGGCTATGCATGTTTGCTAGCTTGCTTCTCTCTGCAGTTGCTCACACTTCTGGGGAGTGGTCGAATGGTCTGGGTGATGAACCCAGACTGAAGTTCCTTTCTGGGTTAAGTGGATGAATCTGTGTACACCTGAGGATGTGCTGTATTACAACTGGAGGAATAAAGAACTCTGAATGCATTGAGTGATATAAAGGAACTAAGCTCTTCAGGCATAGGTTTAGTCAGTCACTGCCATCTGTATCATGTACTGACATTCCTTTCTGGTGGCAGTGTAAGGGCAACTACAGCATTTATCCAGTTTATAAATTACCTGGGCTATGTGGACACAAATATGAAAGCAAAAGGTAGTACACAGCAGCAGTAAACTATACAACTATGCTTCTATAAGAATATAGTGCAAAACCTAAAAATTAGGCACAACAATACTTGTATACAGTACATAATAAGAGTATTATGCATTATTTACATGGGATTTAAATAACACAGGACACACACACATACTGAAAATTCACTCCGGTGAAAAGACGTTTTTTGTTTGTTTGTGTAATAGGGTTACCAACAATACCTTATATGATGGTGTGGCCCCAGTGACCTGTACATGTTGAACAGGGCCTCATGCACCCTGTATGTATCAAATTAGGCTCACTGATATCCTTTTTTGAAGTTTTGCTCCTAAAAATCTTTTAAAAATTACAATAAGAGTATTTAAATACTACGATTATGAAATGATTATCATTATTAATATGCAATATGGAACATGTGCCGAGAAACCTTGGGTTATATTTGCATTGCAGAGAACAGGTGGTAATATACTGTATATAGAAACCTGCAAAATAACCACTATGGAATTATGTCAGACTTAAGTAATTTAAAGGTCATAAAGTAAACCTTACTTAAAGTTCCAGTAATGAAAGAACCACATAGAACTTGCTTTTTTAGCAATTTTTTAATACTGTGTCATACGTTCTATGCGCTGGATATTTGATACATCGTTAACTGTGATTGATTGATTACCTACACGTGATTTATAATCAGTTATACAATGAACTGTCTCAAATATGGTGAATTTATGGGCTAATCTTGGAAACAGACTTTTGAACTACAGATAGAAGAGTTCAGCCCCCATGTTCCCTGAAGGAATTAAATAAAATTGTGTTTTTAGTGTGCCCCACTGTGGTTAAAGAAGTCATGGGTTACGGGATCACATGAATCACAGGAGACGTAGGGCCTTATTCACATAAGGAATGCACGTGACTTCGCTCATGAGCAAGTACTGTCATTGGTTAAGTTTTCTGTAACCCCATATGAGTCATGTAATTACAGCATGTGACTCCCATGATTCCTACAACCAGAAATCATATATAAGACATGGTCCAAGCTAAAAACAACAACAACAAAAAACATTTCCTTAACAGTCAAACAAACCTTTCACATAAAGAGCAGGTCAACAGCACTGCAATCAATGGAAGATTAAGATTTTTATTTTGCTTTATGCTTTTATTTCTATTCATTTTCTTAAGACACATTTCACTGACCCTGATTCGCAGTAATCTTGGACTACGTTGACTAAACATAAGGTAGTTTAGTTCCAATCAGGGTTTGTAAAGCCAGTCATAAGCTAATTGCAAAAGCCCTTGTTGGCAACCCTATTATGGAATCTTTTTAAAAACATATTCTGTTATCCTATTCCCAATCTCGTATAATTACTGTTTTTTCATCACACCTTTTGAAATGTAATAAATATTTCCAAATGACAAAAAGGTTTTTTTTTTGTTTGTTTTATTTGAGCATGACAGGCGAGGGACAATAACATTAGAGATTCAAGTCCTTCCTTTGACCATCAGAAAGCAGACCACCACAATGCAAGCTACTCCACATGGCTCCAAAATACCTTAACCATGCACTGGAGCGCCTACCCTTTTAATGAGCGAAAGCTCTTTGTATTTCAAGGCCTACCAGCAAATGTGTTTTATTACATCCCTAACTATGCTGTATCGATCAATTACATAAAAAGGCACTTGAACTCAGCTCTACAGGACTGGAACTGAATTCTAGTGAGCTTGGCCTTTAAACATTGTCATTTGGCATTTATATAACTCATGGTATAAGCACAGTGGAAGCAATGCACTTATTTCATAAGACTTTCTAAAATATTTTCCAGGCTTTAACAATCTATTTGCATTACAGTATATTTTAATTGTAACATTAGTTTAGTAGAATAATCTAGTCGTCTGATTTAGAGGGCATTTGTAGATCATTTATGATCATAGAAACCATTACCCATTGACAAGGATTTAGCCATTGACATTATTTGAACATTGTTCAGGGGTTAGTTTAAAACCTTAAGAGCTGTTTGCTCATTTTTGAACTGTATCATTTTTGTATTCACTGTTCTTGCTTTTTGTGCTAATACTGCAACCATTGCTCATGTAGATGTTAGAGCATTTTTAGAAATAGACACCTATTGGTAGTGTAATAAAATGTGAAACCCTGTACCAGTAGGAAGTAGTTCAGGCGTCTATATACTGTACATTTTTAAAATATACATTATGTAAACAAAATTAACAGCAGTTGTCCTGTAAACACCGGATGTACTTGGAGGCATGACATGATTCTAAGACCTTTATTGAGGGTGCAGTAACCCTAAAAAGGCACCAGGATGTGATGACTGGGATATTTCATACCCATACCAAGTTGCTAATTTGACTCCCTAAGACAGATGGCATATTATTTTAGAATAGCCTTTCATCCTATGCTACCAGTAAACTCCTGTTGAGAGGAGGTGCAATAATCTCTGTCCAAGCAAATGTTACTGATAAGCAAGAGGTGGAGTCAAGAATAGACATTTGAATAGACAAAGAACTGGCCAAATACAGTACATATAAAAATGTACCAGGAACAAATGGGTGAATTGGGATAATGGATATTGCTGGCTTTGTTGTAGAACTGCTTTTCAAGGCATTCAGACTGGGGTCTATTTTAATCATCTAAGCTGTGGCAGATCGTAATACTGCTGCCCTAAAATGTATAAACCTGATTTTTTCGAGAACCTGATTATGCAGTATAGTGAGGTTAATAAGTGTGTCTATAAATCACCTCTTAGGGAAAACCCGACCTGGATTAATATAGAGTTAAAGGGTTTTTGTGTTTCTATCCCTCACTGTTTAGACCATTAAAAAAGACCCCCCCATCTCTTTAAAAATGGTGTCGTTGTTTTGTTTTTACTTACTGGGGGTTTTAACACATGGCACAATAGAACTATATGCAGAATAATATTCTTTTTGCGCTACTCACATTTCTGTACAGTACACTTTACAAAACAAGATACAACTTTTCATTTGTTGTCAAAGCTGGAGCACCGCATGTCATTCCTCCTCTATCTACAAACGAGGACTCTGCAACATATTGTAAACATAGATTTTACTTCTACTTTGTAAAATTTTTTTAATAAAAAAAACGAAAAAAAAACAACAAAAAAAACAATACAATTTAAAATTGTGCTTTTTTTCAAGTCAAGACTGTGATCTAATATACAAGATACATCTGTCTCACAGCACTTGACAAAACTAACATCATGCAAGCTGAGCGAAAGGGAATGCATGCGTGTGCCTAACACGTTACACACTGGGGTTTACAGGCAAGTCACAGGGAAATGACATGGACATATAGCAGCTGGAGGGTTTCTGTTCAGAGGAGACACTATATAAAAAGCTGGGATAGAATAAGCCAGGCAAACCAATCAGTTAAACAGTATAGCCACAATCTTATTTTATGATAAACTTGTGTATTTCACTTCGGTGGGATTCATTTGAGCTTTTTAGAACCTGACTCTTCCCACAAGTATGAATTTGCTTGGCTAGCCTTCGGCAACAACATTGCGTTTAGCAACAGTGTGCTGCTGAACCATTTCAAGTTAAATGAGTGCTACCTACACACCATATTGCATTCTAATAGTCACTCAGAGGTGTACACATGACACGTTGGGACACTAATAAAAGCATCGCGTTATGATCAATTTTAACCTTGAACTATGTCAACCTGAAACGTCATGGCGTTGCTGCTAACGGGTATGTTCGATACCAGCTGCTTCCACTACTTATGCAGAGTTTTGGCAGGGATATTAGTCTTAACTCAGCTGATTTGGATTAGGAGTGTTACCATAGGTCAGAGATGGGTCGAGGTGGTAGCTGGTAACTGAGACAGTGGATATCAACTGGTTATTTGGGTGTTTGGCTTTTGGATGAGGCAATTGAGACCCAACCATTTTATTCTGGGAAAGTTATACTGCAAGGGCAGTGATGTAGAGGTGGGGAGGTGTAGAGGTCGTGAGTATAGTCTGATTGGAAATTAGAATAATAAAAGTGCATGTTCTGTAGCAAGGGATCAGGGTCAAGCACCACGTATAACTCATTGTTGATTTAATCAATTTACATTTCACATATTATTCTTTTACATCCCAAGGTTGAGTAAAAAATGAAGATAAACTCTGAAAGCAGCAGCTCTTCCTCCAGAACACAGCATCGGGGGACACTTATACACACTTTGAGCAGCACACTGTAACTGCCAGCCTTGGCACCATGGCTCCACTAAACTGGGGCAAAATACTGTTTTTTAAGGCCTAGCAACTAGCAAACTGAATCGGGCCGTGGGTATACGATTAAGGACTATTGAGTTAAAGGGTACATAACTAGTATCCAAACCAGACTATATTACAGTGCAATGTCAAGTAACCAGACAATATGAGGGGTCAGTTGGTTATCTGGATAATGGCACCACACCCGGAAAGTAACTGGGAAAAGACTGTGAGACTGAACACATTGCAAGACTGAGTGCACAACACTGCCAGTTAGGAACCATTTTAGCCCGCAAAACCCTAATTATTATGTAAATAAATTATTGTTTAATACATAAATACATGTTTTACTGGGACCAGGTAGAGGTTAAATTACTCTGTACTGTAACTTCAGTGAGAGAAACTGTTGAAAATAAATAATTTAATTTATGGCATTTTGTTACCACAATGAATATGCCAACTATCTAATGATTATAAACAATGTTAGTTTTCTACTGATATGATTCAGGATCATGGAGTGATACAAGTTCCATTTGACACTGGTATTGAGTTCAAAGTGAGTTGGAATCCTGTTCTATTCAATCAGCAGCAGACCAAGATAAAACCTATTTGAATTGGGACTCGGACTCGATTGCAGCTGGTCTGTCTAAATCGATTTGATAGAGGAAGTGGCCTATTAAAGTTTCAGTGAAACGAACGTGGGTATAAAAAAACAAAACAAGGAAATGTTGGAAGTAGGTGAAAGATTTTTAAACTCTAAAGGGAATTACTGTATACAAAAAATGATACACATGGACACGTCAGTTGCAGTTCGTACCATTAGAACCCCCTCTTTTATACTGGAATGAGACGAGATTGAGTTTTACAGGTGGAACCGTGGCATTAATGCTTCTGTCTTAACTGTACAGCTATGGCCAAAAGTTTCGCATCACTTACAATTTTAGGAATGAGACATAATTTAAAAAAAAAAGTGTCATTTTGAAATCCAACATGAAATACTGTACTACTGTTATGGCTTCCGGTAGACTTTTGCGGTATCATTTTGTATTTTTTTTGATTACATGATGTTAAATACGATATCTAAATTATATATATATATATATATATATATATATATATATATATATATATATATATATATATATATATATATATATATATAATTTAGATATCATATTTAACATCATGTAATCAAAAAAACTACAAATATAATAATAGTATAATAATAGCAGTACAGTAGTACAGTATTTTCATGTTGGATTTCAAAATGACACATTTTTCAATTTTTTCAAGTTTTTCGTTAAGTATATTGAAAACTGAAAAGGGCCATGTAATTCTATATTAACATAGCATTATTCAGCAGGTTTCATTCGACTTTATGAAGCAAAATTAGTTAATTCTATTGGGTAATGCAAAACCTTTGACCATGGTTGTATGTTCTTCAGAATAGACCACTTAGGGTTACACTCAGTTTTGCAAAGATTAGTCATATCTTAGCTGGAGTATTAAGCAAAATAAACATTTTTTGAAATCTAGTGTTTGTAATCTGGTTTCCTTATGCAGTTGGTTATAGCACAGGTGTTATTACCTTCAGTAAAAATCTTAAAATGTTTGACAAATTGAAAGAGAAAGAATACTTGTTAAATATCAGCCTAGTGGTTTTCTTAGATACATTGATATAAATGGTGCTAAAGAGATTAATAATTTCATCCCATTTAATAAAGAAACTTGATATATATAAATAAATAAATCAAAGAAAAATAAATCAATCAAAGAAAAAGAAAACTGACAATTCTCCTGTGGCAACTTTTTTTTTCCTCAGGCTAATCAATTAAAAACAGTTTTTCAAGAATTGAATTTTTTTAGGCAATGAGTAATACTGTCCTCTAATAAGCATAACTAAAGGAAACACAGACAATCAAATGACACCGGTTACTGGACTTCAGCGCCCCCTGCAGCTACCAAACTGCAAGTGCTTTTATAAGGAAGCAGAATTTGAAGCTTTCTTCTGCTCATCATCAACTTCATCATCATTGTTGTAATCAGGACTGATCCCACTGTGCAGTGGTTGTACCGACATGGGTCTCACAGGATGGTGCAGAAGAATTTCTTCTCCCGGAATGGATTTTCAGAGGCTGGCACTGGGCAGATGAGTGGGTCCTCTCTTATATGAGCATCACAGTATGCCATCAAATCAGCAGCTGCCTTGGACACCTGAAATGACAAAAACAACGAGAATTCTTTAAAAAATATATACTGTATGTAAAAGTGTGACTGGATGGACAGTCTCATGAATATTCTCAATAATCTCCGCTTACAGGTTTTATCACAGGTGGATATGCGGTTCTCCAGATCTAATTCAAAATGTAAGTGTGACTTCATACATTACATGTGGTTTTACAATGAAACATCTACTGGCAAAGCAGTACTACTATTTGTATTGGAAAAGTAAAGTTAATGCCTGGAGTACACCCCTTACAACGAAGCAAAGGCCATCTCACTCCGAGGCGAGAAAGGCGGTTAAAGTTAATATATTTCGTGTCTGATTCAGTCTTCACATTCAAATCTGCTTGAGACAATAATAAAATAATGACAATTGAATATGAAGACATACAGTACAGTGCTTTACAATTCCAAACTAACATCACAAAAGTACCACACAACACAACACATTTTAAGGTCAGCACTGAGGTGATCTCACAGAAAGCAAAATTTAAAATTAAACTAAACAAGTGGTACATTTCAGAGCTCCTACATTCACTCAAGTTGTTTCTTTGTAGTTCTGCTTCAGAACTGTTTTTATAACAAGAAAAAAAAATGGTGCAAACTTAACATAGTGGTATGTAAATGCTTTGTAAATATGGCCCTAAAAAAGCTCTGATTTGATGACGACACACCCACTGGCATCCAACCTTTTTCAAGGGAATCTAATTTCTTCAACATCCTATTACACTTACTGTACTATTAGGGTATCCGAAATTGCCTTGCATTTGTTATCATATTTTTTTTTAATTGGGTTTGAAATGCATTGTAATCAAGAAGTCTTCAGAATCCACTCTGACAGTCTGCTGTGCACAACATATTTACCACTTAGACAAACAGATGGTGCACTTAGGGATTCCTTCATATAACCCTGAAGAGGTAATGGAAGGGTTCAATTAATACTCCAGTAGGAGAATGTGCTGGTTGACATTGTTGGATATTCAGTCTTAGATGATCGAAACAATCACATCCAAGGTTTTGTTAGTCTAAAGATAGCAACCCATTTTCAAAATCCAACACGCTACAGCCGCAGGGAAACTCAATGAAAGACTGCTTTTGCCTGTTGCTCTTTCCTGAGGTGAAGAAAGCCTGCCTGCTGGATAATCAAATGAGTGCAATCAGGCAGACAGCCACCCCAGCTACCAGACAGCACTGTAACCTTTGAAAATATTACCGGGTTAGTGTTTTCCTTGATAACAAACGGTGTATAGAACAGCAGGCCTGTATAAATCATTAAGAAAAAAACCCAACAATAAGCCAACTAAGAAAAGAGATTTATTTAACCAAGAGTAGTACAATATATCATATTTAAAATACATGTTTATTGTTTCTTTCAAAGCTGTATATTTGAGACCAGTGTGCAGCAGCTATGATTTATGGAATCATTTTGTTAGCTGCAGCCACTAATTGATGCCTGAATTAGCTCTATTACACAAAAGCCACTTTATCGGTTATTATGTGCGTCAAAAGGCTGCTGTGTTTGAAGGATCCGGTACAGAATTTCACTTATTTTGTTCACCTTTTTGAATTCGTTAATGCTTCAAAGGGAGGTTTGAATTTTGGTATCACTTTATTTATAAAAGGTCCTTCAGGGTTGAAAAATCTTTCTGTTTGAGTACCTGCTGTTTTAAAGGGACACTTTAAAAAGACCAGTAGATCCCGATGTGCCTGAAATGGTTTGTCACTATGGTGAAAATCAAGCTGCAGTGAATTCATTTACTGCACATAGGAAATGGAATTCCCCTATAAAATGTTCCTTACAGTAAAAGAATAGTGATAATAAAGCATGGGTAAGTATTTTAAGCACAGAACAAATAAAAAAAAACGACAGCAAACCATGGTAAATGCATAGTATAACCATAGGAAAAGCATGGGAAAACTACAAAATTAATGTGCACATTTACCATGATAAACTTTTATATGGAGAGTAGTTGAGGACTAGAAAAAGACAAAATCCTCCTGGGTCTCTTGAAAGAAACACGTCATGGCAAACGTGTACAGTATTTTCATTCAGGCTACTGGAGCTCTGTTGGCATTATTTACTTTCAGGTGGTCTTGCACTTCATAAGCCTTTTTACCTGGAGAGTACATTGTTTCCTGTCATTAACCAACCAGTTATTTGCATAATACCTGACATATTTTTTGGTCAGTGACATGTTTTGTCCCAAAGGCCCTGCTGTGGTTAAAATGCTTAGGAAGTGAAAAGTAAGGCATGTAAGGTAGCACTTATAATTTTGTGTTGTTTTTTTTTTTAACTGCACTGCACTAGGAACATAAGTTTAGCTGAAAAGTATGATACACTGGCTTTAGGTCAGTACTACCAGGATTGTGAATGATTATTGACAGATTTCTGTCTAACTTGTATTCACCAAGACAAATTAGTTCACATTTAGTTTAAATGGTTTGTTGATTTATTAGCCCTTCACCAGTATCAGCAATGGACCAGGGCAAGATAATTGTAACCCAGATTTTGTTTTGAGAAAATGAATCTTGAAACAATTATTTGTTTGTACAAAATTGATAGAGCCATATTTTAACTGAATTACAGTTTGTTTGCACCTGTATTTAAATCCACCTCAGTAAAATGTAGTCAAGCACTTTTACTTCCTGTAAAACAAAATAGAAACAAAGCTACATTTTAAAAGCAATTTTACTTCCTGTAAAACAAAATAGAAACAAAGCTACATTTTATAAGCAATAAAATATAAACTCACAGTGGCTCATTTAAAAAATAAATAAAACCAGTCATTTTTATGTGGGATAGCATCCTGTTGCTGCCTTTTAAAATTACTGTGTATTATTATTATTATTATTATTAATACTTCCTGGTGTCATCTTACTTTCCACTAGAGCAAAGAACCTGGGTGTTACTCTGGACCCTGAGCTTTCTTTTGATTTCCATATTAATTCTGTTGTCAGAATAGCTTTTCATCACTTGAGAAATGTTGCCAAATTAAAATCTGTATTGGATGTGAGGGATTCAGAGATTACTCCAGTGCTAAGGGGTCCTTACATTGGTTACCAGTGAGCTACTGAATTGATTTTAAAGTTGTTGTAATAATTTATAAGGCTCTTCATGGATTAGGGTCTGTCTCCAAGAACTACTAACTCTGCATAGTCCTAGTCATTCTTTGAGATCAGAAAATGCTGAACTTTTAATTGTTCCAAAAAATTGTCTTAAAACAGCTGGAAACAGAGCATTTTGCTGTTGTGCTCCTCTGTTGTGGAACTCTATTCTGATTACAATTAGGCAGGCTGAAACACTTGATTCTTTTAAATCTAAACAGAAAAAATACTTTTGAATAATTGGTTATAACTGGAGTGTATTGTATTCATTAGCTATTTTATTTTGTCTTTAACTTTGTACAGTGCTCTGGGTTGCTTTGGCGTGAAGGGCGCTATATAAAAATACATTTGTATTGTATCGTATTGTATCTTACAATTGTCAAAAGATGAAAGTACAGTGTGATAGCATATTATTGATATTATTCTCTCAGTTTTAATGAAAATGTGGGTTACCATTATCTTGCACTAAGCCCTTCATATATCTACAGAACCATATATTTGATTGTGATGAAACTTAAGCAATAAGCAAATGCATTTCTTAGCACAAGTTATTGAGAGTATCAGAATCTGGGGATATATGAAGTTTCCTGACCTTTCATCTGTAGGTACTGTGACACTGTCAAAGTTCAAAAGGGCTTGTTGTGCCTGTCTAGTGCAATCTTCAGGGGTTCCAGACACAAAAGCAAGTACCAGGTTTGGTTCAGGAACAAAGAAAGCTCTTGATTTTATTGAAAAATACTTAAACAAACAAAAGACTGGCTCAAGGGCCGTAAAGTATAAATTATAAATAAGCCACACAAGCTTCTCGCTCAAATACACTTATGCCACACAGACTTTCACTTCTCACATTCTCCAACACACTCCTCAAACAAACGATTTTTCTTTTATACCACGTGGCCAGAGGTTGATTGACAATTATTCAATCACCACCTAGCCACATTCCACACTTTTCTCACATTCATTTACACAATCAAACAATTAAAAATCAACCAATCACTCCCACATTTACACAATCACACAATGATATCACCATGGTTACAGGTTGTCCCTTCACCAAGATGTCCGCCAGCCACCAAGCTCACACACACAAGTGCATCACCATGGGCAGAGCCTATGCTCTGTCACAGTACACACTTAAATGGGACCTACATTTTTATTTATATCTAGAAAACTCTGCATACTTGTGATGAAACTTGGTAAGCACATTCTTTTGAACAAGTTATTAAGAGTATCAGGGTCTGGTGTTACATGGAAGTGCTTGTCCATCTACATTTGTCACACTTATGTTTTTACATACATCTGCATGAGGACACTGTTTAGCATGTATGAAACTATACTGTGTTTTACTCTTTTTTAAATGTCATTTGCATTTTTGAAAACTACCCTTTGGCCTGTTATAACTGATCACTTCCCATTTTGAAACCTAACATTCAACCAATTATATATTTTCAGCAATGCATTCTCATAGTGGTCAACAAAAACACATTATTGATTGAAATATGGAAAAGTAACATTGCCTAGGAGACATAAATCAAGCAGAAGGTGACATGCCCCTTAGTACTGAATAGATGTTTCAAAAACATGTAGTGAATGTATTACTTCAATTGCTTTTCACATTTGTACTGTACGTGTAAAAAATTATATTTTAACCAGGGGATGTTTGGGCTAGATCCGCGAAAAGTGCATCTCAAAGTGAGAAATATTTAGCCAACTATCCTATATATCATCTAAAATTCTTTGAGTCTCAATTATGTATTGTACTAATAAATATATATTATCCATAGTATGACTTTATTTTAAATAGCCAGTGAGCAAAAATATGAGAAAGAACTACTAACTATGTTGCAATTAATGTGAGTTTAAACGATAATCATGGTTATCGTGATCATTTTTAGCCTATTATTGATCATTGAAAATGTCATTACCATCTAAAACGCTCGAGGAAGGTAGACTTAAAATGAACATTTGATTTTTTACTGCTTTTATAGCTTCCAGATGTCAGAAACTTTCTTTCCTGGGTCACCCAGGACACACTCAAAAGAGAGACCTTTTATATCCATTTTATATCCCTGGTCAACCCTGCTGTGAAATCAAATTAATAACATTTAAAATAAATAGATAAAGACCTACACAAGACTCATTTTCTAATTCCATAGTGTGCTGTATATGTGACTCATGTAACGATAGCCTGGGCTTCTATGTAATGCATTTAGATGAGCTGTAATTATAGACCCTAGTCATACTGGTGAAGCCTTCTAATAACCACATATCACATTCCTACATGCGATTGAAGAAATAATGAATACCTTTGCTGTGCTATCAGCTGAATATGTAGTTTGTTCTAACATTCTGCCAATCAGAACCTCTTGTCACTGGCAGCCCCATATTTAAATATTACAACACCCAAAAGATCCCCCCTCGCTGGCATTAACAGGGGCAGGATGCAGGGCACACGGCTCAAATTTAGACTTATGGCACACAATCTGCATAGAAGAGCCCTCCCACTGCTAACCAGCAGCACAATTGAAAAGGAACTGTATGTCAGAGCCATAGACATCCCTTGCCACGATATAATTAACATTGCAGCCATCAATATCAGTAGAGCAAGATGTAACATTGAGTAAATTAACCAATCAGGCTTTAGTCGTGTGAAAAAGGTGATCACTGTGAGCTGCATGCACAGTATGTGGAATAACCAGCATAGAAAAATGTTCCTGAAATCTGGGCACACTATTTTGAAGAGTTTGCCTTCGTGGATGTTAAGGATAATAATTGGGTTCATTGATTCATATTTAAGCCTACTTTACAGCTCCATTTTATTAATTTAATAATTCCAGTAGATTAAAAGATCTTTGAGCGTGAACGTAGGTGTGATTAAGCCAGAGTGGCCAAAGCTGACCTTGAAGTAGTTCATTATTTCATATTCCTGTTAAACATGGAGTGGAATGGCTCAGCCGGGCTGTGATTGGACACTCCTGGATTAAGCAATCAGAGCAATCCAAAAGTTTGAAATGGCTTGGACTTCAGTGAAATAACATTGGTCATATTTTTCATTTAATCAAATAGCCCCAGTGCAGAGTTTTTAATCTTCACTATTCATTTTAATTGATTAGTCAGAGTAAGAAAATATCTAACTAATCACATTTATTATGTGTTCCACATTATATGGAGTTGTAGTAATATTCAGTATTTTTTTTACATCAAGCTCTGAAATACATACTGGAGTCAAAGACTGCAGGTTCAGTAAATTCAATCATCTTTTTAACTGACGTAAAGTGATTGTAGCTTACAAACTAATTCCATAAATCTTACCTGTTGTGTACATCCATTCTTACTGAGGTCTCAAATGTTTCTTTTTGAAAGAAACGCGTGCTATAGCAAACATGACATCTGGTACTACACTGGTGTTATTACACTGTCTTGGTTATTTTACTTGGATAGTGAAATTGTCCCCACTCTTTCAACCAACAGCTGTTTCCCCTGTGGACTGACATGTTTTGTAGCCAGTAAAATGCTTGACCCAAAAGACGCTGACCATGAGATTGTGAGCATTACAGATGTCCTGTAAGGGAAGGCAAGCAAACTGAGAACTTTTGTTTTACTGGATGTCATGTTTTAAAATGAAAATACATGTTGAAACTGCACATTTGAGATCTATATAGTCAATGGAATTACATGACTGGTACGATCTATGAAAGTATTCCGTAAGCTAACACCACTTTAATGAAAGTTATTTTTATTATATAGGAGGCTGTGTGGTCCAGTGGTTAAAGTGAAGGGCTTGTAACCACACGGTCCCTATTCAAATCCCGGCTCACTCACTGACTCACTGTGTGACATTGAGCAAGTCACTTAACCTCCTTGTGCTCCGTCTTTCGGGTGAAATGTTCTTATAAGTGACTCTGCAGCTGATGCATAGTTCACACACCCTAGTCTCTGTAAGTTGCCTTGGATAAAGGCATCTGCTAAATAAACAAATAATAATTATATGTCACTCAGGCTGATATGATTAAACTTGAGACTCGGTCAGTCATCAATGCTATTGCTATATCATCCATCTTATCAATCTGTGTATGAGTTGAATAATACTGCAGCACTGAAAATCACTGCAGAGCAAAGCTTCCTTATTACATTTAGCATAAAATGAGGCAGACTTCATTTGACTTTCATTTTCATTTTCAAAGGAGATTGTGTCTCTTTATTGCTTGTCAACAGCACTGGGAATACCTTCAGGTTATCTTTTGTCTCCATAAGGCTTCAGTTCTTTTTATTCAATGTTATCTTTGCATCACCTAACAGGGAAAAAAAAAAAATTGGTACGGTGAATAAAAAATTAATTTCGGATGTGTTGGGAAACAGCGGTTTCTGACAAAATGGAACAAATGGCAGTATACCTTATTTTCAATTAAGCAAACATTTGGGGAAATACTTCCGAGGATCACATGATTATTCCTCCTAACAAGTCAGAAAATGGAGGCAAGCTTTAAATTACAATGATTACCTGTATGATAATATGTCACATAGAAATGGCCTTCATTCATATCAATACAATTTAGCATTTTAGCAGATGTTGAAACCAACCTGTCTTTAGGAACAGTGTGCTTGTGCATAAGAATATGATAAGTTAGTTACATGCGCAAACATTTTTTCCAATCGACCAAATGTAAAATGTTTCTGGAGACATGTTTCTCAAAGTAGAAACCAGGGATGTGGTACGAATCCCATAGCGGCTGCAGCAGCTGCAAGCTGCTACCCTAACAACTTCAAATCAGCTACCATAGGAGGCTGTGTGGTCCAGTGGTTAAAGAAATGGGCTTGTAACCAGGAGGACCCCGGTTCAAATCCCACCTCAGCCACTGACTCATTGTGTGACCCTGAGCAAGTCACTTAACCTCCTTGTGCTCCATCTTTCGGGTGAGACGTAATTGTTAGTGACTCTGCAGCTGATGCATAGTTCACACACCCTAGTCTCTGTAAGTCGCCTTGGGTAAAGGCGTCTGCTAAATAAACAAATAATAATAATAATAATAATATGCCGAGTGACAGTTAAAGAGTTGACTCTGCCCTATTCACAGTAGTGATTGTGAACCAAGTGAATTATACGCTGATGTTTTTTGTGATTGGTTTAGGTATTGTGAATAGGGTGTAGCTTATCTAGCAAAAACATGTTGCAGTTTCCAAAACAGAATCTGAAAACTTCTCGTAGCAAAAGGATACGGTACATTTCATCATGGCGTATGCATAGAATGGTGACCTTTGCGACCTTTTGGCATAATACAGTACGTTAGCTGTGTAGCAAAAAAAATTCCATCAATCATGGTAAAAATTGACTACTTACATTGTTTTTGTATTCTGAAAGTTTAAAATGACACAAAATAGACCCGCACAATAATCCTCATTGTGATTTTAAAAAGAGTAACAATGTATTTTATAAACCATGGACAACAGATATGTGATGTTGTGTAAGGCAGGGCTTCCCAAACCTTTTTACCAGAGGCCCATCTGTTCAGCTGCATTAGGCACTGCAGCCCACTATTAGCACTCCTTGGGAAAATGTCAAATTAAAAACATTTTATATGTTTAAACCTGTAACATTATAAATAAACCTAATCTACACTGTCCTTTATTCATTTGAATAAATATTGTGCTGAGTGAAAATATATATATTTTTAAACACTTTCATTTTAGTAAATAAAATAAATTGCAAAAACTTTTTATCAAACTTTAATATTAGGTATCTTTGTATAATTGAAAATTTTAGAAATGCAGTTATTTTTCTTGGTCATCAAACAAGAAAGAAGTGCATGTCTCTTATTATTCTCATTCATAAATACCTGAACAGGAATCACTTTGAGTAAAACCAGTACAATGTGCACAAGAACATAACTCTTGAATCCTAATTTCTGAACACTGTGTAACTAAAACGTCCAGCCGTTACCTCATACGATAACTGTCATGCACAAAAAAGATGAATGCACACAATACAGAGGGAAACAAGAGCCTTGCAGAAGTTACTTTTTTGGCACTATTCTGTACAACCAAATACAACTTGCAAAATCACATTCAGTTAGCTTGCAACATCACTGATACCGCCGTACAAAAGAGCCAGGCAATCCACACAGAGACAAAATAAGCAGGAAATAAAACGCTTGGTCACAGCTACACCTGTGTTGAAGTACTATGATGTTACGAAGCTTGTCACTGTACAGAGTGATTCAAGCAAAAATGGGCTTGGATGCTGCCTAATGCAAGAAGGTCAGCCAGTTGCTTTTACATCTAGAGCACTAACCCCAACCGAGCAGAACTATGTACAGATCGAAAAGGAATGCTTGAGCATAGTGTTCGCCTGCCGGCATTTCCGTCACTATCTCTACGGCCGAGAAATGATCACAGCAGAAACTGACCATAAGCCACTAATAGCCATCTTCAAGAAGCCCCTCCTGAGAGCACCCAAGCGACTCCAGAGCATGGTGCTTACATTACAGCATTACACCCGCAATGTTGTCTACAAGCCAGGCCCTGAGATGTATATCAGCAACACACTCAGCAGAGCAACAGCAGCAGACAGGATGTCCAGTGCACAGCATGAGCATCACACAGTTTGCAGTGTGTAGCAGGAGCAAAATGACATAGCGCAGATCAATCATGCAGATTATTTAAATGTCACAGATCAGCGATTGCATCAGATTGTACAGCACACTGAGAGAGATGAATGTTTGCAAGCACTGAAGTCAGTAGTTCTGACTGGATGGCCAGAATTGAAGGAGGAAACGCCAGTCATTGTGAAAGAATACTGGTCATTTAGAGATGAATCAGCATACAGAATGGCATTTTGTACAAAGGGCCGAGGGTCATCATACCCAAATCATTGCGACCAAATATGCTAGCACACATACATTCAAGCCACATTGGTGGAGAAGCATGCTACAGGCAGGCACGCGACACCCTGTACTGGCCTAACATGCAAGGTGAGATCAAAGACTTTGTCAGCAATTGCTCTATCTGCAATGAATATGCACATGAGCAGCAGAAGGAAACCATGATGTCACATGAGATACCATCACAGCCTTGGCAGATTATCAGCATGGACTTATTCAACTATGCAGGGCAAGAGTTCCTGCTGATAGTCGACCACTACTCAGACTTCTGGGAAATCGAGCTGCTCCCAGACTTGTTTTGCTGAGACTACAATCAAGCGTTGCAAGGCACAGTTTGTGCGTCAGATAATGGACCTCAATTTGCATGCATGCAATTCAGATGATTTGCCACCGAATGGGAGTTTGAGCATGTCACCTCATCACCGCGTCACCTGCAAGCTAATGGCAAAGCTGAATCTGCTGTCAAGATAGTGAAGAACTTGTGCAAGAAAGCTAAAAGTGATGGTAAAGACCCATGGAAAGCCATCCTGCATGGGAGAAACACACCAGCAGAGAGCATGTTTTAGATGATCCTCACGTAAACGACAGTGTTTGCTGGTCTGCCCTCTGTGCTGACAGCTAAAACACTGTTCTGCTGGTACACTAGATGGGACCTCTGCAGATTTTTTTTTCTTTTTTTAGAGGATAGGGATGAAAAAGGGAAATGTTGTCTTACATCTGCGTTTTCAGAAATGCACTGCTGTTATTGTTTTGTGTTTTATTAAAAGTCCTGCGTAGATTTTCTCTTGATTGGTTGTTACTCTGTCTGACTGTTTATGGAGTTAAACAACTTTATTTTTATTTTGCTTTGACCCCCAACTGGTACAAATCAACACGAATAAGGTAAAAAAAATAAAATAATAATTTAACATATTTAATTACTACTGTATATGCATAAACTGATGTAATCAATGTAATATGCATACCGTAATCGTTTTTAAAGAGTTACTTGCAATGTTACTTGCAGTATTCCACAGCTCCACGTGTATTACTGCATTTTTTTTACCCTTTTTAGACGTCGATGAATCGATGCATCGGCTTTTTGGAGAACGATATATCGATAGTGAAAAATTAGGCATCGTCCCAGCCTTAGCTGGATGTTTCCTTTTTTCCTCAGAAACAAAGATATTAAAAGATATTAACACTGTTTTTATAGCTGAATAGACTCTATAGCTTGTTTAACCATGGGAAAAGCATAGATAAACTGCAAAATGACTGTGGCAAACCTTATAAAAGGGTGTTTCCTTAAATAGCCCACATTTTAGATATACAGTAAATTAAATTGCATGCTGGTACAGCATGTGTTTTTATAAATGCAAGGCATGCTGAGATAGTGATTGGTCATGGGCACTAAAACTGCTGTAGGTTACATTCCCTACTGTAGCGACATCATAGAACATTTAGCTGTATTCATTTGTTTACTATAGTTCACCGACCTGGTTTTATAATGACCTGTGTACTGCAGGAAAAGTAGCCCTCTACAAAATCTTAAAATGATACTGTGAAAGGGTGACTGAGCGGTGACGTCAAGCAGAAGCAGGAAGGATCACTGACACCAGGCAAGTACTGCAGTTCAACAGGCGCTTGTGCCGTTTTTATTATTTTTCAAATCACAAAAAGAAATAAAATATTTGAACAAAAACACGCTCACAGAGCAAAATAAACGGTTAAACCAAAACAAATCTCGCACACAAAATAAACAATAAATAATAAATAAACCATACAGGTCAGGCTGGGCAGTCGCTGTCACTGTTCCTGTATGTTATCATTCAATTTAATTTAGTTTCGCTTTGTTTCGTTGCTCGCTCTCGCTCTCGCCTCACAACACCCACCTCGAGCTAGAGAGCTGCAGCCTTTTATATCGTGGCCGAGGGGTTTAACTAGCTGGCAATTAATTATTCTATTACCCTCGCCACAATCTGCACGAAGTTTATTAATTACTTGGGATGGGACTACCCATCCACGCTACAAAACAAAATCGGCTAACCCGTCAAAATACAAAACAATAAAACATACGGCGCCGCCATGCAAATAATAAATCATAATACAAATACAAAATAACACGGGCGGAGGGGGAACCCCGCTCTAAACTAAAATAAACAAAACAATGTACAGGGCTGCTCGCCCTGTTACATATCCCCCTTGTGCAACGCACACATGGCCTTAACGGCCACCTCCCCCTCAGTCCCAAAGTCCCGGAAGAGGGGAAGCAAGTTGTTTCTGGGGTGGCCATGGTGGAATCTCTGGCACCCCCAACTCTTCGTGGCCGGCAGCTCCCTCTTCCGGGGCTCCTGCCACACATTATCCTGCCGCAAAGTGCGGCTGGGGAGCTGGTCTCCTGACCTTCCCCCTTCCTCATGGCCGGCAGCTCCCTCCGCGGGGCTCCGCCACCCACCTCCGGCAGCGAAACTGCTGCGGGGAGCTGGTCTCCTGACCTCCCTCCTTTGTGGCCGGCAGCTCCTCCGTGGGGCTCTGGCCACAGCGCTTCCTGCCACGGAAATGCGGCTGGGGAGCTGGTCTCCTGACCTCCCCTTTCTTCATGGCCGGCAGCTCCCTTCGTGGGGCTCCGACCACACGATTTCGCAGCGAACTGCTGCAGGGGAGCTGGTCTCCTGACCTTCCCTCCTTGTGGCCGGCAGCTCCTCTCCGTGGGGCTCTGGCCACAGCGCTTCCTGCCACGGAAATGCGGCTGGGGAGCTGGTCTCCTGACCTCCCCCTTTCTTCATGGCCGGCAGCTCCCCTTCGTGGGGCTCCACCACACGATTTCGGCAGCGAAACTGCTGCAGGGGAGCTGGTCTCCTGACCTCCCTCTCTTGTGGCCGCAGCTCCTCCGTGGGGCTCCGCCACAGTGTAGCGACCCCAGGCGGCGCAGAGCCTCGGCGATCCCAGGCGAAGCAGGACCCTCGACGACCCCAGGCGAAGCAGGATCCCTGGCGACCCCAGGCGGCAGGATCCCTGGCGACCCCAGGCGACGGCGGCAGCAGCGACCCTCGGGAGACGACGGGCGGCAGCAGCAGCGACCTCGGGAGGCGGCGGCAGCAGAAGCGACCCTCGGGAGGCGACGGCGCAGCAGCAGCGGACCTCGGGAGGCGACGCGGCAGCAGCAGCGACCCTCGGGAGGCGACGGCGGCAGCAGCAGCGGACCCTCGGGAGGCGACGGCGGCAGCAGCGGCGGACCCTCGGGAGGCGACGGCGGCAGCAGCGGGCGACCTCGGGAGGCGCACGGGCAGCAGCGGCGGACCCTCGGGAGGCGAACTCGGGAGGGGAGCCCCTGGCCATAGAGGCGGCAGCGGGAGCTCCACTCTCCCTCGTACCCTGCACCCTGTGCGAAGCAAAAGGCAGCCCCAGGCGATGCGGAGCAACAGGCAGCCCCAGGCGATGCGGAGCAACAGGCAGCCCCAGGCGATCCAGGCGTGGCATCCCTGAGTGGAGCGGGCGTGGCATCCCTGGGCGGTGCGAGGCTGGCATCCTTGGGAGATGGTGGTGGTGGAGGCAGAGGCAGCTCCTCCCCTTCTGGCGGCCAAGGCGGCAGGGGCTCCTCCCCTTCAGGCTGCGAAGGCGGCAGGGGCTCCTCCCCTTCAGGCTGCGAAGGCGGCAGGGGCTCCTCCCCTTCAGGCTGCGGGCGGCAGGGGCTCCTCCCCTTCAGGCTGCGGCGGCAGGGGCTCCTCCCTTCAGGCTGCAGGCGGCAGGGGCTCCTCCCCTTCAGGCTGCGAAGGGCAGGGGCTCCTCCCTTCAGGCTGCAGCCGGAAACCAGCAGGCATGCTCCTCTGCTGGTGGCGGCGACGGAGGCGGAACCAGCAGGCATGCTCCTCTGCTGGTGGTGGTGGGAGCGACACGCCGTCCTCCCATGGAGGTGGAGGTGACACCAGCAGGAACTCACCTCTGCTGGCGGAGGTGGGAGCGACACACAGTCCTCCCAGGGCGGTGGAGGTGGAACCAGCAGGAACTCTCCCTCTGCTGGCGGAGGTGGGAGCGACACACAGTCCTCCCAGGGCAGTGGAGGTGGAACCAGCAGAAACTCTCCCTCTGCTGGCGGAGGTGGGAGCGACACCCAGTCCTCCCAGGGCGGTGGAGGTGGAACCAGCAGGAACTCTCCCTCTGCTGGCGGAGGTGGAAGCGACACGCAGTCCTCCCACGGAGGTGGAGGCGGAACCAGCAGGTATTCACACTCTGCTGGCAGGTACCTGGGCTGTGGATGTTCGGCCTTCCCCTTTTGGGCTGTGGACGCACTGGCTCCTCCCTCTTGGGCTGTGGACATTCGCCTCCCCCTCTTGGGCTGTGGACGACCGCTCCTCCCTCTTGGGCTGTGGACGCCGGCCTCCTCCCTCTTGGGCTGTGGATACACCGACTCCTCCCTCGTGGGCTGTGGACGCCAGTCTCCTCCCTCGTGGGCTGTGGACGCACTGATTCCTTCTCCAGGTCCGTGTCCCTCTCTGCCTCCTTCTCCTCACCTTTTCTCCCTGGCCTGTGGAGGTGATGGGGTCTGCTGCTCCAGCAGCCAAAACCACCCTGATGCACAGGACACCCTCCCCATGGTGTAGGCTTCCCAGAAGCAGGGGTCTTCATAGGGGCAGTCCCCTGGTCATGCCCAAACTCCCCTGCAGATGACACACAGGGGGCCCCTTCAGCTCTCCACTGCTCCTGTTCCATGTCCCAGTAAGGGGTCCCAGTTGGCGGGGTCCCGTGACCACCATCTCCTCTCACCTCTTCTCCCGCTGCTGCTTCTGGCAGCCCTTCCTCCTTCCTCTTCTTCCTCCCATCTTCCTTCCTCACACTCCTTTCTCCACAAGTATAAACGGAAAAAAAACTGAAAAACTGCAGTACCCTCTTCTGCCTCGTGCCTAGGAGGCGCTGGTGATCCCACTTCTGACACCACGTGTGAAAGGGTGACTGAGCGGTGACGTCAAGCAGAAGCAGGAAGGATCACTGACACCAGGCAAGTACTGCAGTTCAACAGGCGCTTGTGCCGTTTTTATTATTTTTCAAATCACAAAAAGAAATAAAATATTTGAACAAAAACACGCTCACAGAGCAAAATAAACGGTTAAACCAAAACAAATCTCGCACACAAAATAAACAATAAATAATAAATAAACCATACAGGTCAGGCTGGGCAGTCGCTGTCACTGTTCCTGTATGTTATCATTCAATTTAATTTAGTTTCGTTTCGTTTCGTTTCGTTTCGCTCTCGCTCTCGCTCTCACAACACCCACCTCGAGCTAGAGAGCTGCAGCCTTTTTATATCGTGGCCGAGGGGTTTAACTAGCTGGCAATTAATTATTCTATTACCCCTCGGCCACAATCTGCACGAGTTTATTAAATTACTTGGGGATGGGACTACCCATCCACGCTACAAAACAAAATCGGCTAACCCGTCAAAATACAAAACAATAAAACATACGGCGCTCGCAGTCATGCAAATAATAAATCATAATACAAATACAAAATAACACGGGGCGGAGGGGGAACCCCCGTTCTAAACTAAAATAAACAAAACAATGTACAGGGCTGCTCGCCCTGTTACAGATACTTAACTTCTAATGCAAGCCTTTACAATAACAAAATCCAATCTGTCTGCTGGTTGGGTTTTGTAAGGGTTTTGTCTTTTGGTATGTGATTGAAAATTAAGGTTGCACATTACATGAGCCAGTGATTATTTTGTCATTATAATTTCATTATTCTGTACTAGATGACTGCAGTATGCCAAAGTAAAAGCATAGAAAAGTGTAGTATCACACACTGAAAGCAAATATCATGAGAAAGAGTAAATGCACAAGATAAGAATGGGCAAAGCTTGCTAAACTACAGTGGAGATTTGATTTAGTATTTGAATTTAAATTGATTTATACAATTGAATCTTAGGTTCCCTTTAAGTAGCTATTTGGCTACAAAGCAGAAGTTTGCAGCTGAGAGAGCTTGACTTGACCAAAGGCTTGCACTTGGCACCTGCCCCCAGTCTATCCCGCTGGGCACGAGTTTAAAACAAGCAGTCTGCACATGATATACTGTGGCCACAGCAGCCCTTTAAAAGCATGCTTTATGGAAGCACTAGACACTGTTGGAAGAGCTTACCTTGATCCTGTCCATGCAGGCTTCCATCTTGAGCTGCTCCACTGATGTCCTGGCTTGGGATATACTGGCTGTGCTGTTGTTGGTCACACCGTCCTTCATAGTGTCTTCCTAAAATAAGTACAAGTAATTTGCTAACGAATTTCAGGTAGAAGGCCATTTTATTATTATTATTTATTATTTCTTAGCAGACGCCCTTATCCAGGTTGACTTACAATTGTTACAAGATATCACATTATTTTTACATACAATTACCCATTTATACAGTTGGGTTTTTACTGGAGCACTCTAGGTAAAGTACCTTGCTCAAGGGTACAGCAGCAGTGTCCCCCACTGGGGATTGAACCCACGACCCTCCGGTCAAGAGTTCAAAGCACTAACCACTGTCTTACAGCTTTAATAACCAGTTTAAAATAATAATGCTATTTCTTTTTACTAGTTCCTCTTATGGTACTTGCACTTTTCCTCATCAATATCAGTGCGGCCCTTCCTCTATCCTCACCCACTGTAGCAGCACTCAAGTGAGAGGTGAGGGAATGAGTGAAATAAGTACAAGTGTGGCAAACTACCTGAAAGGAAGGCAGGTGAACTGAGAACTAATACAAAAATGAATGTACAGATGCAAAAACATTTATTTAATATGTTTAAAGGTCTTTAACTATACTGTACAGCTGTGGCCAAAAGTTTTGCATCACCCTTTAGAATTAACTAATTTTGCTTCATAAAGTCGAATGAAACCTGCTGAATAATGTTACGTTAACATATTGAATTACATACCCCTTTGTAGTTTTCCAAAAACTGACAACAACTGAAAGATGTGACATTTTGAAATCTAACATGAAATACTGTACTACTAATATGGATTCCAGTAGATTTTTGTAGTTTCTTTTAATTAGGTCTCAGTCCTAAAATTTGAGGTGAATCAAACCTTTTGGCCATAGCTGTACGTGAGTAGGGCATACTTCTTTCCTTCACTTTGTTTAATTGCTTAATTCAGAAAATGGTTCACAGCATGGTCCCTCTGAAGACAGCAGAGTACCATCAAAAAGAAAGCTAGACCTCACCCCTATGAGGTAGCTTTAACTTCAAAATCACTGAGGGAGATACGAAAACACTACTTTGGCACCTAATAAAAACGATAGAAACCTTAATAATTACTCTGAAGAAGAACCATTGACAGACCACAGCAGCACTAGACATAGCATCAAAATGAAGCTGGAACAAATATTGGCCAGTGGTACTGATATGGTACCATGCTACTGTAAATATGTGGTGCCACTCTGCCACTGGGCACCATTGTATGTCTCTTACCATTGTAGCAGTACAGATCCATTGCCCTTTACATTGAAGATTATTTTATAAATCCAGCCTAGTTTCTCCTGTTAATCTTTACTACAAATTGTAAAGCTTCTAAAGGTATGGAAAAAGCATGTTGAACTGCAATTTCACAGTGCAAATTCATTTACCTTGGTAAACTTTTATAAGGACTGCATTTCTTTCTTTGAACACATGTTGCCATGAATTTATGAATTTTATTTTTCTCAATCCACAAGTGGCATTACAGGCGATGCCAGGCAGATTGCTATAGCGGGACTCTAGCAGAGAGATTCACTGAACTCCACTCCTGCAGTCAATGAACCTTGGAAGAGCTGCCCCCACCCCAAAAAAAGCAGCTGATACATGTGGTGCTATGTTAACAGATCATTTACAGCAGCTGATACATGTGGTGCTATGTTAACAGATAATTTACAGCAGCTGATACATGTGGTGCTATGTTAACAGATCATTTACAGCAGCTGATACATGTGGTGCTATGTTAACAGATCATTTACAGCAGCTGATACATGTGGTGCTATGTTAACAGATCATTTACAGCAGCTGATACATGTGGTGCTATGTTAACAGATCATTTACAGCAGCTGATACATGTGGTGCTATGTTAACAGATCATTTACAGCAGCTGATACATGTGGTGCTATGTTAACAGATCATTTACAACAGCTGATACATGTGGTGCTATGTTAACAGATCATTTACAGCAGCTGATACATGTGGTGCTATGTTAACAGATCATTTACAGCAGCTGATACATGTGGTGCTATGTTAACAGATCATTTACAGCAGCTGATACATGTGGTGCTATGTTAACAGATCATTTACAACAGCTGATACATGTGGTGCTATGTTAACAGATCATTTACAACAGCTGATACATACCATTTTATTGCAGTGGACTTTTGAGTTTATTTAGTGTTGGGATTGTTTTAAGGCCAAATCCCTAATTATATTTAGAATAAGGAGCCTGTGCATGTAACATATTCATATTATTGTACATACTGTAGTGTGTGTGAGTTTTAAGGCGGTGGTTGTTATTATTATATACATACAGAATGTGGGGAAACTGCTTAAGGCCCACTGTCAGTAGGTTCGAAATACTATCCAGTGTTTTATGCTGCACTACCTAATGAGTCAAAGGTGTTGCTGTTGATAAAATCAATCAAATTGCTCAATGAAAACCTGTACAGGAATGTGCCAGCTGTGATGCACATAATTGTATGGTATAATTTATTCTTACAAAAACTCCTGTTATCGTCAGCCTTTAAAATTGATGTCTTAAAAAATTTTGGTGTCACGACTGTAGCATTTATTGCTACGGTGATAATGAAAGACAAACTAAAGATTCATACAATTTAGAAAAACATTAAATACTACAAACGTAATTAATTATGTGTTTGTATGCCTCAATTTGCAAGTAAGTAGATTGGACTGACTAAGAAAATAAGTTGGAGAATTCCTTGTAAATTCAATCTAAAAAATAAAATGGTATATCATGCAGTATTGCAGTTAGGAAGGTAGCTTCCTGGCTGCTTGAGAATCTGAACTTTAGGTTCATTCATTTTCATTCCACTGTGGTAAAGGTGAATGTTGGATTTTATTATTTTACTACAAAAATCAGACAAATGCTTATTTGGTAAACAGTGAAGTTCAGGGGGGAGACCTTATAAAAGTTTACCCTGTTATTTTTACATGATCATTTTGCAGTTTTATCATGGTTTGCCATGTTTTTTTAAATATGCTTTACCTTACCTCTCTGGGATTTACAGTGCTTACCTATGCTTAATCATGTTTTTACTATGCGTTATCACTTTGCTATGCTTTTCCTATGGACAACTTTTATAAGGGAGAGATTGTACTGTATGCCAACAGCAAATATAGGTCTGGTTTCTAATATTGTAAAACGCAAAGCTATTTCTCAACATGGCCTTGAGAGACTGCTGCTTTACACTTTAAGCAATCAATCATACTCTTATCTGTTTAGCAAGTTTAGCACAGAAAGGAAACTTAACATGGTACAATTATACATGCAGTGTCGGATGGGGGTATGATTTTGAGCTTGACAAAGTTTCATTTTATTGCTTGTAGACAGAGCTACCTATTAAATAATGTTAGTTTTATGTTTGTTTCCATATATAATTCTGATTATATATGGAAACAAAGAGCATGCTCCAATAATGCTACTTTTTCAAAACTGTGCACCTTGTTTCTCTGCATGCATAGTTGCAGCACCCCATCATTTCAGGGTTTGTTTGGATTTTCTAATCTTAACAGGAATGAAGTGTATTACTACAGCAAATCAAGCAAATGTTTATGTAGTGTTTACTGTTTACTCTGAACTTAAGGGCTACACATAACACTGAATGAATAATGTAGTAAACATGTGGCAGCTTGTATCAGACAGTAGCTGCAACTCCATAACATGTTTGCCACCCAGCACTGGCAATTCACCAACACCAGTTGCCAACTCTGAAGATTTGAAATAAATAATTTAATTAAAAAATATGTATGAAAACTGTTACAACATAATCAGTAAAGTTACTCCGAATTAACATCAAATAGCGAACGCAGCCATGAATTTAAAGCTTTTATTCATTCTGTGTTCTGTAAGTGGCAAGCAGTCTTGAATACTGCTAGATTTGATGTGTAGAAAGCTCTTGTCCACAATAGCAGGCATATTTTAACCACGCTATGAAGCAAGTAGAGTAGTACAGATTTCAATAATCAAAAACTGCCCAACAAGGGTCTAAAGCCCACCACACACAGCCCGACTCAAGTTGTCCTGACTCATCTCATCTGATTTTGCACAGATTCCGCCATCAGTTGTGCTGAGTTTTGGTTTGATGTCACAATTGAATTTTTCCCGACTGGGTGTCGCACACTGCTAAGACTGAATTAGGCTGACCACAGCTAGACCCTGGAGATTACTATGTATGCAAATGTAATTAATACTGCCCTGTAGACATTTTTTTTATTAACTTAGCCCAACATAGCGACCCTCATATTATGCATGGCATCGTATGCTGATTAGATGGTGGAGACAGCGCTGCGAGGCAACCAAAAGAAGCGCTTAGCCTATTAATTTAGCTACTGACCATTTACACCGTGCAAACGTTTCAGGCAGCGTTTGACTTTTTGTACATAGTTTGTCTACTACTGAAGACATCCCGAATGAAATCTGGAAAATCTTGGTTTTAAGGGCACGCACTTGAGTCGGGCTGTGTGCGGCAGGCTTGATCCTGTACACTATTTCAGCACCTAGATGCAGAGAACACTTACTTGTGTAGTTTCAGTATCACTGCATGCCATAGTGGAAGAGCACATTGGTCTGTGTCAGACAGCCTGCTCTCTGAAAGATGAGAAACTTAATAGAGAGCTTCAAGCTACCTGCAAGGACCTGCCCAGTAAACAGACTTGCACTGTCACAGTGATATACAGTATGTAATACGTACATAAAGGCAGTCAGCCAAAAATATTTCCAGAATTTGATTCTCAATAACTTGAGCTATAGAATGTCCTAACATGGGATACAATGTCCAAACAAAAACAACACTGGATACACAGGTGGTGAGTTGTGTGGGTGATACAATCAATGTCCAGACAGTACTTTTGGTTAAAAAAAGGTCTGTGTTTATTCAAAATAGTAAATAATAAAGCCGTCCCTCTACCAACGATGGTATCGGGGGGCACACGGTGGGTTTGAAGTCGCAAACAAAATATTTACAAACACGTTATTATCCCGGTGCATGAAACTGTGCTCTCCAAACCCAGGATGGTGGTGCGTGTCTGTGCTGTGCTGTGTGGGTCATGCTCAGGGGTGAGTGCTGGCTCTGTGGCTGCAGCTCCCTTTCACTCGTTCTCTGCAAACATAAAATGTAAACAACAAACACAGCACTCCGAAGAGTCAGTAACTCCAGCATAAGGGGCCGTACTCATGTACCTGCTTCCCCTTTCTACTGCCAAACTCCTCCCTGTGATCACCCCAGCACCACGCTCTATCCAACCGCTGCCTGCCCCGCAGCTGATCACAATGGATTTGTTTAGCAAACTCGCAGTTATGCACTTCCTCCAAAATGGCTGACTTGGTTTCCACTTACCATCGAGTCGCCCTGTCTATGGGAAATATACCACCAACCTTACCCTTTCTGATCAGGAGGGAGATTTGCAGCACATATTCCTTCTCTCTCTGTCATAAACTGATATTAGCACATGCTTTAAAAATGAAATTATGAGCAGTTATTGCCAGCTGTGCTATGTAATCCATTTCTACACATTTGAAATGGTCAAGGTTCACGCTAAAGATGGGTGCTTGCTTGACTGGTTGATTTCACCTGGGGTTTGATCTATGCAATTGACCTTAGCCTAAACAACTTTTTAAAAATGTTGAGTGAGTTGCTGTACTTAACTCAACAGCACATGTCAGGTACATATGCTCAATACCTTACAGCCAATAATTTTAGTGCTAACACCAACAACATAAGCAAAACAAATTAAACAACGATGGCAGCTGCGGCCATGGGAATTGCTATTGAAATTACCATGGAAATACATTTTTCCTGGTTTTAAATTTAAAAAAAAGAGTTGCTGTAAAGAGGGAATTTGTATTGAATGGTGTTTATCTGATGATTATGGAGTATGGTACAAGATGGAACATTTGGTCTCAAACCCTCTTGGTTGGAGGGGTCAATGCCTGGCCTTTTGGACAACATGATAGACCCCCTGTGGTTTACAATGGGATAATTGAAGAAAGCTGGAGGGAAGTGAATCGATTGACTGGTATTGGGGTAAGTTGTCAATTAGTTTTTTAAGGTTGATTGGTACACATCTTAATAGGAACTATATTGCAGTAAGATTTTGTATTATTTCATATTTTTGCTGTAATGATTCCAGTCCATGCTGCTTGTAAAGGAATTGGCACTAGAGTCTACTCTTTGACATGTTCATGCCTTCTAAGAACACAGTAAATCTTCAAAAGGCATCTGGGCATTAGCTTAGCCTTTGACTTTTAAACCACAGAAATACAAGATGAGTGACAAAAAAGTTTTTATTTATGGAAAATATTTTGGTCAATTAATAATAATAAAATTGAGCTTGTCCGGTCCTAACAGACACTTATATAAAACACATTTAAAAACCCCATATAGAAAAAACTCATCTGTATTCATGGGGGACATTTTCAAATTTCAGCTCAAAGTTAAGTTTTTTACCCCATAGCTGCAGGCTTCACCCCCCTCAATGCTACCACTGTGGCTCTTATCTGGGCATGGTAGGCCACTGCTGGACTGCAAGTGTGGGTTCACCGTGCCAGCAAAGGTGTGTTTGTCTTTTAGGAATTTTCTCACATCAGTGAACAATTACAGTGCCTACCTGGATGCTTTACATAGTCAACGTATCAAATGGTTCATGAAATTGAATTACATGTAAACATGTTTAATTTTGTTGCATGATATTAGGGATTACATTAATTCATTTATCTCTAGCTATGGGTATACCTCATATATCATAGTTTATGGACTGGACTGGAGAGGAAGGCTTTATTAACCCGAGGGAAGACTATTGTTACTGACAGGGGGCTATAATGCCCAAAGCCACTGGAGGTAACAGTAGTCTTCCCGAGGGGCATTTCATTTTCCACTATGAGCTGAGTCTGCATTACATATTTAATATATGAATCAGTCAAAATAATGAGGCAAGGTTGGATAGTAAATATGACTTTATACACTGTAAGCCATAAATATTTGTGAGCCTTTTATTATGCATTACAAAGTACTGTAATTTACTACTACCAGTGCAACAGGTCACCAACATTTCTAGAGCAAAATCGTTTTTATGGCTGTGATTCGCCAAACATTTTGGTCGCAAATATTTATGGCTTTACAGTATTTTGTTTAAATATAGGTGATACAGCAAAAGTAAATAACTTAAATACATAACAGAAAATGTTTTTGAAATTCATACCGCAAGTTTTTTTTCTTTCTTTTGTAGTATGTTTTGTAATTAATTTTCTGTCACAGAATCGCCGTTCAGCAGTTTTTTCATTTAGCCATTTTTATCTTGTTGTGGAGGTGGAGGGTTTCCTTTGAACCAATGACATGACAGACTGAGACTGTTGCCTGGTGGTGTAAGGATGTGAGGGCAATAGTTAAATCTGTTTTTGCTCCTATGATAACCACGTAATAGACCTAATATTTATTTAGTTATAAAATGAATGCTGAATAAGATGTCTGTGTTATAAAGTGCCAACGCAGCTTTTCTTCAGTTCAGATACTGTCTCAAAAGGGAGAGACAGAAACGGAAGTTAGACTGAGAAGTTGTTTACAGTTTGAACAACACCGGTACTGTATTTACTGTAGAAATATTGCATGAATCACTAGTATAGGGAATTGGGGGACATGCTGTAGAAGCGTTATATCCGAGGTGCGTTATAACCGAGAGCCTTATAGCGAGGGAACACTGTATTTTCTAACTTGGTGAACCGTGATATTGATATTCTAATTAAGAAAAAACCTTGACCTGGTCATTTTAATTTAACAAAAGAAGAACAGTTGGTCTTAAGACAATTGACTTTGAACAATAAGCTTACTATTAAACCTGCTGATAAAGGAGGAGCAATAGTTGTATTGCAAACAAAGAAATACAGAACTCAAGTACGATCTCAAATAAGGGACACAAAGGTTTATACTTTGTTGAAAATGGATCCCACATTGTCTTTGCAAGAGAAAGTGGTCAATATCCTAGATCGGACTTTGGAAAATGGATGGATCAATAAAAGTGAATATTATTTCCTAAAAGCAGACCACCCGATTCGTCCAGCCTTTTACTGCCTCCCCAAAATTCATAAGGATCCTCCAGGGAGACTGATTGTATCAGGGAATGGTTCAGTAATTGAACCCTTCTGCCAATATATAGACTCTTTCCTTAAACCTTTTGTTTGTAAACTTCCCTCTTATCTATCTGATGCACGAGATGTTTTAAACTGTATTAATAACCTTAAAGATGATCCTGTATGTATTCTTGCCTCGCTCGATGTAACAAGTCTGTACACTAATATCCAACATAAAAGTGGTATTGAAGCAGTGAAGTATTACTCAGGTTCTAGACCAGTTGACGCCAATCAACCTACTGAATTAGTAATAGATCTGTTGCAATTATGTTTAAACTCAAATTATTTTGTTTTCGAGGGCCAATATTTTTTACAGATTAAAGGTATGGCAATGGGGATGTCTTTTGCCCCCAATTATGCAAACCTGTATGTGGGATATTGGGAAGAGAGATATAGCCAAAGTGAGAATAATATTTTTTTTACCTTACATTCAGTTATGGCAACATTACATTGATGACATATTATTAATTTGGTTGGGAAATAAAGTACAACTTGAGCAATTTGTCAATTATATCATCTCTGTGAAAATCAACTTACAATTCAAATGTGAAACAGACCTACAACAAATGCACTTTCTAGACTTCGAAATTTATAAAGATGAAACTAGCACACTACAAACTACTGTGTTTACGAAATTAACTCTTTATTACTTGCTAAAAGTCAACACCCACGCCGCCTCATTAAAAACATACCAACGGGACAGTTCTTACTCGTTAGAAGGAACTGCAGAACACAATCTCAATTTCATTCAAAATCAGAAGAAATCCTGAGGTAAATTTAAAGCTAGAGGGTATGACAATCGCAATTTAAAGTTAGCGATTCAAAAAGCTAAAGATACAGAACGGAATTCTATTCTTAGAAAGAAAACAAAGATTAAAGGTGACCAAACAATTTGCTTTTCTACTGAGTTTAATTATCTATCGAATGATGTTAGGGGGATAATTTTAAAACACTGGCACATTTTGAAGAGCGATCTTTCTCTTAAGGAGATTATACAGGACAGTCCACCACGTATTGCATTCAAACGTGCCAGGTACATTAGCAATATGTTAGACCATTCGTTTAGCCCTAAAATTGATCAAACTAAATCGTGGTTGCCAACCCCTCCTGATGGTAATTTTAAGGGCGGACATTGTATACATTGTTCCAAAACAACTAACACGAAGTATTTTGTTCACCCCAGATCTGGCAGGAAAATACAAATGTAAGGTTTTATTAATTGCAATACCACTGGCGTAATTCACATGGTGACATGCCTGCGTGGACAGGTATGTGTGGGCCAAACAAAAAGAGCTTTAGAATTACGTATTGCTGAACATAAAGTGGCAATTAGAAATAATAACTAAGATTATTCTATTGTGAAACATTATAGGAAAGCTGGACATGGATCTTCTCCCAATTCACTAAGATTTGTGGGTGTGGAGAGGGTCACTGTCCCTACTCGGGGTGGCAATCTAGTGGACCTCCTTCTGCGACGAGAGGCACATTGGATACTTATATTACAAGCACTAGAACCTCTTGGACTTAATGAGGAGTTGAATATGTGTCCCCTAATTAAAATCGCAATGACTATATTTTATGTTATGTGCTATTTGATGGATCATACTAACTGAAATACATCGGAAAGTAACAATTCTACTGTGTGTCATCTGGGTAATGTGCTAAATGATTGCTGTTCCTTATTAAGAAATGCGTACTAGGTGTTTGAACGATAAATAGTATAACTACTACGATTTAATGTGCAATTGACTTTTATATTCTGAATTTGAATTGAAAAAATCTAAAGGTGTGACAATGTATAGATTCTAACAATTGTTGCACATTTTTTAAATGAATAACTTGATTGCAGTAATAGTTTAATTGATTGCTTTCTTTTGAGAGGCGCACTGGACATTTATATTCCAAATGTTAGAGTCATTTTGGACGGAATGAGGAATGCAATTTGATGTCCTTGAACTCTAATTGTAAGAATAACCACATTCTATGCTAGTTGTAAAATGCTTTGTGTTAATTGATTGCTATCCCCCACAAATGTTAGTGCTGATTTGTAATATGTGTGAGTGAATGACCACCTGAAACTTATAATGACTGTTATTCATGCTATTTAGATGGAGGTGGCTCCTTCCTTGTTCAAAATCTTTATTGTGCTCTGAGGAAGACCTATGGGTCAAAACGTGTAAGCCATTATTATGTTTACTGTGGTTTTAAATATGTTAAAATAAAGACTATTGCTTTTATTGAGAATTCCGTGGGGCTTTGGACTTAACTGAAACGGGAGTTGCTGTCTAAATTTCTCCTTTGATGGGATTTCTCACTGGAGGAGACTTCTATTTATATATATATATATATATATATATATATATATATATATATATATATATATAAACAATAAGACCAGACACAGAGGGCATTACCAGGCATTATAGATTGTTTGGGTAATGGGGCCTGAGACAAAGTCGAGTTCGCTATTACAACCAAACGGTCAATAATGCCTGATAATGCCCCATGTGGAGGGTCTTATTGCTTTTACATTTTAATGTTACAGCACAATTAAATATATATTTTTTTATTTATTTAAACGGTATTTATTAAGTTTATCGTTTTTAATGTATCCTTCCACATAAGCCCTCTGAAATAAACATTCTACAAAATATAGTGTTCCATTATAACAATGTTACCTATGAGCTTCTTTATCTATTACTTGAGAAATATAATGAAATGTTCAAAGAATCCACCAGCTTTCTGTCTTTATCATAGAACCAGACTTGATCCAAACAATGTGAGCAATAAAAGTATCTGGTGTACTTGCCGGCCATAAGGAAAACATCAAATCGGTAACATAATGGCAACCATTTGTTTTAAAAACACTGTTTTTACAGAGAAACCTAGGCAATGGAGGACTATATTTTGTAGAACAGGACTTTATCTCGGGCCCCATTACCCAAATGGCCCAAAATCACATATATTAATGTTTTAGGTGCATGATACATATTTAAATACTATATAGTGTATATATGTAGTCCGATCAGATCTGTAGACTTGTGCAACCTTTTTCAGTACTGGAAACATCGAAATAATAATAATAATAATATTTTTTTTTTTAAAACCACACCTCAGTTTAAATACAGTTATTAATGTTAAATGTGCACATCATGCTGAGGGATTCTTTGCAACATATAGTAACCATATTCCGCTGTTGTTGTTGTTGTTGTTGTTGTTGTTGTTAACATGGCTGCTATGTTCAGTTTTAAATCTAATGCAGTAGTACAGCACCTCTATTACGTTATGGACTGTCGCAATAGCTACCGTAAATTGAGTCAGCTGGGTTTTGACGGCAGTAGCAAAAGAGACATGTGCATCTGTTTGGTTAACAATGAAGTGCCATTCCTGAGCATCACTAAATTCTGTCTTGTGAATACATAACAATGGCATCCGAGCAAAGCTTTGGGTGGAATTTCTTTACCAAGCAGGAGAAAATGGAATTTGCAAATTCTGCCAGGGAAATATTTCACACTTACTTAATGTGTGCCACATTATTTTATTTTTATTTTATTTATTTGCTTATTTATTTTTAAATAAAGGCTACTTATTTTATCTTTTTGGTAAGAAAGTATATCAGCTACTCACTGCCCCGCACAAACTCCCAACAGCATACCACTGGCAAGTTTCATGAAGAAAAAAAGATGTTTAATATAATCGCAATGGTTAGTATGCATTTACCTTGGTTGTTGACCCTGTCTTTTCTTATCTTCCCAAATTAGTCAACGGCTAGCCTAATGCTCGCTAACTTAAGTTCAATAGCTTGAAGTACAGGGTGTAGCCAATTATAGGTATGTATAGCTAAAAGCAGTTAGTTGTTATTTAGTTGGCAGTAAACCAGAAGAGGATGTTAATGATTGATCTGAATTTGAGGCTTATGATTTTATCCCAGACTACAATTACAACCAGTTTAAAGAAAGGCAAGTCTCACAGTCCAATCTGTTCAATGTACATGCTTATCAATGACTAATTGCGGAAAAGGACCATTTCAGTGCTTCTGAATGTTAAGGGTGTGTCTGCTTTGTGAGGTGCACCCCCCATTCTAATACATTTGCCACAATTTGCAAAACATCCAGGCAAATTTACCAGGCCTAAAAAGGTGAGATTCATTCATTTCTTTTCAAAACCCCAAACACTTAAAGTCCAGACAAAATATTGGCATCCTACACTTACTATAAGATAATTTAAGAAAATATGTTAAATACAAGCATTTAGTGAACATTAGCCACTAATCAATATGACAAAGACCAAATACACAATTTCTGGTAGTTTAACAAACAAAATAAAAAACAAAAGCACTTCAGCAATTTCAAATATTTGTTCATGACCAAAGTATTGGCACCTTTACATTAAAAGCCTTTAAAAAATAAATTCATTGATTGAAAACCATTACACAGTAACAAAGCTGCATTATAGTCAATAGTCAGAAAATTAGGTAATTATTTCCAACATTTGTTGAAGAAGAACGTTTTGGCATCAATGCAGATGATGGTCAAGACGAAGGAGTTGGATTCAAAGTTGAAAAAAGCACTCGTAGCAAACTACAATAAAGGAAATGGCTACAGAACAGTATCAAAGAAATATGGAATACCAACATCCACAATCAGAGCAATAATCACCACATAACAAATTTAACTGAAATGCTTAAAAGAAGTGGATGTCCAAAGAAAATTATGATTAAAACAGGTAGGAGAATCGTCCAAGCAGCTAAAAAAAGATTAACAGCCAAGGACTTAATGAAAGACTTAGAAGCATGAAAATTCCTAAAACCGGAACCTGAAGCATTCTTCAACAAAATGATTTGGTCCAATGAGACTAAAATAGAAAGTTTCTCCAAAAATGGACCACAGCATGTTTGGAGAAAAAAAAAGAGAACATAAATACATAAGCCTTCAATAAAGAAAACCTTGTATCTACAGTTAAAAATGGAGATGGATCACTCATGATATGGGGGTGTTTTAGCAGTTTAGGGACTGGAGACATGCATGTGATTGAAGATCAAACAAATGCAACCATGTATCAAAACATTCTACAACGTCCAATTATACCATCTGTTTGTAGGCTGATTGGCAGACAGTTTATCTTCCAACACAATAACGACCAAAAGCATACGGCTAAGTCAACTCTGGAATTCTTGACGAAAACAGAGATACAAGTTCTGGAATGACCTTCACAATCACCAGATCTCAATCCAATAGAAATGCTTTGGACTGAACTGAAAAAAGCTGCAGCCAAGCATCATGTATCCAGTCTGTCTGAGCTGAAGGATGTTTGCAAGACAGAACTGGTCCAGATTTCACCAACAAGATGCAACATACTGGCTAAGAATTTTCATAAACGATGTAATAAAAGTAAAGGAGGACACACAAATACTTTTGTCAGAAATGTACTTTAAATGAAATAAGTTTGTGTGTTTTTTGATGAAGATAATTTGTTAAATTCCTAGAAATGGTGTATTTTGCTTTTTTGTTTTATTAAAAAGTGGTTAAAGTTTAAAATGCTTGTCCTTAGTCTGTTATTATTTGTTTATTTAGCCAAGACCTTTGTCAACACTACATACACTATGCATAGCTTTCCTTAGAATTAAGGCGTTCCCCATAAACAACTAGTATCTCTAGAGGAAGGGTACATTCCTTGTTTCGTTTGTTTAGGATGTAGTATAGGTAACACAGCTATTGTACCTGGAAGATTGGCACTGACAGCTCTATCATTTAAAAAAAAAACACATTAAAACCGGTATGGTATTATATAATGAATAATTAAAACCGTACTGGTTCCACAAAAGATGACATAAACCCATTGATTCTTTTGGTTTGTTCAAGCTGGTGTACAGTCGCTACCTCAACGCAAGCAAGAAATGCAATCCACCACTTGGACCTACTGTATGAGTTTTTAATTGATAAAATATATTTTTTAACATTCTGCGCATCTTCGTGCCTGTCCCAATAATTCAAGAATTCATAAACACATACAAAAATGTTTTGATATCATCTGAAATTGATTCAATCCTTAAAACTTTACAACCTAACAATGTGAAACTATTATCCTTTTTAAGTATTATTACAAAACTGTTAACATTTTCTGACAAGCATTTTACATGTTGGAATGTAATTTATATGGGTAAAACTACAGCTCGCCAGTCAAGCTCTGTTCAAAGATGTATTTTCCCTGGACACTTGTTTATAATTTTAATGCCGGAGGGAAAACCGAATGACATTTTCTTCATTCGACTGTTTTTATATCAAATGGTACGGTCCTGTGTTTATTTTGGTAATACAGTGTACAAGTTATTATTATTATTATTATTATTATTATTATTATTATTATTATTATTATTATTATTATTATGTGCAATAGGTAATGCATTTTACAGACAACATTTAAAAAGGTTAAACACAATAATATTGTATACAGCAGGTGAATAAATGATAATAAGTCTTGCCTACCTTAATTGTACAGCGGAAAATCCAATACTCGGACACCACTTGGGATTTCAGCTACAGAAGATCAATAATAATAATAATAATAATAATAATAATAATAATAATAACTCTCACATCCAGCTATAACAGTAAAACCCCAGCAGTGAACCAGACTCGACCCATTCACAGTTTTAACAGAACTAATAACGACCAATTGAGGTTCTTTAGCTTCATGCTACTAGCTGCTTTAATAAAAGCGTTTTTCCTATTCACAATGGGAACACGAAGCTTTTCTTTGAATTTTATAGATCCTTTGAGGACCTGAGCCCAACCTTATTCAGCTGTGCAGGACCTGGAGAGATGATGGTAAATGCAGTTGGGGAAGACCTTCTCTCTCTAGGACGAGGGGAATTGGCATGGAGGGGTGTCTCGATCAATAAGAAACTCAGGACTGAAGGCTGCGGTTGCTGGTGTGGTTTGAGAACGAGATCCGTGGATTCAGCATTCACCCTTGAACGTTTTCACGCATTCGCTGTCAGAAATGGTTGTGCTTTTCCTTGGCTCATGAAAGCTGTCGGACTTTGTTCCCCCACCCTGTACAGCAGCTGGAAAAAACACCCACAGCATTTTAATTGTGTCTCGCTCACACTACCTCTCATTGCAGCAGAGCACGCTGTCTGGGGACGTAAAAGGCTTCCCTGCTTAATTTTACATCACAGTTTACATCATTGTGTCTCCCAGTTGGGCCACACTGAATGGAAGTGTATCGCAGTTTTATTAAAAATGTCAGGCTTGATTGGGGCTTTTGTTTAAAGATGCATCTTTGCAAATATGTCAGAGTGATTTAAAGCATTCTAGTTCAAAGAACTGTATACGTTTCCATTTCTGTATAAAAGGGGTGTTTTGTTGGGTACTGCTATGCACTAGTACTGAGAAAAATAAATTCTAGCAGTAATTCTGCACAGTCATACAATATTTTGGCTTGGTCAAATGTGTAATTTTAAAGGTGTGTTCTTTCCAATAAGATACATACATATTCACAATTATCATATCTTAAACAGGTTGGTGCTTATTCTTAATCGGCTCTTTATCTTCCTGAAAAATTGGTTTCCACTTCTTGGTTGCAGTCTTGCTTAATTACTGTAGCTGTTTGTGATTTTGTAATTGATCTAATCAATAATGTTCTCAGGGCTGTATCCTATTGAGAACACAGCACTCTTGGTTGCTGAAGGTTGGCTGTTGTTACTACAGTATGTCTTATTTGTCTGCAAGGTTTTCCTACAATGACTGATATGCATTCCCCATCTTGTGTTTGAATTAGCCTTCTGTTTCTGGCGTGGGTGATAAGCCTGTATCATTTTACATCATGGATAACTGGTTTCAGACAGTACTGCTTTTGTGCTGTTACTCAGTTTTTCTGTTCAGTTTACATTTGTAAAAATATATATATATATATATATATATATATATATATATATATATATATATATATATATATGTAGTAGAAAAAAACAAATCAGTTTAAAAAGCATCAATTAAGAAAGCACCCAGAGGAAACATTGCAGAGGGATTGGCAGGCCTAATTTACTGCATTTTGATCATGCAACTATTATAGCACTTTTTTTTCTTACAAAGTAGTCAATAACCAAGTAAGTACTCTCCATATGCACCACAAGGGCATTCATCGTAGTCATATAATCTAAGCAAAAGGGTCAGCAATCTAGCTATAAAGAAGCTTTTGGGAGTCCTCGTCCAGCCTGACTTGAACTTCTTATGTAACATTGTACCGACACCAGAATATGGTCCAGACTAGCAGAATATAAACATCCAGGCTGCACTATATTGGGCTGCATTATAAGCATATCTTATACTCTTCATCTTTGATCCTCTTAACAGGTCTTCTCTGGTAGTGTCCTGACAAGTGTCTTTATACACAGGAACAGGGACAACATCACAAGTAAAATGTCTCACATGGGATGAAGAATCTCATCCTTGTATATACAGCTGTGTTAAGTCATTGTGTATTATACAGCAGTTAAGGTCTGCTCAAACTATTATAGATAGACTTCCAAAACTTCTGGTATTGTGTTCTGCCACACACTTTCCTGCGTCCATTATGGAAAGCAACACAACTATAAAAACGACAGGCCTAAAATGCCTCAGCTGAAATGCCCCTGGCAAAGTCTAGAGAAACACTTATTGTGTTTTGTTGCTTCTGGCTGTCCTTGCTACCTGCCTTGCTTGTCACCTTGCAGAAGAAGGAGCCAGCATGCCACTTCCTCAGACAGGGCCAATTACTCTAAAAAGAAATACAGCAAAATGTAGGAGGCTAGTCATTACAGGCTGAGGTCTGTTTTAAGGACTCTTAGATAAAACAGTGCTGGAGAGGGTTAGAAGTTTATTCAGATTTTTCACACAGTTGAAAAAGGTTTCATGAACAAAATATTCCTTAAAAACCACTTAAACAGTAACAGGGCTCCGAAAAATACAGCTTTACACGTCCCCTCATGTTGCTACAATAATGTACCTATAATTGCTCTTTCATTGTTAACATCCTGACAACTTTTTACACTTATGGGTCTGTTTCAAAGCTCTTTTCAAAATGGCCACTGATGTAAGGATTATTGCCCACATTGTCAAACAGGTAACACAGCAATAATGATCCATGATGTGGTATGGAGAAGAAAAGCCAGAGCACTGGTTATGTTTTTTTTTAATCACTCTTCCTGCAGTGATTTAAAGGACAGATCTCAAACCCCAGTGCACTACAGCAGCCATTTTGAAAAGAGCTTTGAAACTAACTTTAAAGTTATGTGTAAAAAGTTGTCAGGATGTTAAAAATGAAAAGACAAATTTACAGGTACGTTATTTAAACAGTTGTAGCAACACATGGGGATGTATAACGCTATATTTTTCGGAACCCCGCTACTTACTCTTTAAAGTTTTGTAAATTAGGTCCTTAAAGTGATAGCACTTTGTCTCAAACAAATTAAAGCACAGGATCTATAGCCTGGCCCACCCATCTCTGCTCTAGATTGTTCGAAGTAAAAGCAATTCTGGCTTTAGGCTTGTGAGATCGGAGTAAAAGCACGCGGCTGTGCTTTTACCAGGTGAGCCACTTAGGGACTGCCACAATGAGGATTTTACTGAAGAAAAGACAACACACATGTTCTCACTAATTCCGTCATAAATTTTTAATAATATTTCCATCAGTTGTATTTTGTACATACATAGGTACAAACATTTTTTTTTACCCCCAAACTCTGGCTCTAGGGAGTAAACACAGCCTTATGAATTTGTAATGAAAACATGATATAATTAGGGTTCCATATTTCACATCAAAGTTTAATACAGTATAATTAAGTCAAAAACAAAAAAAACAAAAAACACATTCACAGATACCTATGGTGGCAACTTACAAACCCCTCTCACATTTACAGAGAACAAAAATACTTGCAGCTGATGGTTATTTGGAAAATGTCGATAATAACATTTTACTTTATTCAAGAAGAAAACAAAGAAAAATGCATATTTGTACTGTACCTGTATATGAAAAATAATCAAATTGGTTCCAAAGACCACATGACTGCAAAGTTAAATTGTAAACATCAAAACAGGAAGGGCACTGCTTGCACTGTCAAAGATGCTTTCTTTCCTTCTTTTTATTTTACATTGTTCATAACTAACATTTAACCACATTGGATGAAAGCACAGAAGCACTGGCTTATATAAATCCATTCACACTTATAATTAAATAGTTATTTGTGGTTCGCATATAAATAATTTAAAAAAAATTCCCTCTCATTTTGCATAATTTGTTTAAGATGATACATCTGTGATCTTTTTGTATTGCTCTTTAAAAGCTTGCTCATACAATGCACATAATAGAGCAGAGACAGCATTAAATACCCCCGCTGAGAGCGGAATCAAAACCTCTAATTTAAAAAGAAAGAAAAAAAAGGAAAGAGAATACAGATGACCCAGCCTTCTCCGGTTTAAGAGAATACAGATGACCCAGCCTTCTCCGGTTTAAGAGAATACAGATGACCCAGCCTTCTCCGGTTTAAGAGAATACAGATGACCCAGCCTTCTCCGGTTTAAGAGAATACAGATGACCCAGCCTTCTCCAGTTTAAGAGAATACAGATGACCCAGCCTTCTCCGGTTTAAGAGAATACAGATGACCCAGCCTTCTCCGGTTTAAGAGAATACAGATGACCCAGCCTTCTCCGGTTTAAGAGAATACAGATGACCCATCCTTCTCTGGCTTAAACTTCTTCTACGCATTTGTAAAAATAACATGTTTGACACTTTCCATATCAATAACTGGCCCACTACAGAAAATTAACAGCTGGTAGGAAAGACTACAAATATAACACTTTCAACTCTTTGAAATTACTGCAACCAAAGAAAAAAAAGGCTCTTCACAAAAGATGATTATTATTATGTAACATTGCTATAATCTTGCTGTTGTCAAAAGCTGTAACTGCAGGTTTATTTATATTTAAAGTGTAATTTTAGGTTACTGTGAATTCATATTAGTCAATACAGACTAAGTGGTTCTTGCTAGCTTTTTTCAAATCTGTTCGGTATCCTATCAGAATGTGCTTTAAAAGAACTTCTCTTCTACCTAGGGGGTGACATTGGGACTATATACTATAAAGTATTTTGCAAATGTAGTAAGACCTCTGATTAGCAAGCACATTATCAGTACAGTAAGCAGTGACACATTTTTTTTTTTTTGCTAGTGCGACTTTGGTTAGGAATTGCTACTAACAAGGATATTCATGACCCAATTTAACTCTGGTAGGTTTACAAGATGGTCAACTACCCTTCTCCGAGTTTCTAGATTACTTGCTACTGCTGACTTGCCAGTTCTTAGAGGTTGTATTTAAATTTAAGGACAGCTTTTATGGTACAAGCCCATCACCTGGCACTTTACAAACTCCAGTTTAATGTTATGTTAGATCACTCAAACCAGTCCATATATACTTCTCGGATAGTTATAATGTAAAGTTATATATTTCACATAACCCTGAAGGAGAGGTTGGTTTGCAGGTGTCTGTATACCTAAAATCAGGGTTCCCTCAAGACACACAAGCCTGAGATAAACCAAGGGCACCAGAGGCACCTTGAATAGTTTATAATTATTCATCGCTTTTAACGTCATCGGGTATCAACCCACATAACACACACACACATTTTGACAGCCCAGTAAGAACTAATGATACTTCCATGCAGCGGACCAAGCAGAACATTTAGTTCATAGTTTATCTTCAATGCTTACACAGTATGCCATCTAGAAGCAAATGGTTAGTTTAGGAAACCTTGCAGAAAGGGCATAAATACTGTATTCCTGCTTTACCTCCTAGCTGCTGGTTTTAGTTTTAAGTGACCATAAAGCGTAATAGAAAAAGAAAATCCATAGCTGTTATACAAAGGTTCATTCTTTTTTTCTTTTTTTATTTACAAGATTTAGAGGTATTGCCTTTTTTATTTACATACATTTGTTTCTGTAAATGGCATTCAGTGGATTCGAGGACAACATCACCCACACACACACACATACACGTATACAATGGCCAGTCATAAAGCAACAAAGGCATCTGGATGCATGTAGCATACAACGTTTGATATAATAAATATGAGCTAACTTGTGCCTGCTGCTCAAGGACAAACAAAACAATAAACTGTAGGCTGATACATAGTCTCATCTACATATATTTGCCAGGACCTGTCGCCCTTTAAATTTCAAACAGAGCACTAAGTTTTTTCTTATAACATAAGGTATATGCACTTCCCGGTCTAAAGCTCGGGACTGTTTTTGCTGCCCTGAACGTAATAAAAAAAACAAAACACACAGGGGCTGTTCAATGCTCAAGCTTAATGCACATACATCTTTTTTTTTTTTTCGCCTTACAAGCCAACATTTTATTTAATGCATGTTGAAGTGCTCCAGGGCTGTCTCTGATGGCAGTTTTCCTCTGTCAGTGTCATCAGGCTGCGTAGCTGCTGAGGAATGAGTAGAACATGGGCAGCTTCATCCTCTGCTGGTCCTTGCGGCACCAAGCTATCACTGTCCCCTCGCTGTTCGCTGTGTACAGGTGGTGTCCATCGCAGGAGTAGGTGAGGCTGCAGAGAGGAGAGACAACAATACAAAACAACAAGTTAATGTGTTGTTCAACATTTTTTGGGGGACATGTATCAAGCTTTTGCGATGGAATTAAGGCCATAGCACCCAAGTTTACGCTGACCTTAAAATTGTCCCGTATGTATCCTGACACTTTTGGCATGTTAAGGCCGTGTTAGCACCACCGAAATGCGCTCCACCGCTCATTAGCCATGCACTTTAAGGTGTGTCAAGCCTTAAATGGGCAAATTGTAGGTGGGGCTCATTTGCAAATTAAGTCTGTGATATTAAAATTAGATTATGAAGCAACAGAACAGCTGTGTCGGCTCTAAAACAGTCCACAAATAAGTCTGATTTCAAATTTGTTTTATTTGTGTGCAAAGAAAGAGTCAGAAAGCAGCTGATAGGAAGGAGCATTATGGCAGCAGTCATAATGTATTTCTTACGATGGAGAGTGCAGGCTCCTAACCTTCCTGAGCAATCCAGGGAGAGTACTGAGAAGAAGGGACAGTATTTAGGGTCCCCATTACCCTTTTTGATCTCCCTGAGGATGTAATTATAGCTCAATACCAGCTATTTCATTATGTACAATTGTTTGTATTCATTGTATAATAAACTTGGTTCATTAAGTTATCCTTTTCATGATGTATATTGAGGCTGTATAATAATATAATATGAAGTCAAGACACTTAGTCAACACAGCTTATTTCTGTCTCTCCAGATGAGCTACCTGGGCTTTAGTGGGTTAAAACCTGTACATTTTATTTATAAACACAAGTTAGCCCATTTTGAACTGTCATTTCTGCCTCTCCAAATGACTTACCTATTGTTCAATTGAGGTAGCCCATTTGGAGAAGAGGCGCTGTTTTTCAGATTAGTTTCTTAATCTGTGCTACCGCTAGCCCGTTTTGAGCACTGGTGCAGCACATTTAAGAATTTAAATGTTGCAGCTTACACCGTGCCTCATTAATTTTGGGCCAGTTCATACATTCGGGATGGGGTCAAATTTGTGCTGCGGCAGAGCGCTACTTTACACTTCGGCAATTTAGCGCTGCGTCGGTAAATCTTGATACATCTCCCCATTTGTTTCTTATAATTTTACATCAAAGTTAATGCAACATTCAGTTGCCTTTGATTTGAGATGTGTGGATAATGAATCCAAATCATCATTATCTAATTGACATGTGAATGATGTTAATGTAACGTTGACTGCTTTTAAAAGTTGGCACCACCATTTAAGTTGATCATTTCAAGGAGCTGTTAAGTTTAATTATGTCCAGGAGGTGGCACTGGTGTATATATTTGCAGTTAGCTCTGGATGTACATAAAAGCTGAGGAGAGGATGGCTTTGTGGAAAAATAGAACAGTTAATCCTGTCTGGGACTTAAAGGATTACTTTAAGCTCTAAGAGATGTAAATATTTGAATAGATTATTCATATTTTCTGAAGAAAAGGAATTTTGTTGATCCAAACAAACATAAATCTTGATTAAAAAAATAAATCTTGATTATTTATTGGAATGGAAACCAATCGGTATACAAGGACTTTGCCTAAGCTTTAACAGTATGTTGATATACCCCTCAATCACAAAGATGCTTATTACACATCACATTATGAGGACTCCACTTAAATCTTTAAAGCACCTTTATTTTAAATAGACAGAAACAAGCAGAAGTAGAAAGATCTGAACTTATCCTGCCATATTAAAAAACATGCCCTAACAGAGCAATTTACTTGTCAAGTCACCCACCACTGCTGGGTTTTTGTAAAGCAGAAACAATAAAAGTCATACCTAACAACAGGCCTGTTTGATTTAGGGAAAGTAATTTCTCGAACAGGTTTCAGATCCCATGTGCTCCACAATCTGAAATAGAAAAGGCAAACATATATAATAAACACAAATAAAAATAAATACTTTCAGATAGAGGTGTGGCATTACAACCATGTTCATTATGTGGAGAAGCTGAACAGGTGGCATATAAAGAACAAGACATTAATTTTTTTTATAAATAAAAACTAAATATCGCTGTGGCAGAGTGTACGGGTATGGAACCACTGATCGAATGACTTGTTAACATGAAGTTAAATGGATGTGGAAAAATCACTAGCGGTTTTAAAATCGAAGTAATACAGCACACAGTATATGCAGCAGTGGCGGCTCGTCATACGAGGCTACGGAGGTTAAGCCTACGTGTAAATTCGTCAAATTAAAAAATAAAAGTATACCATACTGATCTGTGATAGCCGTGTATCGCGGGTATGTTTCGTTCAGCCTCTAGCACCTGTTCCATACATTTGCGAACCTTGCATCATGTTTTCCAACATCAATGTAATGCTATTGGCTAACATGACAGAATCCCACTCAATTTTTATTTTTCTGCAGCCTCAAAATGGGTGGGATTCTGTGTGTATTCCACCTTCAATCACCCCCTGTCAAGTTTTACAGTATTTATATTGGCTACATGATACAAGTTTGCGGCTAGCCTCCACCACTCATAATTAGACGTAATCTTGACATGTCTGTTGCCAGGCAGGGTATTGGTCATGACCATTTGGCTGGAGAGAAAGACGACAGATGGGCAGAGTTTTTCTACAAATGACATCACTCAGGATTCATCGATATAAAGTGATATCCACACATTTTTTTACTTAGTTGCTTGCCTTATGTGATGCGTATACTATATTACTGTATTACATTTCTTATTACGAAGTACCTTTTATAATATAATATAATAAAAAGTACTTAAATATTGAAATTAATTTGTTTATATATATATATATATATATATATATATATATATATATATATATACACACACACACACACACACACACACACACACACACACACACACACATGGATGAAGGCTATATAGCCATTCGAAAAAAATCATAATAGCACAATAGTGATGTCAAAATGTCATAATTCCTCTAGAGGAAAATATACTTGAACTTTGACCCATTTGACTCCTCGAGACCACTTTCAATTCAAACACAAAATGCCTCATTTTCAATCACTCGACAACACCCACAGCAGAGAAATGTTCATTAATGAGCAACGTTAAATAATATTAATGATACTGGTACATTCGTATCTCAGAGAAACTGGAGAGGAACGGGAAATTAAAGACATTCCTGCCAATGACTTTCACCCACACTTTTAACAAATCTGACTCTGTGAAGACTTACAATCATCCTTCACCACGGGGAGCACCAACCAAGTGAACGAATCTGACAGAGACCAATAAAATTGAAATACATTTTCCTTAACAATATGTTATTTTTTGTAGTTCATTATCTACCGAGTTTAATTCACCATTCCTGAAAATTATATTTAAGATTCTTTAATATTAACTTATTGTACGTTATTATTATTCATCAAATTCACTTTCAATTTGAACCTTAACACCCGTTTATTGTCTTTTTTTAATTATATATACTAACATCCGTGTATTATAAAAAATAATACATGGGCTTCAATGAGTTAACAGAAAATAATTCCATCTCAGGTTTCTGTGACAATTAAAAAAACTACTCGAAGTCACATAAACCCTAGATCGAATGTATATATATATATATATATATATATATATATATATATATATATATATATATATATATATATATATATATATATAGTGGGATTTGTTTTCCTTTGATTTACATAACCTACTCAACACTTTGAAGAGGCAAGAGAATTTTTATTATGAAACAAGAGTTAATGAAAAATAAAAAAAATGAAATGTCTTGGTTAGATGGTAAGTATTCACCCCCAAGTCAATTCTTGGTAGAACCACCTTTGGCACCATCTGGATCGTGCAATATTCGCCCATTCTTCCATTCAAAATTGTTCAAGCTCTGTCAAGTTGGATGGGGATCGTTGGTGGACAGCAATCTTTAAGTCTTCCCTGGTAGAAATCTTGACAGGATCCTACAAGATCCTGTAGGATCCTGTTCAGGAACAGGATCCTGCTCAAAATCCTGTTCAGGATCCTGTTCAGGAACAGGATCCTGCTCAAAATCCTGTTCAGGAACAGGATCAGAGTGAATATCCTGTGCTGGAACGGGATACTGTTCCAAAATCCTGTGCAGGAATGGGATCCTGGACACAATCCTATTCAGGAACAGGTTCCTGCTCAAAATCCTGTGCAGCAACGGGATCCTGGACACAATCATATTCAGGAACAGGATCCTGCTCAAAATCCTGTGCAGGAACGGGATCCTGTTCCAAAATCCTATTCAGGAACGGGATCCTGGACACAATCCTTTAGGGAATATGATCTCATTGCCATTAAAGCTAAAGATCTTGATCAGGAATTTGAGTATGTTAGGAAATATCAGGAGTCAACTAGAAATAGATTTGTCAGGTTTGTGAACAAAATAAGCAATACAAAATAAAAAAAAAGAGGATTAAGGTAAAGGAATTAAAAACAAAAAATCTGGATAACCAAAATTCTGTCAAGCATGCATAAAAACACATTTGTAAGTTATTGCCCCTTATAGCAGTGAGTTATTTTAGATGTAAAACAAAAAAGAAATTACCAAAAAGGGCTAATTCTACACTTAGGTCTATGGTTAAACAATATACCCCACTGTTATTGTATCTGGATTCATAATAATGATTTTCTATAATAATGATCCTACACAGGATCCTCCAAGATCTTGCACAAGATCCTACTGTAGGATCCTAACAGATCCTTCAGGATCTTCCACAGGATCCTGTTCAAGATTTCTACCAGGGTGTGACCGAGTAGCTGTTGAGTGGCGTGTGTGGTGATGTCACGGACTAGGAAGTACCAGAAACAAAACAAGTGATGGGCGGGTGAAGTTGAATGCTACTGCGCTCAGCGTATTTATTAAATAATAAAACAAAACAAAAGATTCAAACAAACAACAAAACCAAAGGGCACGTTGGCAAAACAAATAATCAAACAAATAAGCGTGCTGGTTTTAGCACCAGCACGATACTTAGCAGTTGTTTTTTAAATGCAGTTTCTCTCTCCTCGCTCTCTCCGCTCCCTGTACTCTCCTCTGTACACTCTGTTAATTATCTTATTACCCCTCGGCCACAATCTGCACGAGTTTAGTAAGGATGCGTGACTGTCAGCTAGTTAAATAATCAGTAGCTGATTAGCCACGCATCCTCACGAGGTTTTTAAATTATAAAAACAAACAACAAATACGTGCCGCTTTGATCTGCAAACAAAAATACAAATAATAATAAATGTATATATAGGGGCGGGACCCTCCGCCACACATGCCCCCCCTTGTGCGCAGAACACATGGCCTTTTCGGCCACCTCCCCCCTTGGTCCCCAAAGTCCCGGCTAGCAGTCCCTGCCCAGGACCAGGGCAGCAACGGGCCAAAGGTGGCGGCCACGGTGGGATGTTCTCCTCCCACCCAAACAGCCGTAGCGTCCCGGTGGACCGCGCACAGGCCAGCTCCTCCAGTCAAGGAAATTTTGGGGGTGGTCCCCAGACCTCCCTCCCCCTTCTTCATGGCCGGCAGCTCCCCTCCGTGGTGATCCGGCCACAGTATTTCCTGCCGCATGGCAGGACTTGTAGGTGGAGGTGGAACTAGCAGGTATTCACCCTCTGTTGGTGGAGGTGGAGATGGAACCAGCAGGCATTCACCCTCTGCTGGTGGAGTTGGGAGTGGTAAGCTGACCTCCCACGGCGCTCGAGACGGAACCAGCAGGCATTCACCCTCTGCTGGTTGAGGTAGGAGGGGCAAGCAGTCCTCCCACGGTGGTGGACGGAACCAGCAGGCATTCACCCTCTGCTGGTGGAGGTGGGAGTGGTAAGCTGTCCTCCCACGGCGCTCGAGACGGAACCAGCAGGCATTCACCCTCTGCTGGTGGAAGTGGAGAGGGAACCAGCAGGTATTCAACCCTCTGCTGGTGGAAGTGGAGATAGAACCAGCAGGTATTCACCCTCTGCTGGTGGAGGTGGCGGAGGCAGAGGCAGCTCCTGCTGCTCTGCTCCTGGCGGTGGAGGTGGCAGAGGCAGAGGCAGAGGCAGAGGCAGCTCCCGCTGCTCTGCTCCTGGCGGTGGAGGTGGCGGAGGCAGAGGCAGCTCCTGCTGCTCTGCTCCTGGCGGTGGAGGTGGCGGAGGCAGAGGCAGCTCCTGCTGCTCTGCTCCTGGCGGTGGAGGTGGCGGAGGCAGAGGCAGCTCCCGCTACTCTGCTCCTGGCAGTGGAGGTGGCGGATGCAGAGGCAGCTCCTGCTGCTCTGCTCCTTGTGGTGGAAGCGGTGGAGGTGGTGGAGGCAGAGGCAGCAGGTATTCTTCCTCTGCTGCTGGAGGCCTAGATTCTGGACCTGTGTGCCCATATGCCCCACAGCCAGGGCACAACTCCGCCACGAGGTTCACAATATAAACCTCCCAGCCATCCTCCCCGATCTCCTCCTGCTGTTGCTGCGGTTGCTGTTGCTGCAGCTTACCTCTCCCCCTTCTCTTCCTGCTCCTTCTCCCTGCCTTCCTCTCCTGGGCCGGTTCCTCCTCCTCATCCTGGAAGGGGCAGATTGCTACGGAGTGCCCGTAGACCCCACAAGCAAGGCACCAGCCTTGGTCCTCCAGACCACCGAGGAGGTCCTCCAGTTCCCCGCAGCCGTTTCTCCAGCTCCAGCCTTCCATTTTTATTTATATTATTTTTTTTTTTCCTCCAAAAACACAAAAAACACTTTTTGAAAAAACCAAAAAAAACCTGTCCTTTTTCTTTCCTGGTCTGGCTATTGGAGGCGTTGTTTGTCCCACGCAGGACACCATATGTGACTGAGTAGCTGTTGAGTGGCGTGTGTGGTGACGTCACGGACCAGGAAGTACCGGAAACAAAACAAGTGATGGGCGGGTGAAGCTGAACGCTACTGCGCTCAGCGTATTTATTAAATAATAAAACAAAACAAAAGATTCAAACAAACAACAAAACCAAAGGGCACGTTGGCCAAACAAATAATCAGGTGTATTTCATCTGAAATCATGTGAAAAATATTACCTCTGAATATCTTACTTACTTATCTATGAGAAGATTTAGTTTCGGTTTCTCTTACAGAGAAATTACAAACAAGCAGGTAAATTACAGTGAGAAAAAAAAAAGCAGAGTAGGATATATTTTAGTTTTAACAGAAACCAAACCGATATTCAGAGGTAATATTTTTCCTTAAGAAAAACAACTGCATCACACTCAACTACCGTTCTCTCTCCTCTTCTTGTCCCGCCCCATAGACACTCCTGATTCGCTGGTACAGTACTCCCTGACCCCCAACTCCCACCTAATAGGCTCGTTAACTGTCAGTAAATGTACTGTATTCAAAAAGAGTATAGTGCTGCAGATCGGAGCCTCTCATGGCACCATTTCTAAAATGCCTTAAATCATTTAATAAAATATTGCAGCGTTTGTAAAGCACAGTATTATTAATAAAGGCCGCCCTTTATTATTAATAGTAGTATTATTAATATTCTCTCTCTCTCTCTCCCTCTATATATATATATATATATATATATATATATATATATATATATAGAGAGAGAGAGAGAGAGAGAGAGAGAGAGAGAGAGAGAGAGAGAGAGAGAGAGAGAGAGAGAGAGAGAGGTGGTCACAACGGGTTCTTAAGACGAAGTACAGTGGGGTCCCTTGACTATGGCAGGTTCAACCGTGCTGTGAAAGCTAGAGTAAAACTCTGCCAAAGTGTAAGGGACACTCACCAACCCGCCTGGCCAGCGTGGTGAGCTATGGCCAACCCCCCCATGATGAAAGCACAGACAAAAACATAGCCCTCATTCCCTGGAGGCTGGATTGCCATCGACTAAGGCAGCGGACGGTTAGGCATGAAGGCAGGGAGTGCCAAGATTTTAGGCTGCCACAGAACACTGACCCTGGCCACGTACAACTGCAGATCTCTTTCAGGTGAAGCAAGACTTCAAGAGTTGGAAAAAAACTTGGAAGAATGAAGTGCGACATTGTAGCACTAAGCGAAGTACGGCAAAAAGACGAAGGACTACTAGAACTCAAGAGTGGACATCTTCTTCTTCTACCAAGGCAATACAAATGGACAAACAGGATGTGTTGGATTCATTGTCCACAAGAGAATCAAGAATAATGTAGTAGAGATTGAAAGTTCAACTCAAAGCAAGTTTCAAGGAAGTATGAACTTCAGGTCATCCAAGTATATGCACCAACATTCGGATGAAGAAGTCGAAGATTTTTATAATGAAGTACATGAACTACACGAAAATGGGAAAAGCCAAGTTAATCATCTGTGACTTTAAAATAGGAGCCCAGCAAGAGGTCGAGAGTTCGGTCTGCAAATCTGGACACAGCAACAGGAACGAAAGGGGCAACAGACTAGTCGAATTTGCAGAGAACAAGAACTTAATTATCATCATGAACACCTTCTTCCAGAAGAAACCCATCAGGAAATGGACATGGAGAGGACCCAATGGACTGAAGAACGAAATTGACTACATACTCACATGAAAGCTTTGTTTGCTTTATAAATAATAAGGCTGGCAAAACACACCAATGTGTAGTTGCCCAGCCAAAACCCCACAGGGATTACAGTCCAGAAATAACAATAATCCTGTGACATTTATACACAACACGATCACAGTCCAACGTGAGTGCTCTCAGTGTAAGTGGTGAAATACACGGTAAACACAGTAGTGCAGTGCAGTCTGGGTTTGGTGCTGGCTTAAAAGCGTCAGCTCCCGGATATTCAGCCGTTTATACAGTTAATAGACAGACAAGACAACACGAACAACACTCACAGTTATTTTACACTGCTCCAGGGGTCCTTGCATAACCGTAACAGAGGAACAGATCGCTTCGTCACATCCCCTGATATACCCTCAGTCACGCCCCCTTCAGTACTGCGTGCAATCGCTTTTCCTTCAATCCGTGATTGCCACATTGCCTATCGCATTAAGGCAATGACATCTGGAATTGTGACTCTGCCCCCTTTCTGGATGGCCGACTTCCAAATTCACTTATGATTATCAGCTTATATAAGTACACGTATCATATAATTAAATATGAAGTGTTTATAAGTTTTGACTGGTACTGTATATATATATATATATATATATATATATATATATATATATATATATATATATATATATATATATATATATATTGTTTTTTTGCATAACCTGAATACAAATTACAATCATATCATTGCATATAACAGATTACTGGCTATTATACTATTCATATTTTCTAGAAAATAGTATTATATGGCGTATGGGTTATCTATTTCCAAACTGCATTTAAAACAGTGAATTCATACATTAAACTTAGACTGCATGCTGTGCTACATATACAATTCCCTTTAAATCTGAAAACACCCTTGCAATGTGATTGATGACCAATCAGATACAAGAATTGGTATAGCTCTAAAGACACACATGAGGAAAGCAGCTCCAAGGCAAATTACCACAATTTGGCAGATCTAATAGATTTCACCCTAGAAGCTGAGGAAAGGGCCCATTATCTCAAAGCAGTTTACATCATTGATAGCCTGTAGTTCTAACCAATGACTTGACCAGCGATCAAAATAAATGTCTCTGCAAAATGGGATGGCTTGAGACTGGGGGTTTACAACAAATGTATGCAATTCTTATATATATTTTTTTTAACAATGTTCATTATGTTACTTGATCAAAGTAGCCTTAGACTAATTAACTATCTAAATATTTTGTGCAATTATAGTTTTCTAGTTAATCTCCTGGTACTGAAAAAAGTAAAAAAAAAAACCAGCAGATTTTATTTTTTCACCTCACAACTCCGTTTTCTAGTCCCCCTGCAATCACATTGACAGACACTCCCTCGGGCTGGTTAGAGAAGGCCACTGAGCAAATGATTTCCCTGCAGTGGACGTGTCCTATAAGGTCACCGTTCACCGTCCAGAGACGCAAATCACTGCCACCGCCAACTGCAAAACACAAAGCAATGAATTCAGAGTTAAACAGTAGCAAAACAAAGCCTACTTCTACTCACTGAACGCAATCTTTAAATCTATTTTTATGTCCTCAGAGAAATGCTAAATGATGTGCTTGATATTATAGTAATGAAGGCAGTCATGTTCAACAGACCATCCCAGAATACATTTTTAATACAGTAACTTGATATGAAAGAACAAGAGTAATCCATCATTTTTACATTTCTTTTTGCTGGAATAGTGGGTTGGTGAAAAAAGTAAGTTTACAAATGAATACAAGGAAAGTGTCACAGATTTTTTTAAATATATATATTTTTTTAAATCAATGGGCTAGTTGTGTTGGTTTTGTGATGTGGACTATAGTCCATTAAAACAACCATAGATAAGTCATTGCACATGGGACCTACACCGAATTCAAACCCAGGCCTTGAAGGTCTGGAGCATGAATTAACTGTGCCTTCTAGCCCTCTTTACATTTATTCAATTTTAGCATCAACAAGCTAGTGCTTCCACCTCCCTCCAAATCACCTGAATCACACACAGTAGCAATATCTCCTGTGGTTTCACTGGCTGAAACGGCTGTCACAGGACTTTTGTGCCCAGTAAGACTTTGAACGTAACAGAGCCTGCAAACAAACAACAGACAATATTAAGATTGTGTTCCAACTGTAGGAGGTTACTGTCTGATTTAAAGAGCAAGTTTATAACATCTACTTTTTTTTCATAATATTTAACTTCTTACCCTGGTATGTGTGTTCTCCATCATACTACATTGCAGTTTCTGCTTGGATAATTAGTTACCAGGCTTACTAACTAACATTATTTTTCAACCACTGGAACAACTGGAGAATGTGCAACTGTCATTTATGTCCCCTCTACAAAATTAAAAAAAAAAAAACAAACAAACCATGAGCCACAGAGGGGACAGAAAATACAGCTACACACCACTAGTGGTCATTTTTTTCAAACCATTTCACTTCTGAAATTCCGCTTATTCAGTGGTTGGAAAAGAAGATCAAGCCTGGGAAATACATACTGTATGATAGAAAATAAAAATAAATGATATTAACAGGCTAGAAATAAATATAAAAGAGTATGTATTTGGTGTAAAGTATTTATTTAACCACTATTATTTGGTGTAAAGTATTTATTTCACCCCTATGCCATTTCAGTGTTGTTCTCAAAGTACAGTACTGAATGGCGTAGATTTGCGCACCTGTTTAAATCCCATATGATGCAGGTCCCGTCTTTGCTGACACTAATCAGGATGCTGTAAGGTTTACACACAAAGAGGTTGGTGACCTCCGCTGTATGTCCATACAAGTTCACCTCCGACTCCACTTCCACTTCTGAGGGCTGAGAAGAGGAAAAACATATCATGTGAGAAATTAAATCAATGTTCTTCAGTGAAAAGACACAAAAAAATACACTTTTTTTTGGCTTTCGAGTCACGTTCCATCCCCCCAAAAAACAATCGTTATTTAGCCATGGTAATAGTAATATGTCCTTTTAATTTCTAGTTGAAACGTTTGTGAAAACAAACATTTACAAAGTTTTTTTGGATTTTTTAGTATAACTACATATTCTACCATTTCAAACGAGGAGTTAAACATGAGGGATTTAAGGATGAAATCACAAAGACATCATAACAGCGCACCATCAAAACACTTCGACATTAACACACAGACATTGTTGCCTAACTTAATTTTAAACTTTAAAATTGCTTTCATTTTTAGACATCCTTTTGAATGTTATTCCATGATCAAAGGGTGAAGTAATTCAAATTTGCAGGTTATTCCTTCTCTTAACAGTATAGTAGTTTACCCATGTTGAAGTCCAGCAACCTAAGTTCTTACTGTTGACATATAAATGGGTTAGGACCATTCAAGCAACCCTGAACAAGTTAAAGCAACAGTAAATACAGGACAGTAAACCATCAGCAGGAACTCAGAGGCAGCACCATTATTAGGAAAATGTGGAAATCCTTGATTCATGAGTCTTCTGGTGCTTGTCAACACTGACAGTGGTCTTTTGGGCAGCCTACGGCATTCTAGAAAGAGGTCATAATTGGCCATAAACACTAAAGTTAATATCCATTGAACTGGAACTCTTGGAAATTATACAATACGCTGGTGCACAACAGACATCTTATTCAGCATTAGTTTTATAACTAAATAAATTTTAGGCCTATTGCGTGGTTCTTTCCTAATGTATTTTCTTTTTTGCTGTGAGAGGAGCTGCGGCATTCTCTGGGAGACAAGACGCTTCAGCCCCGCTCGGCAGCCGAACCTGGGGCAGGCCCATTCCCTCTTCCCCTCTCCCAACCCGCTCTTCTTCTCACACTTGGTTTGCTTGTCTGTTGCTTCAAACTGAACTCCTGACCGCCATTTAGTCAGGCTAATTAAAATGATCCATGAGTGGGAATGTTACCTTTTTTTTTTTGTAAAAAACATAGTGTTGATTACATGATGCTTTTTGCGTGGTTAATTCACTGAAAGTTATTTTTGATTCACTATATATGCATTATAGAGAGAGAGTTATTTTATTTTGTATGTTAGTCAGATGTGTGTTGTTATGTCTACCGTTGCGCCCCCCACCCCCTCCCCATTTATAATGCTCTTCGGTTATAACGCTCATATTGTGTGTCCCCCCGAGACTCGCGTTATAGCGAGGGAGCACTGTATATTGAAACCAAGGTCACATGGTAACAGCTCTTCTAGAGGTATTCAAAAGTCTCACACTGCTTGGTACAGTATTGGGTTATTGGGTTAAGAGAACTGCTTTTGTTAAAGTCAAGGGTTATACAGTAGCACATTTTTTTTTTCTTTTTTGGTTCCTAAAAAATCGACATGGAATCTTCCCTAATGGGAAATGATGGGTTATTTAAACAAATTTAAACTAAAAAAGTGCTGCAAATTAAAATGAATAAGTAATATACAACTCTTCTTTTATTTACTTAATGTAGACATGAATTGGTATATATGTGACATAAATACACCCCCTCAAGGACACAAGTAACAGATTAGATGTGCCAGTAGGTCACCCTAACTTATATTTATAATATGTGGTATACCTTTCTGTAAAAAATGCCAATGCAAAAAGTTTCAGAAATGTTGAAGCTAGTCCAGTGAAATGTACTTACCGTGGTGCTTGTAAATCTGTTGCTGTAAGCTGCAATTACTCCGCATTTACTGCCAGTGAACAGCTGGCAGCTATCAGGTACCCATGCACAACTTGTAACCTAAAATCAGAAGTGAAAAGGATGAATTTACCTCATAACTGATTTACAAATATCCGTGGTGTGGTCCCAGCCGCAGACTAATCCAGCCTTAAAATACACAGTTACTCAGTAATACTGGATATACTTTGCGCTTATGTTTGAAGAGTGGACGATTATCTATTCAGGGATACCAAGATCTCGAGTGAATTCTCACCTGGTGGAGCTGGGAACACTGGATAAAATTGACAGGCGGTTCGCTTTGTTTGCTCTTCAGTCGCAGCATGTTATCAGCATAACCCCAACTCAGAATGGCTGACCACTGGATGTCCGTGCTGTGCATGCTGCGGACACCTGCAAAGGCACGGGGCAACATTACAATGCGAGAGGACAGCAGCAACAGGACAGTTCCTTTCAGCTACAATAAGAGGACCGCTGTCTAGGTTGGAATACAGCACACTTATAAATAAGTGAACTCATCATCTGGCCAAGTCAGATTGGCAAATGACATCCCTAACTAAAATGAAGGATACATTAATTTAAATGTGTAACCAAGCATAACATTCTCAGTCCCTTTTTGTTTTCCAGCCTTTCCTTTTACTCGACTATACAGGTAATAGCAATCCCACCCATGTGGCACATACAGCTGACATACAGTAATAAACTACTTGTGGTCAGTATGAGATACTATTACCTAACCATACCAGAGGAGAATGGGGAGAGTACATTGAACTAACTTACTAACTTCTAAATAAAGAGTGGGGGGAAAAAATCAACAGCAAAACAACAGGGGATTGGCATGCAGATGAGGTAAACCTCAAATTGAGATTACAATGATAGGGCTTAGAAAATGCAGGGCATATACACTAGATTCACTGCATGACTATAAGTAAAACAAAGTCTTCCTGTATTCTCTGGTATCCTTTATACATTAATATAATATGTCCACAGCATTTTGTTAAGAACATTACGATAGTTTAAGTGGGTATGTTTGTTATTTTAAGCAAAACAAATAAGCTGAAGGCACACAGGGGGCAATTAGCAGACTTCCCCATTGGACACACATATCCAACTCAGTTTATTGTATACCAAGTACAGAAAATAAGAAAAGAGCTGTACCAATCTACAATCTGTAGTGACTTCTACAAAACATTTTATTGCCAAACATCACAAAAGAACAACACATAAATAATTTAAGATTATTTTTTTTGCACGGTTCGCAAATAACGTTTGTTTTCTTAACAGTTCTAAATACTGTTGTTGGTAGCTGTAACTGGGGTCTTGCTACCCGTCATGTAAGGAGTACTTGCAATGAATGACTGATTGAATGATCTGGATGACGTGCATGCATGTTCACTGCTGGATTGACAGGAGATGGAGACAGAAGGTTGGGATTGACCGCCCATGAGCGCACATGTTTATTTACATGTACTGATTCACCTCACGTGACGCTACCAGCAATGGTAGCTCACAGGGGACATACGGTCAGTGTACAAAAGGCAAAAAAAACACTGTACAAAAACTATCAAAATAAAAGGTCCCATGAAAACAGCTTGCGCTACTCTGCTAACAAAATGGAGGTCCAGCTTCCACACCTGTCTGCTATACTGGGTGGGATCTACTATCCCGAAACGAACTCCCTGTACTTTGGGCAGTTCACCCAACTCCAACCTTGGATATACACCACTGTTAGAGTGGGTTGCTTCGTTTCCTGAACCCAGTTGTTCAGCAGCACAGACGGACCAATGTTTTGGCAGGAGCAGCGGTCTGACCCTCATGGCTTACAGCAGCCCCGATCTGTATAATTGGGACCCTTTTATTCCAGGTGCTCTGCTGCACCACGCCCACCTGCTGATTAGGAGCTTGCAGCTGGTAAACATACACATGCTGCTCGTTTTCGCAACTAAACAGCAGGCAGGCTGCTACACATTTCCCCATTAAAAAAACAATCCCACTATTATTTATTTCTACAATCACAACACTCATATTTACAATAAACAAACCCAGAAGCCCCCGCCTTATGTACATGACCTCAGGCCTGCTACAGTAGCTTAGAAACCAATTTGCCTATTTGGAACTCTTCCTTAAGGAGTTTAATGTAGCATTAAGTTATGTAATGGTGGTTAATTACCTTGTTCTTTGCTGTAAATCATCATGAGACAGAATTTCCTTGACAGTCCACAGATGGCTCTAGTGGGCAGTGCCAGTAGGGACCCAAACCGCTCCCCATGTGGTTGACTGAAGCAGACCACAGGGTCGGGGGAGCTGGGGGAGCCCACATACTCACCCCACTTCAAACCCTTAATCCAGGGGAGAGGGCTCTGAAAATACAAAAGAACATTGGTTACTCATATGTGTCTTAGGGATTAAGTTCATTTCACACCCAAAAAAATTCAAGCGAACTTGAGTTTCTTTTAAAGTCAATTCCAATTTGTTTTTCTGGTTCACTTGCGGCTTCATCCAGACTTCTATTGGTTTCACATTGCACTTTTCTAAACGCACGCGGTTCTCTTGCTGATTACTAGAGTGGAAGTTCTCTCTGGAAAAACTTTTCCCATCATGCCAAACATGGAAAATACTTTACGTGCTGTGCTGTTGTTCACATTCATTTGGTTTATTTGGTGCTTACAACATTAGATCATTGCCAAAGAAACGGAACATGCCAGAGCATTAAGTATTTGACGGGAAAACACTGTTCTTTTGGAGGAAATGTGGGAGCGACATTGGTGTTTAGAGCTTTTAAGTCGACGGCAAATATTAATAATTGCTTATTGTGACTGTTGTACACATGACAGTGTAATGAAATACCGGTGCAACACAGGAGCTGGTTTACTAATCTGAGGTAGAGCAATGCAAATGCAACAATAATGTCTGTACCGCTTCGTCTTGGCACAATGTTTTCCCTGCGAGTGTATGGCTCAATTATAATGAAGCCAGATGCAATGTGCGAAATAATTATTCAATTGTCATTTCATATTTTTCCTATGACCTTTCTTTGCTTTGTGACAGTTTTGCTATTATGCTTAGAACGTGTTGCAATAGTAAATCTCAAATATTGATATTGGTTTAATTTCATTGAATAGCCCTGGGTTGCGCCAGTTTGTAAGTAGGTCCTTATTATTTTTTTGTGATGGGCTATTGTGTACATGTGACATTATGGTGTTCTTGTGTCATAATGTCATTGTATTATGTGTGTGTTTTTGTCAAGCCCTGTGTTGCATATGTGCAACATTGGCGAGACAATTTCCTTGGTGCTTGCAGAAGTACGTCACTTCCACAATTTGTTTCGCTGTTTGGAGCAGTTCGTTTCCAAGTGAACTGAGTACATTTGGATTGACATTGAAAATAGCTGAAAAGGATCTCAGTTCACTGGTGTGTTTACGTGGGTCTTGGGTGGTTTCACATATAACTCCAAGCGAACCAAACCTAACTGCTCTTCAATCTGAATCAAATGGTTAAATGAACTAGTTGTGAAAGTGCTCCAAAATGAAACCGGCATTCATCACGAATGGGAACACCCTTGTTTCCATGCCCTTTCATGGAATTATTATACCAACGCTCTTCTGAGTCCACCCAGAACCAGTCCATCAAATGGTCAGCCCTCCCCCTGACATCACTTCGGGGTATATAGCACTACCACTTTGGGACTAGCCTTCAGGATTCTTTTTTCGCTGTCCTGGTAAAAAAAAAAAAAGTGCAGACACAGAACCACCACTCTCCTTCAGACAGGGAGTCTTCCGTTAATCACAAATGGGAATGACACTATGCCAAAGCTGGAGCAAGCTGGTATGGGCCCCAGGGTGACCACTTCTCATAGCGATGTCAGTTTGTCCTGATCAGGCCATGCAAGAAGAGAGAGGTGCTAGATCTTAGTCAGCCTTTTCACCACCTTTCATTTGGTCCTATGCCCTTTAATGAGTGTTCATGAGGTTGCCACCGACCTTGTCGAGTGGCCTGTCACTCATGCAGGGGGTGGGACACCTGCAGACTCATATGCTGTTTTAACTGCCTCTACCAGCCATCTGCAGAGTCTCTGTTTAGCGACTGCCTTCCCTTTGGCTTTAGATCCAAAGCAGATAAAAAGCTGTTCTGTCAGTCTCCAGTTCTTTGTCAATCAACGTAGAACATCAGAGCCCTTACAGGGAATGAACCCTCTGTGCTCACTATCCTTCAACAGCAGGGGCAGAAAGCCTCCAGCTCGATAGTCTGGTTGCAGTGGAAATCTGAGACGCATTTAGGAAACAAAACGCCGAGTGTGAACTTAGCGACACCCATGTCCTGTGCTTGGTGAACAAGAGACACCTCTTGGGCGCTTAGTGTTGGGAGGTCGCTCACTCTTCTTGCTGATGTAATGGCCAGGAGGAACATAGTTTTTAGGGTCACAAACCTCATATCCACTTCATGCAATGGTTCAAAGGGGGGCTTAGACATCGCTTCCAGAACCAGGTTAAGCCTCCACTGTGGAAGGGGTCCTGGCGGTGGGCAATTTCCTAACTTCTGTCATAAAGCGGGTGCATAGGGGGTGAGCGCCGACAGCAAAACTGTCAACCTTCACGTGAAACCCTGATAGCATGGCGGCGTAGACTATAAGTGTGGAGTAGCTCCTTCCTTCCAGTAAGTGTTGGAGAAAATCCATAAGAACTACAATAGATGTTTCAAGGGTGCTTATAAACCTTCCCTCATATTGGTAAGTGGCACCCGCACGTGCTGCTTAAAGCATGTCTAGGCCTCTGTCCGAACATCCTAGTGTTTACCAACGTCCACCTTCAATGGCCATACCCACAGCTGCAGACTGGTTGGGTCTTGGTGTCAGATCTGGCCCTTGCACTGCATCAGGAGGTCTGCCGGGGGGGGGGGGGGGTAGTTGAGCCTCCACTGCTTCCATGCTCGCATCTCCAAGATCCCAGGGAACCAACGTCTCCTCGGCCATCTTGGTGCCACCAGGTGGACTGATGTCAGTTCTGCCTGGATCTTCATTAGACATTCCCTCTCCTGCTGGTCCAGAGAACCCTGAATGGCATGGGGTGGAATCCATTGCGGCAAAAAGACTGGGGTGCCGAACCTTATGTCCATAAGCACCGACGGGCAGTACAGTTACGGTTGCCGCTATTAGCCCCAAAAGCCTCTGAAAAGAGCTAACCTTTACCTGGGAATTCAAGGTGAAGAGACAGACAAGATTTGATATCTTGAACTTGGAAGGAGGCCAGGGATGCTGCATGTCCAAAGTTAACCCCAAGAAATCTAGCCTATGTGTTGGTGTGAGTTTGCAATTTTCTCGAGACTTAGTTGTAAGTGGTCGAGAACTAGTCCCGATGCCATTGGTCACCTCCTCTGATGCGTTTGCCTCAGGTCCGATAAGCAGCCAAGATCGCACTTTAGTTGCCAACCTTAAACCCTAAGGTTCCAACCGCATAAGCCCTATTGGCAAGGGCTTCAGTCACCCAGTCACTCGAGCACTCGCGCCTGCACTCTGTTTCATTAGGGGAGTTGAGGGTGCTTGCTCCTGTAACTGGAACCCCTCCAGTGGGTCCAGTAAGGAGTGGCAGCCGTGAAATGAGCCAGGCATGGTCACGCTGTGACAGCTGGGGGTGTGAAGAAAACTCATGCCAAAAGGTGCTATAGATTAATTCCCGCCTGACATTAGCGGGATCTGTGAAAGACTGTTTGCTTGAGCAAGACTCGGGGGTGCCACTTTATCGCTACAACCGCGGGCACCAAAGCTGCCGGGGAGCTGTTATGTAGTGTGATTAACTGTAAGCAGCTCAAAAGCTGCTGAACTGAAAAAACAAAGCAGCCTCTGTGTTGGACTGCTTGCAGTGCTGTGTGCTGACAGTAAACAGGGGTTGCCTTGTGATAACCAGCTGCTTGATTACAACACTTGCTGTGTAGTACACAGACAAGCGCCGGAGCCGCTGCTCTACTCTATGCACTGAAACTTCAGGGTGTCCTCGTCTCGCCGCATACCAGCGACCCCTGTATTCTGACAACTTTTCATGTTTATGTAGTTTTGTTGTAAATCACAATACAGCATCCACCACTTACACCATCCAGGGTTATTGCGGGCAGGCGTTTATTTTGGACAAATAGCATTTGCCATTCCCATTGATTTCAATAACAAAGGCATCATTTATAACATGATAAGCACACCATATATTTCGGGCAAACTCAGCTGTTTGGATCTCGTTATGTACCATTCATATAGATTTAAATAACAAAATGCACTGCTTATACTGTAGTAATCGCTCTTACTAATCCACCAATCACCAATCTACCAGCTGTTACCTTGCCATTCACATACATTTCAATACAAAGAGAAGCACTTTACTGTAGTAAAAGCTTAACAGATCGACCAATCAGCTGTTTGCACCTTGTTACTGAGCGATTACCCATGTACTGTACCGTGGCTATTTGTCAAACTGTCGGGTTTACAGTTTGAAAAAAACAGCACTGATTGCAACAGCAACATGAATGGAAAGGGAAAAGCGATGAGCATCAGCACAAAAATTCAGTGTGTAAATAAAATCTCTGTTAGATGCTGTGCGTTTGCTAAAGCTTGCTTGGAACTCTGTCAGTCAGCAAGCAATGTAACGTTGCTTCAAAAAAGCTGGGTTTCTGTTGTTGAGAGTGCTGATGAAAATACAACCGAAACTGAAACTCTGAAACCAGCAGAAAGAATGTCCGAGGAAGAATTCTCAGCTGCGTCACCTTGGCGACCAGGACGTTCTGTCTGAAGCAGACACAGATGATGTAAGCGTGTGTGCTGTGCTTTTAACACTATTGCGTGCTATGGAGCAGCATCCGGATATAAAGCCGAATTGGGATTTTTTAGAAAATATAGCCTACCTGTACTGTACATTTCTGCACTTGCATTACTTTTTTGCAATTACTTTTTATTACATTTTTTTTTTTATTAGTGTAATGTGTGTCTTAATAAAGATTTGTTTTGTTTACTGTACTGGTGATTGGGGGGCATTTTGAATGTCAGGTTATTGTGTGGGAGTTTATACCGTCCATCGCTCACTGCAGGTGAATCACGTTATCACAAACGCGCCCGTTCTAAGTGGTGGCGACTGTATTGCAAACTGCTAATAAACAGCTACTGTGCTGCAAGGCAGTAGAATTTCTACAATGCATTACTTTTAAATATATCTCAGTGTAATAGGGGAGAAAAATATATAGAAAATTGCTCACTTTTCAAAAGCCTGCACTGTTTTCTGAATACTGCCAATTGCTTTTGAAACCGAAGCAACATTAATAACAATTTCTTAATTCTACTCAAGTCACAATGTTAGTAAGACTGTCAAAGGCAGGGAGTTGTCATACCGGATACACTACTTCTTTGGTAAGCTCTCTGGTCTCTCGGAAAGCAAACTGAACGAGCAGCCCCATGGCGGCTGGCAGCTCTCCCTCCGTGATGAGGCGGGAGGCGGGCCGGCTCATGTGCCCTGCGTTGAAGAGCTGCCGAGGAGTCTGTCCGTACGTCTTTATCATGGTCTCCAGGGCTCTGCGCTGCACTGGGTCCTCCACCGCAGACACATCCATCCCAAAGTACGTCTAATGACACAGAGATGGATTTAAAACTATGAAAGCAAAGATTGTCCACAGACGCAATCTACTATACTCTTAGCCAACAATACTGTTCTTGGCTAAACTACAGTCTTCCACTGTCGGACTGCTCGAAGCTATGTAAGAGAGTGTATTACACAATTCTAAAACTAAATCAGTAGTATTGTTTGGGATCTTTTTTCAGTTTTGTTGAAAGGCATTAAATGTATGATTTTTTTAATAAAGATTTCTTCTTCTTCTTCTTATGATTATTATTATTATTACTACTATGATTATAATAATAATAATAATAATAATAATAATAATAATAATAATAATAATAATAAATTAGTTATTTTAATATAGAGCCTTTCACAATAAAAACTGCAGCAAAGCAATCAAACAAAAGAAAAAAAACACATAGAACTGTAAAACCAGGCAGAGAATAAAAGGCACATAATTTTAGCACAAAAACGGTACATTATAAAAGTGTGTCATTAATCTTGTTTTGAAAACACTGACACTTGGTGCTTCCATTAGAGCTAGGCAGCAGATCATTCCAGAGTTTTGGGGCCCTATAACTGAATGCTCAACCACCTGTGTTTTTTTTTTTTTTTTTAAATTTGTGGGACAGTAAGCAACCTAGCATTCTGTGATCCGACTGGGTGTCAAAGAACATATGGTATTAAAAAATACTTTAAATATGATGGTGCAAGGCCATTTAATGCCTTATAAGTTAAAAGCAACACCTTAAAATCTAGCCAGAAGCCAGTGCAGAGATGCTAGCACAGGAGTATGGAAAAAACAAACAAACATGCTGCTAAAAAAAATAAAAATAAACTAATGTCTAATTCAGTCAAATATTTATGTAATTTATATACATAATGTCTAAAGCAGAACAAATAGTGTTTTCTCATTTTGTGTGCCCTTAGTTTAGGTGGCCTAAGATGCTAAATCATGGTGTGTGAAACAAGCTGTAAAAGCACAATGCAACATTTGCCCTTATAATTTTACTGTGGTATACTAAAGTAAAAGCAAAGAAAGGTGTAGTAAACTATACCTAAAACATGCTAAAGCACAGACAATCAAGTATGGTAAAGAATTGTAAAAACAGTAGCCAATCTTGGTAAAACACTTTAAATGCTAGTAAAATCAGGGAAAACTGCAAAATAACAGCAGTTTATGGGGAATACAACACTTATTTGATGGGTGGGATCCTTCAAAATGTTTTTTTCCCCCACAACAGCTGACTTTATAAATCACCCTTATCCAACAGAGCTAGCTGCCCGTTGCACTCACCGCTGGGTGGAAGACGTTGATTGCGTGCACTGCTGCCTTGCCCTTCTGCTTTTGTCCGAAGACCAAGTCGATCCACTGGCAGAGGGTCTGGGACACCTGGTCCGACTCCAGCGCCTGCCGGTGGATCAGGATGAAAGAGGCGGTGGATTCTTGCCCAGGGCGGGAGGTTGACGTGGTTCACCCGCTCGCTGTTCTGTCTCACTCCAAAATCAAAGCCTGCCAGGGAATGAAAGGGGTTTATTTCCTTGTATGTTGTAGCTCATAAATTAATGCAACATTTGCCCTAAAATGCACTGGTACACTGTGGTATAAAGCATATACAGTATTTAATCAAATGGAGGCCATTCTTTTTGTTAATCTCAGGGCTCAAATTGAAAACACCAAATGCACTGCAATGTATGGAGGCAACATCAGCATTTTATATTTTGTTTGGACAAATGATGTATGCAATACTTGTCCAAAACCTAAACAGAAATACTGAACCTGTTGAAAGACCTTGTGTAAGTGCCTTATATTGCTAAAATTATTATTATTATTATTATTTATTTCTTAGCAGACGCCCTTATCCAGGGCGACTTACAATTGTAAGCAAATACATTTCAAGTGTTAAAATAAAAGTTTGTATCAAAGTGTAACACAACACTTACTTAGTATAGTGTTTTTATAAGATATCACATCATATAGAACAAAAGTCAGGGAAAACACTCTAGTATCGGTCTGTGGAAGTAACTTGTGGCACTCCTTTACAGTCCGGGACTTTGATCCAACCATGTATTTAACTATTGAATTCAGCAGTCCGGAGCCTTATCAACCTCTACTTTCTATCGTAGCACACCAGGGGGCGCACTGTTCTATTTGCATGTAAGTGACTGATTTGATTTCTCATACTGTACCTTCTCTGTTCACCAAAAACTCTGGCAGGTAGAAAAATTCAGGGATCAGCTCCTTTACATCAGTCATGGATTCGTATGATGAAAGCCGCCATGTGGTGTTCATTGAGTGGAAAGTCCGATCTGGGATATCAAAGCTTTGGTCTGTTGAGAAAAATATTCTGTATTTAATAAACAGCTCTTGACAGTAACATTTATTTGTTTTTTTAATGACTGAAAATTCTGTATCATAGATGCACTAAAAAGTACACAAGAAACAGATAGAGAATCCTACAGTGCATGAAAATACATCACTGCGTGTCATTTCAAAAAACAATTCCAAGTTGCAAGTAAGCTTTGAACCAATTCAAAGTGAGTCTTACATGGTTAATTGTACAGGCAACATACAAATGTTTTGTATATGTAACTACTTCAAATAAAATTGAATACAACAAAAAAATGCTGAATGTTAGATGATTGGATAGGGTATAACTGTAAAACCGACTTCTGATATTTGCATACCCAACCAATTTTACATTTTAAAATGTAGGAACTGCAGTATAGATTTACATGGCTACATAACAAGAACTTACTAGCGTAGAAAATGTTGCAGTTGACTCAAGCCCATTGTAATAAATTTAAAAGCCTAAGATTCAGACTCAAACACAAAAATGATCTGATACAAAATCAATGAACATTTTATATCACCCTTTCATGCTAAACCTTGTTTGCAACCCCACCCCCGCTGTACTCACATAGTCTTCTTGTAATAACGCACCTTGGTAAGATAAAAACATCTTTGTGAAGGGAGGCATCCTGACCAGGAAGTGTAGGACGGTGCCACTGTTGGAGTAATGGGACCCGTAGTGATATGGCTGCACAGGGGGCATGGGGTCATCATCTCGAGCCCCCTTCCGGAACTCCTCTTCCAGGTACTGGAAAACAGCGCCCCCTCATGTCACACTTCTTAGAATATATATTCTCTTATATCTATTATGCTTGATTGAATAGCACCATAAAACAGGAAAGTAAGATTGATCATGAAGTGGCACTGCATTTTTCAATTGCATTCACCCATGTTTGTGAATGCTCTTCCTGAAACCATGCTGGTCCTCAATCTGATCAATCACTAGAACAATGCAATGCAGAAAAATAATTACTATAGAAGACTTTGTTAATGATACCACCTCATTGATTGACAATAGGCATGATCAAGCAATACCTTGTAGTTATCCACGTAACGGTCTTCCTTCTCTTTAGATTGCACAGCTATGGGTTTCACAAGATTTCTGAAGGAAAAAGACAAATATTTTCATAAAGCTGCAATACTTTTTTTCTTGTCATTTTATTAGTTAACTGCATAGCATAGATTTACCAAACCTGATTATAGCAGACACATTAGATTGAGACTGAGACAATCTCAATTGAGACATCACAACTAAAAAAACAAAAACAAACAAACAAACAAACAAACAAACAAACAAACAAACAAACAAACAAACTTGGTTTTAATTCTGTTAATTACATTATTTTGTACTTTCTTACTCAATCCAGTTTACTGATTAGAAACAACAATTTAATAAGGGTAAATGGTGTGGTGGCTCAGTAATCAACAGCATTATCCTCCTGGAGCTGAACAAGAAAACATTTCAGGCTTTTCAATTCTGAATAACTGACCTGTAGATAGTAGTTTCGCTGAGATCCAGCGTTTCACTGGTGTAGTCGCTGAGAATGAAGGGAAACACAGGGTACTGCATGAGGTCGTTGAAGGAGCGACCCGCATGTTTGTTAAGGTGGGTCAGATACTCAAAGTTTGTGATCTGCCCCGAGCACCACAAGTGGGTCAGAGCTGTGATATTTCCATATTCCAGCAGATTGGGCAAGTTGGACGTCAGGATGTTGTGGTAAACGTCATCACGGACCTAAGCCAGCAGACACAAACATGTGCTTAAAAATGATTAATGCTAAAACTCATGAATAATCATCACCAGCTTGGGTACTGTTGCCACCCATACACTAACAACATAAACATCCTGCATGCAGGTAATAAGTTTTGTATGTTTTAATGCTGAAAGAATGTCACGCAGTCAGTCAGACCAATCTTCTGTAGTAATTGTCTACACAAAAATGTCTATGTGGTTTTGAAAGGAGAACAGAAAATATTGTGGCTAAAATACCCTACCACTTTCTTTGTTGTTACAGTTTCTTGTGGATTCTAATATGATTTGTATTTGGCGCTGCACATTGGTGCTCCATATAGTGAGCTAATACCTGCACCTTTAAGAACCTTCATTTGACACAATGGCCAATATTTACTCTACTTTTGCTCCAGTTTACTTTCAGTAACTTTTGAATTATTTTCTTTAACTATAAACTGTATTCTTTTAATAAAAGAACGTATCGCAAACATAGTACATCTTGTCGTTATCCCGTGGTTTAGCACGCTGGCCCCTTGTGCAGCTGTGCTTTTCTGTACAGTACCTTGGTGTTGTCGAAGGCCAGGAGCAGTGTCCTCCCATTGGTTAAGAAGATCTCCACAGCGTTGTCCCGGAGCTGCCACCATCGCTTGTGGACCTCTTTGATTTCTTCATAAGTCCAGGAGAAGGATGCTGGCTCTGTTTCACCTTGAGGGCTCTGGGGGAAAGAATAAGCTTCTGAAATAAGATTATTTACAATTTTTTTTATTTTTATATTTCATTGCCTAAACAAAGCATTGTGCTTCGGATTGGTGTCCTGCTAATGTGATTATCACAACCATAACATGCCGTTTTCTTTGTGTGATCTGTATTCTACACAGTAATCAAACATCAAAAAGACACAGGCTTTCTTGTCAAAGTCGCTTTGATCAAAAGAAGCACTCTATTCCTATGCTGACAAACCTAAACTTAGCTATTTACTGTACCATACCATAACAATTTGTCATACACAGTAGTGTCATACAAAGTAGTGTCCTACATGTACAGGCATTCCAGTAAACTTTCTTTGTTTATTTACTACTTTTTCTTGTACTATATATTTTTATTTTTTGTATTTACTTGTGAATTCACTTACTGGACTGTCGTATGTATCCGCTGCATTATCTTCAACAAAGTACATTCCAGACTTTCCTGTGTAGAAGAAGCATGAAACATTATTATCAATTTCATTAACAACTGTTTTTCTCTGAAGTAGTACAGTTGGTCCCTTGACAATACTGCTGTGAGGGCATTCTAGTGCACTGTACATAAGATTGTCTAAGTAAATATAAAACGTGCAATCTTTTGTTTAAAAATGAGACACTTGGGAAGTAAAATACATATATGCAAAATACAAATATGTACATACCAAGTACTATTAAGCCCCTCTAAAAAATAGTCTAAAACAGTACACATACTGGGCTGTATGATTTATATTTCAGGCCTGAAAGTTTATGATGTTTTTTATGAATCTTTTGGGTGTGTCATTGTGACAGGGAGGGCCATGATGCTGGTTCTTGCGCGGATGTGTGCAGCTGGGATGTGCAACAGGAGACGTGTTGCTAGGCAACCAATTGAGCAGAGGCTCGTCCGGTGCTGAGCTGAGAGGAAAGTCCTGATTGGCTGGGGGGCGTGCCCGGGCAGGTTGCGCACAGCTCAAAAGGCATCGAGGAGGAGAGCATCTGCTCCGAGGATTAACTACTACGAATCCCTTCAACTGCAATACGGTGCCGGACCGTCACAACGACCCGGAGTCGCTGGAAGGCCGGGACTTCAGGAGCAACAGCACTTGATCAGTTTAGGGGATGTAGATCCCAAACAGTTTAGAGAGGGTTTGCGTAGTGTAGTAGGTTCATGGAGCAGGGCATCTCTTTTAGTGAGACTAGCGCTCGCCTTGTGTGGCAAACTTTTATTTTTAGCTTTGTTTTGTTTTCTTTATTAAATCTGACACCAGGGCTACCATTGCTGGTACCCTAATGGCAGCACCTGTGTGTGTGTGTGTGCGTTAAATAAATCTGCGCGCTTGTGCAGCATGTCAACACCCAATACTCTGTCTGCCTCATTGTTATTCAGTGACAACCCACACACGTAACAAATCCCTGTTACAATCACCTTTATCGTATTTCATATGTAAAAATGAGACACAGTAAATGCTAGATAGAGCATATTTATCGAACCGTTTATGTCAAGCAGTAAGGTAACTTTTGATTTCATAACCATTAAATTGTTATAAAAACATTGTGCAAGAGAGGGAAAGATGTGAATATTTACCCCATTTGACCCATGGTATGACAAATTAAACACACTGTGCCTGTAGCGTCAGCTGTACTGGCACCGAATATTTTCAATACATTGCATTACAACTTATAACTTGTTACCACTTACCGCCAGATCAAACTCAAAATGGCATCTTGCCAAAGTGATTAATGTGAAAAATGAATAGGAAGAGAAATCTCACAGTAACCGATTTGGACTCTGGTGAAATATTGTAATGAAGAAAACAAAGTGTAGCACAGAAGAGTACATTATTTGCAGACACGCATTATGATGCAGGAATGCACAGAATATACTGTCATGCTACAGTATGTGTAAATGAACAAATATCACTGTACAGCACAGTGTTTTACATTAACCTGTGGGAATTACTATACATTCACTGGGCTGTAAACTAAAGGTTATAGTAACATAAATCACCAGAAACTCTTTTCTGTTTAACTGCATGCTTCATTACTGCTGGCAACCCAAGAAGAGCATTTAAAGTATTCGATAAATGAATAGCAAATTGAATTGCCTATCAGCCAGGTGGTTTATCTCTTTATTAAAAAGTGTATTGTAACAGCAACACAAATTACTTGCCTAATAATAATTCACCAGTGATCTCTCTTGAAGGCGCAACACTTATGCATCTGCGAGTGAACCTAAGAAAAATCAGAAGAAAAAGTATGTGAGCTTTTATATTTATGACCTAAAGTGGATACACTCTGGTGTATTAAGATGGGGTCAGACAGGTACCTGATAGGCTCACTTGTTGCTTTGTCTTTGACAGTGGATGAGAAAAGACGAATCGTTTTGTCTTCAAAAGATAGGACAATGGTGGCTTGACTGGTTCTATAAAGAATATGAAATTTTTTACATTAAAACAGCTAATCAAATCAGATATGAAAAGCAGCTATCGAATACTGTGTGGCAAAGGACCAGCTCACCATCTGGTTTCTGCCTGTCTCTCAGCAGGTATTTGTTGGGGATGGTCAGGTAGCATCGCTGCAGACGCCGCCTTTCTCTATTGGGCCCCTCGGTGGGGTCTAGTTGCCAGGATGTTGGGTAGGAGGCTGGGTCGTACCACACAGCTCTGAAACAACAAAGCCACATTCCAGTCAATACATAATACAAAGCTCACCGCTACCACCCCTGCGCTGACTCGGGAGGGCGAAGACGAACACACACTGTCCTCCGAAGTGTGTGCCGTCAGCCGACAGCTTTTTTTCACACTGCGGACTCACCATGCAGCCACCCAAGAGCTACAGCGTCGGAGGACAACGCAGCTCTTGGGCAGCTTACAGGCAAGCCCGCAGGTGCCCGGCCAGACTACAGGGGTCGCTGATGCGTGGTGAGCCGAGGACACCCTGGCCGACCTAACCCTCCCTCCCCCCGGGCGACGCTCGGCCAACTGGCGCCGCCCCTTGGAGCTCCCGTCCACGGTCGGCTGTGGAATAGCCTGGACTCGAACTCGCGACGTCCAGACTATAGAGCGCATCCTGCACTCCACTCGGGAGCCCCCATAAAAACATATTTTTAATGATGTTTCCAATGATGTGGTCCTAATCAAAATTTTTTGAAGTTAATACAGGATATGCAAATATTTCAAATACAACTGCAGATCCTAGGTCCTGCAATGTAGGCTACAGTGGTAGCCACAGCCAGCTATAAAAATGTGGTGTTATGCTGCGTGATAAAATTGAGGTTAATGCGATATGCAATTTAGTTAATCTGTCCTGCATTTTCTGCATGCTAGAAGGTGTTACCTGACTAGAAAAAGGGTTTGATGCAGATTACTACTGAAATACAATGATTCATCAGCAGGTGTCACACACTGAAGATCAGGTCACTTTACAGTACAGTAAATGTGGACCAATGCACAGAAAATCCTGATCTCAATCAAAAACATACAAATAACTAATATTTCAAACTGTTCATTGCTAATGAGATACTGTAGCTTAATGCTTTATCGTTCCGATCAAAGGGGATGATACTGTATTTTTATGACTTTAATATTATATTATTAAGCGTAGGCTAAGATACATTTTACAGGGAACTCCGAGGCATTTCTAACCCCTAAATCACATGTAGTTTAGCAGTGCTCTGACAAAATGCACGATTGTCTTTAAGCAAAGGTGCGCAACCAAACTTTTATCACGGGCCGCATATCCAGAAAACTAGTTTAACCTAATGTGTATAGTGGGCCGCACATTACTAAAGAATAATCCAAGTTTATGCAAAAACAGACAAAAGGAATCAGGGAGGGCTGTACGGAAATCTAATAAACAAAGCTTAATTGTTAATTAATAGTTCAATAAAAAAACAATACAAATTCATCTTTTATGTATCATCACCATTTTCTGGCTTTATCATTAGGCTTTGCAACACCACTTAGCATGTAAAAGGTTAGCGGGTCACTCACCGGTCATGTGTTAATTGCTGGACTAGCTCTTGCCAGTGCCTGCTGGCGCTCAGGTCTATTTTGTACATTCCTCTGATGTGCTGGATGACCTTCTTCCTCTCCATGCCCTGTCGCAGCGACACATTCTGGGTGATGTCTGCTGCAATCTTTGAAATATCCTTAGACTTGCCATCTAGCCTTTGAATGAGACTTGTGGGAAAAATTCGTAGTTGCAATTGAATGTATTTTCTAAAATGACATTTTAAATCTTGAAAACTAGGTCTGTGTATCGATGAGACTAAAGATGCTGTTAGGTTAATTACGTTTGTCTTCCCCCTTTCTTCCCCAGAGCATTCCTGTTGATCTACTTCAAAGAATTAGATATTGGTAACAGAGGGTCATAAATATTTAAATTGGGGAATAGTTTACATTACCTGCTGTGCTGACCAGCCAGTCTGGTCTAAACAAACAAAGCTGATTCTTATTTGTTAATTAAGAATGTCTGTCTGAAAGACAATATACCATTTTCTTTCTTTAAAGGGTTAAGAAGTGCGACACCTGGTGGATACGAGGTTCCATGACTTTCTCCCATGAAATTAATTGTTGCCATGAACCATGGAACATTTAAGTAAGTGGTTCCTAACCCTGGTCCTGGGGACCCCGTGTCTACTGATTTTCATTCCAACTGAGCTCTGAAAACAATTAAAAAGGTCTAATTAAGCAAATTATCAGTTCAATTAAGGGCCTATTAAGTAATTGAGAGCTCAGTTGCAATGAAAACCTGCAGACACATGGGATCCCCAAGAACAAGGCTGGAAACCACTCATTTAAGTAAATAGAAATTAATCATTTCCTTATTCTAAAAGTTAATTGAAAAACAAATTGGTTTTAGAATAATTTTAATAACAAATCTTGCGGACACAAGTTTAAGAGTTGTTTAACTATGTTTTCCCAATAAAATTTAAATGTGTATTGTGTTTTAATGAAATTTAAAGAGAAAATAATTCTTACATTAGTACATAGAGCCCTATATCTTCATAAATATGCACTACAGTGTTTAGAAAACAAGATTACACATTAAAATGGTAATTTTAACAAAACAACTGTAAGAATTTAGTGGGAGCCATGCATATGTTGTGCTTTCATATAAAAATACATACTTTTTTCCTGTATACATTTCTCAAAGTTTCCCAATTAGGGAACGTAAAGAGAGATTTTGCCAGTGAGGAAATATATTATTTTTAAGTGTCCACAGAACAAACCACAGTAAAAATGCAACTCGCTTATAAAATGCATACTAGAAAAATGTGTTCAGCCATAAATTTAGAAATGTTGATATGAGGCCTAATATACATGGGACTTTCACTTTAAAAATGCAATTTTTCTCACCTTTGTTGAGTATTTCCCATTTTCTTTTCCCAGGCTGTTTTGTTTGTTTTTTCTTCTGATTCATATTTCATCTGCTCCTTAAAAAGAACACATCAGGGAGAGATTTTAATATTTTTTATTGTCATCTACTCTAACAAAAAACAAAACAAAAACATCACTATCCACTGCAGTTTGGTGCATAGAGAACAGACTCCAAATACTTGGAAATCGGATGTTTTTGGCAAAGCACACAGTGCCACCAGGTGATCATGAATAGTACTGTACTCCTTGGAATTTAAGATGACCTTGAATTTAAGACGCAGCCCAAATTTAAAATAAAATAAAATATTAAATAAATATTAATTTACAAAGATACAACCTCAATTACGTATATGCAGGGAGTTTGAGGCCGTCTGCCATCACACTGTTTTTCTCCCAATTTGTGAACTGTGGTATTGCTTGGAATGTCGAAAAATACAGGGGTCCGATCTGTCCAAGCTAGTACTGTTTGTTAGAAATGCTGCAACTGTAAAAGCTTTTCTAGGAATTGATTTGAGACCAGGCAGTAACGTTTTGGTTAGTCTTTTCTCGGCAGTAAATCACGTTGCTGTTTGTGTACTCGGTAGTCACATATTTTCTTGCTGATTTTTAATACATGCATCACTATACTGTACTCGAATTTAAGATGCAGGCTATTTTTGAGAAGCAAAAAATTGTTAAAAAGGAATACAGTAATTGCTCAAATTGCTTTGAAAAAGGGATGTTGTTTACAGAAAACAGGATGCTAAACAGAAGGAAGAGACATGACTTGTTATTTAATATGTGTGACTCATTAGGTGTCAGCAGTCTAGCATATAGCACTCTTGACTCCAGGTTAAAAAGTGAAAAGAAAGTTGAGATTTCTGGTCTTTTCTCATTAACCAATATCCCCACACAAGAAAACGCTATGTGATATTAATCAGAATAAGGAGGTAACAACTGACTTGCACATTACACGCTGCTAATTATTACAGAACAGGCAATGCAGAGACAAACACTGTGATCTGATCAATAGACTGGAAGAGTGCTGGAGTACTTTCAACCTGTTTACCTGTTTGATTGCTTTTATGAGGTCGGGTTTGGGAGGGGCACTGGGAGGGATGCATCGGTGCCCACACAGCTTCAGTGATGTCATGAATATGCCCACTGCTGCCTGCTCTTCCTTGGACAGACAGTCTTTATGATCATGGAGCAGCTCATAGAGGTACAAGGCCAACTTTTGTCCATGCTGTAAAAAGAGAATTTTTAAAAAAAAAATGTATATATATATATTTTTGGAATTAAGGTATATTAAAACAGCATTTAAAAAAAACAAAAAAAAACAAAACTGTAGTACCAGTGTATTTTATTTGTTTTAAAACTTTAAATGAAAGTTATTTTTCTTGTTAAAAAATGACTTGATTTGAGTGTATTTCTTTAAATAGCCATTTAAAAAACGGATTACAAAAAAATGATATTATACCGCGGTACGACGATAACCGTGGTATACCGTGAAATCTAATTGTGAGGGAGCCCCCTCACATGGTAATGTCTTTATAAAGTGTGCAATGCATTTGTACTATTTTAAATGTAAACCCTGATGTTATTGTTTTTATTAAGTCAGCAGAAAGCCATGCTCATGTTTATATTCTGTGTACACGTTTAGGCCACCAAGTTTATTTGTATGGTACTACTGTATATTGATTGTATAATAATAACACGTCTTCAAAACAAATGCAACACTTGCAGAGTTTAGTTACTGATAATGCGCAGTGGATACTGTGAGTGTGAGTGCACAGGGTAAAGAAAAAAATGAACTAATCCTTTTTATATTTATGTGTTATATAGATATTTTTATGAATATGTAAAAATATAAAAGTAAATGGTACAAAATTGTTTTGCTAATGAAGACTGGTAAAAGGTGGGGCTAGGTTCTATAAATGGCACAGGTGAGGAAAATTAAAAACAACACTACTACTACAAGTGCATAATTCCCACAGTCCATTTAGGACCCAGAACATGGCTGTTTTAATTTGTTACACAGTGAATATTTTAAAACTAATGATGAGATATTGGTTGGATCAAAAACCCAAACTGTTAGTCCCCAGGACTGAAAGTCTGTGAAACTATTATTAGCTTGTTATTGCTTGGTAGAAATATTAACAGAAACTAGGTTGTTAGCAAACTTTGGCAGTATCTCGTTATATATGGGTGTAAAAAAAAACAAAACATGTTTTATTAGTGGCCCTCAGAAGTGGTGTTGGATTTCTTTTCTGAACCTTAAAATTGTATCTGTCTACATTTTTTTAATAGTGCGTAGCGTTAAATAGAAATGTTTATCTACTGAAAAATGTGGGCTACCAAAATTTGTGGTGGGTTTACCTTTTGGTAGCCCATCGGTCTACCACACATAGTAGTGATTTGTCCACCCCTGACTGTACATCTCTTTGTTATATGCTCTGTATGTCAGTACCTACCTCCAGGCTAGGGCTCAGACATTCACGAAGGATCTCAGAATGGCTTGGTTCATAGACTATTTCCAAGGCCTGCTTTCTTTCCTCTAGGGGGTGAGCCGGGCACAGGATGTGAACCAGGAGCCGCCCGATCTGCACGCGGAACGTGTCTTTGCAAGACCAGAGAATCCGCTTCCACTGCTGCCTCGGGGTTCCACCTCTGCCTGAGCTGCCCTGTACCGAAACACAGCTGTTCAGTAGAAGCTCACAACCAGTCACATAGGCAAAGGCATCTACAGCACAATAACACTGTACAGCAAGCATTCTTAGAAGTCATTTAAGGTCAATCAATCCTAAGAAACTTTCCAAAGCATTGCTATGGCAGAATCTGCCCTTCCAGTCTTTTTTCCAACCGTTTTTTAAAAGATGTAATTGAACCAATAAAACCTCCACCCAGACCCTATAATAAGTATTTCATTTTACCAATTAAACTTGGAGGGGAATTGTGACCCCCATTCTAACAAATACAACTTCTGATAAAAACAGTTACCATAAAATAAAATAAGGTAAAAGCTATGACTAACAGACCAGCTGCAGTCTCCCCTGAATCCCATTGCAACAATAATATTAGGGGTATTTTTCATTACGGTAATTGAGCTGCAATGTTAAATATCCAGCAGGGGGCACTGATGAATATACTCATTAGAGGTCTTTTTGGTGGATTAAAAGTACATCGGCATGAAGTAATGCTGCCATTGGGTGGGTTTCATTAATTTAAAATGATTTAAATAACTGCTGTCTACATTGTTGTATGAGCGACACTCACAAGTCCTATTTTGATCCCCTCCATCATTAGTTTCAAGATTTCCTTCTGGAAAGTGGTCTTGTTGCCTGTGGGCTGTGGATTCCCATTCTCTTCAGGCTGCTCAAACTGTTGTGCAGATGGCCTCTGGTGAATGGAAGACTCAGGGATATTCAGCAAATCAAAGAAGTCTTGGCTGACATCTGAAAATAATGGGACACCATTATTAATGGTGATGAAATAGTTATTTGATGGTACTGGGTATATGTTTGTGAAAGGCTGAAAGACTAAAGGTTCAAAGTAAACACCAGTCTTGGACAAAACATGACACTGCAGCTACCGATGTACAGTATAGAGAGAATGAGTTTGTCTATTACTACATATCTTGACAATTGTTCTGACCACAATTGTTCTTACCACATATCTTTAAAAATCAAAACAAAAAACAATGAACAAACAATGCATAAAATATCCTGACTGTCACTGTCGTCACTCAACCACTCTAAAACAATGTGTTGAGAAAAGATCAGTGCTTTTAATAATCCATTTTACAATAGTTATTTTATGTTGACTGGTGCTGCAGTGTCTTTCTTTATTGGCACAGTACACAATATTAGGATGCGGAGAAGGAAGTTAAAATAGAGTCAGAACAATATGAGCAGTTCTCTATATAGGAATTCCTGCAGCCCTCGTTACCCTGATAGATGAGCCGGTTGACGGAGAGGACGGTCAGTCTCTGCAGCCGCTGCACATACTCCGTCTCACTGGCTCGGATTGGGTTCTCCTGGCTCATCCTCCTCTGCATCATCACTGTCAGCTCGTCGCTCGCCACCGACCTCATCTTCATCAGCAATGTGTCCGACTGGGCCAGGGAGAACCTGCGGGGACCTGCACACACAACGGCACGAAAACGTGTAAGCAATATGACCAAACAGGAGTTAGAGATGAATGGTCTACTCCACAGATCTAAATACCACCATTCAAATCACAGAAACAAGGGGGCTTTGTGAAAAACATCTCTAGTAGTGTATGCAAGTGTATTTTTAACTTGAAGAAAAATGGCAAGTCAGTCCATATATCATTCAAACGACAGTGCTATTAAATCTGCCTTGGTTTGAATAATGAAGTGAACCAATTTACTTTTCATGACTTACCCTGTAACAATTAATTAAGATCTGAGGTTGGATAATGTGTATCTAAAAATAAAATGTACAACACATTTATTTTCTTACTTTCATTTCAATAAGATGTTTCTTTACCAAAGTTTTTTGTGCTAGAGTGTAGAATAAGGTATTTCAAAGTTAGAACTGAATGTACAGAGATAGCTGTGATGGATTTCTATTGATACAGATTATCTTCCATAAATATGTAAAGGGAAATTCCTACTTATTAAGGTCTTGTCAGCCGATAACCCACTATTGCTTTATTTATTCATTTATTTTTAAATTAATTTGGCTATTTTAATGTAATATGCCCCATAACTCCATAATGTGGTTCATGGCTCTTCTGGAAAACTGTAGTTGCAGGGGAGTCATAAACTGATGTTTGGGGATTATTAAAAAGGTGTCTGTTTGATTTATTTATTTAGTGATTGGTGAAAATAAGAAAACAAAATGCGTCATTGTTAGGGATGTTAAATTCTGTTTAACGTAGTATATAAAGTTTAACATAATTAGGGGTTGTTGTAACCTCTCCTTCGGCTGGTTTCACTGACCCCCAATAACTTTGGCAACTTAATGAAAAAAATTAGGTAAGGCAGTCCACAGTTAGTATTAATCAGGGTCTGTGAAACCTGCCATTTATATATATATATATATATATATATATATATAAAAAATATCCAAAACTAACCAGGGTGTTGTTTCTTTTAATGATGTACTACAACATTTAAGTGCATGTGGAAAATACTTTAAATACATTTTCTTACACTGTTCAAACCCTATTGTATAAACAAGTTGACATCTATATTTGGAATGCTTAAAACATTTAAGATATACACTAACATTCAAATACAAAAAAAGGACAAATGTGAAAGGGTTAAACATATAAGATATTTCAATGTCATTTTAAACCACATATTCATATTTTATAAATATTGTACAAATATTCTGGGCTGAAGTTGGTCTTAAATACATTTCAATTAGTTACAGACAGTGCCTGACATTAAGTTGGCATTATTGTGTTATGGCTATTTGATATACACTATTTCACACAAACTAAAACTTAACATGCTGATAACAGGGTTAATGTTGCTTGCTTTATTAGTATTTACATTATTTTAATGTACTCAGGATGTAGTATGTTGGGTCTCCAGCATACCTGCTATTGCTGAAATATCGTTTTGGTTCAGTTTTAACTCTGTGAGCCAAGCAGTAAATTATGAATAGCATTTCAACTTTGAAGAACATTGAAATGTGGGATTTCATTTAATTAGTTCGATAACAAAATGTTTTTCATAACATTACCTGGTATCAGGAATCAAGCTCACTAACGAGTAGTTAAATTAAACAGTTTATTCAAATCCTAGAAGAACTGTCAAACTGGGTTGAACACACCGATTTGATTTCTAATGGTTTCTATTTTTTATTTTTTTTTTGTTCTAGGAGAAAACAGTAACTGGTTAACAAATGGTATTCAGTAAATCTAGTTCTGTTTTAAAGCTGCAGTGTCCCACAACGATGTTCAATTCTGAAACAAAACCATTGCATGTGTCTGTTAACTACATCTTCTCTAGTTTTGACGTCAAGGCGTCATTGACAGTTCAGTTGGTTAACATTCCCAAATGCAGTTTTAGCCTGAAAGAAAACCTACTTGAAATGCCAGCACATACAGTGTGAACTATTACACTAGCCAATACATCTGTCTATTTGACTTTGTTTCTTATAACTTTTCTTTAAATGTTTTTGATACATATTCTTTTATATACAGTATGTGTTTTTGTTATGCTTATACTAAACATAGAGGGCACTACACTATTAACTGAGAAATGTTCTCTTGAATTAAAATGTGATGTATTTATCTGAACTTAATCTAGATAGAAGAATTCATTTTTTGTTTCACCCAGTCTACTGTTAAAAACCCAACTACAGCTTGCTGGCCAGTAGCAGAACCCAGTTAGAAGTGATCAACTGGAAATGTCCCAGTCTGTGTAAATCAACATGAGAAGCATCTCAGTAGAAAGCAATCAGATTATTAAAATTAGCAGGCAGGCACCAGAAAGTCTTCTACCAGGCAATTCAGAGTAGTTTGCATGCACCAGTTCTAACCAAGTCGAACGCAATGGAAAAAATATTTCTTGGGCAGGAAATGTTTTCTCCCATTCAGGCTTGCCAGCACGGATGGCGTTACTGCACCTGCTTCTGTTGGAAAGACATATGCAGAGGATCCTGTGGGGGATGGAAGGGGAGACTCTTGGTTTAACAGGCTGAAGGATGGGGGCATCGGAATCTGGCCGTAGGAACAGAAATGCTGTCTCGGGAGACGTGGCATAATGGAATCTTTCATGGCAATTGAACCTTAGTTTCAAACAGGTACAAAATAATAAAACAACAACAATGAATATCTTGTATTGGTGTCGTGAAAAGTTTTCTCTGAAGAGGAGCAAGTACTGCAGCAAGTTAAACTGCTAGAGAAGGAAAGAAACTGAAAATATTCCATGTGCAATGGTTATCTTCATGACACCATATTTGGTACCAATTAGCTCTTCTAGAACTATGCTGATCCATTTTACAATAACACAAGCACACATGTGCTTTATCATAACAGTTTAAGAATACGTGAACAACAGTTTACTCTAGGCTGTAGAAAATCACATTTTCACTGAATTGCCTAGTGTACAATACTGAGCACGGTTCTTGTTTTCTTTTGTCAGTATAGTAGACTAAAATCACTATACCAGATATTACAGCCAGTCATATTTAAAGTAAGTAAAATAAATCTCAACTACTGTGTAGACCGACCCTAACTGACATTTAAAATGTATTTTGTCTTAACTTTTATATAATAGGAAGAAGGAAAAATATGAAGTAAAATTGATTAAGATTTTTTGTTTTTACCAATATTTAATAATGTATAGCACACTGTATCCTTCTAAAAGGATATTTAGAACAATGCACAATACTGTATTGGTATCTTGGTTTGCCATTTTGTGGAACGCTGTTTTATATGGTAGTGGTTATTGGGTGGTTTCAAAACTCACCAGCAATACTCTTCCGCTTCTGGTAGATTGCATGGTGCTGGGGAGCGGGCAAGTGGACAGAGCTAGTCAATTTCTGAGGATCCTGATTGGCTGTAGTTTTGATGAACTCGATGGCTGACTGGAGAACCCGGAATTGCAATGTAACTGCCATTTCTAAATAAGAACATAAAAGAAAGAGAGGGTCAGCCTATTGGAAAATTGTTTCTTAAATTTGCATACTAGTATAGAAAAAAGGAGATAGATAAGGAAATGGTGAGCAATTACACCTTTAAGCCAAACTTTAACAAAAACAAAATATCCCTGGACTCTTGTCTCTTGTGTTGTTTTAATTCGACCTTCTTGCTTGCACGTTTTGTATAAAAGAAAACTGATTCACTGCATTTTATACCGACAAAGAACAAAAATTATACACTTTATAAAAATCTTTGACCCTGAACCCTGTATTAACTACATGGATAGTATTTTTTAAACACATTTCCAGATGAGGTTTGATCAAATGGTATGGCCTTCATTAGAGTAACCAAGCCAGAACTCATGAATAAGTATGTCGGTATGATTCTGGCACTTGTAATCTCTAGATAAATCTGAAAAACACATGACACAACTGAGAGGTGGAGCATATACAAGACAAAGCCGCCAAATAGAAAATTATTGGCCAACCAAAGGTTCCTTATAATAGCTTTTTTAGTTTTGAACAGTAGTGTTAGGTGTGACTGCTCAGATCACTCGAGATCCCAGTCATACCTTGTGTGCGCTTGTTCTTGCTGATCTGCAGATACCCCAGCAGGGTGATGAGGTCCTCAATGATGCGGAAGTACTGAGAACCCGAGGAGCTGCAGGAGTGAATGGTGACAGCCACCAACAGCTGCTGAATGTCACACACCAGGAGCTTGTAGTCGTTCAGCAGGATCCTGCAGGCAAATCAAGACAGTGCAAGTCTGGTATCATTGTAGCCACTTCCCATGGTGCCATTTGATCAAACTTACAGTAAAATAACACAGGCTGCATTGATTAAATTGGTTTCTTAGAATTTCAGATTAAGCATGTCAAGTCATGGACGATTTACTTCGAATTTATGTTTAACCCTTTTGTTACCACACCATCTTCCCAAAGCCAGAGAAATCTGACCAAATGATATGTTGTTAGGGTAAAGGCAGTTGTTTGATATTTGGCGCCATACATTGAAATTAAACTACAGCTGCCATCAACATTTAACTTTTAGGTCATAACATACTGTAATGTTTATATTAGGGCTGTCAATTAATTGCAGTTAACTTCTGAGATTAACGCATTAAAAATGAATTTCCAAACAAATTAAGACGTGTTAATCGTACTCCTCTGTCTTGACCCACTTAGCTTACTGTAACTCATTCCCTGTGTTAGAGTCCTGCATTGGGCCGGGTACCTGCGGGGCCCTGCGGGTGACCATAAAACAGCTCAGGTTGGTCGGAATGTGAACTTTTCGCTTTGGTTCGGGTCTTGGGTCAAAAAAATAAATTTGAGAGTCTGAATTTGAATCACCTAAAACGTTTTTCTGTCCTTTCAGCGTACTTGTCTGTAACCCTTTCCCAAGAAGATAAATGTACCAGTATTTCCAACAGTAAAGCAGAAGGCGATTAGGGAGGAGTCAGCTGACTAAGCAGTGTTGTTCTCGCTTGTTTGATACGTCGCAAGATCTTTTTGTCACGTCTGCTTGGTGATATTAAAAATGCATGTGGACGAGGTGAAACAAAAGATAACGCAGGGTTTATATCATGTAGTGGATAATAGTTTGAGGAGGTAAATCAGAAGTGTGGAATTATTTTGGAATCATAGCGAATGAAAATAAACAACATGTGACTGGATTCGTTGCTTGTAAAACCTGTCATGTTTTTGTAAACGACAGCCACAAAACTCTGCGAAACCACAGGTGTAGCTCCCTTTCAACTGGTGGCATGAAAGGAATATACAGGTATTTTATAGTAAAGTAAGTAGAGCTAGTTAATGTTACAATGTTAAAATATATCCAGACTACTACAGAAAGCTACTACGTTGTATCTGTGGAGAATGGTAGTGATATCTGTGTGTGAATGTGAGAGCGTGAGAGAGTCAGTCGGCTCAGGCAGTAGGTAAAGGACAAACACTTGCGGGTTCGGGTCGGGTTGCAGGTCTTATTAAAGCGGGTCGGGTCGCGGGTAAGAAGATGGTGTTGCACCGGGTTGCGGGTTCGGGTCGGGTCCTGTAGTAGCGGGACCGGGTTGGAAGTGGATCGTAAAAATCGGACCCGTGCAGGACTCTACCTTGTGTCACCACTGTAATATACACGAGCTCACGCAATGCAACGGGTGCAGTCGGTGTTTAAATAGAAACTAACAATGTGCATTTGAGGAGATTTTTGGAATTGGGTATCTGTCATCAGAACCGGGTATTTTGAGTTCGATTCCGGTTCCCAAGCTATTTAGAAAAACATGTCTGTATGGTAATGTGTGAGCAGAAGGTGGAAAAGCAGGAACCGGGTATCCGGTTTCAAAGGAACCGGTTCGCACATCTCTAACAGAAAGTTAGTCATATAACTACATGATGGAGCAAAGTACTAAAAGTGAAGGACTTGTGAATAGGAAGTTTATTTAAAAAAAAAAAAAAAAACACTTTTTGACATATCTACTGTCAAATTTAAACTTTCAGTATTACAAACGTGGGCTACATCTAATCTGAAGCACCACCTGTGTGATAAACACTTTTCAAAATACACTTTCTAGCAACAACAAATGAATATATATATATAGTATTTACAATTAAGGAGAATATAACCATTAATGAATGCTTTGTTTTATTTAGACAATTTTAAGTTAATAAAAGAGAATACTTTTTTTTTTTTAAAAACGGCAATGAATACCATCACTAAAGGATACTCTTTAAAGGAAACTGATAAGAAAATATAAGGTGAGTAATAAACTGACTCCATTGTGATTTAGCAGTTGGTTTGAACAATTTAACAGCAAATGCTTGAGTTTTTCTGTATAATTCAGGGTAAATAAATTTAAAACTAAAAGAAGGGGCAACAATATTAATCCAGAAATAGTTTTTTTATGCTGGGTTGTTTTTTGAATGACAATAATAATAATAATAATAATAATAATAATAATAATAATAATAATAATAATAATAATAATAATAATAATAATAATAAAACGACGAAAATACAATACCAATTTCACTTATATAGCACTCTTCATGCAAGCATTCTAGGGCGCTTTACAAAAGAAATATAAAAAGGCCATATATAATCCTGATACAAATAAACAGGACATATGGGGTGGCACATCTTGAAGATAAGAAGGTCCAAGATGATATATGGTCTTATTGCTTACATATATGCATATCATGTATATACCATGTAAAATCACCTGTGTATAAAAACCACGAGTTTAAAGACCACTTTTAGACCGCCCTTTAAGCGTCAATTTGATTGCTCTTAATTGTCTAAGGAAAAATACAAACCTCACCTTTTTTGGCTGAATTTGAATTTTATGGTAAGACTCTTTCCTGGTCTTCCTATGCTTTGATTGTGAATGGCTATGGATATTCTGTGCTGAGATCACATCTGCATGAGTCTCCTGTATGTGATTATCCATTAACAAGCACATGTTAAATGTAAGAATAGTGAGAGAATCCCCTAGAACAAGCCGCTTAATATTCACTTCCTGTGCTACAGGTAACAGGACCCCATATGAGTTATACAGTTGTGTTCTACACAGCCCTTAAAACTACAGTACTGTATATAACCTCAGATGGGGAGAGACAGTTGTGTTATGATAAATGAGCTTAAACCAAATTAATCAGAATATCATTAAAGGATTTGCAAAAATGTTGGCATTTGCACAACTTACCCATTCTCAAGCCCATTGAGCGCTGCTAAGGTGTTAAAAATCACATAGAGCAGGCCGTTGTCAAGCAAGATATCAGCCACTTTGGGACAGGCGTTGAGGAGCTGCAGCAGGACGCAGAGTGTATTGTGGACCAGCGTGTTCTCATACAGAGAGTTCTCGATCAGCCCCAATATGGGAATAATGCACCTTTTCCTGAAGGGGTCAATCTTCTCCATGTCTTCCAGGTCGAGGCTAATATTTTAAATAAATAGAAAGCATAAAGATGTCTAACTCACTCACAGTAACAGCAAATATTCCCAGCTCCAATTGTGTCATTAGACTTGTATCCTAAGCCAGACTCAAACCCAAGCCACGGAGTAATCAATTGACAGTAAGTCCCTAGTATAAAAGGCTTTGAACATTGGAATTAAAAGGCACTAATTAACATTTCATTTTCTTTTCTACAATATCTTACCAACCAAGAACTTTAAATGATATCTCAATAAATAGGACCTGCTTTCAGAACCAAGTAAGACACCAAATGTAACGGAAATCTAACGACAGTATACTGAAGGACCCCCTAACCCTATATATGACAATTTCAATGCGAGTCAAGCGCGACGAAGCTCATGCTTTAAAACGTTTTACCAGGATAAACCCTTAGAGATGATGCCACGTTGTTTACAAAGGTGTCCTGTTAACATCAACATAGCAGTACTGCCCCCCACTAAAGCACTTACTCTTCATCCAGCCCCACCGGCCTGCCAAACACCATCTCCAGGAAGCATTCCAGCAGGCCCTGGTTCCCCTGGTGAAGATAGAGCTGATTGGCCAGAAGAGAAAAGCCATGGTTCTTGAGGAACTTCTCCTTTTGCTCTTTGAAGGCCCGATTAAAATAGGCATCCAGCAACTAAGAAAGGATGGTAAAAGCAGAAAGATCTCTGTAAAGGTACTTTTATTTACTGTATAATGAATGTATGTGCAACAAGGACTAAAACCAAACCAACCAAAATGGGGGGCTGAAACATACAGTATATAGTATATACAGTGCCTTGCGAAAGTATTCGGCCCCCTTGAACTTTGCGACCTTTTGCCACATTTCAGGCTTCAAACATAAAGATATGAAACTGTAATTTTTTGTGAAGAATCAACAACAAGTGGGACACAATCATGAAGTGGAACGAAATTTATTGGATATTTCAAACTTTTTTAACAAATAAAAACTGAAAAATTGGGTGCAAAATTATTCAGCCCCTTTACTTTCAGTGCAGCAAACTCTCTCCAGAAGTTCAGTGAGGATCTCTGAATGATCCAATGTTGACCTAAATGACTAATGATGATAAATAGAATCCACCTGTGTGTAATCAAGTCTCCATATAAATGCACCTGCACTGTGATAGTCTCAGAGGTCCGTTTAAAGCAGAGAGCATCATGAAGAACAAGGAACACACCAGGCAGGTCCGAGATACTGTTGTGGAGAAGTTTAAAGCGGATTTGGATACAAAAGATTTCCCAAGCTTTAAACATCCCAAGGAGCACTGTGCAAGCGATAATATTGAAATGGAAGGAGTATCAGACCACTGCAAATCTACCAAGACCTGGCCGTCCCTCTAAACTTTCAGCTCATACAAGGAGAAGACTGATCAGAGATGCAGCCAAGAGGCCCATGATCACTCTGGATGAACTGCAGAGATCTACAGCTGAGGTGGGAGACTCTGTCCATAGGACAACAATCAGTCGTATACTGCACAAATCTGGCCTTTATGGAAGAGTGGCAAGAAGAAAGCCATTTCTTAAAGATATCCATAAAAGTGTCGTTTACAGTTTGCCACAAGCCACCTGGGAGACACACCAAACATGTGGAAGAAGGTGCTCTGGTCAGATGAAACCAAAATCGAACTTTTGGCAACAATGCAAAACGTTATGTTTGGCGTAAAAGCAACACAGCTCATCACCCTGAACACACCATCCCCACTGTCAAACATGGTGGTGGCAGCATCATGGTTTGGGCCTGCTTTTCTTCAGCAGGGACAGGGAAGATGGTTAAAATTGATGGGAAGATGGATGGAGCCAAATACAGGACCATTCTGGAAGAAAACCTGATGGAGTCTGCAAAGACCTGAGACTGGGACGGAGATTTGTCTTCCAACAAGACAATGATCCAAAACATAAAGCAAAATCTACAATGGAATGGTTCACAAATAAACATATCCAGGTGTTAGAATGGCCAAGTCAAAGTCCAGACCTGAATCCAATCGAGAATCTGTGGAAAGAACTGAAAACTGCTGTTCACAAATGCTCTCCATCCAACCTCACTGAGCTCGAGCTGTTTTGCAAGGAGGAATGGGCAAAATTTCAGTCTCGATGTGCAAAACTGATAGAGACATACCCCAAGCGACTTACAGCTGTAATCGCAGCAAAAGGTGGCTACAAAGTATTAACTTAAGGGGCTGAATAATTTTGCACGCCCAATTTTTCAGTTTTTATTTGTTAAAAAAGTTTGAAATATCCAATAAATTTCGTTCCACTTCATGATTGTGTCCCACTTGTTGTTGATTCTTCACAAAAAATTACAGTTTCATATCTTTATGTTTGAAGCCTGAAATGTGGCAAAAGGTCGCAAAGTTCAAGGGGGCCGAATACTTTCGCAAGGCACTGTATGCATGCTGTTCATTTATAAGGTTTCAAGATGTACTTTTTGATATTTTCTATGGCTCCTCTGTAGCAACAATACAATAAAGTTCTATACTCAGCAAACACAAGAGTATTCTTGACGTTGTTTTTCACTATCCCTGTTCATTAAAAAATCATAAAACAAAACAAAACAAAACAGAAAGGGGTCTATTTTATTGATCTTCTAAACCATGCCGGATCTTTATACAATAACATGTAAAAACTCAAACCTCTGTGAACTTCATTACACTGCATTTTTGTAGTAATATTAATAAATGTGTCAATCAATCACCCCTGTGGGAAAACACCTGGAGGATTAATATAGAATTAAAGTGTGGCAGGGTTTAGATCATTAAAACTGACAATGTATGTAATTAACAACGAATTCCCTGCAAAAGATACAAATAAGATATTAGACAAATTAACACTTTCCCACTGTAGTGTGATATGCATGCCATGCCCTGCAGGTGAGAATAAATTAACAGCCACAATGTACAGGTCTCAGAGCTGTTTTATCTCACCTTCATAACCCCCTGTTGTATCAGGGGGGATGGGTGGTTGACAAGCACGATCAGTGCTTCAGGCTGAATTAGCTTGTCCATCACATCTTCCAGCATCAGGTCTGGCAGGATGAGGAGCACACCTCGCAGCAGATCATACAGACCACAGCAAATCAGCACCAGGCAGTCTTCAGTTGGGGATCTGAAACGTCAATGCACATGCTGTATTATGCTAGCTTCCACTACAGTTAGTTACAACATACTGGCTCAGCAGCTGTATGCCCCCAGTTCAAGAATGGTGCTCAAGGATCAGTTGGTGGAATCAGTCCTGTTGTCCAATGTATGTACTTGCCAACATAATAGAAACACGAGCAATCTGTACTTGATTGTTCATGGGCAGACAGTCATATGACTGATTCATTTGTTATCTAAATAGCATCCACATGTACAAACAGACTTTAATAGTGCTAAAAGTAGGTACTTGGTTGGATCCCATACAACTGCATACATTCCTTCAAGAGGCACAGTCAGTCGAATCAGTACTGTCCTGGCTGCCCATGGTGGCCCTACCCCCTATTTACCATGCTTTGGCTAATGTTTTACATTTTTTGTCCTCTTCCTGTACGTGCTTGTCTTAAGCGTATTCCATGGAAATATCATGACCGGAATTACAAAAGGTTAGAGGAATATTATCCACAGCAGGTTCAAATTTAGCTCCCCAGATGTTTCTCAGATGCTTTACATTGTAAAAAAAAAAGGTGCCACAAGAGAGTGGAGTAGCAAACCAATTGTGAAAAACAATTATTTTTACCCCAGAAGTCGTACTCAGGTCTCACACCTATAGTATGTTTGAGAAAACGTGTGCAAGATAAGGTTTTAGTTAGAAAATTCTGCTCGATTGCTAGGATGGCACCTCATACTGTTAATTCAATATTGCTTTTCTGTTCCTCCACTGGCCTTGTTTCACGGTAATGATAAGTCATGAATAAATTACACACTTATTTTTTGGCTGGAGTAGATATGGAATTTAGCATAACATAATATTGGTTGTATTTGTTCTGTGGGCAAATTACAAATTCCCCTTATGATACGGTTACCCACATATTGTAAAAGTCTGTTTTAATACAGAAGCAATATGAAACGCATTCTCAACAGTGTCAAGCTGAGGCTGGACTTTAATATTGAAAGCGTTTATATGACCAATGCAGCTCTCTACCCAGAACTAATACAGCTTTAGATTAAATGTGTAAGATTCCAATCCTAACAAATGTTTATATTGATGTCTATGCATATTTCTTGAAGGGAACGAGTGAAGGTCTTGTTTTAATTTTCTATTGGTATGGATATTGAGAAAAGTGCAAACTGAATGAGATAATGTATGGGAATGCCTTTTGCTACAGCATATAGCACTCAAAAATGACTGCTCCCTGGCAGAATATATTAACAGCAACCAGAAAAAAAAAAAAAAAAAAAGTACATCCCAAAAATAGCAACTCACTAACTACATTTACATCAATAATTTTGTAATTGGTTGATTTAAACTGGAAAACAAATATATTTACAAGGAAGGAATCAATGCTTCTGAATGCTTCAACCAAAAATAGAGCCAGGCTATAAAAGCATACTCTTCTCAACACAGATCAAACACATCATTCAACCAAGACAAACAAAAATGATAGAAGTCCAAATGCTAGGCTAAGCCTACCTGTCGTTGGTGGAATCTGGTTTACTGTAGGTGCGGTCATAGGTATGTGAGTATGCGTAGTTCTCCCAGTCTTCAGGCAGCACGCCCCGGTCAGAGAGGCTGGGCCAGCGTGCAATGGCCAGAGAGCCGTTCTGCGCTGGGAATGCCAGGCCCAGACTAGCGAAGTTACTCTGACTCCGCTGGACGGAGTGGACACCCTTCAGGCTGTCCGGACGCCTGACACCCTCATCTCCTGGAGAGTCAAACCTGTCTTCTGACTCTCCACTCCTGCCTGCTGTCTCCTCGTCTCCTTGGCTTGGGCTGCTCCCTGCCTCACAAGAATTAACCAGGGCACTGTTTTGGCATGGGGGGAACTCCCTTGAGTCACAGACAGTTTGGGCGGACTCACAGCTGCTAATGAGCAGGTCCTCCTTGGCCCACTTGAGGGTCTCAGTGCTCCCCTGCACAATGCTTCCATCACCCATGGTGGAGTCAAACTTGTTTTGGTTGACCTCGTGCAGCTCATCCAAGCTCCTGTCCTGCTGGTCAGTAGGTGATTGGGGCGAGGGGCTGGGAGACTCTGTAAAGCTCTCGGGGTGCTGCTGCTGATGCTCGCACACCACAGAAGGGCTGCACTCCTGCTCTGGGGTACTAAACACCATGTTTCCTCCTGCAGGGGGAGCAATGGAATGTGAAATCACTGTGCTCGATTGGCTTTATTCCACCTCAACTTTTTTTTTATGCAACTGGCTAACATGCATTAGACTAATCTAATACCCCTTTCACACAGACGAGTTAGGATGGCTCAGAATCGGCACTGATGCGGCAATTTGGTCTGTGTGAATTGCCTATACCGTCACAGAGCTGTCATATTTTATGCCGTCTCTGGACCACCTCAGGAGACGGCACTGAACCGTCTTGACTCCTGTGTGAAATGTTATGCCGGCACTGAAGCTCTATAGTGGGCGTGGATTGAAAGTCAACATCCCACGTGACTGCATGTACGTGTTGGGTATTTTTGTCGTCGGTGTTACACACTTTAATTTTTTTCAAATACAATGGCTGATCAAGAACAAGGTAGTAATTTGAGTCTGGAATAAGTTAATGAACTGTTAACTTTACAGGCTGACGAGGAGGTGAATTTTCAAATAGAAGGGACGGCTGTAATTTATGGGCGAATCGCTGTTGCCATAAAACAAGTCTGTTGACTGACAGGTTTGAAAGTTTTACTCGCATGATCCTTTTGGCTGTGTAAAAGGGTCACGATGGTATTATACTGATAGAGTGCGAGATTTTGTGCTGTGTGAATGGGTCACGATGGTATTATACTGATAGAGTGTGAGATTTTGTGCTGTGTGAATGGGTCACGATGGTATTATACTGATAGAGTGTGAGATTTTGTGCTGTGTGAAAGGGTCACGATGGTATTATACTGATAGAGTGTGAGATTTTGTGCTGTGTGAATGGGTCACGATGGTATTATACTGATAGAGTGTGAGATTTTGTGCTGTGTGAATGGGTCACGATGGTATTATACTGATAGAGTGTGAGATTTTGTGCTGTGTGAATGGGTCACGATGGTATTATACTGATAGAGTGTGAGATTTTGTGCTGTGTGAATGGGTCACGATGGTATTATACTGATAGAGTGTGAGATTTTGTGCTGTGTGAATGGGTCACGATGGTATTATACTGATAGAGTGTGAGATTTTGTGCTGTGTGAATGGGTATTTTAAATAATTTTGTAAACGTCCGAGACGGCTGAGTAGCAGCATTTGTGTGTGAAAGGGGCTTAAGTGACCATGTTAAGACCAGGGTAGCTGTTGAGACTAGTCTGATACACTTTTATGCAACCGGCCCTAGGATTTTAAGGGAATGTGTTAATTGTTTGCTGTTTTCTGGTGTGTTTGATGTCCTTGGTTCAAATCAAAAGATCTTTGAATTAATTTGCTATAAAATATGACCATTCGATAGCAAAAACAACTTAAAGGAATGAGAAGTTCAATTATTTTATTCCTCTCTAAAAATGTACACAAAAATATAAAGGATTGTGCTCAACTAACTAAATCAGAGACAAGGTGCAGCCAAAAATAATAATAATAAAGGGTGTCGGTAGGCAAATTATTTACAAACAAAACAGCGTATGTTACTCTCCATAACATGTCCTAAAGTAAATTTGTATCCAAGTTGGATAAATGGTTCTCTTTGGACTAAAGATATACTGTAAAACACCTTTTAGTTGTCTGTTAATCATTTTATTTAATTTCAGTGGATGATAATTGGGCTGTGTTGTGTACAAAATACATTGATAACAATTATGTTGTCAAATTCACTCTACTTAAAATAAATAAAAAAATAAAAAAATAAATAAATAAAGTTAATTAATGCTTATGTCATTATTTTCATTACATCAATGTACATAATAGTGTTTCTTCTTTTTATATATATATATCACACTGTATGCTTAAATCTGATAATTGTAATCCCACCTCCTCAATAAAATAATAAAAAAAAACATCTGCTTGTCCTACAGTGTCTTAAAAGCTGCTGCAGTTGACAATTTATTTAAATATTGCTTTCCTGTCCCTTTGCCTGCAGTAAGCTTTTTTTTTTTAGCAGTGATGGGGAAGGAATGATACACACTGGAGTGATTTCAATTGTTGAATTGATCAGTATCATTATATAGAACTTTTTTTCTTTTTTCCTGGAGTGCCTGAAAGTAACTTATTAAACATTCATTGTGATTACAGTGATTATGTGTGTATTGTACTTAAGGACATTTATCTCTGCTTTGGAAATCTGAAGGTAAAAACTATTAAACTACACAAAAAAAAAACAACAAAAAAAAACAAACAAAAAAAAAGCAAACATTCATAATGTCCCTAAAATGCCTGTGTCTGCTCTCTGTACAGCATATATATATATACAGTACTGTGCAAAAGTTTTAGGCAGGTGTGAAAAAATGCTGTAAAGTAAGAATGCTTTCAAAAATAGACATGTTAATAGATTATATTTATCAATTAACTAAATGCAAAGTGAGTGAACAGAAGAAAAATCTAAATCAAATCCATATTTGGTGTGACCACCCTTTGCCTTCAAAACAGCATCAAGCATCAATTCTTCTAGGTACACTTGCACACAGTTTTTGAAGGAACTCGGCAGGTAGGTTGGCCCAAACATCTTGGAGAACTAACCACAGTTCTTCTGTGGATTTAGGCAGCCTCAGTTGCTTCTCTCTCTTCATGTAATCCCAGACAGACTCGATGATGTTGAGATCAGGGCTCTGTGGGGGCCATACCATCACTTCCAGGTCTCCTTGTTCTTCTTTACGCTGAAGATAGTTCTTAATGACTTTCGCTGTATGTTTGGGGTCGCTGTATGTTTGTCATGCTGCAGAATAAATTTGGGGCCAATCAGATGCCTCCCTGATGGTATTGCATGATGGATAAGTATCTGCCTGTACTTCTCAGCATTGAGGAGACCATTAATTCTGACCAAATCCCCAACTCCATTTGCAGAAATGCAGCCCCAAACTTGCAAGGAACCTCCACCATGCTTCACTGTTTCCTGCAGACACTCATTCGTGTACCGCTCTCCAGCCCTTCGGCGAACAAACTGCCTTCTGCTACAGCCAAATATTTCAAATTTTGACTCATCAGTCCAGAGCACCTGCTGCCATTTTTCTGCACCTCAGTTCCTGTGTTTTCGTGCATAGTTGAGTCGCTTGGCCTTGTTTCCACGTCGGAGGTATGGCTTTTTGGCCGCAAGTCTACCATGAAGGCCACTTCTGACCAGACTTCTCCGGACAGTAGATGGGTGTACCAGGGTCCCACTGTTTTCTGCCAATTCTGAGCTGATGGCACTGCTGGACATCTTCCGATTGCGAAGGGAAGTAAGCATGATGTGTCTTTCATCTGCTGCAGTAAGTTTCCTTGGCCGACCACTGCGTCTACGGTCCTCAACGTTGCCCGTTTCTTTGTGCTTCTTCAAAAGAGCTTGGATAGCACATCTGGAAACCCCTGTCTGCCTTGAAATTTCTGCCTGGGAGAGACCTTGCTGATGCAGTATAACTACCTTGTGTCTTGCTGCTGTGCTCAGTCTTGCCATGGTGTATGACTTTTGACAGTAAACTGTCTTCAGCAACCTCACCTTGTTAGCTGAGTTTGGCTGTTCCTCACCCAGTTTTATTCCTCCTACACAGCTGTTTCTGTTTCAGTTAATGATTGTGTTTCAACCTCCATATTGAATTGATGATCATTAGCACCTGTTTGGTATAATTGTTTAATCATACACCTGACTATATGCCTACAAAATCCCTGACTTTGTGCAAGTGTACCTAGAAGAATTGATGCTGTTTTGAAGGCAAAGGGTGGTCACACCAAATATGGATTTGATTTAGATTTTTCTTCTGTTCACTCACTTTGCATTTAGTTAATTGATAAATATAATCTATTAACATGTCTATTTTTGAAAGCATTCTTACTTTACAGCATTTTTTCACACCTGCCTAAAACTTTTGCACAGTACTGTATATATATATATATATATATATATATATATATATATATATATATATATATATATATATATATATATATATATATAATTATTTTTTTATTTACAGTGCCCAATTATTGTACCCCCCTTAATTTCTGTACATCCAGGCTAACCCAACCACAGACAAACTACCACTCCTGGTGAACATCAGCAACTTTGTTCCACTGTATTTTTATTGTGTTTAGCGGTCAAGTTATTCATAACAAATGACTACAGTAACTGTAGTTGAATGGGGATTATGAGATAAAGTTGTCTGTGTATGTTGCCTATGTTCCTCTGCAAACCTTCTATGCGTTATTACAGACCCCCACTCTGGTTTCTAGCAGCCAGCTTGATATGAAGACCAGGTCACCATTAAGACCTACAGGTAGCAGATGCATCCTGTTTATGATCAGTCACACTCTCAATTCTCATAAAACGTGGAAAAGAGGTATGGCTAGAATTACTTTGTTGAAAGTAGTCGATTAGTTAGCACTTAAATATGAATAATTTGACTGTTTTACTGCCTGCAGTACTGTTGTAGAATATCAGTGTACTAAACTAATTGGACTAGGAATGGAATCTAACAGGACGGCAATAGTTAAACCTATTAAATGTTTTAGATTTACTTGTTTTTCTATGTCTTTCTTTTTATTTCTGATTATCAGTGTTGGATGTCGATTTTTGTTGAATATCTGAATAGCACTGTGAATCCATGAGAGGTCCTACCACACTTATAAAACAAATACGTTACAGTTGTACCTTCTGAAGGAGCTTCTGTGAAGCCGGATGGAGACATTGACAAGCCAGGGCTACCTCCTGACTTCCCCCCACTGCTTGAGTGTCTCAGGAACATGATCGACTGCACTTTTTCCTGATACAGTTTGCCATCTGAAAAATAAAAGAAGAGAAACGTCAGTGGATTCTTTACTTCACTTCAAATACAACAGAGGGGGGCGGTCCCTGACTTACCAATATGCAGGGAGAAGTAGAAGCTGGTGGGCGTGTGGCAGACGTAGGTGTTAGTGGGCGGGTGCACTGCCAGCAGGAAGTTGTAGATGAGTCTGAGCAGTTCCAGATCAGGCGGAGATCCAAGAACCTCTTGAAAGATTTTGACGAACGAACGACACACATCTCGCGGGATGGACGTCAAGTGCTCGTCACGGTGCTCCTGAGGAGTGAGTGAGGATTTCCAAGTAATTACGTTCAGGAAAAGAGGATGTGTTCATCCTCACAGAAGTCAAAGATATTTCACTGGTTTTTGCATTTGAAGACTGCATACAGAAGTTAACTTAAAGACCAGGAAATTAAAAAGTCTCTTAGGACGCTTTACCTAGCTATGAAAGTAATACAATGAATCTTGGGCCTTCTGATTTTCGGTTTTAACCGATAAAACACGATAAAACACCCCCGACACAAAAAAAGCAATCAGTGTATAGCCAATAAACACCAGAAAACACAGGAAAAATAGTGGCAATGGTTACTCAATTCATGTTGACCACCTCTTACCCATTAAAAAACCTACTACAAAAAAAAAACAACTAACTTTCTCAGTGCAGCTGGTCAATGTCCCTCCTTCCTGACTTGTATCTATCATTGATTCATTCTGAATACTTTAAATCCACCCCAACTACTCAGTGGCCGAAAGGTACAACTTAAGTGTGCACGTACTGTTGAGTTACTACTATAGATATTTTGACAGAAAAAAAATGCCCAAGCATTTTGGAAAGTAACTGAAAACAATAAATCATACGGTATATAAAAAGTGAACCCCCCCAAAAAAACAATTTACATAAAACTCGAAAGTAGCTAAAAACAAGCACCGAATAATGAAATTAATAAAAACAGAATCCCTAATTATAATAAAGCTTTGGTACCTGTAGCACTTGACAGGTGATCAGGAAGCGATGGACAACCTGAGCCTTGAGAAGCTGCTTGATGTTGAACATCTGCTGGGGGTGGTTAACCCTGATCATGATCTCCAGGGCTGCCAGCAGGGTTTCCCAAACGCCACACTAATAGTGAGACAGGAGAAAAATAAACCAAGACATTGGCACAGCTGCATTCTTCTGACCTTTGTTTTTTTTGTTAATGTATGTGTTTTAAAGATCCATGTGGTGTGTGTGTGTGTGTGTGTGTGTGTGTGTGTGTGTGTGTGTGTGTGTATATATATATATATATATATATATATATATATATATATATATATATATATATATAGGGTCTACCTAAATCGTGATTTTGCGGATTTCCCGGAAATCGTGAAATTGACGGGTCACCGCGAAATTCACCTCTTAGTGGCCAATGCATACAAACAAGTACAGAGAGGAAAAAAAGAAACCTAGTTTAAATAAACTACTGCACAACGCAAGCAACGCAAACTACGTGGTCTTCCTTCTGTAGATAGCCCTTTTTATTCCTTCGCCATCCCGTGTGCATTGCACTTAAGCAAAAAAACAAACAAACAAAAAACGTCCACAAATAACGACAAATATTTCTTAGTCTTCCACACCTGGAGCTAGTTGCAGTAGTTTCTGTTCTCCTGTGTTTGTCAATAATAGCCCAGTGCTTTTCGGTAAACCGCGTCTTTCTGCTATTTTTCTGGCAGTTTTTTTACTCACACATTTCCAATTTATTTTTCAGCACTTGATGATGATGTATGACAATGACAATAGGTCTATACGTATGTGTACATCAGTAGTGGCTCCTGACTAATAAGTGGGGAAGCTAAATCTTATATATATATATATATATATATATATACACACACACACACACACACACACACATACACATACTTTTTATTACATGAAATAAAATGTTGCATGTTTCAAAAGGTACTTTGTAATTTATTAAGAAACATAATACAGTAATAAAGTATACACAGCAACAGAATATAACAAAAACATTGTGGACTTATTTGATTGATGAATCCTGAGTGATGTAATTTGTATAAAAAATATTTGATCAATTGAACCATGATCAATTAAAAAGGCAATTTTGTTTTGGTCCTCCCTGTTGAAGTTGGTCTAATTTAGACTTTGGATGACTTTTATTGTTATTTTTTATTGTTATTTTTTCCTCAATTGAAAATGAGGAAAATGGCGTATGAATTTAAAAAAAAAAAAAGAAAAAGGAAAAAAAAAATCTTTAACGTACTGCGAAACTTAAGGGAGTAGCCACACGTGAAACCCTGCCTGGCAACACACGTCAAGATTAAGTCTAATTATGAGTGGTAGAGGCTAGCCACAGGCTTGCATCGTGCAGCCAGTATAAATACAGTTGAACTTGACAGACAGAGGGTGATTGCAGGTGAAATACACACAGCATCCCACCCATTTTGAGGCTACATGTTAGCCAATAGCAATACATTAGACCTTGGAAAGCATAACGTAAGGTAAGCTTCTTTTTAACTTTTACAAAATTACACTTGTCTTTTTGTTATCGCGGTACGTTTCAGGACAGAAATGAAGACTGCTTGCTGTTTTAAAGTGGGTATCTGAAATTAGGTTTATAGATCGTCCCACTGTGAGAGAATTTAAAAAATGATTCAGGCCAGCTCACAAGCTTGTGGTTGCTAACTAAATGCTGTGTGCCAGCTGATATTCTCACTTCAGCAAAGAAACTTTTTAAAACTGTTTAATTATTTCAGTCTTAGATGCAGTTTTCCAGTCCATGTTATTTTTTGTTTGTGCTGACCAATCATTAAAAATGGACACAGCCCAAGCGGTTACTTTTTTAGTATTCTGCTCTTCTTTATTGGCTTCAATTGTATTAATTTCAGCAGTACTGAGAGAGAGGTGTCTTGTAGTACTCACGGTTTCATTTTTTTCCTGACCTTTTTAAAAAAAATTTTATTACTGTCGGTTCCGTTACCGAACTGTTGCGGTCTAAATCCTCCAGGAATGTGGGGACATTGGAGTCACCAAACAAGTTAAAATTTACATGGAGGAAGTCTTTTTTGTTGGGGAAAAAATGTCAATTTAAATGTTCTTAAAGTCTTTGTTGCTGGGACTTGTTTTTACGCGTTGGTTGTACTGTAATAATTCAATGGCTTGGAACGTCTATCAGAACGTAGATACCTATATATAGGGCTTGTAACCAGAAGGTCACTGGTTCAGATCTCACCTCTGCCACCGACTGACTCACTGTGTGACCCTGAGCAAGTCACTTAACCTCCTTGTGCTCCATCCTGCGGATGAGATGTTAAATCTATGTCCTATTATACGTGACTCTGCATATAATGCATCTCTGTAAAGCGCTTTGTGATGGTGGTCCACTATGAAAGGCACTATATAAAAATATATTATTACATGACAGCTACATTTTCAGAATATTTAATTTCCTACCTGTTTAATATCCTATTTGGTGTGTTTTGTATCATTCTCTATTGCTGCTTCTTCATAGATTGTTATGTACAGCACCGGGCTTACTAACTAACTGTACTTTTTCAACCACAGGTGCTGCTTCTGACAAGACTCCGAACCATTTGATTTCTGAAGGTGAGGTGGATTTTTTATTTGGTGTGTGCAACTATAAATGTATGCTCCCTCTGGCAACTGTGACTTAGTAAAATGAAAAACTATATTAAAATAAATAAATACATAAATAAATAACCACTGACATAACATACAGCTGCACACCCCTAGTGGTCATTTTTCAAAACCACTGTACTTCAGCAATCTTTTTAGAAGCAGAGCCAGTGGTTGTAAAAGGATATGCTGGAATAGTACACATGCTGAGTTATGATCTAAGCAGATAAAAAAACAAACAGACAAAAAAAGAAATCTAACAGAACACACAATAGGATATTATGAAAATGTAGATATAGTATATAATAACTATTTAAGATTCCTTGCTCACCTGTGCTTTGGCCCAGATCTTCCAGTCCAACAGCACTTCTGATAAGAGCTTCACATCCTGGACCACAGTGTTGGACTCGGGGTCCAGCTTGAACTGACCGTCTTCGCTCAGACTCAGGATCTGGCCACTGCAGCAGCCGTCCAGCAGGGTCTATGAGATACCCAATAATCCAGAAAATTATATGAAATCAGAAATAAAAATTAGTTGTTTAATACTTTTTTAGCGATAGAATGTCAAGACCTTACAGTAGCCAACTCTGACACGTCTATAGCAGGGTAGGATTGTGTGATAGAATTTTGGTGAACATTGGTGCAAAATCAAGGTAATTATCATGTTCTCCATGTAGTGTGACAAACAAATGGACATGAGCAGTACATAAGGGCCCCCTTTTATTTGAGTACCCTAAAAAAAAGTTACCAAAGCAATAGACTATGATTTACATATCCACTATAAGCAATTTGATTTTAAAAACTTTTTTTTGGTCAAGTTAACAATTAACTTTTGTTATGTCACCTACTATTGCATTTGTAGTCTAGTACATTATGGGGATGATTTTCAAAGCTTAACTCAATCTAATAAAATAAACACTTTCAAGTTACAAAATGAGAAAACAAAATCCATTGTAACTGTATTTATTAGGCCATAAATGGGCTGATAGGTTGTGCCTCTGGATTGACCTATTTAAAGAGCAGGCACAGGTGATGGTAAAATAGCTAAATCTGTGAGGTTTAGTAAAGAAAAAAAAACACAACAAGTGATATTTAAGGCTTTTTCTTTATTACACTCAGGTGGTCTGAGTTAAAGTGACAGAATTGTTTACGAAACAACTGCAATTCATTGTGATTGGTAGCAGACGCATTACACACCACTGTGCCAGACGAGGACCAATCAATAGCAATGCTGCTCTTTCACCATAAAACATTAAACATTCATTTGAGTGAGACACAGTTCCAGACGTGCGCCATTAAAGGCCATATTTCATTGTGCCCTGAACATTTTAAACAGTAGGTTTCTGAAAATGTGAGAAACCTTTAAAACTGGAGAATATTAGCATTATTTAAGATAATCTGTTGCAAATTATCACAGAAAGTTAAGCAACCATCCTCAATTATATCCAAAGGGATATAATGCTGCATTAACTGCAAAATTGCAATTTGAAGCTTGTTTAAAAGGCTGATGAAGTCATTGTTATGTTTCAGAATGATTTGCTGTAATGAAATTCTAAAGCTTAATCAAATGCTGTACCCAAGCACTGCATCCATGCATCTTTACAATTTAAATGATATTTTTATATTCTGGGTAATTAATAAACTGGGGAATGCGCCCAACAATATTCCATACTGTTTACATTGCTCATAGCAAGAGCTCAAGATGACAGGGTGAGGTTTTTTTTGCCAAGGTCAATTTACTTGGTGGTGTATACAGATAAATTTCCCCTTTTGGCAAAGCAGCAGCATGGTGGTAACAGGGAGCTTTTATTTGGATACACCGCTGTTGAGATTAACAGCTACAGTACCCCGGTTACTACAAACCATGCAAATACAGTTCATTAAATCAAATAGTTAAAGGATATTTCTGGTACTTGACCGATTAAATTGATTACAATGTTATGGGTTTGTTATAAACTCTACAGAGCGTTTAGGTTACTGGTTACAACATTTAGAAATCAAGATAAAACAAAACAAATGCCACATCAGCAAACATGACATACCTTCAATATGTGGAATCCTACAATGCACTTGGATTTAATGAGAACCTGATGGATCATGGAGTAGCCATTACAGCTTTCCATTTCTTGAACTCGGTGCTGGTTGTATTTAGCCAAGGACAACACAACCTGGAGGGCCATGGCCTGGGTCTTCTCACAGTCACTCAGCTCCACTGCCTGCAGGAGCAGACAGAGTTCAAGAAACACATGCAACAAATCTAAAACTACAGTAGTATTGATGTAAGACCAGTGCCAATTTACTGTATATATTCTGCAACAGTATTTTCATTTGTAATGTCAGGGTAACATTTATTATAACATGGGACAGAGTACTAGAGTTACGTACAGTACTTACATTGTACTTTGTATACATTACAACCCCCCTGACACACTATTTTACCACTCAAATTTATAGTATCTCTACGTGCAGAGCATGTAATGATAAGGTACTTGCATTGTAATAGCATTTTCTACTTTTCTAATCAATGTGGTAAGCATTTTTTGCCTTAAGCAGTGCTATTGTGACTCTTCAAACTTCTACAGAACTCAACCACAGCATAATGTTAGGGGATCCCATGAAACTCACATTTTCAACTACATAAATGTGGACATCAAAAAAAGGTATTGCTCTAGGATTTCAGTGTGGCTATCCCGTTAAAATCAACAAATCCTGCATAAGAATACCCTGCCAAAGAGGAAGACGAAGGCCCCTGTGCCCCCGATCTCATGCAGGACGCTCTGCAGGCCCTGGTGCTGCACCGGCTGCAGTGCTTTCAAGCAGAGCGGGTCTAGCATGGTGCTCTGGATCTCTTTAGCACTGAAGGGCCTCTGCGACGCCATCATCTTAGTCTGTCCTTTCAGTCGGATCACGGGCTCATAGATTGTGTACTGGCTGGGGCAGCTTGGGGTATAAACAATAGCCAGACTTTCCTGAAAATATATAGAAGAAAGATAATGGTTTATTAACAAAAATTACATTATTTATTACCAAGCTTTGCAGGTATCTGCTTGAGCTCACAGGGCTTCTGGCCAGAAGGGTCCGCTGTAGCACTTGGAGGAAATGCAAAAGTGCAAGATCCAGTGCTATGCTTTCTGTGGAATGCTCAGAAAAACAACAGCAACTTCAACAGCTGGGACGCCAAGCTGCGCTCTCCTGAATATGACTGATCTGCACACCATGCTGTGAATACAGTTAGATTTTTTTTTGTAATATTCTTTCTGTTAAAAATAAGCAGAGCCAGGAAAAGCATGCACACAGGTCACAGCCCAAGTGTCCCAGCTTTAATGTGAACACAGTGAGAGAGATAACAGGAATGCAATAATTTAGACTTTGATTATGTAATATCACATTGGTCTGAGTAATACCGTTGGGAGAATGAAAGTTGCAGTAGAATGATTTGTATAGTATTTAGTATAATTAGAGGTAATTAACAGGTAATTAACAGGTAAAGCATTAGGTTAAAATAAACCAATCTAAAACAGTGCCACTGTTTAAATTGAAACAAGGCCATTTGTGAAAATCAATCACCTAACACAGTCCACAGAAGTTTTAGTGCATTTGTGCAAATACAGTATGTAATGATTAAAAATGACACACTTCTTTAGATCTTCCTCTGTTTATATCAACTGAATACACCCATGTGTTAAATTTCCAAGCAAGATTTCTTTGACAGCCAATGTGTACAGCTCACCAAATTCCACATTTCTTGGGTATCATTTAGCAGACTTCTGTAAAACTGGTTATTGGAAATACAGCGCATATTTGAATTATACCACACCATTGATAATCCTGTAACACTCACAATGAGGGACCTTGTGTCAACCTGCTTGTTCTTCATAAGTAGCTCCTTCAGCTGCTCACACTGCAGGCCTTCCAGACTGATGTACTTGGAGTATTTCACATTTGGCTTCCCAGACTTGCAGGGCATAATCGAGGTGAAATCAGGACCGCAGGCATAGAGATAAAAAGCCTCTTCAGGACCGATCCTAGAACCTAGACAAAACATACAGGAATATCTGTGTTAGGACATTACCTCCACACGTTGTACTTGTTTACCATAATTTCCAGTAACCCACCACCACATGCCAACTTACCACAGGAACGACCACCCATATGATATCTACAAGTATTACAGATTCCATTGACAGTGCAGTACTGTAATTCTTAAATTAAAAAAGCACCATTCCGCTGCTTCACACACTCACTGGTCATCCCCACAAGGTGGCAGTAATGACATTTCTCAATAATTAGGGACTTCACATCTGTACAACCGCATATTTTCACATGTGCAGGTTCGGTCCCAATATTACTTAGGGGCTAAACAGCAATTAACAGTAAAATTAAAAACATTTTTGAGAAAATCATACGACAACTGATGTGTTAAGGGTTTCCAGGGAAGAATCCAAAAATAGGAATAAGTTTTGTTACCTAGGGCACAGAAAATCAGGACAATACAATGACCCAGTTTTAGCTGAAGTGCAATTTCTAACACTCTGGTGGTTGATATCACTATTGACATGACTGATAATGTGAATGGAGGAGGCTGTACAATTAGCAAACAGCAGGATGACTTCACTGATGATTCTCAAAATGCAGACACAATTAGGTAGACCTATCTCTTCTTGTAGTTTAATTTTAAAATAAAACTACTGGTATGTATACTAATAGTATATAACACTATTTTGATTACAGGCACTGGTTCTTACTGAGGATTGGTGAGGTGACTATACCTGTACACTATTGGGCAGACTGTACATATGCAATTTATACTTAAACATGCTTTCCCTGGACTGTCTTCCCAGTAAAAAAACGTGCTTTTATTGACAAACAACCTGAAAAAAATTGTTTTATTTTACAAGAAATCAACAACAAAGACGGATGAAGAAGTAACAGTAAATAATCAGATAAGATGCATCAAAGGTGTTTTACACATAGAAAAAATTACGTATGAATCTGATATTTAAATTGAATCCTTCTTATATTTCTGCATGATCCTAGATACTATGCCTTAGCTGGCATATAACCTCTGTTGGCTATGTGACGATGTCACTGGAAATTGGTAGATCGTGATAAAAAGGTGCTCTGTTATTCCTAATCTACATTAATGATTTAGATTCTGGTATAGTAAGCAAACTTGTTAAATTTGCAGACAACGCAAAAATAGGAGGAGTGGCAAACACTGTTGCAGCAGCAAAGGTCATTCAAAATGATCTAAACAGCATTCAGAACTGGGCAGACACATGGCAAATGGCATTTAATAGAGAAAGTGTAAGGTACTGCAAGCAGGCAATACAAATGTGCATTATAAATAGCATATGGGAGATAGTGAAATTGAAGAAGGAATTTATGAAAAATACCTAGGAGTTTATGTTGACTCAGAAATGTCTTCATCTAGACAATGTGGGGAAGCAATAAAAAAAAAGGCCAACAAGATGCTTGGATATATTGTGAAAAGTGTTGAATTTAAATCAAGGGAAGTAATGTTAAAACTTTACAATGCATTAGTAAGACCTCATCTAGAATATTGTATTCAGTTCTGGTCAACTCGTTACAAAAAGGATATTGCTGCTCTAGAAAGAGTGCAAAGAAGAGCGACCACAATTGTCCAGGGTTTAAAGGCATGGTGTATGCAGACAGGCTAAAAGAATTGAATCTATTCAGTCTTGAACAAAGAAACTACACGGTGATCTGATTCAAGCATTCAAAATCTAAAAGGTATTGACAATGTTGACCCAGGGGACTTTTTCGACCTGAAAAAAGAAAGGACCAGGGGTCACAAATGGAGATTTGATAAAGGGGCATTCAGAACAGAAAATAGGAGACACTTTTTTACACAGAGAATTGTGAGGGTCTGGAACCAACTCCCCAGTAATGTTGTTGAAGCTGACACCCCGGGATCCTTCAAGAAGCTGCTTTAGTTCAAAACTTTAGTTCAAAGTAACATTACAATTAAAATGTAAGGCTGTAGTTAATGCATACCCCATAAGTTAACATTAAAAGTATGTACAGTACAGTCAACATTTCTGGAGTAAAATAGGTTTTATGGGTGTGATTTGCCAAATATTTTGGTCGCAAATATTTATGCTTTACAGTAACCCACAGTACGTTGGAACGAGCCAGTACCCTTAGTGCTACAGGCACAGTGTGCTCTCAGTGTGTCTCCTTCCAGGTCAGCTTGAAGCAGTTGGCAGATGTCAATGATTGTTTGTGTGTTGAGGCAAAATTACTGCATACATTGTGTGTCAGAAAAGATGACTTCTAAATATTTGGGGACGTCTCCTCCTTCTCTGTCTTTGTCAGGCCACGTAGAAATCCAGTACGCACTCCATATTTCTTTTATTTCTCTTTTTTCTCTCTACCTTTTCTTTACCTGCTTCTCTGGTAGTTTCAGCCGTATTTATAGTCGACCATGTAATTTGCACAGAGTTTAGACATGGTTTTCACGTGTCAATTGAAACGCAAACGCTAACACTGTTGATGGTTTGCTAAATCATTACATTTGTATGCAAATGAGGACAACTCCCCTAAAGTTCAGCCCATGTCCAGTGCTAACGCTGACTTGCCGGGTGGACACTTAAACACGGTTGCTAAATCACATAGGTGGGCAAAGTCTATTTGCCCACACGTGCGCCTGATTTTGGTACGCTAAACGTCCGCAAAAGTGTTTTGAGATTGCCTTAAGGGTTTGCGAATGTTGCTAAACAGGGCCCATAGTGTCTAAATTGGAAAGTAAATTACTCAATGATCCAAAACCTTATCTCGAGTTCTGCCTGGACCGGTGCGCTGCTAACACACCGATATATATATTTTCTTTCTCTGTCACTGCAGTGCTTTAGAGAAGCAGTGGAGCCTACCATTAAAGAGAAGCAGACTTCCGATGTCCCATCTGCCAGCCAGTCTCGGGATCTCCTCCTGAGTAGGGACACAGTGGCCCACCATGCAGAAGGTTTTGTTGCTGTCAGAAGATAGGCTTGACTTTCTCGGAAGAGTGTAGTCCAAAGCAACCTCCGATTTCCTGCAAATCAATTCAACACATATACACATAGTTAAAAATAATATATTACCATCAAATGCAGCACTTTCCAGGTTGCTCCATGGAAAAGAAGGAAGTAACTGATCTACAGATTCCACTTATATAGCAGAACAGTGCAGCTTAAATACTGATTCTGCAAAGCATGGTGCAGTAAGCAATAGGTTCCAGTTTTTTTTTTCTAAAATTAAACGATTATCTGTTTATTTGTGAAATATTTTATTTTGGTGTGAATTGAGAAAACAGACAAACAGAACCACATTTAAATAAAAAAAATATGTATTTCTAATATTACGTGTTGAAAAGGGTGCGACTTGTATAAAGTCATGAGTGCATGCACCTTATTACTGATTTTGTCAACCAGGTTTCTCATGCAGAACTGTATTTTGATCTCTACCTTTTCACTAAATATAGATAAGAGTATAGAAATTAACCAAAAATGTAATGTTTTTGTGAGACAAAACCTTTTCTTTGGAGTAGTGTTACAAGGGCCTGTGCTGAAATTTAAACACCTTTTTTCCTGCGAGTTTGGTTTTGGTTGGGCCACTGGGTTTGGTTTGGGATATAACATGACTATTTATTTATGGCTGGCCTCTAACGGTGAGAATTGGAATAGCCTACCTTTGACCGGAGACCCAGAGCGTCAGTTTCCCGTGGATGTTCTTCTTACCCTCAGGCTGCTGTGTGTAGGTCAGAGCTAAGTGCTGCCATCTGCCTGGGGTGAGGATGTTCTCCTGTGACTCCGCCTGAGCCAGCAGGCCTGCCTTCATCTCATCATTTGGGTCAATGCATATTCTGGCAACACAAAAGCAACCCAGTCACAACATTGTGCTTTCAAAAGCAAACTCGCTAGTATGCAAATACAATTAAAAGAGTAAGTACCTTCAATGCCATTTGAATGGATTTTGTTTTATATTTCCCATTCTTTTTATGATGCAGTTATTATGAGTTGTTCTTTTATTCCACTTGACTTATTTTTCTCCATATACAGAACAGCTGTTATTTTCTCAAACTACCTGCACGGAACAGACTTCCTCATTTAATTCAGATCATGTGACAATGAGAACTTTCAAAAGGTAAAATAATGTGACCCATAAAAAAAAAATATGTACAGTGACCTGAACTATGTTGTCACTTTTTTAATACAAGTGAATTTCAGAGGCACCATAAATATGCAGCCACCTGGCATAAATAGTTAAGTCTCTCTGGTGTCTGAAAATGTTAGGTTTATTGAGTAAACTCTCTTTTTCTAACTAGCACACCATCTCTGTTAGTCAGTCTCTCAGTTTAGAAACAATCTGAACATCCATTAGCATGATACCATTATATTCAGTCACTTTGGTGGTCATAAAATGATTCTACTCTAACCATTTTCTCAAATGTTAACTGAAAACACTGCTGAGCTGTTACACAGAGTTCAGTTACAGTGTGAGCAGCAGTTTAAAAACTTCACTATTAGAGCTGAACTATTAGGTCACTAGAAGAAATGCATCAAAGATTTTCTTTATCATGATTGGCCAATATGAGGTCTCTAAGCTCTGGTAAAAGGACCACAATGTTTAACCAGCGTTCCAAATCAATCCACCGAAAAATATGTAAATACAGCATTCATTTATGTAATTGACCTTTTTCTGCTTCATGAAAGAAAATATCGTTCTAGTACATACCCTCTGAATGTTGTCTGTCTCTGTAGACTAAGTCTGCTTCCTCACTGTCCTATACATTCAATCTATCGATTTAAATTTAATATAGCAAATAAAGAAAAAAACAACAGAAGTGTTTGTTGTCAGTGACAAAACAGTAACCAAACAACTGGATGCAGACTGATTACTTTCAGCACATCACAATAACATAGGCCCGATGCTCTCTTCTCTAACAAAGCCAGGAAGGATGCTTTGAATAAACTTCATGAACACACTGTAAACAAGTTACTGAACAAACAGCACGACCAGCATTAGCACATGTAGACAACTAGATATTTTTAAATTTCTAAAACCTTTTGTATTTATTTTTTTTGCTAATAAATTTCAGGACCTAATACTGAAATGTACACACATACAATAACCTGCCATCAAGTCCGAATACAAAAATTAAAAGTTAGCTCTACTTTTATTCTTTTACATGTTGTACAAAAACCACGTTCGCTTTTGTGTACGAGGTACCTGAACTGAAGGACAGCTCCATGTAAGTAGAAGTTTTTATTTTAGTATTAAGATATTATTTAGGCTATTGGAAATACCAATGACGCAACACAGTCCACAGCTGGGTACTGAAGCCTGAAGCTACTAGACCACACATGGAATTCTGAGCAAACTGCCTTATTCATGGAATATTGAGGAAAACGTTTGAATTCATCCGCAACAAAAACTAGTGTTGCATAAAATCACAAAAAAACCTTTAAATGTTTAAAAAAAAAACAAGCGATTGGGGTTACGTGTCTCGGGGCAAGGCCACGAAAGTCAAGGCCAGCTAACACACTGTACAGCCTTCATCGAGAGGGCACTATTGCTATTAGAAAATTATTTTTCTCATTACTTTAAAACCTACATTTACTGTGAACTTGTTATGACTCGTCTGGTACCCTTCCGGTGTCAAAAGTTTTAGGCAAACAGTCCCAAATATTTTCACAAAGGTTCATACACATAATCAGATAAAAAAATATTTTATTAAAACAAATAACTTTTTTACTTGTCAGTTTATCTTAACAGTGCCATATCACAAATGAAACACTACTGGGAGTTTCAATTGGGAAGGATTTCACTTAATTTAAGAGGTTCGATTGCCCTTTTGTAGCAGACCCAGACAGAGAAATTGAAATTTTAAGCACTTTCCCACATGGAGTTCTAAACTATACTTTTTACTTCAGGTTATAACTATATCGGACGGCTAAGCTGTTTACCGATTACAAAAACCACTGTTACACACACACAGTTTAACATTTAAACAACCCTCCACTTTACACACTACCTGGGTCTTGACACTGACAGCCTCTTCTCATGCAGACTGCCCTGAACAAACATTTTTGTTCTTGTTATATACTTGCCTGCTAATTAAAGGCACATGACACCCATTAAATATTACAGCCAGGTGAACCTCATCCTGGCTCCCTCCCATGGCATTCTGGGGAATGTAGTCCTTTCGCCCCTCCTGGACTACACTTTTCTCTCCTCCTCCTCCTAGTCTGTCACAGACTGCAGAATGCAAATACATAAACTAAATCCCAAAGAGACAATTATATGCCATATCTGAATGCAGCAATATTAATGAACTATCCGTGTCTCCGTTTGTTGTTGTTGAAAGATACTGTGCCTGCGCTCCAGTAGAGCTGACAGGCTGCGATTGGCTGACTCAGCAGTTGCAGGTACGGGATTGGTTGCTTTCGTCAGTGCAAAGTATTGATTGGCTAATTTTGGTGGCTAATAAAATACATTTGGACCAATTGTGTCTTTGTTTAGTATTTACTGTCCAATAGATGTGAACTACACTTAAAAAACCAGCAAGTCAAAATGAAAAAGCCGGTAGTTTTTAAATTTGATTCACAGGTGATGCAGTGATGTTCCAGCGGGCATCTACTGTGTATTAATGCCCGCTATATCTAGAAGCTGATTGGCTGACGACAATGAATCGTTTTCTAATATAGAATAGAACAGCATTACTAAGTATTCTACACTGTGTCTATTCATGTGCATGTTACAGATATAGACACTGTATACAGATATCACTGCCACCATTTAAAATCAAGATCTATTAAGACTCACCTACTCCATTATGCCACTTTAAGCAAAATGAATGATGAACAATTTTGTATCCTGATGTATGCATTATTTATGCTGACCAAAGAACAGATTTGTTTCCTCACTGCATATGTAATTACTTTAGAATGCCCTGGCTAGCACAATGGTGTATCCCTGTTCTAAAACTACACACATAATTAGGCACACGAGTCTTAAAATACAAGTCCTACGCACAAAGCCCTTCAGTCGTAAAACTTTCAAATCAATGTTACTGACATGCAATACTGCACATGGGCATCTAATCAACTAGGTCTTTGTCTGGTGAAGCAAGCTCAAACATTTATCCACTATCACAAAGACAGTTTCTTCTGTGTAGGTGTTCATGCGTTTTCATACAACTGAAATAATAAAAGGTAAACTTGCCACAACTACAGGTAACTATGGCAAAGCAACTGGACTCTGCAATGCACAACACAATGTTCGGCAAAACATACTGTACGTTATTATTATTTATTTCTTAGCAGACACTGTTATGTTCTTATGTTAGCAGACTTATGTGAGCAGACTTATGTTCTTATGTTATCCAGGGCGACTTACAATTGTTACAAAATATCACAGTACAAAGTATCACATTACAAAATATCACATTTTAAAGTATCACATTTCAGAATATCACATTACAGATAAAGTTGCAAAGTACAATAAAAGTGTAGCAAAAGATCAAGTTCAAATAAGAGCATAAAAAAGAGAGAATACAGTAAATAATTACATGTAAGAGCGGGTTTGACTAAGAGCAGTTAACTTATAGTAAAAAGATTTGCTTATACGAGTAAAGTCCAGTATAGCATGTAGTAAGTACAATAAATGGATGAGAATGATTTCAAATAACAACAATTACAAAAAACATGAATATGGATACCTATAAGAGTAAAGTCAAATACAAGATACAGGAAGTAGTTATAATTAAGAGCAGTAGTAGAATATGGCAAGGTATGGAGCAGTTCAGTGCAAGTGTAAGCTGATGCAAGTACTGGTACAATTGGGTGCCACATAGTCGAGATTATTATAGGATCAAGTTACCCACTACCATACTTCACTAATGAACTAAAGCTCAATGAGAAATGGATCCCCGGGTGCACAATTTAAGGGGAAAATACCCAGCAGTTAATAAATGTAGCAGTGAAATAATGTGAACATTTGAAGTTGCAAGCTGAAATGGTTTAGGGTATGGGGTTTTCAGCTGGGTGTTATTATATATACCACTGTGCATTTTTTGTTTAGCAGCTCAACAGTTACAGACTGACTATAGTTTCAAAATGATCATCTACCTGTACGCATGTGGGATTTCAATTAAGTGTGTTTCCACTCTGATTTTAGGCATGACTGCATTTTATTAACAGCAATAGCAGCTGGTTGAATGTTTGTCTGTGTTTGATAGATTACATCTAGATTATTGTGTATATTGTTTCTCACGTCAAAAACGGATCCATTTCTCACTTGCAAAAGAAAAACGAAGGGAAAGAACACGAGATTCTTCAGGATGTGCAAAGCGACAAAGTTATACCGAATCCCTTTTGGATCATTTTTATGTTGGCTTTAATAAAAAGTTTATCTTTGTTAGTTATTAAAGGTTTTATCTTGAGGTTAATGTTTTTTATGTTAAACATTTGGCACACAATTATGCTGAGATGGGAAGTAAATGGTAACGTGATAAACATTTACAGAGCAGACTATTATTTGTAATAATTTTGCTGAATAGCCAGCGAATATCGAAGAGATTCCCAAACACTGTCTTTTGATTCTGTGTATCCAAAGACTTGTAATTAAAAGTTTTAAGAATAACTGTTTGGTATTCTGTCCTAAACCAGCAGTTTGTCAGTCCCAAACTATTGTGACATAAATTATATATTCAATAAACATAGACAAATACAATTTGTTAATCAGATTATTCTGCCTTTTACTGCAGCTGTAGTACCATTCAGTGGATCGAAAACTGTAAAGGGGTACTTGAGCTTCAAACCTTCAAAAAGAAGAGGTGAAGTTTAAAAAAAAGGTTGAAAAGCACTGGTTTAGGAGATATTGGCTTTTGTAGCGTCAATGGTGGCAGGTATCAAGTAAATTGTTGCCTATAAATATGTTGCATTAGAACAGGACCTTGGGGACCCTGTTGGTCAACAGCCGAAATTTTGGCCACATTCTACAGCTTGAACTGTTCCAACAAACCAGGGCACGAGGGTCCTTGAGGTACGAGAGGCCATTAAACTTTTAACACTAGAAGCCCCGCGGCAGTCATTTTGGCGTTTTTTGGTTTTAAAATGTAATTTTCTTCAGTCGTGTAACACATATGGGACTGTGCATTCGTGTACCTTTCTGTCCGTACGTATTAAATATTCTCCCAAAGCATGAAACGCGGGAGTGCAGAAATAAAGGAAATATATTACATTATACCTAAAAGCCCCGGAAGCAGTCACATTGACGGCCACACAGAAAACAATTGTATTTTGATTATACAGAACGGTATTCTACTTTATTATTTTTATTTACCAGTCTGCAATTTGTTTAGCTGTAATCAGATTAGTCTCTACTCTCTGCCTGAGTGAATGACTGACAGTCTATTGTTTTCAATCAGCCTTTTGAAGGCTGGCGCCTGCTTGCCAGCTGTGTTGCTTTGGTCAGTCAATTAGCATCAAGACTAGTGAAAATAAACACCAGAGACCATGGAGTTTTACAACGCAACAAAAGAAGAACATAAGAAAGTTTACAAACGAGAGGAGGCCATTCGGCCCATCTTGCACGTTTGGTTGTTAGTAGATTATTGATCCCAGAATCTCTTCAAGCAGCTTCTTGAAGGATTCCAGCGTGTCAGCTTCAACAACATCAACAAAATATGGAGTTGATGTTTTGGATCAGATGGCATGGAAGTATTCCGTGAAAGCTGGCTCCCGACGGTGGTCTGTTCAGGTGTTTTAAAATGTATTGGACCTAGCAGCCATCAACTCCTGGGTACTTTACAAAGAATGCACAGAGAAAAATTTACCAAGGAGAGAATATATTTACAGTTAGCACGGGAACTTCGCACGAAGCATTTGGAACAGAGGGAGACTGCCAAGTGTGTACCCACAGCTGAAGCTGGCAACCCCACTGAGAGCTGCAAGAGACGCCAATGCCAGGTTGGCAAGTACAATAAAAATAAAACTTTGGACAGCTGTGCCCTGTGCAGAAAGGCAGCGTAGAGAAGTGCATTATCTGTGTTGATTGTGAACAGCCTTAGACTCAAGGTAAAGAATACCCTTTTATCGAAAAAAAGAAAAAGAAATAAGACTTTTTTTGTGCTGTGCGCTTCTGTAAAATGTTTTTTTCTTTTTTCTTTTTTAAAAAAAATAAATTTAGTTGTTGCCAATTATTTTTTATAATTTTCTCCCAATCTGGAATGGCCAATCATTTTATTATGCTCAGCTCACCACTACCACCCCTGCGCTGACTCGGGAGGGCGAAGACGAACACACACTGTCCTCCGAAGTGTGTGCCGTCAGCCGACCACTTTTTTTCACACTCTGGACTCACCATGCAGCCACCCAAGAGCTACAGCGTCGGAGGACAACACAGCTCTCGGGCAGCTTACAGGCAAGCGCGCAGGCGCCCGGACTACAGGGGTCGCTGGTGCGCGGTGAGCCGAGGACACCCTGGCCGACCTAACCCTCCCTCCCGCCGGGCGGCGCTCTGCCAATTGAGCACCGCCCCCTGGAGGCTCCCGTCCTCGGTCGGCAAAGGAATAGCCTGGACTCGAACTCGTGACGTCCAGACTATAGGGCACACCCTGCACTCCACGCGGAGGTCCTTTACTGGATGCGCCACTCGGGAGCCCGTAAAATGTTTTTTTCTAAGTTTATTTATCTACGTTGTTCACTACAGTTCACAAAATGGTTGCCCAACACAAACTACACTACCCAGGATCCTTACCAGGTAATTAAGGTATGTCAGCACACCTGCAGGTGATCAAGGGTAATGACCAGCCCTATAAAAGGAGCAAACTCACAGCACCACAGAGAGAGGGGAGTAGAAGGAGTTTGGTGCTGTGTTTTGAGAGGTTTTTTGGTGTGTTCTATTGATTTCTGGATTGCATTATTGAGCATGACCCTGGACTGTTTGGATAACCCTGTTGGCTGTTTTGACCCTATTTTGGATGAGTACCTGATTGTTTGCAAACTCTGGATTAACATTACGACTCTGATTATTGGACTTCCCTTGAAAATAAACACGCAGGTAACATCTGCGTGTTTTTAAAATAAACTTACACTTCTTGTGTCTATTGTGTTGTCCCCGCTCATACTTGTGAACAAAAGTACACAAAGAAGGACCAACTTTGTCACTATATATATATATATATATATATATATATATATATATATATATATAGTATATATTGGTTGTTCAGATGTTTATGTGACGTACTCAATAAAATTAAAACAAAGACGGCTGCAGGGCTTCTAGGTAGGAGTATATCTCCGTTCCTTCTAGTGTTAAAGCCTCAAGCAAGGTATGCAGTCTTATGGGGTGACCTTGCTCAAAGACACTGGGCATCCCAATGGGAATTCAATTAAATTAAGATTTGCTGACTGGACAGCCAACTTTCCTTTAGACCTGAAGATGCAGGTCTGTCTGTTATAAATCTCTACTTAGCAGAAGAATGGGCACTACCAAGTCAGCAGTGTCCAGATATAAATCTGGGATTAAACACATCAGCCTTGGCTCCAAGACATGTGACACCATCCTATTTTGTCAGGACGGTTTGTTTTTTTTTAACAATGAACTGAACAACTTATGAGAACGTACTCTGACACGGCTGTGGCAACAAAGATGCAGGACATATGGTTTAAACTATTGTATTGAATTTGCAAGTCTGGTTTTACTTGCACTCATAATACAAATACTAATGATAACTGTACTACTAATATTATTTGCAAATTCATACAAGCTAACAGGGATGCCAAATGATAGTATCAAAAAACATTTAGTTATACTGTATGTTGTATATACCTTATTCATAAGATTCTGTATAGGACTGCTATTACCTGAAAATGAAAGCCCCGGTGTTCAGATCAGCCCAGACCTGCAGTATGAGTGCTTTGGATCCCAAGGAAATGATATGGAGGCAGCCATCTTCAACCAGCTTGTCTCCAGAACTTGGTGGATTATGATGGTCAATACCTGCTGGTTTATCTCCATCTAAAAACACAAGAAAAAAGAAAAGAAAAAATCAATGCTACAAATTATTTATGGATTTCTCTAGACACCCTTTTTGGAATTAATAAAATTATAGCTAATCTATCAAAACAATCTTCCCCACTTAAATTTCCTGAACCATCATCAGGCTTTCTCTAAATGCCATTACTTTATTACAGCTTATTCACTACATTGCATTTCATTTTACTTCATTTTCTCCATTTACCTATTTTCCTTTTTTGTTTATTGCATCCACTTGTTTAAGACTACAGTACATCCCCAAAACCCCATGTATGCAGTTTCTATACAATGGAACCCATTAAAGAAAATGAACACTTTGCTAGTTTATATATAGAACACATAAGATGCTTTTGTCAAATGTTTGTCTAATTTTATTCTTTTTAGTACTAATATAGTTCACCAGGGGAGAACTCAAAATGACCAAGGTCTTTAGCTACGACAGTAGCACACAATCTCCAATATTATTTCTACAGTATACAGTGCTAAACGTTATAACAGTTAAACCTTTTGTCATTCAACTCCATGGTTCTTAATAGGCAGCCAACTGGCCAAATGTAGCCCACAATAAATCTGTGATTGGTCCAACTGCTGACCCATAATTATTAAAATAAGTATCAATATACACTTTAATAGACTATTAACTTGTATACAATCCCATACTAATTCAATTTGTTGCATTAGTGGGTTATTTTTCCTTAAAATTGGTTATTCTTGGCTTTTTGACTCAAAGAGAATATGTCTTGCTATTCCCATAAAGAAATCTTATTGAGTGCCACTTGTTCAGTCTGCTTTCTATTTGGATATGGCCAGGATTTTACATACATCTTGTTCCAGTAGGGGTGAGACGATTCATTGTGCATTGATGCATCGTGATACTTTACAACACGATACACCTTCGTGTATCGCGATTCAAGCTTGAAATGAGTAGCTAATATGCCACATTTACTAAACTGTAAATGATGAAAGAAAAGGTCTTAGTTGTTTGAACGTAAACTCCACTTGATCCTAGACATATCACATTGTGCAATGTGCAGGCCAGACGCTTCCGGAATTTAAGAGGGAGTAGAAGAAACAATGGCAAGTTCTTCATTTTAATTTAATTTAAAATTTAATTTAAAATGTAAATTTACAATCGTTAATGAAAACTGATACGGACAAAAACGTGAAATAAATGACTTAACAATAATACAAAGTTAAACAAAATTTAGATAAAAACATTACCGATAATAATAATAATAATAATAATAATAATAATAATAATAATAATAATAATAATAATAATATGCCCAAATAACAATGTTTTTTTTGGGTTTTTTTTCTGTATTCCATTGCTAGCAAGCAGGGAATACTGACACTATACTAAAGGCTTCAGAGTGGGCTGCAGAAATGCTGCCTGGCCAATGGGAGTTGAGACAGCTGTGATTCTGGCCAATGGGAGTGTAGAGGAGGCAGAGACAGCCTGCATTTTTACATTTCTTACTAGTTTTATTTGATATTTGTTCACCTTTCAGTGCGCCCTAATAATGTTGTTATTTGGTTGAATGATCCTTAAACTTTGATTTGGTTGAATATGTTACTTTATTTAAAGAAATGTGTTAATCCTGATGAAAATGACTTATTTAATACTAATTTTATCATTTATTTTAATCTAATAATTTAAATTATTTCTAACCACATTTAAAAACTGCACAGTGTAGAATAGTATACAAACTAAAATAATATACTCAAAATGTATGGTATAATAATAATAATAATAATAATAATAATAATAATAATAATAATAATAATATATTGAGTTGAAGTTAAGTATGATGCAAGCAAAAACCCTGATGTGGCTTTTATTGAGATTGAGATTGTTATTGATTAGACAACTTAATGCTGAAAAACGTTATATTTAGGTTTTTCTAAAGAAACACATGAACAAAGTTTGTACTTTAATAATTATCAAACACATTGCTTAGTATTGTTTTCCTTTCTCAGAAATGTGGTAAGGAGATTTGGTTAACTGAGGTAAAATGGATATCCCAGGAACTCTAGGTGACATACTGGTTTGTCTTAATTGAAACTAGTGGTTTATTACTTTGTGGGAAATAAATATAATTTATTTTGAACTGAATCTGTGTCTACAGAATTTAGATTGTAATTATTGTAAGTCTGTCAAGCAGAGATGAGTTTTTCATAAGTATCATGATACGTATCGTATCATGGCTTGTGTATCGTAGCGTGACCTTGGTGTATCATCTCACCCCTATGTTCCAGTATTACTCTCTACTAACCCCAGATAATCAAGGATTTGTACAGTGACAAGATTTCATTCAGAAGTTCAATAGCTATTCAGCCAGGATTGTTACAATATATATTTGTAGACACTGATGAGTACACTGCAGGCAGCTTTCCTCAACTCATCCCTGTTATAATTCTCTCTTTGGGATTTAGTTTATGTATTCGCATTCTACACTCCCAGGAGTGTTTCATTTGTGACCCAGTACTGTGTTACTGAGCCTAGTTTTGAGTAACCCCTTATATGCATACCCTATCCCATATGGCAGAATGAAGGACATTAAAGCTACATCTGGCATTTGCTTAAAATCTTATGTCTCATTTTTGCACACGTAGCTTTCCTCACTTTTTATATCAAAACATGTACTTTTTCATCCGATTCTTTACGGAAAAATATCTCAACTGAATAATATAGTACCTCCTTGGCTTTCTCAAGGGTAAATTATTATTTACATTTTTTTATTTTATTTACAATGCCTTGGGGGGGGGGGTGGAAGTAAAAACCAAGAACGTTAGGTTATTATCATAACCCTGGTTCCCTAAAATAGGAATATTAACCGTTACAAATGGGTGTTTCCCCTTTAAGACACCCAAACCTGAAACTTACCAAAGACTTCTCATCAGAGTAGTGTGTGACGCAGCTGCTGCTCCGTCCCCGAGAGCATAAAGAAGCTGCGCACACTGACAACAATGTCATTTTTCTTGGAGGATTGCGACCATGAACGCTATTTCAGGGAACCAGTGTTATGATAATAATCTAGTGAATATTAACCATTTCAATGGATGAAGCATACCCAAGCTGTCGCAAGGATGGTGGTACCTCACTGAGCTACAAAGCTGAGCTGAAACCACCTTGTGCTAGTAATCAGCAACCAGAAATAGCTGGAAGAGAAATACAATGAAACCTCACTTAATGTTCTGTTGTGAGGGTGGACTGGGAAGCCATCCTCAGCATTCTAGTGCCGAAAACAGGGTTATGCGGATCTACGACATTCAGTCGGTAGAACCTAGTAAAAGTATGGGGGGAAAACCACACTGCTGCATTGCATATGTCCTGGACAGATACACCCTGAAACAAAGCCCATTAAGTCGCCTGACCCCTGGTGGAATGGCTGGTGAGCTTCTCTGGCAGGGGCAGTTCAATAAGCAGTCTTAACTGTGCCTGTCAACCATTCAGATTAGACATTGTTTAGACAGAGGCTGTCCTTGGGACTTCGCTCCATAACAGACAAAGAATTGTTCTGACTTCTACCAGCTTTTAGTCCTGTCAAAATAATACGCTAATGCCCACACTGGGCAAAGAATATGGAGCTGGCGCTCCCTGTCAGATTGGAAAGGAAGGGGATGGAAAGCCTCCAATTCCACCGACTGGTTAACATGAAAAGCCGAGGATGGTCTTCGCGGAAAAAAGCCAGGTTAGTGCGAAGGGTAACCTTCGTTCTGGCCTTTGAAAATATTAGACAGGCTTTCGATACAGAGAATGCTTGCATTTCACTCACCCACTTAGCGAATGTGATTGCAAGAAAGCTGCCTTGAAATACATAAATTTAGCTCAGCTGAGTGCATGGGCTCAAATGCAGGTTTCATCAGTACATTAAGCACTACATTCAACCTCCAATAAGGAACCACCTCCTTCACCAGTGGCCTAAGCTGCCGGATGCCTTTCAAAAATTGCACCACCAGGAAATTAGCTCCTGGGGAGACTGAATCTATTTTTACATGGCACACCAAGATGGCTGTCAAATTGACCTTTAACACTAGAATCGCCTGATTTTCGAACTACCTAGAACCACCACGTGAGCCACTTTGACCCATACATTTTGAAACTGCTTTGTTATGAAAATGAAAGACATACTATCGGATACAACTGAAAGGTTTTATTCATGTCTAACATCATATCTAACATTTGCATCACAGAAACACCATATATAAATGGAAAATTAAACATAAAAGGCTATATTTTTAAAATGAGCGCATATACAGCATGACTATTAACAGTGAAAAAATATAATAAAATACACATTTCAAAAGAAACGGGTATGTAAAACCTCTGCAAATTTCCGTGATATTCTTTGAGCGCTGGATGCAGAAGCAGCTATCTTGTTTGTTTATGTCTGTGTTATCTCTGTGGTGCCGACATCGGACCGCAAAGGGTTAAGGGGTTAATAGCTCAGCCCTACCTATGCTGTCGACACTGCTGTCCCGGAAAGCAACCAGCTTGCTCCTCTTCGGCTTCATCTCTTTCTCTGCTGAGCCCTCTGCCTCTGGAGGGCTCTCCACTTTCATCCACAAGGAAACACTGAAGCCCTCCGACATGTGTGGCCAGCAGTTCTGCCCAACGAGGGGCAGGTGGACCGGAGCCACATGCCAGGAGGAGGAGAGCTGGTGATTAAACGCCTCGCTCTCTGCTTCCTTCCTGCCAGGAAGCACCTTTACTCTCCTCAGAAGCCCAGGTGCCTTGCCCCCCAGAGTGCTGCTTTGCTTCGGCATTGGGGAGGTGCTTGTGGCAGAGCATGAGTTTGTAACCAGTGGAAAGGTGAGGTACTGCAGGGGTGCCATGTGCATGTTTGCTTCCACGATGTGCAGGACTCCATTTAGAAGGATTTCCTGAAAAGGTGTACAGAAACATAACAAAAAATGACATTGCAGTGATCCATAAAACTCACTTCTGTATACCACTGCTGATTTGAATGAGAATGAAAGACAGCATTATGTTAAAACTTTGAAGTCAAATACACTGTCACTGCCATTTTTTTCCAGTTTTAGTATAATTTTAACTTAGGGCAATAGATACTTTAATTTTGTAAATATTTAAATTTTAACAAACAGAACATTTGTACTTACAGCTGTATAAACAGGAAGGCTCACATCTACATCCGACACGTTTGTTTTTGATTAATGCTTAAACATTTTAACTTTGAACTATTAACACTAATTCTAACTCACTTTCAACCATTGTATATGTGGAGATTTAATTTGTTTGTGTATTTGAAATATTTGAAAAGTTTCTGTTATGTCGATCAATTATCTAAATACAGTGTGCTTATTTAAAGATTACTTTAGCAACTGTAAAAAGAGTTTCCTTTATGTATTATGATGGTGAATGTCAAACATCTCCGTTGTTTAATATACAGTTCCTTGCAAAAGTATTCAGACCCCTGACCAATTTTCTCATATTACTGAATTACAAATGGTACATTGAAATTCCGTTCTGTTTGATATTTTATTTTAAAACACAAACTCAAAATCAATTATTGTAAGGTGACATTGGTTTTATGTTGGGAAATATTTTTAAGAAAAATAAAAAACTGAAATATCTTGCTTGCATAAGTATTCAACCCCTGTGCTATGGAAGCACCCAGTTTACACCGATGAAAGAAACTGCCCTAACGAGGACACAGTTACCTTACCATTGGCCTCCACCTGTGAACTATTAAAGTTGCTGTCACATTTTCTGGATAAAAACCCCACTGTTGAAGGATCATTGGTCAGGCTGTGAATCTGAAGGAAAATGAAGACCAAAGAGCATTCTACAGAAGTTAGAGATAAAGTAATACAAATGCATAGATTAGGGAATGGGTACAAAATAATATCCAAGTGTTTGGCTATCCCAGTGAGCACAGTTGGATCAATAATCAGGAAGTGGAAGCTGCATCACACCACCCAGGCACTGCCAAGAAAAGGCCGTCCCTCAAAATTCAGCGCTCAAACAAGAAGGAGACTTGTGAGAGAAGCCACAGAGGCCAACAATCACTTTGAAGGAGCTACAGAGTTCAGTGGCTGGGAGTGGAGTAATGGTGCACCAGTCAACCATATCAAGAACTCTGCATAACACTGGCCTGTATGGGAGGGTGGCAAGAAAGAAGCCGTTACTCAAAAAGTACCATCTGAAAGCACGTCTGGAGTTTGCCAGAAAGCATGAGAGTGACCCAGCTGCGATGTGGGAAAAGGTTTTGTTGTCAGATGAGACCAAGATAGAGCTTTTTGGCCAAAACTCAAAGCGCTACGTGTGGCGCAAACCTAACACTGCCCATGCCTCAAGACACACCATCCCTACAGTGAAGTATGGTGGTGGCAGCATCATGCTGTGGGGATGCTTCTCATCAGCAGGGACTGGGCATCCTGTTAAAATTGAAGGAAGAATGGATGGAGCAAAATACAGGGAAATACTGCAAGAGAACCTGCTTCAGTCCGTTAAAAAACTGAAGCTTGGGAGGAAATTCACCTTTTCATGGGACAATGATCCCAAGCACAAGGCCAAAGCAACATTGGAGTGGCTCAAGAACAAAAAGGTGAATGTCCTACAGTGGCCCAGTCAAAGTCCTGATCTCAATCCCATTGAGAATCTGTGGCACTATTTGAAAATTGCGGTCCAAAAGCGTCGTCCAACCAACCTGAACAACCTGAAGCAAATCTGCCAAGAAGAATGAGCCAAAATCACTCCGACACTGTGTGCAAAGCTGGTACATACTTATCCCAAAAGACTTAAAGCTCTTATTGCAGCGAAAGGTGGCTCTACCAAATATTAATGTGTGGGGGTTGAATACTTATGCAAGCAAGATATTTCAGTTTTTTATTTTTCTTAAAAATATTTCCCAACATAAAACCAATGTCACCTTGCAATAATTGATTTTGAGTTTCAGTGTTTTAAAATAAAATATCAAACAGAACGAAATTTCAATGTACCATTTGTAATTCAGTAATATGAGAGAATTGGTCAGGGGTCTGAATACTTTTGCAAGGCACGGTATATTACAGTTTCATTAGTTTAAATCACAACCATCAACCGTAGAGCAGGATCAGATTGGGATCTGAGCTGAGTTTTAAATGGAGGAATTACATTATTTTGTTTATTCCTTTGTTCAAAACTAAGAAAATTTATTTTCTCCATTTATAAAATGTTCAATGAAGCCCTGATCCCACTCTGATCTTGGTCTGAAACAAGATTGAAATAGGATCAGATTTTGAGCCGAAATTGATCTCAGGATCAGCTCCAATCCTTTTAGTGCAACCCAATACGTCATAGGATCAAGATCTGAGCCTGTATCCAGGATCGGATCCGTTTGGTACAACCGGCCCCTGGTGATTTGGGTTTCTGAGTGGTGACTACCAAGACAAGCACAACATTCAACACGATATTCGTCTTGGCATTTTCTCGGCAAAAAGTTGAACAAATATCCCACCCTGTCATTCTGCATTGGTAGTAAATGGATAACCACTACACCTGCTATACTGGGCTCAAAACTAACAACTGTAGAGAGTGCATTCCCCAACTGCTGTAATGGCATATCTATAAACCAGGCCACAGTGCCTTTTATCCCCAGGTTAAAAAAAAAAGATAGTTCAACAACTGCAGAAAATGTGCAAGGGGTATTTTTACTTTGATGCCTGTAAATGGTTTGTTGAACAAGAATGCAGTAGTCGTCAAAATTGAAAAAAACTATAAGATGCGGTTTGCTTTTCATTACTGAGTGTAATACACAATACCATGTTTTAAATTGAAAATACATGCTTGTGATAACATCTGTTTCTTTCAAAACTTCTCATTTTGAGACCTTTACAGCAAACAGAAGTATAGTACACAGCCTCTTTAACCACACTGTAAGGCCCTGTATTTCTCATCTTCTAGATGAAGGTACTTACAGTAGGAGGTGTCTTCTCTAGAAATATCCTAATGAGTAGAGACAGTTCCTCTGAAGAGATATGTGAGCTGACCAACGCAACCAGCAGCTCCACCAGAACACCTTGGCACTCTATAGACCCAAACAAGGACAGGGTTAGCACCTGACAATGGTTACATTAACTACATCCCACCAGACTCTCTCTGTTAAGACACTGTTGCAAATAAAACCCTGTTTCCATTTAATGATAAAAAGAAACACCTTAATTTCATATTTCCAAATGACAATACATACTATATCTTTGTACTCTATACTTGTTGAGGTATTGACCGCTTATTTTTATATTTTCTTCCATTTTATTTGTATTGCCACTGGATGTGCTCTATCGATAAAATCGATAAAACTACCTCACACAGTCAGTCAACCCAGCACCCTTTAAAATCATCAGAAGAGGCCTACAGTTTATCACAAATAAATACGTAAATAAAAGAAAATCCAGCTAACTACATTACCATGGCTCTTGAAACCCCCCATATGAAAGTCTTTATTAGAACTGAGAAGCACACATTTAACACAAAAGGGCTTGCTGTGTTGTGATCACCTCAAGATGTATCAATAAATACTGCTGTGCACATAGTGATCAGGTGTTATGCTCATTTCCAACCTCGGAAAAATCATGTGCAGCTGGTTGAGTTGCACACCCTAGTGTGGGGGTGGTCAACCTTGGTCCACAATCCAGCAGGTTTTATAGGTAACCCTTAATCATCAATTTCTAAAGACTTGGAACAATTTCATTTTGGATTAGTTAAGCAGGCAATTTGTTCAATTAAGTAATTTATAGATACTTTGGAACAAAAACCTGAACAGCCTGCAGCTCTCATTGACCAGAGCTGACCACTCCTGATTTCATTGAACAAATGAACTTACTGAATTGATCAACAACTTGATCAGAAATTGATGATTAAGGGTTACCTATAAAACCTGCTGGATTGTGGCTCTCCAGGACCAGGGTTGGCCAGCCTTGCCCAAGTGCAATTCTACCCCCCACCCACCTCAAAAAACTGCTTATTGTACTTACCCTCTAAAGATGGGTCCAATTGACTCAAAATGTTCTGGAATCCTCCAAGGATAGTTTTCACTGCACCCTATGGGAATACAAACATATGGTTTATTGAACAGAACATAAGGAAGCAGAGTAAGACACACTGGGCGTGCTCCCTGCAGTGACACCTGCTCTGTATCCCTGTCGCTGGGTATTTGACATGAAAGACAAACAGTAGAAACAAGCAATAAAGACAAGTAGTCAAGAACAATAATTGTTAAATGTATAAAAACAATATTAAAATATTAACAGATCTCTTCCTCTCTTAACAGGCACCTGCTTGCTGTATCTATTGATCTCTATTGATTAGATTTGTAACAATGTATTGTGTACTTCCTTTATATTGACAGACTGTACCATAATACTGTAATGTGTATCATGATTAATGACCAAAAGCACAATGTAGTACGTAAGTTGGATGAGGAATCAATGTGATTTATAGCTGGTATAAATACATTGTTATTTAATTTTTAGTCCATCGTTAATGACAATTTGGTCTTCTTACACATCATACAAGCAACCCATCAGCAACACAACAATACACATCACAATGTGACCTGTACATAAAGTATATATCAAATTGGGACCTTATCATTACACGCCTGATGTCAATATCTTTAGGCAGAATACACAGTTTTGATTTGGGAGCGGATTTCGAATCAAATCAAAAAAGTTTTCATTAAACATATTTGACTGTGGCTAGTCGTACATTGGGGAAATCAATTGGGATTTACCGCAAAACACAATACCAACAAAATAGTTATGAAACACAGGAACACTGACAAACAACCTCATTACAGGGAATAGTGTGTTTAAGTCAACTGATAAACAATAAACGAATACCAGGAAGAATTACTTTTGATGTTTTTACTGTAGCGGTTTTGTACACTGTGCACAGGTAGGTACATTTTAGTGTTATCATAGAGAAACGGTATAAATGAATTGTTGGTTATCTAGAAAAAGGCTGGGCATTGAGGTCACTGATCACCCAAGCCCTGTAGCATAAATGTTTTAAGAGTTGCCATTGTGTTGTCAGTTACCTGTTGATAGATGAGCATGGCATTGCGGTCACTGTGCCTGACAACCTCCAGCAGGCTGTGGAAGACGTGGGTGAGCACGTCCAGATGTGGGGTGCTGGCTGACAGCAGGAGCAGCTCCATCATGCAGATCTCTGGATACATCAACTCTCCCTGACCAGAGCTCGCTGGCAAGCTCAGGAACTCGCCCTCCACAGCCGGGGCAGCGTCCGGCCTCGTTCCTGTCACAAATCAACAAGTCAAATACTGCATTAATGGCAGGTTTCCAAATGGAATAGAACAGAGAAGCTACACTATTGGATCATTCCGTGTCAACTCAACCAGAGCTTCCCACCTCAAGGTTTTGATTTTGCTTATATTTTGTGTGTGAAAGATACAGGTCAGGTATGAAACCAGGCCAAATATTTAAGCTCAATGAAGAAGATTTGCTGAAATACACCTCCTTTTGTAAGGGGTTGGGGTAGTCATAATTGAAACGCACCATTTTGGAGTGATTTTGAGGAACTCAAAATAATATTTAGAATGTCAGTAGCCCTATGAATGCTTCTGTAAAGACAGCCAGGTAGGTCTTCTGTAGAATTCATGCAATATAAGTACCACCACTTTCATATTGCTGTGTTGCTGGGGGCATTAAAATTGAAAAATTATCCAATTATGAAATTCCAGAGTGCATGTTCCTTCTAAAGTAGAAGAGAGATATTACTTTCAAATTGCTTAGGTGTGCTCATAATTTAGCCGACTTTCTGTATGCAGCTCTGCTACTGTCTACCTACTTTACTGTCTGATTTAATGACCCCACAAAAAGACTTCAGGATGAAAGTATCGAAAATGGCCCCATCTTTGAAGGGCTGAAACTCCTTGTGGGACACAAGTTAACAAATTGACCTTTGCTTATAGATGAGAATGTGGTAATTGACTTGGGCTTGAGTGGGGGACGGAGGGGGGTGATGCTGGGACGCCAGAATCACCGTCGAGCCCTCTTGAGGTGTCGTGGGCTAGTCGACGAAACACCGAGGATGGAAGGTGCCCACTTGAAGACCCCAGAGATGTACCCTACTTAGCTCAATCCAGACGGTTGTCATGCTGATGCGCTGGGGAGACCGCACTATGGTTGATCCCCGGAGCCAGCATCGCAGCCGTTGTGTGTGCTGATGCGCTAGGGAGGCAATAAGCTGATCCCTGGAGCCAGCATTACACTTCAGCCATCAACACCAGACAGAAGGATATCTACATCATCATATGGAAGGAAGCGCAAATGGATGGAGACACATATGGATCACATTAGTTTACTGTGAAGCTACGTCTTAGTTGGTGCTTATCTTGGCGAGAGTCAAGTTCAAATCAGCATGAAGTTTTAACATCTACTCTCATGTAATGGAAATCGGTAATCTGTCTCCTTCACAGTTTAATAATTCTCTGCCCAGGTGGGGAAAGTCACAAAAATTACTGCGCCTCAATATGCAAGTCCAAACAGTTGTGTTAGTGCAGGTGCTTAGGAAAGTAGATTGGTAGCAACAAGTGGACTCGCTCCCTGCACTTCTCTGCAACAGGAAACAAGTCCAACAGTCATAATTATAAGGTTAAAAACATCTTTCAATAAATGACAAACGTTTCAGTCCTTTAGACTATCATCAGTGCTTCCGAGTCGAGACCACCACTATATAAAGATTTTAATCAGTCGACAACAAGTCACAATCCATCACAAGACTCAATCAAAAACACGTCATAAAACCGGTATCTGTTTTGCACATATCATTTTAAGTCGGATTTCAAGAACATTGTGTCACATGCAGTTGTACCTGTAATTTAGATATCCGAAAATTGGATGAAATACCTTTTTCTGTACCACTGGAAAAAACAGATGGAGACTGATTACCAAGTCAGTTATTTCACCACAAGTCTCAAACGCTCATCTATAACCCATGAATGCTTGTTTCAGAACTTTGCAAGAATCAATTTTTAAAGACGGCAACAAAGAAGAAATAAGAGGTCAACAGTACCTCTGTAGCCCTATGATAAACCACTTGCATATAAAGATTATACATATTTTAAGGTTTTAGTTTTATGGTTTCTCTTTGTTTAAACTCAAACTATTTGCTAATATTGTACAATATAACTCAAAACAACATAAATGCGTGTCGTTCATGTTTGTACATTTATTAAACTGTGAAGGAGACAGATTACCAAGTCAATTATTTTACCACAAGTCCTTCAAATCCTCATATAAGCCCGCCAAAGGTCAGTTTGTTAACTCGTGTCCCACAAGGGGTGTTTTAGCCCTTCAAAGATGGGTCAATTTTCAATACTTTCATCCTGAAGCCTTTCAGTAGCAGAGCTGCATACAGAAAGTCAGTTAAATTATGAGCACACAAAGGGGTGTATCTCAGCAAATCTTCATCAATGAGCTTAAATATTCGTCCTGGTTTCATATCTGACCTGTATGGTAGGGATTTTCCTGGATTTTGGTTGATTTGACACGGAATGACCCTATAAGTTACGGTGTCGCTTCTTCTTATAAGAGATGTCACCTTGTGCAGTAAGATTGGTTCTCTCAAAAACTGTGCAAATTTATTTCTGTTGAAATAAGAGACTCTTCATGCGACGTATTAACTTAAAAATTAAGATTTTAAGTAAGAAAAATTATGATTGTACTCAGGAACTACTATTATGTTTTTTATTTTTATTTGTTTAATTCTGTTCCATGTTCTTTACATGGGATGACATCTACACTCAATTTAAGATGTACTGGAATTTTGACAAATCCTTGGGATTTAAAAATAAAAAAAATGTTACTGCATTAACTGTTACACCAATCTAGACATATTTCCACATGACCCAGCTTCTGTGCACTTACTCAGTACATATATTAATCATGGGCTGAAATGAGTTACTTATCACTCTCTGCTTCTCAGACCTACTTCCTCACAACTGGCATGACTTTTCAATGAGAAATGTCTTTCAGCCATAACTGCCTAGTGCCTCTCTCACCACTCAATGGCTTCATGATTTGCAACATGCTGAACAAACGGGTACCATAAAACTCCTGGGAAAGGCTGTTAATAAAGGAAAGAAAGGAAACCATGTCGGAAAAGATTGCGGCAGGCCCTCATCCAAATCGATAAATTGACTTTCCGACATTTAGTAATTGAAGCCGAAGAGTAACTTTAACAACCAAAGTGAAGTCTTTTATGCGGTTTATTTTGAAAATGTCAAAAAAGAGTTGAAAACTAAGTTACCCACTATTTTGTGAAAGTATAGAAATAAGTACAAAACAGTATAGAAATAATATGAAATCCCTTATCGGTCGGTTCAATTATAGTAAATAAAAAAAACACATGTGCTTCTCTTATTCCTTATTTGCAGAAAGGAGCAATGTTTCTTGTAGTTTTATATCATTAATATAATTATGTTCCTCTCTGAAATACATGTTTTCCACGACCACCTATTGGCAGATTTTATCATTAACAATTGCAATTCAAATGTAAGATCTTTTGAACCATCAATGGATAAATATGATGAAGACAGCCTTGATATTGATAACATATTTTGGTCAAGTAATTGCATGGCTAGATACAGGAAAGCATACTGTCAGCCTTTTACCTCAAAGCCCACACAATAGTCATGAAACAGGAATAAATGAGAAGTGCATGCAGTCACGTAAAACAAGACATGCATGTATGTAGCGTTACTGATATAAATCTATAAGCTCTCCACACTACCCAAGTAATGCACATTTAAACATATTAGTATATTGGTTGAATGTTAGATACAATATATATATATATATATATATATATATATATATATATATATATATATATATATATATATATATATATATATAGTATCAGGTAATATAGTATACTATAAACATATATGAAATATGAGCTCAAATGCCAATGATAGACACACACATGCATGGCATATTTACTGATTGATTGTTTATTAACATGTAACTAAACTTCAGAAAATTGTTATTTGTATATAGTAAAAGATAATGTGTAAAATACCTGTTTAAATTAAATATATTCAAATGATAAAAATGCGTACTAACTGAATACCAATTGCAACGAAAAAAGCAGCAAAACAAAGTTGGGAACTAGCTGATCCCCAGCTTTAGTACGGTACTAAGGTTTGTTTTGTTGTGCTTCCAAACAGGAACTGAAGAGGGTTGGAGCTCAAAATCTGAGCGATTGGTACAAATTATATTTTAAAAGTGTGGTTTTTCATAAAAAGGTTTTTTTTTTTTTTGTTTGTTTTTTTAGAAACCTGTATATAATCAAAATGAGACCTCCCCCCGCAAGCACCGACAAACTTGTTTTATATAGTCTAAATATTCAATACAATTATTAATTTATTTTTTAATATTAAAAAAATAAAAAATATAAAAATAAATAATGTATTGCACAGGCAGAGATTGAACCCGGCACCTCCCACACAGCGGCGACAGCGCTGATCCGCTGTACAAGACAGATGCAACCTCTTTATTACGAGTGTATCAATATCCTTGTGTTGCGTCACCTACCAGTCCTGACTCCTCCCATGCATGCTACAGCCTACTAACATGTAGTATTGGCTACTAAAAGCATACTTTGACACAAGTATACATATAGTCTATTATATAGAACTGAAAAATATATTACTCGTATATTCTGTTCCATGTGGGCAATACATAATTAATATACAGCTTTAAATATATTCTCAATTATTTCACGGTATTTATAATAAATCCTTTCAACCGTAATTGTAATTTTTGCCACTGGATCATTTTTTCGCTGTGGAAGCGATTTGATCAATGTAGGAGTATCGTTTTCAGTATTGTTATAATGTCACAAAACTCATTCCAACGCTACACAAATATATTGCAATGTCAGCAATGACATCCCTTATATAAAAAAAAAAATAAAACGCAAGTAGATATGTCTTTTATATGTAAAATATAGGTACACGGTATGGATTTGTGATTATGAATTGTTCAGTTACAAAAGTTGTCAATACATTTTGGGATTTTTCACATTTGTTCCACGTAGTACGGTACTATAAATCAATAGGCTATAGAAAGGGTTAGACTAATTTAGTCTCGTACTTATTATCCTCTAGAGGGCAGCAGAAGTTATTTTGGGTTCGTTGCAATTGAGATCATTTTTAGTATGCAGCTGGGGACTATCTTGAGCTGCCAAGTTTTTTGCAATTGGTATTAACTTGCGTACTAGTTTAGTACGTAGCTCTGTACTAACCACAGGATTAGTACGGGGTTAGTACGCTGCTTTCAGTTCGTTTCAATTGACCCAGTACTATTATTATTATTTATTTATTTAGCAGACGCCTTTATCCAAGGCGACTTACAGTGACTAGGGTGTGTGAACTATGCATCAGCTGCAGAGTCACTTACAACTACGTCTCACCCGAAAGACGGAACACAAGGAGGTTAAGTGAATTGCTCAGGGTCACACAATGAGTCAGTGGCTGAGGTGGGATTTGAACCAGGGACCTCCTGGTTACAAGCCCTTTTCTTTAACCACTGGACCACACAGCCTCTTCAGTACTACCATGCAGTAATTGTAGCTCAGTATTGCCACGTGTGAAATTTTTAACAAAACAATAAAGCCGAAACGAAAATGCTTTTATTTGCTTAGAAATCATTTCAAACTGGTTAATAAGCTAGCAAGCACTTGGAAAAACAGCTAAGTTTTATACAGCGCAAAACGTTATCGTTTTGTTTTGTTTACGGACTTTGCGATACCTGCACGATGCCTGCCCTAATAGTCGTATCTACAACGTATGAACAATAAACATTTTGTTACAGACTTTGAACGAATCTGACAAAAACAATTTTGGCAGTTAATTGAACCCTTGTAAACAAAAAATAAAACAAAATTAAATTAAAATAAACACAAAAAATGCGTAACATAAAAAAGAACAGTCCTACATCATCAATTCCAGATTTTTTAAATCCATTGATGGAAATGTCTGGTCTACTTTTAATGTTTTCAAGCAAATTGGCTTCATCACTGCCATTCTCATATCCACTTTGATATCCGACAGATTATTACTCTTGTCCAGTGCATCTTTAACCTGTTCTGTATACCAGTCTGACAGAGGGCGGGATCGCTACGAGTACTGTATGCAACCCTCCGATTGGTGGAAGTATTATTGGTGATCCAATCAAAAACAGCCAATAAAGGCAAAATAAATTATTAGCCTGTTCTACGGTATATCCTAGGTTTGAGAACCACTGCATTAGACAACAGTACTTGAATACAAATGCACATATAAACAACCACTTCACATTTTGGTTTAAATTGAGGATTCAACAGATGTTAAAAAAAAATGCATCTGTCGACTCAAAGATGTAGTATCGTTAAATTTTACTACAACAAACATGAATATTTACTGCATTCGTCAAAAAGCAGACCTCTGTAATAAAACATATTGAGCTACAACCAAAACAACCTAAATGTCCAACCTATATACTATTATACATACATTCAATTTCAGCCTGAGTGGGGTAACACTGGCAACAAATGCCCTACCTACAGATGATGTTTATACGAAATAAATATAAAGAATCTTGACAGGCACATACTTTAACAATACACAAAAAATTATATTTGACTATAACTGGTTATAAGGCAGAATGGTCATTTCTCCCATTTGCCCCATATTCCCATTTCAGTACCACAACAAAACAAATAGGAAATACACTAGTTTAATATTTCAGAATGAGCTGCTGAGTATAAAGTAGAAATGTACCAAGGTTTACACCACCACCTTAAAATGGGAAGTGCCACAATCTAGCTACAACATACATCGCCTCCAAATGCTAGACTTGCATGGTGATAGAAACATGCTGGTAAATGACAGTAATGTACCTTCCCCCTTGGCTGTTGTGTCCTCAGGGTTGCTCTCACTGTCTGCCTCGTATCCCTCCTCCTCTGGGAACAGCTTGATGCTGTAGCACTGGGGCTCCTCTGTCTCTTCAGATAGATCCCCTGACTGAGATGGAAACTCTTCCTCCGATTGGTGCTTCTGCTACAAGTTATGGGCGAAGAGTAAAACATATGTATACCACAGCGTCTGCAACATTTACGTTTCTCCTAACACTGCAGTTTTCCCTTCTTTTTCATTCGTTTACTATGAAAGAAAGAAAACACATTTATAAACCTGCCACGTTTCACATATTAATATTAAAATGGACTGTCTAAACCAACTTGATATAACATGAAATACATAAATAAATGAAGTCCCCAAAGCTTGTATTTTTTTTTGTTTTGCCTAAACAGGAAAAGTAGAAAACAACAATTAAATGGATGATGTATTTATTGCATGGCTGCTAGCCCATTGAATAAAAAGTTTTATTTCCATTTAAAAAGAACACAGTCTACTAGAAAAATAGAATAAAAATTAAATCTGCACCTGCCATGTAAAATAACAAGATGCTCTTCGACTCTATTTGCTGCATTATACAAGGGTTATAAAAGCTTTTCTTCTCACAGGTCTCAGCATCAGAGAGCACTAAAAAGTAAATAGATGTGATATTCTTTCTTGTTGCTGATGTCTATAATACGCAGGCAATTCATTTTCGTCAGTTATATTAATAAAATCCAACAGGGATAACCATGCAGAAGGATTATTTTAGCCTTCAACTCCCAACCTGCCAAAAAGTAATGCAGAAATACATTGTTCAGTAGTTTCTGTTCCTTTTCTCTCATATACAAAGACTTTGGTGTTAATCGATTGCCCCTTCCTTGAATGGTAAATCTGTTCTGTAAATGGAATCTCATCCATGTATTCTGTAAATACAAATATATATAAAAGCTGCATTTCTCTGTTAGTTTCCATCACAATGGTCAAAACAGACTTACCATATATTTAATATAGGGCTAAAAGCAAATGCTCTCAGTTAATTGGTGCTTCTGTATCCAAGGCTGCATAAATAAATGTGTCACCAAACGTACATTCTTTGATTCATTATGCCTGTCTGGGCGGCGGGGAGCAAAAAGCAAAACTTAATACAGCCCGTTCATTTGTAATAAGTCATTTAAAAAAAAAAAAAAAAAAAAGTCACTGCACATTTGTTTTCTGTGTGCTGAATGCAGATACCTGCTTTAACTCTGTATGTGCATTTGACACAACAGAACGCCTAATTTCACGTGAAGCCCAAGGCGTAGTTAGAACACCTGCTCATATAAACAGAGAAAGACAATTTTCAGTTGGGGTTCATCTAGCACCCACCTAATTTGGCTGGAGTCACTGGTACACTGTGCCGTCTTTAAATATTCAAGAGGGGTCAAATAAGGAAACCCCTATCATATAAAATGTATAAAAACATAAGTAAAGGTTAAATGCTAAACATTTGTTTAAAACATTTACGGATCAAAACTGGGGAAAGGATTATATTTTCAGAGCAGTGAACAAGAGCCATGAATTACTGCATGTTCATTAAACCAAAGGAACATTATATAAAATCACACAGGGTACTGTACAAGTAATGATCACTTGAATTTAAAGCTCATTTGAATTTAAAGAAAAATTACATTAAAAATATTAAGAGGTGAGGTTACCCATCAGTCTAATTCATTATTATTTTACTTCTGTCACCTCCAAAAGCCTTGCTTCAGATCTAGCTCACGTGACATGTGTTTTGTGGTCTCAACTGTGGCCATTTGATCCCTATCAAAATCACCGCAAAACTCAACAAAAAATTCTGTTGAGAGAGGCCCAGGACCAAATGTGTTCAGGTCAGCATTGTGGTCGCAAAGCAAACAGCCTCCAAAAACACAAGGCGGCACATTTGTTCTTGACAAGCAATTGAACAGGTCTAAAACACAAGTAACTTTAGGCTCTATTTTAATCCCAATACATTAAGTTCAGCAAAGGGTTTTTCTTCAAGTGAGGAGTGGAAACTAAAAAGTAAGTTCCTCTTATAGGTCAGTTCTGACAAATACCTAAATGCAATATTTAACAGTCTTACTCAGCCATATCATGAACACGTACAGACAGAAGCATTGGCACCCTACACTGATAAATCAAGAAAACATTTACTGCCTTCATTTAATGAACTTTAGGTCACCAATTAATATGACAAAATACACAATTTCTGGTAGTTTAACAAACAATCTTCATAAGAAAATAAAAGCACTTCACCAATTTAAAATATTTGTTCATGACAAAAGTACTGGCACCTCTGCTTTAGTATTTGTGTGTCCTCCTTTTGCTTTTATTACGGCTTTCAGACGTTTATGAAAATTCTTAACCAGTATGCTACATCTTGCTGGTGAAATCTAGGCCCATTGTGTCTTGCATATTTCCTTCAGCTCAGTCAGATTGGACACACAATGCTTGGTTACAGCTTTTTTTCAGATCAGTCCAAAGCATTTCTATTGGATTAAGAATATTTTATCTTCATTTTCTTCAAGAACCCCATAGTTGACTTAGCCGTATGCTTTGGGTCATTGTTATGTTGGAAGATAAACTGTCTGCCACTATGGCTGATTAATTTGATCTTCAATCTCATCAATGTCTCCAGTCGAACTGCTAAAACACCCCCATATCACGAAAGATGATGGTTAACTGTAGGTACAAGGTTTTCTTCATTGAAGGATTTCCATTTGTTTCTCCAAACATACTGTGGTCCATTTTTGGGGTAAAGTTCTATTTTAGTCTCATTGGACTAGAGAATTTTGTTATAGAATGTTTCGGATTCCTGTTTATATTTCTTGCCATGCTTTAGTTGGGTTGTTTTATGACTTGTCTTTAAAAGTGGTTTGCACTGAGGTCTATGTCAGTAATTTTGTAAACGTAAAAGAAAAAAAATGGTTACCTTACGTCATGCTTTCCAAGGTCTACTGTGTTGCTATTGGCTAACACGTAGCCTCAAAATAGGTGGGGTTCTGTGTGTATTCCACCTGCAATCACCCTCTGTCTGTCAAGTTTTTCTGTATTTGTATTGGCTACATGATGCAGGCTTGCGGCTAGCCTCTACCACTCTACCATTAGATTTAATCTTGATGTGTCTGTTGCCAGGCAGGTTATAGGTCATGTGTGGCTACTCCCTTAAGTTTTGATTTTCGTATACAGTGCGTAGTATATTTTTTTATAACATTGTAGTTTTTTTAAATACAGTACTGTGCAAAAGTTTTAGGCAGGTGTGAAAAAATGCTGTAAAGTAAGAATGCTTTCAAAAATAGACATGTTAATAGATTATATTTACCAATTAACTAAATGCAAAGTGAGTGAACAGAAGAAAAATCTAAATCAAATCCATATTTGGTGTGACCACCCTTTGCCTTCAAAACAGCATCAAGCATCAATTCTTCTAGGTACACTTGCACACAGTTTTGAAGGAACTCGCAGGTAGGTTGGCCCAAACATCTTGGAGAACTAACCACAGTTCTTCTGTGGATTTAGGCAGCCTCAGTTGCTTCTCTCTTCATGTAATCCCAGACAGACTCGATGATGTTGAGATCAGGGCTCTGTGGGGCCATACCATCACTTCCAGGACTCCTTATTCTTCTTACGCTGAAGATAGTTCTTAATGACTTTCGCTGTATGTTTGGGGTCGTTGTCATGCTGCAGAATAAATTTGGGGCCAATCAAATGCCTCCCTGATGGTATTGCATGATGGATAAGTATCTGCCTGTACTTCTCAGCATTGAGGGAGACCATTAATTCTGACCAAATCTCAACTCCATTTGCAGAAATGCAGCCCCAAACTTGCAAGGAACCTCCACCATGCTTCACTGTTGCCTGCAGACACTCATTCGTGTACGCTCTCCAGCCCTTCGGCGAACAAACTGCCTTCTGCTATAGCCAAATATTTCAAATTTTGACTCATCAGTCCAGAGCACCTGCTGCCATTTTTCTGCATTTTTCTGGAGGTATGGCTTTTTGGCCGCAAGTCTTCCATGAAGGCCACTTCTGACCAGACTTCTCCGGACAGTAGATGGGTGTACCAGGGTCCCACTGTTTTCTGCCAGTTCTGAGCTGATGGCACTGCTGGACATCTTCCGATTGCGAAGGGAAGTAAGCATGATGTGTCTTTCATCTGCTGCAGTCAGTTTCCTTGGCCGACCACTGCGCTCACGGTCATCAACGCGTTCGCTTCTTTGTGCTTCTTCAAAACAGCTTGACAGTACATCTGGAAACCCCTATCTGCCTTGAAATTTCTGCCTGGGAGAGACCTTGCTGATGCAGTATAACTACCTTGTGTCTTGTTGCTGTGCTCAGTCTTGCCATGGTGTATGACTTTTGACAGTAAACTGTCTTCAGCAACCTCACCTTGTTAGCTGAGTTTGGCTGTTCCTCACCCAGTTTTATTCCTCCTACACAGCTGTTTCTGTTTCAGTTAATGATTGTGTTTCAACCTACATATTGAATTGATGATCATTAGCACCTGTTTGGTATAATTGTTTAATCATACACCTGACTATATGCCTACAAAATCCCTGACTTTGTGCAAGTGTTCCTAGAAGAATTGATGCTGTTTTGAAGGCAAAGGGTGGTCACACCAAATATGGATTTGATTTAGATTTTTCTTCTGTTCACTCACTTTGCATTTAGTTAATTGATAAATATAATCTATTAACATGTCTATTTTTGAAAGCATTCTTACTTTACAGCATTTTTTCACACCTGCCTAAAACTTTTGCACAGTACTGTATATATATATATATATATATATATATATATATATATATATATATATATATATATAAACACACACAATAAAAGCAGGTTTTGTTTGTTAGCCTCCCCACTTATTAATCAGAAGCTGCAATGGTCTACATGTATACAACTCTTCTGTATTCTGGTGCCTTTGTACAGTACTTTCAAACACTATTATGCCTGATGCTTCAAAATCTTTAAGTCCACGGCTGTTAAACTTGGATTTTTTTTAGCTGCTCGGACGATTCTTCTACCTGGTGTACCCATAATTTTCTTTGGACGTCCACTTCTTTCAAGCGTTTCAATTGAATTTCTTCTGTGGTATTGTATCTTGATTATTGCTCTGATTGTGGATGTTGTCCATATTTCCTTGATACTGTTCTGTAGCCATTTCCTATATTGTAGTTTGCTACGAGTGCTTTTCTCTAACATGAATCCAACTCCTTTGTCTTGACCATCATATGCTGTGTTGCCAAAATGTTGTTCTTCTACAGATGTTGGAAATAAATTACCTCATTTTCTGGCTATTGACTTTATATTGCAGCTTAGTTCATGTGTAATTGTTTTCAATTAATTAATACATATTTAAAAATTAGTTATGTTTTTACAGACTTTTAATGTAAATGTGCAAATATTTCATGAACAAATAGTTGAAATTGCTTAAATACTTTTATTTTTTGATTGTTTAATAAACTACCAGAAATTGTGTATTTTGGTCTTTGTCATTTTAATTGGTGGATAATATTCACTAAATGCTTGTATTTAACATTAACATCTTGAATTATCTTACATTGGGTGTAGGGTGCCAACCCTTTTGTCTGCAACTGTATGTGGGAGTGGATGCAGTTAACGGCTCATTACCCTCTCTGTTTTCTCCTCAGGCGTTTTTGGGTCTGCTGAGGTTTCGGCTAGGGCGACTCTGAGCAGGGAGTTGAAGAGCGGTATGGCTTGGTCAGAAGAGACAACCCCAGATCGGGAGAGCTGGTCTCGCATTTCAGACAGAGTCTCCTCCACCGACAGGTACTGCAAGCAAAACAAGATTTTAATAACAACCACATTTTGACACTTAAAAAGATCTGCAGTAACCAACAAGACCCACTGATATTAAACAAAAATGATATTGATAACCGTCAGAATTAAAACAACACTGCTTACCCTTTAGTTGTCTAAATGGACTCATTGCATTGCTCATTTTCATTTTTGATTAATTGGTTTTCACTACCACGGACCTAAATATGTACAACACATTGTACTGTCCTACCTATAGGTAAGGCTCGCTCTTTCTTTGTCATTCAAATTTGTGTTGGATGATTCTGGCAAGAACCATTTCCCAACAGGGTTTGTGCTTGAGGAATCTTGAATTAATAACAGAACAACTGAAAGCTTTTCAATCTATCAGAAAGGGGCTTATGTAGCACTAATTATTAGTGACAGAGGGACTGCCTCAATGGGAAAACACATAATAAGTGTCTCTGGGGGAAAGTCAGTGGTATTATCCCTGCATTAAATACCTGAAAAGAGAGCTCCGGTTCCACTTTCTGGAATCCTGAACTGGCACTGTGGAGGCAGATTGCTAAGAGAGCTTCCAGAAGCCTTATGCTCTGCAGTGGCCACTCGTCTTCAAGATTTTTAGCTGTGTCACTTCCCCTGGCCTCCGCCTCTGTTTGAGGACTCTTCCCCTTGTTGCTGAAATCATCTGTAGCATGCTTGTCGTCTTCTTGCCAGGGAGGCGATGTACTTGCAATACCAGTGCTGGGCGCGGCACCAGTGACTTTGTTTCTGTCTCCGCTTGGCTGCTGCTTCTTGGCCTTATCATCCTTGTTTTTGGAAGACAACTTCTGGATGACCATGGTCATTAGCCTGTTGCAGACATCCAGGCCACCCAGTTTGTAGAACTGCTTTTGGAACACGGGGCTGGACAAGTAGATCCAGCGACACACAGACCAGATGTCGGCTACCCGGCGGATCTGCTCCTTTGAGGGAAGGGTAACGCTGTCCGGGGACAGGCAGGGCAGGCGGCCGCCCAGGGGCTCGCTGGCTGTGCTGTCATAGCCTGACGTGTCCTCTGAGTCATTTGCAGAGTCCCGATCAGAATCTGTCTCTTTGCTGACACACAAGAATACCACACAGAGGAAGAGGTTGATGGCATTAAGGTGATACTCACTGCCGCTCCGACCCCCCCGGCTCTTCTTCTGGGGGCAGGCTTCCTTCAGACCCGCGTAGAACCTGCTCAGGCTCTGAGGAACCTCACTGACCCCCCTGCCTGGTTGGTTGCTAGGGGAGTCACCCAGGTCAAGTGCGGCCTCCCTCTCCTCAGCTTCGATGATCTCTAGCTCTTGCAATGTGATGTCAGACTGCTGGATGCCCACGCACAGGATCAATGTCTCAAATACTTTCAGTGCTGATGAACGAACAGGGTCCAAGTATATCAGCTCTATCACTTGGTTCATTCCATTACAGCTTAGAAATAGATCTCTTATCACCCTGTGTAAATTAAAAAAGCCACATTAAATTTACTGCTAAAATATCTAAACACTAAATAGCAATTCATAAAATAAAATCTTATTTGAGAAAATGTTAGTAGGCGGTTAGAACGCCACTTCACACATGCTGTGTCTCCTACTTTACTGAAACTGTTGGACAGGGGAATGACACATAGTTCAATATTTTCTCAATGGTAAACTCTGTTCATCCATGCAAGAATTGTTCTGTAGCTGGACAAAGAGGAGAGGGCTGCTTTATTGTTGTACTGTCGCTAGTTATTTTTTTATTTTTGTATTATTATTATTATTATTATTATTAGAAGATGCTGATACTATTTAATTCGTTATCCTAGAGTAGTCTTTAATGTACATTACTAGGGCTGTTCCAGTTTTTGATGACAAAAAAAGAATAATATTTGTTAACATGTTGGTTAGCTAAATTTAGAACAATTTTTTTTTTATATAAATAAATGTATTAACTACTTTAGTACAGTGTTTCTAAGTGTAAACTAGTTGTTTATGAAACAAAAAGACCACTAAAATAAAAGTTTGACAAACAAATGATAAGCTGTGGTTTTATCTTGTTTCGCAGACATACTGTACTCTAATTTATTTGTTCCCACTTCAGGTTCTGCTGGACTTCGCTTACCTGGATTTTAAAAGCGAAGGCAGCGTCTGGAGATAGACCTGTAGGACGTCTAGTGGCAAGCACTTGCTGTGGTAGCTGCAAACCTGGGCACAGCTGGTTGTGACCCCCAGTTGTTGGGCATGGTGGGACAGCTCCACCGCTCTCTGGAGTACTGGGTTGAAGATGTGGCCGTACAGCTGCCACTGCACCACGGCATTGCCTCGCTGGGTCAGGTGACAAACATGGTCCGCAATCTGCAGGCTCAGCTGCTGGTCATCGCTGAAGACCAAGTCCTGGTAGGCCTCCAGGGCATCCCACTTCCACAGCATGTCCTCTATCCCTCCACTGGGTAAGATCCCCTGGGAGCGATAGGAAGGGCTGGAGAAGCCATGGCCAGATTCATTCCCACCAGCGCTGCCGCTGTTCCCTTGCAGTGTTGCCTCCAGACTGGGCAGCTGGCTGCTATCCATCGTGCAAACATTGCAGGAGGCCAGCTTGGCCTTCTGGGAGGGCTGCCCCCCTCCAAGCTGCTCAAGGATTAGGCGGCCCAGGATGCTCAAAATATGGGGCTGGTAGCTTCTCAGGGCTGGGGAGCGGAAGACGTGGAGCAAAGGAGCCACCACAGAGCGGGGATCCATGCAGCAGCAGATTCCCACTGCCTGCACACTGGCCAGGATCTGGAGGCAGACGGCCCCCGAGGAGGAGACACGCTGGAGGAGGCGCAGGCACTGGTGGGCATATGCAGCCAGGCAGCAGCAGTGCTTAGGGTAGCGCACCTCCCCACCAGGGGCCTCCTCCTCAAAGGGGTTGATGCCAGCTGGCTGCTTGAAGGCCGAAACAGGTAACCCAGTGAAGTCACGGTGGTGGTGTAGGAAGTGGGAATACTCACAGCGCCGGTGGCGGCGACGAGCACACACTGACTGGTGCAGCTGCTCTGATTTAGCCTTCTTGATGGCGCTAACAATATTCACCACCCCGCTGATCAGGCCTCTGGCTCGTTCTGAGGCTTCCCCAGAAACATCTGGGTCTCGAGATGACAGCCACTCCATCTGCATCACAGTGGCTTCAAAAAGCTCCAAACCCCCGTGCTGGACGAACTCGTGGATCAGCTCCACTGTCTGACTGAAGAAGAAAGGGTTTGGGGCGGCTGCCTGTAGGCAGCCCAGCAATACCTGCAACACTCCTTCCAGTAGCTCAGGCAGCAGGAGTGCCCGGTGGCGATACTTGGAGAACGAAAAGTCATCCTGTATCTCCTGTAGGGTTTTCTTGGGCCGGGGGGCAAAGGGGTCAGGCTGCTTCTCCAGGCAGCTGCGGATCTTCAAGGTGGCCCGCAGGAGGTCGGTTAAATTCCTTCGTAGGTTGTTGGGCAAGGCGTCCCTTCTGCCCACATCCACAGACATCAGGTGGAGGATCGTGCGAAGGAGCATTCGCTGGATCAGGGCTATTGGCTCCTCAGTCCAGCCACTGGCTAGATCCTCACTCCCACCTCCTCCTTTCCCTCCTTCACCACCTGGTCCGCAGCAGTCCCCAAACTCCATGAGGAACTCGGTTAAGGTGGGAACCACACTGACGGCCAGGGCAGGGTTGTGGTTCAGGGTCATGTCAAACTTGCAGACCTTTGCCAGCAGGGACAGCAGCACATGACACAGATCAAAGGGAGAGTTCTCCATCTGGTTGAGGATGGACAGGGCTGCCGGGTCTGTCAGCATCTCAGGGTCAAGCACCTGACTCAAATAGTGCTGCTGCTGCTGCTGCTCAGTTTTTTCAAAGGCGCTCATGGCTTCTGTTGGTGGTGACGTCAGCAGAGGACCTTTGGTGGACGGTTGGTGCTGGCGGCTCACAAGAAGGGGCAAGCCGTGTGACCTCCGGTGCTTGCTCGTCCTGGGCGTTCTGTCATCGGAGTTGGCATCTGAGTCTGAAGTTGAGAGCTGCAATTTTCGCGCATCCCTCACAGAATACCTCTGGGCGCTCCTATGCTGGCGACGTGCTCTCCAGCTGCCCAAGGCCCGTTTCGATGTGACCTGCCCCTCTGAACCTGCCTTTTCCTGAGCTGCTTTCAGGACTGGGAACTTGCTGTCTTTGGCAAAGAAGACATCCACTAGTGAAGGTAGACTGAAATCTGTGAAATAGATGACGAAAAAAACTTTAGTTTCAATAAATATGGCACACGAAAACTCTAGGGCAACGGTGAGTAAAAGCATCGATTAACCAATAGATTGATGGTAGGTGCAGTACGTGCAGTCATGCTATGATTTTATTAAAGTTGACAGGTTCTTGTCCAATTAAGAAGCATAAATGCTGCTCAGTGGGGTTTGATACTTTGGTTCTATTCCTTTTGGATTTATTTACTTTTTGGATTTATTTGCATTACTGGCTTAAATTTTGGTTTCTTAAATACATTGAAGCCCATCTTCTCGGCTAAGACAAATCTTGGCTACTATCAACATTAAGTCTTGTAAACTTTATTCTATTTCCCCTGGTTTAGAAAAACTGAACCACCAGCTTAAGATCAACATTTCTTACCAATGTTTGTCTCATAACTATTTAACTCCATTGCTTTGGACATTGTATTATCTTAAAACTATATTGCTGTGTATTGTGTAGTTCACACAAAAAAAATTAAATAAATGTCTTTGAAAATGTAACCACTACAACTGCACTTCTGCTACTTTTAAGCAAAATTGTAGCAAACTATAGAAATATGTTCTGTTTTTCCTATTCTAATTTTGTGGTGTTGTCTCGGACGTTACTACAAAATACTTAAAATAAGACGTAAACATCTGTACAGCTTTCCTGGTTGAGTCACACTGGGTTACAATGAGTGCTGCATTAGAGGAAGCTTTATTATGGCAAATGAGATTTATGAGGTTTTGACTATAATCCCACCTGGTTTAAATTCTCCTCCAGAAGTCATTGCTACAATATATTTTTTTTAATATTTATGTTTGTGTAATTTCTAACAGAAAACAAGCTAGCACATTCAAATTTGTAGTTTGTAGTATATTAATAATATTAACATATTAATTAACCCTATTTTTAATCCATTAATACATTATGATAAAATTATGTACCTAATGCTGTTCTGCTTCCTGCAATTGGAGTTGACACACAGTTTAAATATAGTACCCAATAAAGTAAAAATGTAAGAGCCCCTTGTTAAAAATTAGCATGCAATTACTAAAAGCCAGTGTCAACGAGGTCAGTTACTTGAAGCAACATCTGAAAAAAGAAAATGAAAACTGAATCTTCTTTTTTTATGCTGCAAAGTAAAAACAGGACAGTTCAACTCATGTAAGATGTTCTAGAAGGTTTATCACATATTTGCAAGAATGTTGAGAAACACGCAAAACATTTGGAACGCTACTTGCTGCTAAGCGGGTGACTAACGGAATGCACTGCTAATGCAACTCAAACTTAATTTTCATGAATTTGTCAGTGTTAGCTGAACCAAGTTGTCAAGTACCATTACTTACAGCAACACTATCTCATCTACATTTTACTATTTCTATTATGTTCTGTATGATTATGTTGTTGCCGTTTCTAGTTAGATCATTATTAGGCATGTCTATTTACTATTCCAGCAAAAAAATGCTTCTGCAAAGGATTCCCCAAAGGATATGTGGAGGAAGTGAGGAAGGGAAGCATATTAGTGCTTTTGTTTGTACCTGCCTAAGCCAGTAATTAGCCCAGGCTAAACCTAAATCTGTGTTCTCATTTCTTATAAAACAGAGACCTATTTCATTTTTAGGTTTTCATATTGAAAGCTGTATATTTTCTGGTGATAGACAAATTAGGAGGCAATATTTATTAAAAGTTATCTGCACTATTAGAGATAGCTATGGTTATATTAGTGAAAGCCTATATGTCATGCTGTAAATAGTATAGGCTGCACAGCAGCTCAGGAACAGAGAGAAAGCATTTGGGTCTGCAAAATAAATCACCAGTTATTTACAAGCAAATGCTACTTTAGTACAAACCACTAAGGATTAACTATAAACTAAGGATACGATTTTGTCACGGAGGCCACGGAAATCTTGAATTTGAACAAAAGTCTGTGAAATCTTTGAAGTGGATGTAAAAACACATTTGGTTAGGCACTGCCTTTATTTCCTTTAAAATGCAGTATGTCATGCACTGAAAATACAAATATGCGAGTATCTGTAAATTGCTTGGTTGTGTGCACACAGCATTTACGTGTAGCTATGTAGGTCAGCAAATGAGATTTGTATTTTGTAGCTGAGCGAGCATGTAAATGAACAGATCATATGCTAATGTAAACTCTCGGTTGTGACAGACAGACCAACCAGGAGGCACTACCAGCATATAACACTGGCATAGATTTCCCAGAAAGAACCTTTTCCAACATACCTAATCAAATTATACACTTGAAGGAGAACTACAAAATGCAAAGCACCAATAAAAAACAGCTTTGTAAATCGAATTCACTGGCACCATCACACATAGAGTGCACACAAGCAACCGCAGCAAAGATGACACCTTATTTTAACCAATAAATAACAATCGATGCTCAAATGCTAGCCTTGCAGATTATCGACCCCGTTCACAAAGATTAAACACATGAGGGCCCTATGTTTCTAAAACCCAGAAATTCTGCATTTTCCAAGAACAAGGCAACTGACGACGACGAACATGATGACAGCACTGCAACTCCTCCATTAAAGTTTGAACTCCTGTATGCACACTACAGAACACCAATAAAGAGCAGCCTACCTGGAGCTTTGTCTTCTTGCACTGGGATCTTCCAAACCAAAGGGAGAAGCGACAGCAGCAAAGTGAGCAGCTCTTCCCTGCAGGTCAGCTCCTGTTTGAGAACAGACGGGATATCTTCAGTTTCCTATTGGCAGAAATCAATGGATCTTTAATTAAATAGAAGACAGAGAGAGAACGGGTAAAACAGGGTCCATGGACAAAAGGGATTTATTGAGCTGCAACTACCACCCTGTGTTTTTTGAGAAGGCAGCACTTTGATTTTTTTTCTTGTAACCTACCAACCTGCCAAGTATTGTACTGGATGTAAAGCAAGCGCTGCTGAAGAGTGACTTAATCAAAAGCCAGTCCGGATTTCCAACAGCCAATCAGAGTCCTCTACAGGTTATTTTACGCCTGTGTGTAACTGTTTCCATAAATATTGTTGGTCTCCAAACCTTTCATCTTGAAAGAATTCCTCACCAGGGGGAGAACGCAGCCCCCTAGTGTGAATTAAAAGTAAATAAGGTGCATGCTGAGCTGTGACCAGCTGAAGGCAAACAACATGACATACTTCCACCTTGGTATCTTCAGGATGACTTTCACTACACTGCAGCTTTTAGGAACCAGAGCATTGGACATCTGGACATGGGGGGCTGTAGCAGCTGTTTAATACTGTAAGGCTTTCCCTTCGCTGGCAAATGCCATTGTTAACTAACTACATCATCACTACATCACTACGTGATGCAATTTACAGTTATATTTAGGAGAAGACACAGAGGAAAAGGAAAGAAATTTAATACAAGAAAAATATAGCTCATATAAATGTATTCTTTTCTCACCTCCCCTCTCATTTCACTTTTTAAAAGGGCACATTCCCTTGTTACCTATCTGAATATATTACTGATCGAAGTCTGATTTGCCTCAGAATGTCTGTCGTGTACTTCGAAAATGAGACCTACCTCTCATTCTTCTTCTCCATCCAAGGGGGAAAAAAGCAGATGGATCCAGACTTGTCTGCCATTCTAGAGGCCTGTATGTCGCAGACTCATCAATATTTTGTACACCTGCTGTCTCAGATTGCAAATACGGGGCTGGAAACTGCTACTGGGGTGGCCGCTTTGCGGAAAGAGTTCTCAGGCTTCACTCTGGAATTCAAGACCCTTAAAACTGATTTGGCTACTCTTCGCACTCGGGTGGATAACAAGAAGGAGAAGGAGGATATGGCGGCTTGTGACAGCAGGATCAACCTAATGGAGACCAAGATCTTGAGGATAGAAACTGACAAAATAATCTTCACCTGGTCGGCCTGAAAGAGGGAGCTGAGGGCTGTGACGCTGTTGATTTCTTGACCAAATCACTCCACTGTGGTTTACGACCCTGTCTGGTAAAGATATTTAAATAACGCATGCACATCGTGCATCGGTGCTAATATGAATGCCGTTATGAACCATATTTCAGACAGATCGAATGCAGAAGAAGGAAGTTCACAGCGATTGGCTTCCTTTGAATTGTAAAACTTTGTTTCGGATATAGGTGTTGTTGATATTTGGCGTGCGATTAATCCTTCTATTAGAGAGTACAAATCTTTTTCTAGGATTGATTTTATTTCGCAACAAGCTCTCTCTCTGCTGAAGTGAATAATGCTGAGATTTTGCCCATGTCCTTGTCTAATTATCATGCGAGCGACTGTAAATGCATACTAACCAACACCCTGACTCGTGCCTCTAGATGGCGCTTTAACACCACTTTATCAAAAAATGAATCCTTTCGTACGGTGTTTCAAACTAAATGGATGAATTTCTTGAGTTTAACCTTGGTTCTGTTGATGTCCCCTGTATTTTGTGGTATTCAGTTAAAGGATTTATTAAAGATAATTCTACTCTATTTGCTTCCAACCTTAATAAATCATGGCCCAGCAAAATCTCTGAACTGGAGACTAAATTGGCTTTTCTAGAACACTCAACAAAGCTCACCCTCTAAAACCACTTAGCTCGAACTCAACCTTACCAGAAGAGAGCTTAACCTGCTGCTTAGGCAGTGGGCTGAGTTTCTTATCCACAGGGCAAGACAAAACTATTATTTAAATGGTAGTAGACCTTCTCACTCTTGCTCTCTCTGAGGCTGCGTAGAAACGAGCGCTTTGCAGACATTTTAACTGTTAAATCCACACAGATTTAACATAATCTAACAGATCCTTCTCAAACTATGCATTTCGTTCTTTCTATTCCAACATCTATAGTTCTGATATTCGCTTTGATAAGGACACCTGTATGCGATTGCGCCAAAACCTTCAAATGCCACGCCTCTCGGCCACTGAGTCTGCAGCACTTGGAGCTCCTCTGCAGCGCATCTTGCAGTTCAGCTAAGGACACAGCATGAGCAAGGGGAAATAGCTGGGCATTGATGGTATTCCTCCTGAATTTTTCCTAACCTTCTGGACCCAACTGGGTCCTCTTTTGCTGAATATGATGCAAACTGCTATTGTTAAAGGCTCTTTTCGCAGAGACGTGAACACTGCTATCATTTCCCTTTTACTAAAAAAAAGATAAAGATCATACTCTTTGTACGCGTTATCGTCCCCTATCTCCAATTAATTCACAAGATAAATTATAGGCTAGGGTTCTATCACGCCATCCTGAGACTTATATGACTAAATTAATTCATCACAACCTACTACAGACTTCGCTGCTCTCTGTGCTGTACTCTCACTGGATGCAGAGAAAGCTTTCGATCACTTAGAGTGGGATTATCTTTGGTCGGTTCTAGATCATATGGGTTTGGGCTCAGAGTTTATTGATATGATTTAAGTTCTATATCTTAACCCCTCAACGTCGGTACTAACAGAAAATAGATGCTCTTCCCAATTTGCTCTTTCCAGAGGCACTCGGCAGGGTTGTCCGCTCTCACCTTTGTTGTTTGCGTTGTCACTAGAGCCTCTTGCTCAAGCTGTCTGCCAATCGGTGCTCTCTGATCCTACTACAGTCAATGCTACTCAACATCACTTCTCACTTTATGCAGACGACGTGTTATTTGTTGAAAATGTACCCCGTTCACTTCCTCACCTATTAAATATTTTTGATAATTTTAGTTTACTATCAGGATATAAAATGAATTGGTCTAAGTCTGCTCTCATGCCTCTTAACTCTGTGATGGGGAGGGGGGGTAATCCTGCCTTCTAACATACTGCTGGTTAAACACTTCAAATATCTGGGTATTAATATTCACCCATTCTTACATTCTACCGTATCAAATAATTTCAACAAAATTTTTTCTCAGGTGAACTCAGATTTAGATAAACGGTCACATCTTTCTAATTTGGTTTCAGGCCTGCATCTCTACAATTATAATGAATATTCTTCCCTGCATTAATTGTGGCACGAACAATGGCCTTTATTGTTTTTAAGATTTCAGTGTTGTGCTCAAATGTACTTAGGCAAATATGACTAAGCGGAAACGATTTTAAGTGCCTTGTCTCAATAAATCCTCCTCTGTCATTTTTGCTTTCCACAGAAAGGAAGTATTAAGTGTCAAAGGAAATGGTTATCAATGCTGACACAAAAAGTCATGATGGAATCAGTTATCAATATTTGTGTGGTTTTCAACCATGATATTATTTGTCTCTTCAGGGTTGCTAGGAAATGTTGTTACAGCTACAGGCCATTCAATACAATACATGTGTTTTCAAGAATGTGTAATGTACTGTAGTAAATACGTTCTGGGTTTCAATTGTTAGTGTTCAATTCACAAATTGTTTTACTTGTATTGAATAACAGAACATTCAAAAGTAACCAATTCTTATATTATTCAACATTCTGGTGCAGTGGTTCCCAAACTTTTCTTATGGCAAAATTGCGTTGCAAATACATATGACAGAATGTCATTTAGAAATATTTTAATATTTGATTCTAGGCAGACCCATAAACATCTCAATTTACTTTACTACTAAGAATTGAATGAATGACTACCCAAACACTTTCAATTATGTGACAAGCCTGCAGAATTTAAATTGTCCAACTGAGCACTTACAAAATGTCTCAGATTTACTGTCTTGTTCATCAGGATTGAAACTGACTTGTAATAAGAAGGTGCTGTTTCTGACTAGAAATGCAGGTTAAATAGGCTGACAGGAACCTTAAATAAATACAATGAATTGTACGATAACTTACTCTCTCAGTATTAATTAATGACAGAATGATCAGCGCCCTCCATAAAGAATACTTGGCGTCTGAAGAGCACTGAAGGATTCATTAGTGTACAAATAAATAGCAATCAAATTAATGAAGACAAGTGGTTAGGTTATGGAACAGTACTTTCTAACATATAAAGATGTAAAATCCAATACTGTTTAGTGCATGTAATTAAAATTACCAGTAGTTTTATTTTTGAACATTACTGGGAGAGCAGTAGTCATTGGAAACAATATAGTCTTGTGGTTTCACATGCTGAAATGCAGACAAGGGATTATTTATTCAAGAAACAAAAAAAAATAGAAAAATGCATTCTTTTGAAACAGAAACACCACTGCTTGCAAACTTAAATTTGGGCTATTCCATAAAAATGCTTTTAGATTAAATGCATTCGAGTCCTGCAAACATTTAAAGAAAACCTGACTTTACGGTATATGCTAACACTTGAAGGTTTATAATCAATGAATAAAGTAACTACACAAGTGAATAACGGTACATCCTCTTGTGACTTCCAGACAGTATACAAACTGTACTGTATGCAGCTTCACAAGTTTTAATATAATCCTGTACTCTTGTAGAAAGCAGACATTAGATTTGAACCCATATTTAGGTGTACAAGACCATTACGGAACAGATTATACATTCTAAAATATTTCCGGACTTACCATAAAATCAAGTAATTGGTACAACACACTTTTTTTTTTTTTTTTACAAACCTCCTTGGGAATACTCCAGCTTATCAAAAAAGCTGTGTAGGCTGAACAGTTCAAGACTGTACAGTCAGGCTAACAAAATCAATGAGGTTTAGGGGCTAATGTAAGAATATGTGCAAAATGATTTGCAACTGCAAAATACCCATATTGCGGCCAAAATCCTCGTTTGGCACTCAAAGTGGGACTTTAGTGACCACTAAAAATGCAACATATGTAAAAAATGGTTTTCACCTGGGGTTCTGCACCAGCTATCAAATTAGCACTTTGCCATCATTAATCCATTGGATCTGGAATACTAAGCGGGAGCAAATATTATAATGAGATGTAAGGATTTTGCCTTGCACCTGGGCAATTGCTGACCCTCCAAAAACTTTACACATCCTCTACAAGATGCAAACCATTGTAGAAGCGAGTAATTAAGAGCTGTATAAAATGTTAGGTTATAATCATAACCAAGGTTCCCTGAAATAGAAATGTAACAATTACCTCATGGGTATTTACAGCCTAAAGACCTGAAACAAAGAAAAAATATCAAAGCTGCTCGACAAGCCTGTGACAGTCATGGCCTGTCCCCGAGGACATAAAAACACTGCGGTCACAGGCCTAAATGTTCGTTTTCAAAAAGTAATAAAAGCCATTATATTGCTCAGCCATTATATTGCAGACAAGCATAGCAGCAGGGGCAGGGTGGGCGTGGCCTGTGTCTGCCTTCATTTTACAAAAGACGTTACGCTATGTAACACGTTAAAGTACAAAAATATCCCAGGAGTATAGAATACGTTGTGTAGGCCTTACTTTACCCCCAGTGAATTAACTACAAAACAAAAGGTTGCCAAATAGCAGTTCAAGTTAAACGCTGTTTTGTTTATTCCCAAAATAAATAGTACATAAAGATGACACCGCATTTTATTTAAATAAATAAATAAATAAATAAATTAATAAATTAATAAATTAATAATAATAATAATAATAATAATAATAATAATAATAATAATAATAATAATAATAATAATAATTCCTTGCCATTGCCACTTCTTCACAGTAAACAGTGGCCACAGACACATTTTCATAAAGTAATAACATGAGGTTTACTTGTGAGTTTTTGTAGCTGAACAAACAAAAACAGAAATTTAACTTTAAACACTTCAAATACAACAAACGTGGAAATGGCACTGTAAAACGAAGTGGGAAAAAACTCACTGTTTTGGTTCTTGTTTATTACATTCCACATAACAGAAAGTCACAACAAAAAATATATAATATATACAATCTATATAAAAATCACTGCACAACATTTCCAGCAAGTTGGGCACTGTTTAATCGAGGCATTTCAGAATGACGTGCTTGCCTTTTTTCTGTCCCAGGAGATTCTGACTCTCTCTAAAGCAGCACAACACTTTTTTGACTCAGATGGCTTTCCATCGAGATCTATGCGTGCATATTATTTTTTGCTGTCTAGTTTTTTTTTTACATATACATATATTAAATCTCACATATCACACAGAGATCTTTTTCATTTGCCATTTTTTAAACTGTCGGTGCAATCCGAATACATGTAAAAAAAAAAATATTCGTTCGAATATTTGCATATTTGTCCCAGCACTAATAATAACCTAACATTCCCTTTCAAGTACAAAATGTAACCATTACTGCATGGGTAAGTGTACCAAAGCCGTCGCAAGGGCAAGATTGCAGAACGACTGGAATGCTACAAGGTTAAGCCGAGAGGCTGCCTTGTGTGTTACCACACAGAACCCCAGTAACAAGTAGTTCGTGCGAAGAAATTGAGGGAGAAACTAACCTCTATAGCTGTGTTGTAAGGGTCGACTGAGAAGCCGCCCTTAACACCAGGGTTTTGAGGAGCCACGACATTTAGTCTGTAGAACCTAGTGAAGGTATGAGGAGTAGCCCACACCACTGTATTGCATATGTCCTTGACAGATGCACTCTGAAATAATTCCCACAAAGTTGCCATGCCCCTGGTGGAATGCGCAGTGCTTCTTTGGAGGGGGCAAGTTGGCCAGCTCATAAGCAGTCCTTAATGTGTCTGCTATCTCTTTAGACAGCCTCTGTTTAGACAGGGCTTGAACATGAGATTTAGCCACATAGCAGCCAAAAAAAATGTTCAGACAGTCTCCAACTCTTCATCCTGTCAACGTAGTACGCCAGAGCGTATGGAGCTGTCACTGTCAGACTGGAAAGGGGGTGGATGGAAAGCCTCCAATTCCACAGACTGGTTGACATGGAATGCTGAGATTATCTTCGGCTTTTGCAATGGAGAATGCCTGCATCTCACTCTCCCGCATTGCAGAGGTGATGTCCAGCAAGAAAGATACTTTGAGTGATAAATATTTCAGCTCAGTTGAATGCATGGGCTCAAATGGAGGCTTCATGAGTGAGTTAACCCTTAGCGGTCCATTTATTCAGCACCTCTCAGGTGCGTCCAGTCCAATTTATTTTCACATACACTGTTTATTTTACACGCGCGTTTAAAAGTATTTTTTTTTCACAGTAAAACAGGTTTAAAAGGCACTGCATATCAACAGGATACTCAGTACTGCATCTCAGGCCCAGCCCCACCCCTTGTTCTCTGTATTTTTCACATACCTCTTCATAGTCGTGCATACTGATAAATCATCTCCTGATCACTCGTTTTATCACCAAACTCCTCAATAATGTGATCCAAGTCATTATTTTATTACTAGAACATATCAAAAAGCTCTGCAAATGTCCATGATATTGTTTGAGCGCTGAATGCGGAAGCAGCTATCTTGTTTGTTTATGTCTTTGTTATCTCTGTGGTGCAGGGTCTATGTGTATTGCTCAGATCCGCCCCATATTTATTTATTTATTTATTTATTTTTGGCTTCTCTCGGTTCCTATCAGTCTCGGCCATTGAAAGGTTTTCTCGGCTTTTTCCGGAGAAAAAACGACTAGAGACCTGTGCTTGATGTTTTTTTGATGATAATTGGACCAGTAAGGAATAGGATTAAGCACAACGTTTAACCAATGTCATAGCCGGCCAAAGCCGCGAGCCCCTCTGAAAAATTGCCATGCCAGGAAGTGAGCTCCTAGGGAGACCGAGCCAATTTTGACATGGCAAGCCGAAATGGCTGCCAGATAGATCTTTAACGTGGTCTATTCATCAAAAAGGTCCTGCAGAAATTGCAGTAGAATTGCCATGGGATAGGTCATGGGGTCGAGCCAATGAGGCAGACACCACGTCTGAAAAAACACCCCACTTGGACGGTGATCTGACATTCTGCAGGGTGCCAATGACCCTATTAGACAGCCCCAAACGGCTCAAATGCAGCCATTCAGGGGCCAGACCCAGAGCTGCAGGCTCGATGGGTCGGGATGCCATAAGGTCCCCCGTGCCTGACTGAGCAGGTCACAGTGCTTGGGCAGTCTCCACGGTTGGCCACCCAGGAGCTGCATCAGGATGGAAAACTGAGCCGATAAGGGGCTACTAGGAGCACTTTGGCCCGGTCCTGATTTTCGCCAGACTCAGCGGGAGGAGGGAGAGCAGTGGGAAGGCATATAACAGGGCTTAAACATGGGATTTAGCCAAATAGCCTCGGCCACTGGTGTGCCAAGGCATCTACTGCCAGCAGGATTCCGCCTCCAATTATGGAGAATCAGAAGATACAAGGGGTTGATTCCTGGCAGGCAAAGAGATCTATCTCTGCTCTCCAGAACCTCTTCCCAATGAGGCTCCTTGAGAGGAGGTCCGCTGCTTAGTTTGTCACCCCAGGCAGATGTACTGCCTGAAGTGAGAGGAGGTTCTCGTGTACCCAGAGCAAAAGCTTGCGGCCCACGCGATGGAGACTGGGTGACCTGAGGCCGCCACTGTTGTGCTGTCTGTACAGACAAGCACATGTCCCCCTCGAACCTCCTGCAAAAAACTTCTGCAAGGCCAGATAAACTGCCTGCAGCTCTAATACATTGATGTGGAGACCCTGCCAAGGGAGGTTCCCACACACCTTGTGTACCCCTGCCATTCCTCACAGTGCCCCAGCCCAGGCTGGATGCATGCGTGGTGACGACCTCCCTTCTGATGACACTGCCCAGCTCTACACCGAGGCGTAGATGGGCAAGCCGTTTCCACCAAGAGAGCACATTTAGACAGCGACAAGACACTGTAAATAGGCAACCACGGTTCAATGCGGGCTGAAAAACCCTGCTGTTGAACCAGGCCTGCAGAGGGCGCATGCACAGGAGACCCAATGGGAGGGTCTGGGATGTCTCAGCCCAGAAGTCTCTCGAACATCACTACCGAACATCACTCTCGAACATCACTATCACTACTGTTGAGCTGAAAGAGTTCTAAACAGAGGCTTTTCTCTGCACTGTGTCGCACGACAGAGTAGACAGCATGGTCCTGGAGTCCAAGCACATTCCAAGATAGGAAGCTGTCTGAGAAGATCTGAGCTGGCTCTTCGCATTATTCACTGTAAGACACAACCGTTGAAGGTGGCCGGTGACAAGTTCCGTGTGATCCTCTGCCTGTGCTGGAGACTGGGTGCAAATGAGGCAGTCGTCCAGATAATTGAGCACTCTGGTGACTGAGTGTCAAAGGAGCCAGAATAGCTTCCATGCACTTCGAGAAGGCATGGGGAGCAAGTGAAAGGCCAAATGGCAAGGCATGGAACTCGTACGCTGTTCCCTGAAAAGCGAACCACAGGTACTTCCTGTGCGTTGGTTTTATGGGGATGTGGAAATAGGCATCTGAGGTCCACCGTATTGACTACAACAGCTGTTGCATCGTCAACATTTTGAAACTCCTTTGACTCGGATACAGGTCGAGGATCAGTCTGAGGCCACCATCCCACTTAGGCACTAGGAAGTACCTGGAGTAGAACCCTGCCTACAAATAGCCGTTTTTGTAGCAGATCTGCTCCCTCCTGAGACATCACCGCAGCGTCTGGTGAGAGCACTGCAGCATCTAGTGAGAGCACTGCAGCATCTAGTGAGAGTGCTGCAGCATCTCATCCACCGCCAGACCAAACATATGCCCTGGTGTAATAGGGGCATCCAACAGCGGTACTTTGTACCCGCCAGGCACGCGTGCCTGGGAAAGCCAAAGTGGTCTACATGCAGCTATCAGCACAGCCAGGTTTCTGCCTACAGCATGCCTGTTCAGTTTTTCCCGCTGTTCTGGCGAGGGCCTGTGACTATCAGTTAGGGACTTCAGCAAATAGGACTGGTAGGCTACCAGAATACTATTATAGTTGCCCAGATGAACGCACTGGCTGAATAGGCATGCTTGAGGATCACCTCCGGGACCCATCACTGCTTGTTGGGGCAGAGAATGTCCTTGGACAGGAGCGCTAAATTAGGCGCCTGTCCCAAAGCGGCAATTGCTTGGTGGGAAACAGCTGCCCAGAGCTTTTCCATCTGCTCCGAGTCTGCCAAATCGCTCCTCGGGGGAGAAGGAGAGGCAGAGGAAGAGGACGAGGAGGAAGACTGTGAAGACGGCTTCCTGCATGGGCTACTTTCCTGTCCGGTCTCCCTTGGCACAGAGCCATGGGGTGAGGACGCAGCCACCTCTCTAACATCTTGTTTGTAGATTGCAACGATTGGGTTTATTGTAGTGGGGGGGTTCTGCTGACAGCGATTTAGGTGAAATGGAATAATTCAGAATATTTTTTTTTTGTTTGCTTTCCATTAACACAAGTAAGTGTTGTAACATGAATACTAATACATTGTGGCCAAATGCAGTTTGTAAATTCAAGCTCTTTCAATTTCAAATCAGTCTTTTTTCCCCTTGGCATTAGCATTCAGCCAATTTTTGTGATGCAACCTTGAAACAAATAATTACCATGTAATGGATTTTAAAATTTGAAAATGCTGCTTGGAAGACCATTAATAATAAGAAAGGTAATTTATTTTATGTTACCGATCAGAAGCCCCAGGAAATTAAATGTATTTGACAAAACTAAGATAAAGACTGGTACATATTTGTCAACATGTAATAATTATGAGTGTCTTCTCTGACGGTATTTCAATATACAGTGCTACCCCATTATAAAGTGACCCGTTATAGTGCACAATCGGTTATAACATGGTAAGGTTGTGGCTCCCATCTTTCCCATAATGCAATTTGACTCACAAATGTTGTGTTTTATTGTTGTTTTATATTAACATATTTAAACCCATTTAAGTTGAAATTGGGACATATAGTACTTATAAAGCTTGTTACAATTTAAATGAGTGGTGTAAACTTTAAACTGGTGGAATAGCAGTTTCTATTATACTGTACATACTTTTATTATGTGTTTATTTAGCAGACGCCTTTATCCAAGGCGACTTACAGAGACTAGGGTGTGTGAACTATGCATCAGCCGCAGAGTCACTTACAATTACGTCTCACCCGAAAGACGGAGCACAAGGAGGTTAAGTGACTTGCTCAGGGTCACACAATGAGTCAGTGGCTGAGGTGGGATTTGAACCAGGGACCTCCTGGTTACAAGCCCTTTTCTTTAACCACTGGACCACACTGCCTCCTCCCCTTCCACATCTTATGAAAACCATCGGTATAGCATATATTGAGGTTATAAGATTAACACGGCAAAATCTGAAGCGCTTCCAATTTCCAAAACTCTGACTGTAAAAAACCCATACTGTACTCATACTGTAAAAAACCCGGATTTATACCTTTACACGACTGGTCTACGGACCCTGTGTGTTTGTGTGTGAGCAGGGAAGTGGTAAGCTTGCCTCAACCAGGACTGATTGACGTCCAGGTAGGCAGGATCATGAAAGCCCACATCAACGCGGACAGAGCTGACAGCTTAGTCAGACAAGCTGCTGTGTGAATGTGCAAGACTATTTGTTGTTTTTGGTGTGCCACGGCTGGCAGGGGCCAGGAATAATCATCCCAATAAACCGTGAATTCAAGTACCTGTGTCTCCCCTTCCTTCATTTTCCACCATATGCTACAATATTAATCTGGCCATTGTAAATCATTTCAGGAACAAAAATGCCAATATTCGTTATAAGGCGAAACACAAATAGCGCGGTCTCCAATTATGGGTGCTGACAACCATATTATAATGGGGTAGCACTGTATATGGTAATAAAGCATACATACCAGGTTTATACAGTTCATTCGAAATGGACGCCCATATATTATCTTCCAAATCAGTATCTTTATAAATTGCGATGCTCTTTGTCATAAAACTCTGGGGCATTTTTCCACGGCAGGTATTATTTTTTCCTCCATCATTTTGGATACTGCTTCATCCTGCTGGATCACGTGCATTGAAGCTATTCTCTGATTGCTCAAATCCCTAGTTGTCGCACGAAAAATAGGGTTCAATTTTATTTATTTTGCGTCGCTCCAGTGTTGCCCTGGTGTCGTTCCCACGTCGCCTGTGGTGTGAAAGATACTTATCAAAAGTATAGGTTTGATTCATTTTGTTGCATCGCTGCACATCTTCGCTTGTTGCATCGCGTCTGGTGAGTAGCAACCTTAAAACTGTTGGAAATGCTGCAATACGCACATGTAAGCCTTATTATGTACATTTTGGAAGATTATGTACGTATACATCAAAATGGCATATTTAACTAATCATGAAACTGAGCATCCCCTAGAAAAAGTTTATTTATTTATTTATTTATTTATTTATTTAGTATCTGTTTTTCTAATGAAGGCTTTATCATACATGATTCCCCAAATTTGTTTAAATTTAGTATAAGTTTGCATATGTAAATGTGTAAATATATAAACAACATACTTTCCTCCTCAACCCCGAGTTAGAACCTACATTATTACACTAACACCTGTGTTTTTCATATTTGTGTGTGTGTATGGTACCAACACGAACAACAATGTTGCGAATCAAGTCATTCCATTTATTGAATTAGTTTGAATAACTGTAAAACTGGGACCAAGCTACAGCTAAGGAAACAACTAACTGTAACCTACATGTTATCATCAGGGGGAACCTGGATCTCAGTAGGCAGACATTACTTTTTTTACAAAATAATCCATTTCAAACTTTACCCTCACTATACCAAAGGGAAGACAAATTTTGTTTTTAATAAATAAATAAATAAATAAAATATAAAAAGAAAATCTGGAACATTTAAAATGTATGGAACTATTTGGCACTGAAAAACATAGACTAAACACAGACAATGCACTGAATATCCTTATATCATAAATGACTACATCAAATGTGTTTGTATAACTTAAATACCCTTTAGATGTTTAAGTTTAAGGATAACCTACTGGCAGATTAAGTCACTGCTGGGATTTTTTTGTATTTGCATTCTACAGGCTGTGTTACCTGGTCGATGATGGAATCCAAGGTGCTGAGAAGCAGGAAGCCCCGCCCCCGCACCAGGTACTCTCCCAGAGCCACCATGTGACTCTCCTCATCCTCCTCCCGGGCCTCTGCCCTCTGGGCCACCGCGTTGCACAGTTGGTGCACATCCGTCAGGAACTCCCGGGCCAAGGTGTTACTGGCGCTGCTCATGTCTGAGCTAAGGAGAAAAAGACAGAGAGAGAACAGAGCACTGGGTTAGAGCATTCACCTGCACAAACACTTACAGATATTCACTACAAAAGAGAACGTTGCAGTCACCATTCAGTGCATACTTCCAAAAGCACCAAGGCATGTGCTGTAGGGATGTGAGGGTTAACACTACAGCAGCAGTGCACAAATTAAATACCAATTAAAAAAAATATACAACATATTTAAAAAGATAGTGGCTTGGTTTTTGAAAGAATATTCGAACATGAACAAGCTAAAACCCCTCAAATAGCCTGTACAGCACCAACAGCTGTCAAACAAAATAACTTTTCCAACAGCACCTTTTGACCAATAGGCATCATGTTTGGAAATTCCTCTGATGGGTAGCTTTTTTTTTTTCTTGATGTCATTGCAACACAAACTTTAAAAGACAAGTTTCCCATCTTAGACCGTTTGCTTGAATGATCAGGGTGCAAATCAGCTGTTTTATTTACAGTAATTAACAAACTTACTGAATTCAGCTGTCCATGTTACTGGTTTGATATGGCCATATTAGCTCTTATCTGTCTTGCCCCAGACTGCGCTATGCTGCACATCACATCAGAAGGTGGCAAATAAGCTGTAATAGGAATTAATTCCTGGAATAATTACATTTAAAAATTGAATACACTGGTTTAATCATATTTATCAGGGGGCTCCCGAGTGGCGCATCCAGTAAAGGCACTCCGCGCGGAGTGCAGGATGTGCCCTATAGCCTGGAGATCGCAAGATCGAATCCAGGCTATGTCACAGCCGACCGTGACCTTTAAAACACCCTTTTAGCCATGGGTGACTAAATGTGAGACAGACAGTACAGTATTGTAGCTATGTTCAGGCTATACAATACATGCTACCACAGTCACATTGCTTAAAATTAATTCCTTGCTTTATTTTGCCTTTCAACTAGAAATTAAAAGGTACAAGGTACATTGAAGGTACAAGAGAAATACGTGTCCCACAAATAAAAATGAGGCTAACTTCCTTATTTTTGCAATGAGGTGCATGAAATAGGGTTTAAAATTTACTAACAGGTTGGTCTGGTCATCCAAATTGTCAGTTTCCTCATGATACTTGAGTCGCTCTCAAATGTATTTTAACAAGAAACTGTTTGAACAACCGCTCAATTCCTTGTGTATCTTAAGGGGTTAACCCACAGTTCAATATTCCAGATACACTGCACATGCAAATCAATTTAGTTTCTTTTGCAGATCTGAATTTGAGGCTGTGGTAGGGCAGCAGAAAAGCCCTGCACAAATGTGTGCGTGTATAGTTGTATTTGTTTTGTATTATTATGATTTATTTTATTTATAAATGACGGCAAAGCCGCGTGTTAATTTATTGTTTGGCAGCATGGCACAAAACCTCGTGCAGCTCTCTCTGTTCCGGGTGGGTGTTCGGAGGAACGAGAGCAAGCAGAGAGGAAATAAAGAAAGAAATTAAAAAGTAAAAACTAATAAATGCTACATGCAGGAGATCACCAGCCCGGTACTTGTTATTTTGTTTGGATTTTGTGTTCACAACCTGTTTTGTTTAAACCTTTTATTTTGCTCTGTGAGCATTTTCTTTTTGTAAAACATTTTTATTTATTTTTGTGTTAAAATAAAAATAGCGCCGCAGTGCCCTTTGCACCCTGAGTACTGCCTCTGTTTTCAGTTCCTGCACCTGGCCTGATGTCACTACCACTCAGCCGTCCTGTGACATGTGGTGTCCAGCGTGGGATTCCAATGCCTCCTGGACTCAGGCCAGAGCAGGTACTGCAGGTGCTTTTTTTTTTCTTTTAATATATTTTGGAGGAAAGGAAGAGAATGGGAAGAAAGACGCAGAAAAAGGGGACACCTGGGAGGAGGTGGTGGTCCCGGGTTCCGACTGAATTTGGACCCCTGGACTGGGCAGCCAAACAGGAGCAGTGGATGACTGAAGGGGCTCATCTGTGCGGCGCATGTGGAGAGTTTGGGCACAACCAGGAGGACTGCCCTTACGGAGACCTCCACTATGAGGAGGCGTGGAACTAGGGCCTGGTTGGGGATGCTGCAGAATGGTTCTGGGCTGTAGACCAGACCCGGCCGTCACCAACACACGAGTGGGAGGAGCCCGACCGTCCAGCGCCCAGAAGGGGGGGCTCGGTGTGTCCAGCGCCCAGAAGGGGGGAGCCGGTGCGTCCAGCGTCCAGAAGGGGGGAGCCGGTGCGTCCACTGCCTAAGAGGGGGGAGTCGGTGCGGCCACAGCCCACAGGTCCAGGACCCAAGGCATCAGCAGAGGGAGATTACCCGCTGTTTCTGCCGCCACCAGCAGAGAAGAGTGCCTGCTGTTTCCACCTCTACTGGCAGAGAAGTGTCTGCTGTTTCCGCCTTCTTGGCCAGGGGCTCCCCTCCCGGTGGTGCCTCCCGAGGGTCCGCACCTGCCGTCGCCTCCTGAGGGTCCGTTCCAGCCCTGTTTTACACCACCTAGGACTGCCACGCCTGCACTGCAAAGCCTGCATCGCTCGGGAATGCCATGCCCGCTCCACTCGGTGGCATCTGTCCTGCTGCACCTGGGGTCGTCGGCTCTGCTTCGCCTGGGGTCGCCTGCTCGCCGTTGCCTGAGGTTGCTAGTTCTTCATCACTTGGAAGTCGTTTGCTGCTGACCTCCAGGGATGTGCTGGGGCTGGGGAAGCCACCCCGGAAGCCATTAATGGCTCCACTGCCAGCTGGAAAGTCCAGATGTCCTGGGAGCAACATATGTCCCTTGGAGTAGGTAATCATAGTGGGTGTTTGGAGTTGGACTGGGTGTAAAAGCTAAGGCATGCCTAGCAGACTCAAACGGAGAACCTGCTCTGGTCAAATATAATACCTCATCTTTCAGGACTAAAGTTTGTGGAGAAGTGTGTTTGTGTGTGAAAAGAGATACCATTGCTTTAATTCACTTTTTTATAATTAAGCTCAACCTTTTAAGCAAGCACATTATATTCTTAGTTTGGTATTTTAGAAGATGTCATCTATTTGTTGTTGATTTTAAATCATTATTACATTTACATTGTAACTATAAGTTAAACAAAATATCAAGCCATTTATAGTTATTAGGACATACAAAAGAATTACTTTGTATTTGTTTTAGTTGTGCATAAATGTGACTGAAAGAGCAGAAGATCAAGACTTAAACAAGCCCTAACCTTTGTTTAACAGATTCTATTCTATTTTGGTTAGCTGTGGCTAAACTTGGAACCGACATGCATATAGGAGATAAACCTTTTCTATGTATTCGCTACTAAAATTAAACTAAAAAAACACACATACATAAAAGACAGACATGCTTTTTGAATATGACTCTATCATGCTGTCTTCTCCCTGTTCTACTTATTTCACAGTTTAACTGTGTGTGCCCTCTACTTTATCAGAAAGCAGATTAATCAATTTTTGTTACATCGGCAGTGAGCTTCTCCCCTCCTCCTCTACTCATATCTACTTACTCTATATACCAAATAGGAATACTGCTACTACTAGCAGCAGTAGAACATAATTAACATGCTGCATTCGAGCTGTTACAGCTCAGTACCCACAAAAGAACAAACTGAAACATTAGATCTAATATCTTCAAACACTGGCTTATAATTTAACAACCTTCTTAAAACATGCACAAATACAAGTTAGAAATGGTTACTATTTTAATAATAATAATAATAATAATAATAATAATAATAATAATAATAATAATAATAATAATAATAATAATAATAATTTCTATCTGCTTCAAAATCTGAACAAGTGGACATGCAGAAATAAAAACCCTCACTTGCACCATGCTAGAAACCATATCCTTGTCAATAGCCAGCCAAAACAAGAGATCTTTTGTGCCTATAGTAGTATACACTAACTGTACTTGACATCATGCAGTACGCCAAATAAATATTCTGTATACATATACCCTGACACTATGTACAGTATACAGTACTCTTCATGTACTAATGTTGCATCACAATGTTATACAAAATATTTTCTTCATAAAACATATAAATAATGGTAAGAAATCTGAATTACCTTTCCATATAAAGTTTTGTTTAATCCATTAATCCTCTGCAGCTGGGTCCTACGGCACAGTACATCCACAGCTATGCTTAGATAGAAAGGGAGCTCTGACATGCAACATTTTTAGTTCCTGAAACAAGCCTAGAAAACAGTGGCTTACAGTTTGTTACGTATAGAAAGTTACAGAAAGCAACAGGAAACAGCGTGTGCCACCCTCTTCCCAAGTCAAAAAAAATACTATAGCAAAAGCGGGTAAAAATAAATAAGCTTGTCGCACTCATGAACACACAAATCCATAAAAAATTACTACCTACTGTTGATATTTCATTACCACAAGCAATCATTTTATTAACTAACTGTCGTCAGCAGTAGTGCCACAAAGGCCACTGTCCTTTAGTTCATTCATTCATTCGCTACTATCCTTGTGCTTTTAGAAATAACAACACCTTTTGAGAGATGGAGAGAGAGAGGGAGAGACAGAGAGAGAGAGAGAGAGAGAGAGAGAGAGAGAGAGAGAGAGAGAGAGAGAGAGAGACATAAAGCACTAATGGCACAAATTTCATTAAATCAGAATTCAAATGGAAGCTTGGTGATGATCAGTGCATCACATGAAATCATGTGATGTCACATGGGTTCAGCTCGCAAGAGTAATATAGAACAATCCGCAGCTGTATCTGAGAAGTAGTAAAAGTAGTTGTAGTACTATTTGATTTGTTTTCTTGTTATTAATCCTTGTCTAATTCCAGTTGCTCGTTTATTCATATTTTAAAATCAGCCTAGCAAATTCACACATGAAAATACTAAGTAGTAAAGCAATACATAGATAAGGTTAACCCTCCATACTGTTACCAGCAAAGAAAGGTTTTATTTAACCTCAAAGAAAGAAGGCAAGGGGTTATGATGGGTGAAAAAATGACTTGCCGTATAACAAACATGCTGCTGCTGCTGCTTCTTTTAGCTTTTAATAAGAAATAATAATTTAAAAAAAAACATTCCTGACTCAGTTAACTGCAGTAGCAGAACAAAAACATTTGATACACCGATATTCTGGGCCAGTATTTAATTACAACAGGTCAGTCGAAAGCTTTCTGCATAATTTAGGAAGGCACCCTAACATTTGCACAATGTGCATCACACCAGCTACCTGTACATGTTCGGCTATCACATTCCCCACATTGATGCTCACCAAGTTTTCACACAGGTCAAACTGTTCCACCACCTGATAAAACTACCTGTATTGTGCTTCCCTGTCAGCCGGGCAAATCTACTGTACTTTGCTTTAACTAGGCCACACAAGTTTGAATGTGGGCTCTAAAGGTATTCAAATCTCAGAAATATGTAAAAACTATTTTTTAAACAATATGGGGCATTGCATCTTGAAATGAAGCATGTTATTTATTTATTTTTTGTCATTAGATCATTATTAAAAAAAAAAAAAAAAAAAATCGCACTGTTCTGGTTCTTTACTGCTTCATGAATTTAGGAGAGGAAGAAAAGCCACACAAAACTATGATTGGCTACACAATTAAGATTTTACATTGCAGTCATTATTATTTACTGTATAAGAAAACTTTTTTACAAGGGCTGTTAGGGAACATACATAGTCTGGCCACTTTATTTGGGACGATTTTCAAATAAAAAGAGCACATCATGAGTCAATGGTGTTGTTCAAATAAGCTGAACCATGCGAGTTAACTGTATTATCGGATGACTGTGCAGTTTATAAGGCACAGTTAATGGTGGTCAGTAAAATGGGTAAAACTGTTAGGCGCTGATAAGTTCCCTGTGCCAACAGGGACCTGTATGAGGAAAATATAAAATCGCCAACAGAAAAATCAAGCAAATAACTTTGGTTTATAGTAATGCAAAATTAAACCAAATCATATGTCAGTCTAGATAAGAATTAATAAAACACAGACACACAGGTTTTCCAACCCACTTGAAGACAATAATGTATATTGAATATTAATTTTGTTACATTTTAAGTGACCAAATGTCTAGACCACAGTGACAGCTCAATTGTAGCAAGCTTGCATTGCAACCTCAAACTACAACGCTCGAATCCTGACAATCATTTTTTTTTTTTTTTTTTTTTTTAATTAAGTTTCTTATTTCAAATGTATCACATATCATAGCACAGCTCCCTCGGGTTAGAGACTAACATTTGAAAGGGATTTTTTATTTACATAATATTTTACCTGTTTAATATGAAAATATGTATGCAGCTGTCTGCGTGAGAGGTAAAAGTTTTGGGTCACAGTAATTTACTGTCCAATTTAGACACTATGCGAGTAAAACGCAGAATTACCTTGAAGTCATGAGTACTTTAATAAATACTGTACATATGACTTTTCTTATTTACTGCGTTCACCAAGTCTCCTCCCACTAGTACTAGATTGTTACAGTTAACCTAACTTTTTCAGTCTTTTGTGCTCTCCCTTTCCAAATCAACACATGCTCCCTAAAAATGTAAAAACAAAAAAAGATTTCCAAAAAACAGCTGTACCAATACTGCACTAATGTAAATAAAGAAACGATAATATTGTATTTCTTATTGATCGCCTTGCTATATCAATATAAATCATCCTCATTCATTCCAAACACAGAATATTGTATTTATATGGATTTATCTTATAAAAATGTGGTTGACAGACAGGCAAATTGGCAGGTTAGGCTGAGGGGGACAAAGACGGTTCTGAAAAATCCTAAGGATCAAGAATCCAGTTGCTTATTCACCAGTTACACGCATTGCAAGGGAGTGGATTCAATCGTACGTTTTTTTGTTTTGTTTTGTTTTTTAAACCTAGACTTATTGGTCCTGTGTTTCTGGCAATTCCCAGACAGGCTACAATTTGCTGTCCTGGCATGTCTATGATCCATTCTAGCTACCACATGCAGTATATTCACAATTGACCATTGAGAATCCGGGAACCAACTAAGTACAAGAAGCTTGATAACATACGAACTCAAGCTGTGCAGCAAAATTACCATGCATATTCTTAACGCATTCAATTTAAATATCATACGTAACTCATTTTTTTCAATACATAAAACAGCATGCAGCTTATCTGGAGCACTAGCAGTTAATTTATGTTCCTTCTGAACTGTACTTTTTCAATTTGTTAAATCACAATAACCATGGGGTGGGGAAGAATTCTGTACACAGTTTGCTCATAAAATATTATGCATTAGCTATGTGTTGTAATGTTGTCTGGGTTATTGCCCATAACCTAAAACAATTTTTTACTTAACAAGGCGATTATCATCATCACACAGCATTCCAATGTGATACATTCTAATGGGATTTTTTGCCAACCTACTGGGCCAATACAAATGGTGCACTACAACATGTTTAACTATGTGTTATAATGTTGCCTAGGGGGCTCCCAACAATTTAAAACCATTTTGAGGTCCTTAACTCAACAGGACACTTATTGGCACACATTATTTTAATCAGTTACTATCCATTTCAATGGGATGTTTTGGCACACGTTGTGCAAATAAAAAATATGCACTAAAAAGTCTCAGAAGGAACATACATTACAGCTGCATACACCTTTTTTTCATCTCTATTAAAACAGGTAAATCATTAAATATTATGGAAACGTATATTCAGTCCTATCAGTTTAAGGTTGCAAGGCAAGCTTGCTATTAATTGAGCTATCACTGCAGTCAAGGCTTTTGGTCAGTTCTCTATGCTTTTAAAAATGACAATGCTATACTGAATGCAACGATGGTTATGAGATTCAATTCCCACTTAATGTAACAAAATTAATAGTCAATACAGTCACACAGTGTTTTCTTCTATTGGGATGGAAAACCTATGTGTCTGTTTTATTAATTACTATCTAGACCGACGTTTGATTGGTGTCGTTTCACGATACTATAAATAAACGTTACTCGCTCAATTTTTCTGTTATCAATTATATATTCCTCTTAGATCCCTGTTGGCGCAGTGAACTTATCCGACCTAACAGAACCATGTAATCAAAAGTTTTAAAAACGGGGGCCAACCAGTCAGACTCCTAAATCCAAGACCACTCTGTCAGCAGTCAATAAGCAATGCCAAATATACTGTATTACAAGCTTATTACTAAATGTCTGTGTGTGCCATATTTATTGAAGTGCTATTGTATTACTGTTTCTTCTCTGTCCTGATCTGACTGTATGATGATACCCACTCCCCCAAGTTTTCCTGAGTATTAGTGCAACTTGTACAGTATATGACCTAATCCGCAGTCACTTTCACTTCATTCATTTATGCTGAATTTTCCACATTGTTTTTTTTTTTAATAAACTACAGTAAAAATAATAGGCTATGGTAATTATGTTCAATTATAATAAACTAATATTTAAAACCCCACTGCAGTTTGTTTTCCATTATAAATCTATCCTATTTTGTCTGGTAGAGTAATTTTATCTGTGCTGAGCTAAGGCACTGTCATGTGATGTATCTTCACTATCACTTTGTAAGACAACTGCATATAAAAACAGCAGTTTGAGTGCATCAGATAAGTCCTGTCCTCAAATACAGTACTTGTTGCCATTTGGCATACAATCTGGATCCATTTAGGTTTAAAACATGATCCTTTGTGTACCAAGGTTATGAAGACTGACATCTATTGCAATGTCTATTTATACAGTATATTTATACAGTATTTCAAAATATGAAAAAAAAAAAACAGGGTAGGATTTAAAACTCTGTTAGACCACAATATTCTGACCAATAGGAACCACTATTCAAAATTCTGATGTGTTGAGCAACATTAGCAACGGATTTCACAATGCCATGCTCTACCCAGTTCGCAACCTGGTGTTATGCGGGTCAGTTACGTGATTTCATACTGTCTTTGAAGAAGCAGGGACAACCTGGGGGACAGAAGCAAAGACACAACATGCGTAGCAATGCCCCAGAGCAACTTGTTATGGACGCTTCCACCCAAGCTTCTCTGGATTGAATCTTCAGCCAAATGTTAGAGCAAATGTTTCTTCATCCGTGCTGCAATCTGGCTCATTCTATTATGGGTCTAAAACAGTATAATTCAAATCAACAAAAATATGGTTAAAAAGAATAAACAGAAATGTTCCTTGCAGAAGGGAAACCTTCACGCAGGCGTGGCTGTTTGTTATTTCATCGGATTACGAATGGCCATCGTGTATTTTGTTTCTAGAAACCGGGTCGGGGCCCAGCCTGGGAAACCTCTGCCTGGACTTGTTGAGAGCCTCACAGGTCTATACCCTGTTGATTTTTCTCCCTAAATCCATGGAAGATCCTGTAAAGTTCTTGTTCAAAAATCAAAACATGGGCTGCTGCTGGTTTACAAGCTATTTAGTGAAACAGAGTGAAGAACAGACAGAGTTATTCCTGCCTGTAATCCCAACTGGAGCTGAGACCTAGTTCAAAACAGTTTGATCTTGGTTCAGACAAACAGTACAGATTTCAAATCAATTTAAACTTTGCCCTAGTGGCAGGTTAAAATATGGCATTTATGTTGCAAGGCCGGCCCAGTTATAATTAAATTTAAAAGTATCCACAATATTTACACTGTTTGAATCAATGGATGCATACTGTTTCTCATGCACCAAATATGATGTTTGCATAACTCCGAAGAGTTATTTGTATCTTGTTCCACAGAAAAAAAAAAAAGTTGTAATTATTACTTTGCAGTGTCACAAATTATTTCTGTCTTTTTAGTAAATTATTGAATTTGCAAATTTTACATCTATTCTGGGAGCCAAAACATAACAAACTGAACAAATTACATTTGTAAACCAGATATTTCTTGTTCATGTGTTCCAGCTTCAAAGCACATAAGCAGGATGCAAACAAATCAGGGGCAATTTCTGAAATGTATGATTGGTGGCATAATGATTTGGATGCTGATGGCTTCACAAATGTGCCGCCCAGTCTGCACATCTCACTCTCTAAGATAATTTTATATAGCAAAAGGGGGCTGCTATTAGATCAAGGACGAGGTGGCTTGAAAACGGAAAGAAATACAAGTTATTTCTTTAAATCTGGAAAAAAGAAATGCCAAACATTACTTAAATTAAAAACTGATAACCAATTATCAGAGGATTCAAGAATTATTGCAAAATTATTGCAAAATGTTTTATCAGTCTCTTTACAATTCGTCTATTCCAGAAACTAATTCAATTTCAAAATATAACTACTGTCTTGGAACCTGATTTAACCATATTTGAATTAAGAGACGCCATTTCAAAACTTAACACCTCCAGGAAATGACGGCTTTACATCTGAATTCTACAAAAAAAAATTTGACGAGAGTCAGTACTTTCTACACAATCTTTACATTGAAGCTATTTAAAGAGAATTATTACCCTCATCCTTAAAGCAATGCCTTCTCATTTTGATTCCCAAGCCTAATAGATTATGACATCTTGATTACAAGATCCTGGCTCATATTTTTGCATCAAGACTCTAATCTGGCTTAAATGAAATAATGACTCACAGTCAGGCTTTATGAAAAACAGACACATTGGCAACAACATCCACCTCGTCCTTGATTTGGCTGATTACTCCGATCTAATCACTGAGGAAAGCTTTGCATCATTTCTAGATTTGCATAAAGCTTTTGATACGATAGAGCACCATTTTATTCTAAATACATTAAAGCTTTTTGGGTTTGGCAATTATTTCACTAGAGCCGTATCAACCTTGTATAAGGAGGGTAATAGCTCTATTAAACTAATAAATGGTACCTAACCAAGATTTAATATAGAGAGAAGTATAAGACAAGGCTTCCCTAGGTTTCCTTTTCTCTTTCTCCTCACTGTTCAAATTCAGGCTACTCAAGGTAACAGTTGCCATTGGCATAATTGTATCATTCTCTAATGCTTCGGGGCTTGTTTCTTAACACAAAGAAGTGTGAATTGTTACCAATTAAACAGCGTCAACGTACTGAAATTGAAAATAACCCCGTCAAACATGCAGTAACTTATTGGGTTGTACTAATAGATAAAAACCCTAAATCTAGGTCAGTAACTAACTTTAATCCTGTAATTCCAAAAGTTAAATCCACATTCAATTGTTGGCATCAAAAAGAGACTTGTCCTTACAAGGCAGGATATTATTATCCAAAGCTGAGGTTATATCACGTTTTACCTATTTAGCATTAGCCCTTAAGAGATTTGTAGAATTTTAGATATGCTAATTTTTAAATGTATATGGAAAAACAAAAACACAATGTTTTTTTTCTGTTTTTTTTTTTTACTAAAAAAGGGTGGTTTGAATGCTCTGTATTTTACTTACCTTAACATCTTGTTCAAAATTAAATGGTTAAAAAACATAACTATCCTGACTTTGTTTGGAAAATAATACCAACATTCTTGTTTAACAAATTAGGTGGCATTTATTTTCTCTTGTACTGTGATTTTGATGTCTGTAAAATTCATATTAAACTACCGTAATTGCTCGAGTAAAAGTCGATCCCCCCCATTGTGAGGGCAAGATTTGGATATACATTTCCTGCTTGTAAAAGGCAGTCAAGGTTCTAGGTAGATGTGATTATAACTTTGTTATTTAAGTGATGGTGTGGTTTAAGAACTGATACAGGACTGAGTATAGACCTATGGTCGGTCTAGTCTAAGCAATTACTGACTAAATATATGTATTAGATATCCTGACACCGTTTGAGTGGCAGATTTGCAAAAATAACAATTTTATAAGCACATCTACCTAGAACCGCCAGATGCATCATTTTGACATACATTACTATACAGTACTTTTAATTTTTTTGTTTTTTATAGCCTACAATAGTATTATTTTAGTATACAAGCTCCACCCCCACTTCTTTCCTATCCCACATAAAAGTATGTGTTTCATTGGAATGTGGGGGGTGATGTGGTCTGGCTGTAATTCAGTGAAACTGTGTCAGTGTTTTACTGGATAGCTCCTGGATGTAAACAAACCTGGGATTCATTTTTTTATATATAGACAATGTCACAGAATCGTTTTCACCAAATCTTGAGATGCTTGCGTTTTGATATGACAGAAATTGGAAGCATTTGCTTTGGCAACGAGGGCAACAGGGATTTACCCACAACAATGGAGGTGCTGCTGTTGCCCACAGAAGCTATGCTGCAGGGTCACGCAATAAAAAAGGTAACGTTATTAGGCTTCCAAACTGGCTTGAAAAGCCTATTGTTATTGTAAAGATATTTTACGCTCCTGCATCAACCAAGATGGCGGCCTGATGCATTTTTTGGAAAACCATTTCAAAATCATCTTCTTGGGAACCGATTGATCTGAAACTTCACATATGTCATCAGCAACCAAACCTGCTTCAAGTTTGCGAAGCAGAAGTTGCTGCGATACATTTTAATATCAAAATGGCTGCTACCAAATTCTCCCAAATGCAACCCAAACATCAAACTGCTTCTGTTTGCAAACCGTTTAACCAACTAACTCTGAACTTGGTAGGCATCATCCTGGGGACAATGGAATTCAAATATGGCAAAATGGTGTTTTTTTGTAAAACAAGATGGCCACCAGACCTACATTTTCTTCTTAAATTTAAAACTGCTTCACTTGAAAAAATGGTTTATTTGTAGTTATAGTTTAGTTATAGTTTATAGTTGACAAGCATCATCCCTGTGTCAATAAAACTGACTTTTCAAAAATGGCGTTTGTGCGTAAACCAATATGGCTACCTAACGCATTTCTTTAAAAACCTTTCAAAATCTTCGGTCAAATGTAAAACTAGCTTATAACTCTTTACAAAGTGCAGATAGGTTAATGATTACTATGGAACACATATAGGAAACAATATGTGCTCTATCCAAAAATGATCCTGTCTGCGACCTTTGACCTCTCCTTAAGTTAAAAGGTAAAACTAGCTTATAACTCCTTACAGAGTGTTTATAGGTTAATGGTTACTATAGAACACAGATGGGAACCCATATATGCTCTATCTGAAAATTACCCTGATCATAACCGTTTATAGCTCTCCTTAAGGTTAAATGTAAAATTAGCTTATAACTAAGATTTATAAGATTTATGGAAAACATATAACTTTCTGGTTACCGCTAAAGATTATGCTATTGTTTTTGATGCTCTTCCTAAAAATCCTTATCCTTTTTAAATCTTGCAGTTCAGGATCAGCAGTGGGAGGTGAAATATTATATGGCACAAAACATCGCGAACCCAGGGCAAATAACGTAAAAGAGGCATGGAAACAGACAGCTACATCTATGAAAGCTTCTTCGTCCGGCATCCGAAGAACTGCACAAGAGTGCCGAAAACGATTCAACGATGTACAGAGGAGAAGCAAACACAAATTATCATCATCTGCTCTCCGAGCTGCAGTATCTACAGATGGAGGTCCCTCCACAAGCCAACCACTGACGACCGTGATGGCATTCCCTCACCTGTCTCGCAGCAGCAGCGACTGGAGCATCTACCAGTGTTCCCTAAAAGCCTCATGTTGCCTAAAAGCTTGTGTCCTCTGGAAAGTCAACACGACATCCATTTCGTTTGGCAGTATTCCAAATGTACGCTCAATGAGAGATCGAGCAGAGGTGATGGCTCAATTGTACCTGTGTTCAGCGAGAGTACTTACTTGCAAAAACGGTGCCGTAAGCCACGAATACATTGCTCTGCATGCTTCACTAAAGCTGCAGTAACTTCATGTACTGCACCGCTTACAGCCGACTGGCCAATATCTGCAGTAGCACCTACAGTCCTCTCGAAGGAACCAGTGACAAAAAAAGTTAGTGCAGCCATGACCTTTAACACAACAGGCAATGCATTGCATCTTCCCATATCTCCTTCTAGATCTGCCTGCAACAACTGGCAGATATCAGCTATAATTTACAACGAAATGTTAAAGGTTATGCTGACCACCTGCGCTAGCCCTAAAAAAGCATGGCTCCAAAATCACATTCCAGCGCAACTAAAGTTTGCGTCAACTTTGAGCCTCAAAAATCATGCCCAAATGACCTTTGCACTAGTGCCACTACTTTGCAGCGTCCAAAATCTTCTAGAGTGCTGGGCATAATGATCGAATGGTCTGTAAAACAGTATGTAAAACGGATATGCATATTACAGCTTGGGTTTACTGTGTTCATTTGACCCAATTAAATAAAATCCAGCTTGTTGGCTTTTATGGAGTACAGCTACGGCCAAAAGTCTTGCATCACCTACAATTTTATCTAACATCATGTAATCAAAGAAGCTACAAAAATATATTGCAAATTTTATTGCAAAAGTCTACCGGAAGCCATAATAGTAGTACAGTATTTCATGTTCACAGTGTGAATAGCTTCAACACTGTGGTTTCTACTTGACTTCTTATAAAGTTTACTTCAGAATGTACGATTGCCTGACTGAAGCTATGAATGACACTGTAAGAGTTACAAACCTAGCATGAAACAAGCAGTAGCATTAAAAGCAATATGCATAGGCCTAGTTCCATCTGGATGCAAGGTTTTGAACTGGTGGAGAAAGCTCTGAAAAATCAGCCTGCATAATGCAGTGAACAGAAATTATTATCACTTTCCTCAGTGTCCAACACTGCTCAATGTCACCCACAAGCAAGACTTAAGATATTTAAAAACACAAGAAAATGAACACCATTTGAAAAAATGCATGCCTCAAAGGCTGCTTCATTGAGGATTCTGCAGGGCTCTTTTCTTTTTTTTTTTTAAACCAAAAATAACTTTGAATCCAGGATATCCTGCACATTAACATGGCACCTGAACCTGTACCATTTAATAGTGAACCAATTTTCTGCAAACCAATATGAAAAATAAAAACTAATCTAGCTAAGTATATAACTAGATAAGTATAAGTATAACATAGGCAAAATTCATTTGAAGTGTTTTCTATGTTACGTTTTTGTTGAATTTGGTTTTAGTAACTTATTAGGTGACATCTAGTGAGTTTGAGGGACAGATCGAAAAATACTTTTAAATAGATATTTTTCACAAGACTACATGAAGACTTAAAAGTACTTATGTGAAAGCAGATGTTTATAAGGCTAAATTACTGGAATGCCCTGAAACCCATCAGTACTTTAAACACATTCAGTGCCATTTCATTTTTTACAGCCCCTTACTATGCAACAGATTATATTACCATTGGCAGCTAATTTTCTATATCTTCAGTGACAGAGGTGGACAAATAATACTTCGTCCAGTTCTATTAACTCTCAGACAATATTTAATAGCAATAACAACATGTATCTACAGTTTCACAGACCCCGATTAACCGTAATTTTGGACAACCTAATGTTAACATAGGTAAGGTAGTCCAGGAGAAGTATAATTCAAGGTCTGTGAAACAGCTTCACAGTATTTAATAGAGATTGTAAATATAAGTTCACCTACCAGAATTTCACAGCATCCCTGGAATTCAGATTCTCTAAGTGTCTGGAGCAGTGAAACAGGAAGAGGAACCTCTCCAAGCACTCAAGACTCACCTGTTTATGAAAATAATGTATTAAACAGTTAACTCTTAAGGGTGGTTTCACAGATCACAACTAGCACTAATTTTGGACTACTTTACCTAAGGTAACATTACTGTAGGTAGGCCAAGATTAGTGTTATTCAGTCTGTGAAACCTTAAGTTAATTGTGATGCTAGGACAAAACATTCAGTAACAGAACTCATTTCAGTGTGGTGCGTGTGCCCACTATTGGCAGGTACAGTAATAATCAAATGATGACTAAGGCTACAGATGCCAAATAAGCATATGACCTTATATGATGCCACATAACAATTCCCAATTAAAATCATGGAAACGTTCCACATATTTCCTACTTGACATGTCACCGTGATTATAGCTTCAAACAATCTGAGAATTTCAATAGTCATACAAAGCATGTAGTTGCTTTTTATAGCCAGGTACAGCTGAGCAGCTGTCTCCTCCAATCCAGTTCAGTGCAGGGGCGGCGCCACACTTGGGCCTGAGGGGCCTGGGCCCACCCATTTTGCTCATGGGCCCACCCAGTTATGGAGCGATTGACAATTAAAAACATTTCATGCCAAACCGTATCAGACTGTTATCCGCTGCAACGAGTCTAGCTCATCCTTGTGGTTCAAAAAAATATATCCCTCCCACCCACCTCAGCACCGTTGTCATGGTTATGAAAAAAAAAAGATTGGTGATTGGATGGCTGCGATATGAGATCTTACGTCTTCGATACTATAGTATCGAAATTACAGCGGGTCGGCAGCATACATACAGGCACGTTTCTTTCATTGCACGGCATGCAAGCAACCAGCTTGTGCAGCTGCTGTTTAGTTATTTTTTACATTTGTAATTAGCTATCCAAGTACCTACACAGGGCAACAGTGTGGAGTAGTAGTTAGGGCTCTGGACTCGTGACTCGAAGGTGACGGGTTCAATCCCAGGTGGGTGGGGTGCACTGGTGTTGTACACTCGAGCAAGTAAAAACCCAACTGTAAAAATCGGTAATTGTATGTAAAGAAATGTGATATCTTGTAACAATTGTAAGTCACCCTGGATAAGGGCATCTGCTAAGAAATATAATACAGAATGTTTATCCAACTTTGCAGTAAACCATAGCTATATTTGTATCTTACGCATTAGCAATGTCCCGACAAATTTTGTAAAAAGAAAACGAACCGACGAATCAACAAATGCGCCAGTAATGCAAGTACCTACATTTCATTTTATTTCAATTTTACAATTGTGTATGTAGGCCTACTTATAACCAGTTTACAGCTGGTTACACAATATTTTGTTTTGAAGTGTTTATTTTATTATAGTTTTTTCATTTTTTGAAGTCGTGCTATGCAGTAGGGTAATGTGAAAAAAGCCTTTTATGTTATTTTTGTAAATAATGACTTTGTTTTCACAATTGTGTTAGTTTCTGTTTGCACTTTGTCAAATGAAACGGTTTTTGCAGTTGTTGTGCACAGTGTGTTTGTTTCTGTAGGTTGTATGTATGCTTATGTGTTTTGTATTTGTAGTGTATACGTGCAACTACTGTTATAAACTGCAAAACATGTTCGCCTTGCTTCACTCGGCACCATACATTTTCAGTCTTGGCTACGTTGCGCTGTTCAAACCCTGGGGAGATATTTGATGTATTCAGAGTTTTAATTGATTTAAATCATGTTTGTAATGTAAACTATTTCCTGTGACGTCAGACCTTTGGTACTTCCCCGTCCACCCGAAGTTGGGGCCCACCCAAATGTCCATTCCTAGCTACGCCCCTGGTTCAGTGTAGAGCAGATACTAATCCACAAGTATAGCAGATGCCCTCTAAAAGAAAACAGGTCTTTAGAAATGAGACTTAACGTGGCACCCCGGTGTACCCAGTGCAAATTCGCCACCTTTGTCGAATAATTTATTTTTGGCATTGGCCCAAATACGTAAAGCAAAATCATTAAAAAATAATGTGCTAACACTAGGATGTATATTTTTTAATTGTCACATTACCTGCAATGTTGTGTGATAAAATTAAATAATTAGTACACATAGTTATACAAAAAAAAAGGAGAGACACAGAACAAGCAGGCAATCCTAACTAGACAAAACAAATACAATTCAAAACACTAGGATTGTAGTGTTTTCCATTTTTAAAATCACTGTAAACTATTTACAAACTACCTCAGTTATCATTTGTTTTTGCTTTACCAAGGACGAACTGTAGAATGCTGGCTTGTTTGGGTTCACTTGAACTTGCGGCAGTTTTCTGTATAGTTCTCTGTACACCCTGTTTTCTGTGAGAAAATGCTGAGTTTTCTTAGCTGGCAATGGTAGAATCACTTTCCCCAGTACTTCTGTTTTTCGGTGATAATCATGGAACTGGTCAGGAATGCGGTGCAACTTTTTTGCAACTGACTCGATGTTGGTTTTGGCCAGTGGGCAAGGATTTATAACTGGCAGAGAGACCGTGGCACCAACAATCTCCACAAGTTCTTACAGAATTGCCTTCTTAGTTTGAACAGGGTTAGTGCAGTATTGGTGAAAAACATGTCCCATTCACAAAACACATTGTGTTTTTTCTATTTAAAGCCCTCTTGCACATCCACATCAGCTGATCTGGCTTCATGTGACTGTGTCCCGGCATCAGATATAAATCAGCCACTCGATCATACAGGACAAGGCTCATACGGGCATCAAGCATTTGTGTGGTCTGACTCTTGTTTTGGCAGACAGTTATCCATAACTTTTTCGCGCTTCAGTGTTGTTATGCAAGAGCAGAAATTATGTATGATAGTTCCATCTTAAAGAGCAGACTGCGTTGCCATTTTTACCCGCTGTACGCTCATCAGAGTAGCACTTTATTAATGTCTTGTGTAGCACCACCACACAATAAACATATGCAGGTGCAGGTCTAAGTTAAAATAATCAACGTTTGGGTGTGTAAGACTATGTGAGGGCAGGGGGACAGCTTGACCCTAATCCTCACATTGAACAACAACCTTTTGGGGGGCTATCAAGTATGTATTAGGGAGAGAAGGCTCAGATTCACTTGGCCCCAAGCTAAATTCCAAATCAACAGGCAGACTAAGCTCCAGCGGGCACACTTCAGACACAGGGGTATCATCTGGAGCCCACGAGTGTAGAGTGTAGTAGTCTTAGTGTAGTTTGCTACAACTCTGCTTTTCTGTGTTCGGTTAAATCAGGATCTTTCAGCTGAATGTCAATCTGAAAACATGCATTGCACACGTCAGTCTGAGTTCTGCCAATGCATAGTCTGGGATTAAAGTGGTGCACATATTCTCGCCATCTATTGTATGAAAGAACACAGGCTTGTATTTTATTACGTTCATCAACTCTTTGTATAGCTTATTCCACGTCAATGAACCGTTTTCACTGTATTCAATAGGTTTTCTGTGAGCGCAAGAAAACCCAGGTTCACTTTTCCAAGAATGTACCTGATCACTAATGGCTTGCTTAATCGGCACCAGAAGCTGCATGCCATGGCGGAGCTCTAGTGCAGCGGTTCTCAAACTGGGGGGCGCGGACTGTATCCTGGGGGGTGTTAGAGAGACAGAGTTTTTTTTTAATTTTTTAATTAAAAAATCATAATAGAATATATATATATTTATATATATATACACAGAACTGTGCAAAAGTTTTAGGCAGGAGTGAAAAAATGCTGTAAAGTAAGAATGCTTTCAAAAATAGACATGTTAATAGATAATATTTATCAATTAACTAAATGCAAAGTGAGTGAACAGAAGAAAAATCTAAATCAAATCCATATTTGGTGTGACAACCCTTTGCCTTCAGAACAGCATCAATTCTTCTAGGTACACTTGCACAAAGTCAGGGATTTTGTAGGCATATAGTCAGGTGTATGATTAAACATTTATACCAAACAGGTGCGAATGATCATCAATTCAATATGTAGGTTGAAACACAATCATTAACTGAAACAGAAACAGCTGTGTAGGAGAAATAAAACCGGGTGAGGAACAGCCAAACTCAGCTAACAAGGTGAGGTTGCTGAAGACAGTTTACTGTCAAAAGTCATACACCATGGCAAGACTGAGCACAGCAACAAGACACAAGGTAGTTATACTGCATCAGCAAGGTCTCTCCCAGGCAGAAATTTCAAGGCAGACAGGGGTTTCCAGATGTGCTGTCCAAGCTCTTTTGAAGAAGCACAAAGAAACGGGCAGCGTTGAGGACCGTGAGCGCGGTGGTCGGCCAAGGAAACTTACTGCAGCAGATGAAAGACACATCATGCTTACTTCCTTCGCAATCGGAAGATGTCCAGCAGTGCCATCAGCTCAGAATTGGCAGAAAACAGTGGGACCCTGGTACACCCATCTACTGTCCGGAGAAGTCTGGTCAGAAGTGGCCTTCATGGAAGACTTGCGGCCATACCTCCGACGTGGAAACAAGGCCAAGCGACTCAACTATGCACGAAAACACAGGAACTGGGGTGCAGAAAAATGGCAGCAGGTGCTCTGGACTGATGAGTCAAAATTTGAAATATTTGGCTGTAGCAGAAGGCAGTTTGTTCGCCGAAGGGCTGGAGAGCGGTACCGGTACACGAATGAGTGTCTGCAGGCAACAGTGAAGCATGGTGGAGGTTCCTTGCAAGTTTGGGGCTGCATTTCTGCAAATGGAGTTGGGGATTTGGTCAGAATTAATGGTCTCCTCAATGCTGAGAAGTACAGGCAGATACTTATCCATCATGCAATACCATCAGGGAGGCATCTGATTGGCCCCAAATTTATTCTGTAGCATGACAACGACCCCAAACATACAGCGAAAGTCATTAAGAACTATCTTCAGCGTAAAGAAGAACAAGGAGTCCTGGAAGTGATGGTATGGCCCCCACAGAGCCCTGATCTCAACATCATCGAAGTCTGTCTGGGATTACATGAAGAGAGAGAAGCAACTGAGGCTGTCTAAATCCACAGAAGAACTGTGGTTAGTTCTCCAAGATGTTTGGGCCAACCTACCTGCCGAGTTCCTTCAAAAACTGTGTGCAAGTGTACCTAGAAGAATTGATGTTGTTTTGAAGGCAAGGGTGGTCACACCAAATATTGATTTGATGTAGATTTTTCTTCTGTTCACTCACTTTGCATTTTGTTAATTGATAAATATAAACTATTAACATGTCTATTTTTGAAAGCATTCTTACTTTACAGCATTTTTTCACACCTGCCTAAAACTTTTGCACAGTACTGTGTATATATATATATATATATATATATATATATATATATATATATATATATATATATATATATATATATATATATATTCTATTATATTATTTTATTTTTATTATTATTATTATTATTATTATTATTATAGCGCACATCTTAACCTAGGCTATACCGTATAACGAGTGGCTGCTTTATTTGGGTTTTATTGACTATTTTGATTGGATTGCCAATAATACTTCCACCAATCAGAGGGTTGCATACAGTACTCATAGCGATCTTGCCCTCTGTCAGACTGGTATAAATAACAGATTAAAGAATTGCGGACAAGGGAAATAATGTGTCAGATATCAAAGTGGATATGACAATAGCAGTGATGAAGTGATGCAAACATTAAAAGTAGACTGGACATTTTGTCACGAATGAATCTAGAACCTGTCTTCCCTTGTACAAGGTGCGATCACCTTTTTTGAGTGAAAGGTGTATGCGGCAGAGATGGATGTCTAGAAACAGTTTAATATATTTGAAGCCTTCTCACTGATGATGGAAATGAGAATGTAGAGATGGGAGCCCAGCTAACAAGATTTAAGTTTTTGCAGGTATCAGGCTTTTAAAGACTGTCATCCACACCTGTGGTGGCTTTGACAGACTCACGGAGAGCAGAAACTGACCCAAGACTGTCAGTTACTGGAAGCAGGCTGCTCTTTGGGATAGAAATTTAACATTTGTGAAACTGCATGTGTGTTAAAATGCTGTAATAACTGTACTGTGTTTTAAAGAATATAAAGCCAGCAGAAATACTAAACAAATTGTTAAAACACACTGTTCATACAAAAAGTTATAATAATATGCTCTGTATTAACCTGTTGTTATGTTCGAGCACTCTATATTCCTGTTTATTCTGTTATAATAGTGACAAATATTATTGTATCTTTGTAAGTGTGAGTAAAAAGGGAGCTAGGTTGGGGTCACACTGACCAAAAAACACCTGTGAAATGACCTACGCTTGTCTTTATCTGAGCTACTGGTGCCAAGGTTTATAACCTTGTGGAGAAAAGCAGAAATGAGAATCTCATTTAATTGGAGGCTGTGTGGTCCAGTGGTTAAAGAAAAAGGACTTGTAACCAGGAGGTCCCCGGTTCAAATCCCACCTCATTGTGTGACCCTGAGCAAGTGACTTAACCTCCTTGTGCTCCGTGTTTCGGGTGAGACGTAGTTGTAAGTGACTCTGCAGCTGGTACATAGTTCACACACCCTAGTCTCTGTAAGTCGCCTTGGATAAAGGTGTCTGCTAAGTAAACAAATAATAATAATAATTAACTCAAATGTTCACAGTCAAGTTTCTTATTTAGCTTGATCTGAAAGTAGTCTTTAAGCTAAACACGGGTATTCTAGAATAATTCAAACAGAATATAAGTGAATGTTTTATTTTAACAGAATAACCGTTAAGTTTGAAAATAGGTGTTATATATTAAAACACATCTTTCTATATGTATTCTTCTATACTTGCACTGTATTCACATGCATGCTGTGTTCAGGAACTCCCTGGTACCAAGAAAGAATAACATCAGTTCAAAAGTTCACCTTACATATTTCGGAGATGTATGAGAGGTGGACTAGGGGATGATGGCTAATGAATTTTATGGAGAGAGTTGCTGGGTGTTTTGGGAATGTTGGTGACTTGAGGGACAGGAGCTGTTAAGGCTGATTCATGTTTAAGACTTAATGACATAAGAAGCAAGGCAAAAACTCTATAAAAACCAAGGTAAAACCCCAGTCAAGTGTCACTCAACTACAAGCTGATATGATGCATGCTCTGAAGATCTGTGATCGAGCCGATTACTGTTGGTGTTGTTGCCTTTTGAAGACAGTTTCTGTCCTTACATTATATTCTACACTTCCATATACTGGAAGGTAAGCATATATTTTGAATCTATATTTCTTTTATATTGATGTATTGCTATAATGTATATGACTTATCTTTTAGTCTATGAGATTGATATATTGGATGTTTTGGGACTTAGCGTTGGGCGTTTTTAGCTTTATGTATGCATAGCCTTAGGGCAAAACATGTTGCAACCATAAATGTATTAAAGTATTAATGCTATTATACCTGTTAAGGCACTGGACCGCCCAGGCTGCCTGTCAGCTGGGATTCTACGTAGTCTGTAACTACTGAATCCATTTTTAAGCATTTAATAAACCGAAGGGGTACTAATACTACTCTGATTCATTAAAACTTCAAAAATCGAGTGAGTGTGTGTGAATTTCTTGATTATTAAAAGTCATCTGGATACGGTGCAAGCCCAGTGCATGACCGGATTTAAAAAATGTGGAACTGATGATGCAATCAAAAACCCAGAGGCAGTGTAAACAGCCTGCTACTCTGTAGTAGGACTGTTCTTTTTTTATGTCAATCATTTGTGTGTTCTTTTTTTAGAAAGGTTTAATTAAGTAACAGCAAAAATTTGTTTGTGTCAGACTTGTTGAAAGTCTGTAACAAAATAGTTGATTGTTATTGTCAGTACGTTGTAGATACGACTATTAATGCAGGCGTCGTGCAGATATCGCAAAGTCCAGAAACAAAACAAAACAAAACGTTAAAATGTTTTGCACCATATAAAACGGAGCTGATTTTGCCAGTGCTTGCTAGTCTATTAACCAATTTGAAATGATTTTGAAGCAAATAAAAGCATTTTCGTTTCGGCTTTATCGTTAAAGATTTCACACGTAGCAATACTGCCCTACAATTACTGAATCGTAGTACTGTGATCGTTCCACTGCGTTATGTTGTGAACCATAGTTTTAAAACTGAGAGACAGCAAATGCTTATCATAAAAGTTTACTGGTTCTTAAAATTATGGGCCAAATAAGAACAATAAATACAGTAACTGATTAGAAGGCCTTCTAGTTGTTGTTCTCCAAGTTGAAGCAGTTACATTGTAGATGCTATAACGAGTTACTGTAAATGAGATACTGTTTTAGCAGACATATTTAAGAAAGTAAACATTTATTTAAATGTTTTTGGAATAAAAAGTATAAATGCAAAACTGGGACTTTTTTTGTGAACGTGCTGTAAAAAAAAAAAATCGCCCAAAGTATAAATCTGCCGAATTTAATACCAGACAATTTCCTGTTATATGGTATATAATAACTTAAAACAAATCTTTATGCCGACCTGTCAAAATTTTTAGATGGCACTGTGCATCTGAGTGGTGCTGTTTAAGCTTGCACATTTTGCAAGCCTGGCAACCCTCAATCCCCCTACATTAGACAGGAATGCCACAACTTCAAATCAGCGAGAGACCCTGAGCAAGTAATGCTAAAATCATACCACCTTTTTCTTGCTAGCTTTGTCTTTCTTTATATTGACTTTATTAAACTGTTCTTCAAGATTTCTTGCTTCATCTTTGCCTAACTTTTCTTCTGCGCTCTGCCGTCTAGTTTTGTTGGCGTGTCTGACGAGTAGTACTTCATTTATGTTTTAACTGCAAGTGTCCACCTGCCCACGTAGTCATTTTTGTTTAGCGGGAACCAGGAATATTCTTATGATGTAATATGAATGAGAGAAGCCAGGGTACAACAGTCCCCTGGGGTACCGCGTGGTGTCTCAAATGCAAAATTTCAAGCAGTCACTGTTTTGTAACATTAACAGTCCAAAATAACCTAAAAACTCTTTTTTAAAAATACATAAAAACCTTTTGTTGCAACTTATAATAGAGAAGCACTAATGTCTCACACTGCGATCATTACCTGTCTTTTGTTAAGTGGTCTTTGGCTTTGGCAGATAATTAACACTGCGTCATTAAAGCTTAATGCAGAATGTCTTTTCAGTTCATGTAATGTATGTAGAGACACACTGCTTCTTGAGATGCAGTATCAACGCATGCACAGTAAATATTATGTAGCATTTAGTGACATGTTCATGCCATCATGCTGTCTAAACCAGAATTAAACAGACTGCATCCATCTGCTTATTTAGTCAGTTTTCCTTCCTTATGTAAATAAGGACATGTTTTGATTGAAATTAATTCAAATACTACCAACATCAGCTTAAAATTAGCCAACCATGTCCTTGGCATCAAATGGTGCGTGGGGAAAGGCACTCAGCATACTAAGATTGGTAGCCAAAATTCCTTTTTTGCCAAAACGTAGATGACAAACATTTATGATATCGCACCAAACTGGGGGGTGTGCACCAAGGTAACTATGGAAGAGTGGGGGGCGGGGGGCAGGGGCCAGATTATTTGGCAGAGACTTAATGTTTGAGATGGAAAAATAGACTTAAGTAGGTCATAAATGTCTAGGTTTGTCACAGTCTACATACAGTTTTTTTGGTATTTAATATAAAAATCAAGAATTGTCTCGCTAATCCAACCCACCCACCCCCCCCCCCCTAAAAACAAACCAAAAAAAAAAAAATCAAGTTGGTTTCCTGCTTTCAATCCGGAAATTATTGAGTAATTATCTCAACGCCATTACTACACAACCTAAAGTAGCTCGTTTTGAAATATGATTGGGCAATTGGAGCATTAGGATGTCTAGGTCAATGTTGAGCAATAACAAGATCCAATCTAGCCAGGGCCCCTCCCAGCCATCTTAACTACAGCCTAGCAGAAACCCACAAACTGAACAGCACAGCCACTACCAAGCTAATCAGAATTCCAGTGCCACTGCAGGATTTCTGAGGGTTACTTCAGGGGCGCTTTTTTGTTCCAAAATATATAAATACCACCTTTCAAGTATATAAAAAAACACAAAATATAGATAGAAAAATGTCAGTAAAATCATATACAGCACTTAGTTGGCCACATTCTTCTGATTGGCATCACTTGTGTTTGTGTGTTGAGAGTCAGAACTGAAATTTCTGGCTTGGCAGACAACTGACGGGGCAGCTTTTGAGAAAGGTATTATGACCTACCTATTGGGGAGATTATTGGAAAATGAAACCAACCACTACCTTTTTCTGGATCAGAAGACAACTAATTTTGCAATTTGGTCCTTCATTGTCAGCACACATTTTATTTGTGAAAATCATTTTTAAAAAGTACTAAAACTAAAAAAAAACTAAAAAAACCCCACCACACACCTCATTCCCACCCCAACCTCGAGTACAAAAGCCAGTCCTGTCAGCGCACCATGCAGCTGGAATTCCCAGCAAACCTGCCCTCCCCTGACTGTACGACTCGCCCTGCACACCACATAACTCTGCTTATACCAGGAAAGCCACTCCGGGTATTTCATATATTTAATGTGAAAATATAATAGAATAAGGGGTCCCCACGCTTGCTTGTTTTATATTTTATAGGATATATACAGTATATATATTTCTTTTTTTTTCAAAATTCATGAATTATTGAAAAAACACAGAAGTAATACTGAAAACAGTAAAAAGTGAAAATAAATGTGGCTACCAATGGTATATGTTGTGTTTTATGACATTATACAGTATGTAGGATGCTGTGTGAAAAAGTTGTGCAGCGACAGCAATACAAAACTACCTTAAACGATAGAAAAGACTAAACCAAATTGTGTACTGTTGCTATAGCTGCAAGTAGTGATTTTCAAGGTTTAACAAAACACCAAATAGTGCTGCCAGCACCCCGTGTTAAGGAGTAAGTAGAAGGTTCTGAAAAATATAGCATTACACACACCCACATATTGCTACAACTGTTTAAATAACATATCTGTAATTTTTTCTTTTCATTGTTAACATCCTGACAACTTTTTACACTTTAAAGTCTGTTTCAAAGCTCTTTTAAAAAATGTCCGCTCTAGTGCACTGACAGTGTAAGGATTATTGCCCATACTGTCAAACAGGTAACACAGCAATAACGATCCATGATGTGCCAGAGGACTTATGTTTTTTTTAAACTGCTCTTCCTGCAGCGATTTAGAGGACAGATCTCAAACCCCACTGCACTAGAGTTGACAGTTTGAAAAATGAAAAACAGAAACAAGACAAGACCCTTTCCATTCTACCTTTAAAATTCATATTGCCTGTCCCTTTAATGAAGGGACATTTTCAATAAAACCTAAGAGACAGTGGAAATTATAGGTTATTGATTCATGTGGCATGCATGTACAGTATAGATAAATGACACTGAGGAGTCACTGAAGGCATTAGCTAAAACGTCAGTCCACTATTCTTAATTCAGAATTTTTTTAAGTTTTTGAAGCTAGGATGACCCACGGAGTAGACCGGCTCTAAATGAAATGGATCAAAAAAGCCACTCACCGGCACCAAAGTGGGCTAAAATGAGAGAGGGACAGAGGAAGAGAGTATAGTGTGGGCAACAGTCTGCCGGCCCAATTCAGCGAGTTTACATCCCTCCAGCTTGCAGTGGAGGTCACTGGCTACCAGAAGGCTGGGTAAAGACAGGAAAAGGAAATGGAATTATGAGAAAAAACACGCAGCATAAAGAAAAAAGGATGAAGGGCTTATTGAGAAATGAGAAACAGAAAAAAAAGAAAGGCAATACAGAAAGGAAATGTATGAAATGTTACCACAGCAAATCCATCTTATGCTGTTGGAGAAGTAAGAGGACAACAATTGCAGAGTATGGTGCACATTCTGTCCCTTTGTAATACAGTATCCATAAAACGTACACTATTATGGACATGATCTTGACATGCGAATTTACACTAAATAATGATAAAGACAAGCCTCAAAATGCTTAATCCATTAAATGACATGTAATATTTCCTCCTTTTGTATATTATTTCAGAACATAAAAAAAAATTGCAGAGTAATTACATTTACATGTAGCATGTGAAAACAATAAACTATATTGGTGGGTGCAGTTCCTTCCAGTGATAATTCACGGCTAGGCCATGTTGACAGTAAATGGTACATATACAGTACTATAGTTTACTGTAAACCTTTCACTAATTCATTGCTCTACACATTTCACAATGATAAAGACTATACATTTGTGTTTTGTTTGTTTTAGTTTGTAAATCACAGTATGGTGGCACTATGACCAGCTCAGACACAGTAACACCGTAAAGCCTTAGTACTATATATTATACACTGCACGCAATCTTACCAAATATATAGTAAATATAAATTAGCCTTTCTTTGCAGGGCTGTGGGATTGAACATAGAGCCAACATCCATAATCCTTACAACCTCTTATGGGCTTTCTGAAATATTAATGAATGGTTGCTCCTCAACAAAATTATTTGGTGCTCAATTGTTTTATGTTGGGGTTTGCCTGTCATCTTGAAAGATAAGCGTCTGCCAGATATAATGTTTACTTTTTGTTCATAATTCACTCAATGGTTACTGCCAACTGGCTACAACCCCCTCATTCTACTGTAAATATTTAGTCTGGCTAAATTCCATTACTATTCATGATATCTGAAGCACCACTGTGGCATTAATACACCAAAGTGTAGGCTAACCATTAACCCGTCCAGACACTCCAGTGGAGGTAAGAAAAAAGAAAGATTTAATAAAAATAAAATAACTATGTACTAGAGGCAGAGTAATAGTTATACTGGTGTACAACTGTAAATGTACTGTAGACAATTCTGATAGTTATACTGAAGTAACTTCAGTTGCTTGACTTTTTTAAGTTTTAAAAGTCGCCACTGATGTGATGACTGTAACAGAAAATGAAAGTAAATCTAAAATACTATAATTATAACTCTGATGAGTCATGTCCATACCAAGTTGCTCTTTAGGAGAACAACAACCTTATTCCTATTATTACTGATGTTAACTAAACATTTTCTGAAATCAGTACGAATGGCTTAACATAGGGATATTATGCACATATCTGTAATGAATATCAACATTCCTTTCACAGTTTCAACAGAGAATATCCAATTTCCTGTGATTTCCATTACATGAGAGTAGATGTTTGAACTCGGCTCTCGCCAACTAATACGTAGATTTACAGTAAACTAATGTGATCCATCTGCATCTCCATCCATTTGCGTTTCCTTCCATCTGATGATGTAGATATCCTTCTGCCTGGTGTTGATGGCTGAAGTGTAATGCTGGCTCCAGGGATCAGCTTATTTTGCCTCCCTAGTGCATCAGCACACACAACGGCTGCGATGCTGGCTCCGGGGATCAACCACAGTGCAGTCTCCCCAGCGCATCAGCATGACAACCATCTGGATTGAGCTAAGTAGGGTACATCTCTGGGGTCTTCAAGTGGGCACCTTCCATCCTCGGTGTTTCGTCGACTAGCCCATGACACCTCAAGAGGGCTCGACGGTGATTCTGGCATCCCAGCATCACCCCCCTCCATGCCCCACTCAACTCAGCCCAGCTTACTTACCTGTACATCAGCTTTCCTTTCTATTGTGCTTGAGATCCCCAGCCAGAATCTTTCAGTCTCAACCACAGCCAGTTGCTGCTCCTCTCTGCTGCTTCAGATAAGTTCTTCACTGTGTGACGCAACTCTCCGGTTGCTCTCCTGGGCGGAGGAATGTTGTCTTTTGTGTGTAATGTTTTGATGGAACTGGTGGCAACTTATTGGTCATGTTACGCTTGTCTTCAAATGCTAAGGCCAAACATCACAGCACCTGGTCATGGCGACAAGTCCTTGGCTAAGACCTACCTTACATCCTGTTAAAATGTGCCTTAATGGTTGCAGGTGATGAACACAAAGGTCATGAGGGATCCTCGCCTACCCAGAGGATTAGGTTCTGTGGTGATGGGAGAACATCATATGTTGACCTGATGAGGAAACTGATCCTGCTCTGTTCCACTGTCCATAGGTCTTGCCAGCCGATCTTGCGTTGTTCCACTGTCCCATCTCATCCATTCTCCCTGCTTGGCCTGGGAAATGGCCTTTACGCACCTCATCCTCTCCTCCTGCTTTTGAACAATTTGATTACCAGCTTCCTACGATAAGCTGGGGTTACCTGGTGTACAGTAGATGTGTAATTTAACCACAACAGCATTTTCACCACACATAGCACAGATTCCAACAAGTACTGTAAAATAAATGCTACTAACATTGAAAAAGTGCAGAACTTTGTTGAAAAACTGAAAGAATATATATGCGCTGTAAATGACTACAGAAGGTTTTCACTCAGGATTTGGATCCCAGCTTTCCTTCAGTAATCAGAAATATGTTGCATCACAGTCAGGCTTTGTCCCAAAAGCTTTGTTTCTAAATTCAAGATGGTTTATTCTTATTACTATTATTATTTTTGTTTATTTGTTTATTAATGTATCTAATTATTTTACTTCCGATTTCCTCCCTACGGCTCAGTGGGCATCCTCTGATCCCACAACCAAACCAGCTTCCTCTTTTACACCCAGGAACTGGAGGACAAAGGTCAGCCCTGCAGGTGTCCGCTCTGAGCTCACTGGATGTCTGGTCAGCAGGGTTTGCAGTAGCACGATGAAGAGTAACAGTCCCTGCAAGATTTGCCTCCCTAACCCATGGGAGTACCAGAACCAATGCAACGCCCTCTTCGTAATCCCCAGTGTAGATCGACGACTCTGCACAGCCAGGATGCGAACCTGCGCTGTATGACTTGCCCTGCACACCACACAGTTGTGCTTTTATCAGGTGAGCCACTCGGCAAGCCCAAATTCAAGAAGGTTTTAACATGTGAAGCACTCCTATTGATTTTACCAGGTGAGCTACTCGGGACCCTATAATTTATTATTCATAAATATACAACTTTGGAGTCCCCAGGTTCTTAATAGAATGCAGGTAACAATTATTACTATTCAAGCTGTTTTTCAACTTTAGGCTACTGAATTAGTTAAATAGAATCATATAACATAAACCAAAGTCCTTCTTTATTTTGTTGTACCATCAACATTTGAACTGCAAAAGAGGATCAGTGAAAAGGATATGAAAGCTACTGCAATAAAGGAAGAACATAGCTTTTAAAACCCCAGTTACAACTTGATGTGACAAATCTGCAAAGTTCAACATTTTGCCACCCAAACACTAGAAGGGCTAGAAATGCAGACACACATACCATATTGCTATCTTTCTAATGACAAATACTGTACAAGTCAAAGTACAGTATAAGGAAACAAAAGCAATTTGCCTTTTGTAGGTATTTAAATAGTTACATAAGTTTTGTTATCTGTGTTATCAAAGGGAACATGCCCTTTACAGCAGCATCAATCATGTTTCAAATATGTTGATACTTTGGCTAACAAACCCATGCAAACTCTTTTCTGATAATGCAAAAGTTAAGATTCATTCGATTAACATTTCACACACAGTACTGGAAGAGGAACAGCTCAGGCAAATTAATATATTTAGCCGTTATGAAACAGCATGCTATTGAGTACAGAGGTCTGAGCATCAGCTTTCAACACCCCACCCCTATTGTCTGAAACGGACAAGCTGCAGTTCTGAATGGAACGCACCTGTTGCGACAATGCAGATAAAAAAACAATGCAAAAAATTAATTTAACCAACTAATCTAACATTTTTTCTCAACTTGGAAAGTTAATAAAGTTACTGTATACTGTAGCAAAGTCTATGGTGCATTGAACCATCCAGGAACTAAGCAGTGTTATTAAAAATAACTCTGAACAACCATTCCATTGTAAGGAGTAAACAGTTTGTCTTTCAATTCAATGATCATGCAACCCTCTGTTCTAGCCCAACTAATAGAATGAATGATGTTGCACACACTGTACTTGCTTAACTGTACTACTGATATCTGGGTTCATTGTTGATTTGAAATATGAAACAGCTTTATTTATCAAATATTATAAAAACATTCATGAACATAAAGAATCCTTTTTCTGGCTATTTTTATAAATATACAGTGCTACCCGTTATAACGCAACCTGTTATAGTGTGGAATCGGTTATAACACGGTATGGTCATGGCTCCCATTTCCCGCATAATGCAATTTGACTCGCAAACATTGGGTGAAGGTTCCAGAAACTTTAAGTGATCCTGGTGATGTTATCGTGAATTATGCTACGATAAATTGCAATAGAAACTCAAAAAAAAAAAAAAAGAAAACCTACACAGTGATTTTGTTTTATTGTTGTTTTTACATTGCCATATTAAACACATTTAAATTGAAACTGGGACATAGAGTATTTATGAAGCTCCCGTGCTTGCACTGTATTTTTTTTTTTTTCTAAAAGTAAAAACAAACTGTCCGTTAATGTTACAAAAGAAGCACGGAACAATACAAGTGTGTATAAACGTCCTTGGATTCTGTATTATTTATTTACAGTTATTTATTATAAAAAATACACAATATAAATGAGTGATGTAAACTTTAAACTGGTGGAATAGCACTTTCTATTATACTGTATATATTGTAATGACCCGGGATTTATACTGTTGCAGGATTGGTCTACAGACCAGCGCTGCCAAATTTTGGAAGTAACCAGCCAAAAAGTAGCCAAATTGTGTTTTCTTAAACCATCCAAAAACCTGTACTTACATTTAAGACTTAAATATATATATAACAAAAGCATACATAAGTGCTACCTACTTATTTAAAATAAATAAACACGGGTAAGTAATGTTATAAATGATTTATTTATGGGCTTCCCCCCCACCACAATTTACAGTACAAGGACTGCTGTTTCTTATGTGATCAAATACCAGGGTTCTCCTCAGGAATTCTGTACAGCCGGACGGCAGAACATTATAACCGGGAGAACTTTTAAATGGAAAAATAAAACTGGCCTTACCTTAAATATATAATACGACAAAGAATTTCAACAATATGTTGTCTTTCGATGACTATATCTGGTTGCTCTGTTTTATGTTCTACATTTTTTATTACATGACCGTGCTTATTTAGGCACTGTATGATTTGACTGGAGAAAGATAAAGTAGGTTTATTGGAGTTCACAAAAAAAAAAGTAACCTTTTCACTTCCTTTTTAGCGTAATTATTGAGCTTATTGCTTCATTTAAATTGTTTTCTTTATGTTAAGTCTTCAGAGCATTTTAATGCACGTCTATTTTTGTTTTTCGCTGTTCTACATTTTTTTAATGCAACTATTCATTTTAACCATTTTTATTTTTAACAGTACTGGTTACAAACGTTTTGCCACCATCATCCAGCACCTCTGCACAAGCATTTGTATATCAGCTAATAAGTGTTCAGCTGATATCCCATACAGCCTTTATGCATGAACCCCCAATATCTCTCACAAGCACCTGGGTACATATTTTTATGATATCACAACAAAAGGAATACGCTTTTTTTTTTTTTTTGGTGCATATGTACAGCTATTATGTACTATATATCACCTTACAGTACAATAATATGACAAAAAATGGACTGAATGATAATACCCAAAAATAATCTTAATATTTTTAATAACGTAGCCGGCGCAAATATAGTATTAGGCGGTGGATTGCGCCGATCGCCGGCTTATATTGAAAACCCTGCATTCATTGTCACTATTTTTGCTTTAAAAATAAATCGGCTATTTTTTAGCAGTCATTTTAACGTTTTAGCCTCAAAGTGCTTAACACACAAAACCCGCCCCTTCAACCCTCTGATTGGTTAAATGTTGTGTCAAGACGTAACACAGCTGTCATGTGGTTCCAAGATTTTTTTTTTCAACCCAGCAACACACAAGTGATCTTGTCTGAAGCGCAATCAATCCTTATTGTTAAAGGCACAGTAGCATCTGCAAGACGGGCGGCGACAGCAACTTCACCGGGCGGCCCATCTGGCTGAAAAGGGCTGGGGAGAACCCTCCACAATTTATTTTAATTTTTATTATTTTATTCAGGGTAAAATTAAAGTGTCCTGAACTGTCGGCGTAGAGTCTATAAAACAATAAATAAAATAATATATTCTAATTAAATTTGTACTGACACAGTTCATAATTTGTTACAAATTTTAAAAAAAGCTTTTTATTTCTCCCTATTTTACAATTAAGTAAGAACCCCTGTCAATCATCTGTAAGAATCCCCATATTAACCAGTCCTGAGGAAAGAAGGCAGGTTCACAATTTTTTTCAGTCGGATTTGCTGAATGGAAGTGTGGGTATTTGTGTGATTTGTCATTTTATTGGATGCTAAGCTTCAGAACAAAGTCACACCCCAGGGGGAGGGCGTGGTAGAGTATGCAGGGCATTGTGGCGATTGAAGTCCTGCACTGACGACGACCTCATAATCAAAAGGAAAAAAAACATGCACGGTAAAAAGAGCCAAAAAATAGCCAAACCACCAAAGACAATATTTACCAGATAGATGTTTTAAAAACAAGCCATATTTGGCTGGAAAACCTACCATTCAAAAGGGACCAAGAGAGAAGGGGTTTGAGGGTCACTTGTGACAGCTGCCACTAACTAGTTGGGATGGGTTTAAATCATTCAGAATGAATCAATACGAGCTGTAAGTCAGGAAGGAGGGACAATGCCCAACTGCACGGGAAAGTATTTTTTGTAGGTTATTTTATTTCTTTTTTTTCACAAGGAAAGAGATAGTCAATGTGAATTGAGTAACCATTTTCATTATTATTCCAGTGTTTACTGGATACACCAATTTCTTTTTTTTTTTGTATCAGTGTTTTATTGTTTAAAACCAAAAAACAGAAGCCCTACTTATACCATGTCTCCAAACAGCACTTACAGTGTGGCGGTTTGGTTGTGACCTAATGGTCACCAGGAACCACAAATGTTGTTTTCACTAGTCACACAGTAGTGTGGGAACTCGAATGTACATTTTTTCTTTTGATCAAAGCATGCCCGAAGTGAAGAAAATTCCCTACCCCCTGGTGTGCAAGGTCATCAAACATGCAATCTTCAGGTATGAAAAAGTTATTGCCCCCCCCTAGTTAACTCAACCCAATTAAAGGGATAATTAGAGTCAGCTGTTTGAGTACTTTGGTTAACAACCAGGCCTGATTTGGGCCAGCCCTGCCCAAAATAAATCTAACCCTGCCTAATCTAGCCCTGCCCAATATAAATGACTAACTTTGGCCCTTACCATCAGAGTGAAGTTGTCAGCACACAGGTTCTAGAGGCACATCATGCCATGAACAAAAGAAATTCCTGAAGACCTCTGGAAAAAAGTTGTTGATGCCTATCAGTCTGGAAAGGGTTACAAAGCCATTTCTAAGGCTCTGGGGCTCCACCAAACCACAGTCAGAGCCATATTGTCCAAATGGAGAAAGTTTGGGACAGTAGTGAATCTTCCCAGGAGTGGCCGTCCTGCCAAAATCTCCAAGAGCAAGGCGTAAAATCATTCAGGAAGTCACAAAGAAACCTAGAACAACATCCAGGGATCTGCAGGCCTCTCTCGCCTCGGCTAAGGTCAGTGTTCATGACCACCATCAGAAAGACACTGGGCAAAAATGGGATTCATGGCAGAGTAGCAAGGCGGAAACCATAGCTCACTAAGAAGAACATGAATGCTCATCTCAAGTTTGCCAAAAAGCACCTGGATGATCCTCAAGAGTTCTGGAACAATGTTCTATGGATAGATGAGTCAAAAGTGGAACTTTTTGGCTGACATGGGCCCCGTTATGTCTGGCGAAAACAAAACATTGCATTCCATAGTAAGAACCTCATACCAACGGTCAAGCATGTGGGGGTAGTGTCATGGTTTGGGGATGCTTTGCTGCATCAGGACCTGGACGCCTTGCCATCATTGAAGGAACCATGAATTCTGCTCTGTATCAAAGAATTCTACAGGAGAATGTCAGGCCATCCGTCCGTGAGCTGAAGCTGAAGCGCAGCTGGGTCATGCAGCAAAACAATGATCAGAAACACACAAGCAAGTCTACATCAGAATGGTTGAAGAACAAGAAATTTTAAGTTTTGGAATGGCCTAGTCAAAGTCCAGACCTAAACCCCATTGAGATGTTGTGGCAGGACCTGAAACTAGCAGTTCATGCTCAAAAACCCACAAATGTCAGTGAGTTGAAGCAGTTCTGCATGGAGGAGTGGGCCAAAATTCCTCCACGGCGCTGTGAGAGACTAATCAATAACTACAGGAAGTGTTTGGTTGCAGTTATTGCTGCTAAAGGTGGCGTAACCAGTTATTGAGACTAAGGGGGTGATTACTTTTTCACACGGAGGCATTGGGTGTTGCATAACTTTCTTTAATAAATTAAATATGTATCACATTTTTGTGTTTTGTTCACTCAGGGTTCCTTTTATCTAATATTAGGTTTTGGTTGAAGATCTGATAACATTCAGTGTCAAAAATATGCAAAAATGCAGAAAATCAGACAGGGGGCAAATACTTTTTCACGGCACTGTATATATTCATGTTAGTTCAACTCCGAGTTAGTCTTCGTCATCCGGACGGCTATTTTTAAAATAGAGCTGCAGCATTCCAGCTACAATTGGTCTGACTGGAAACGGCACCACCATTTTGCTGAAAATGTTTGCTGAAAAAGAATCTTGCCGGTTGATCCACTTTGTAAACATGAAACAGTTTCATGCTGTTCTTTGGCAGTTGTAAAACGCTGAAATGATCCAGTGGTCCATTTCAGTGTTTTCGATGGCCCTGCTGTTTCAGCCTCATCTTGTTTACGTTTCCTTGCATTAAATTTATGTTCAGCGCTTGTCTGAAGTACGACCGAGTGTAATCTTCATGCATGCTGCATGAAGTACAAAACAGCACATTACCATTGCTATGAAATTTGTGCTTGCCAAACTCATTGACCCGATCTTTGGGGTTGATTTTTTATTGTTTTCAGCATCTTTGAACAGCTCTGAATGCTGAAGTAAACTGAACTTGAACACCGGAAGCAGTTTTATTAGATAGGTATGTTTAAGTGAATTTAAAGCAAAGTCGCCTGTGTTACAGTTTATATTAAGTGTATTGTTTATTATCAAAACAAACAAAAAAAGCCTTGCATGTTTTTTGACCCTCCCCAAGTGTAAAACTAAAAAATCTCCAAAAACAAAGTAAATCAGCGTTTTCCGTGTTATTCCGCAGCAAATGGATTCCTAGGATCCCTAGTAATGAATTACTGTTAAGGCTGTAACCATTTTTACATATGAACATTTCACAAAAGTCTACTGAACACACATAACAGCCATTAAACTGTATTTTACACACAGTCCCATATCAATTACAAACCATTCATATGAAAAGTCTTAACCCCAGCCAATAGAAGTGGTACCAAAAGACCTCCGTATCTTGGTTAGCTCTAGCCATATGAAAAAATAAGCCAGAGTGGCTAATGGATGACAATCGTTTAGCTACCATTGTGCTTAATTACCCACCTCACAGTGTTTCACAAAATCTGCCTATACTGTGGCCGCTAACCCTCCCCACATAGCGAGGCAGAGGCTAGCCAGAGCAGCCCCAACAGCAACCTCAGAACCTGGCTGCTGTTTGGAGAGAGCTGGGTGCTGCAGCCATGGTGCGGGGGACTCTCTCTCGGTGGCTCTGGTGGCTGACACTCTTTCACGGGGACTCTGGCGATGCGGTGCTCTCTCGGAGGCTCTGGTAGCGTGGGGTAGCCTCTCCTGGCAGCGGTTGTGGGGCAGAGCTCTGGTGGGGGGCGGCTCTCTCTCAGGCTGCCACTACACCTCAGCGCAGGCCTGGACTGGCGCAGACTCAGCACCGTTGCTTGGCTGCTCATGGAGCTCGTTGTCCAGCTGGGTCTCGCTCACCACAGCTGGAAGCTCCTCCCTGCTGTCCGGCTGCTACTGGTTCCCGTTTATGGCGGGGGCATACGCCACCTCCGCACCTTCAGTCTCCACCATGCACTCATCAGTGCCTTGCTGCTGGCCCAGCTCCACTCTCTCCCACTCGAGCGCTTCTGTGACGGCCTCTCGCAGGGACATATGGAGCGCTCCAGCGAGGCTGTCGCTTAATGCTTTAGTCATTATTCCCCACAAGAACTGTCGGGGGACAAGCTCGTCGCATTCTCCACAGCCGACCCCGGGATGAGCGGAGCACACCTTTTCCTCGAGGTCCCACAGGAATCCCTGGACGGTCTGCCCCAGCTTCCTGTATTCACCCACAAACGCGAGCTCTCTCAGCATTTTCTGCCGCCATTGTTCCTTCGCCTTTTTCTTCAAATCTCCTTCTGAGGTTTCCATATCCCGCTTGCTTCTGACACCAGTGTGGCGACGGCTTGCCGTGGGTTCAGCGGGAAGAAAGAGACACTGCAACGGGATTTCTTCGGTGCTTGAAAGGGCCGTTTATTGCTCCAGCTGCGGGCTAGGCTGGCGCTTAAAAGTGCCGTTGGTTTTTAAAAGGAAGGTAACAAATGGATAGACGCTCGTTATCGACTCTCGCTCTCTAACGCTCGCTGCCACTCACTCAGCACACTCTCTCAAACAGCACACAGCTTATATAGAGCCAGCAGGCGGGAAAGAGCGGACATGGTTGGAACCACGCTGCAGCAGCTACACAGACAGACAGACACAGAACACAGCAATACAATTATTTACAACACAAATCCTGCCCACCCCAGAAGTTCAATGCAGCACCCAAAAGTCCCATTCATAAGTCCTGTGGGACTTTATTTAGTTTATTTTTTGAATTTGTACTTGTTGTTTGATTTTGCCGCTTCCAACTATTTACTATTTTTAACGGCGACATCGTAGAATTCCACAGGAATAGCTGAGGTTGCATCTAATGCAAAGTTCTCTTTTGACCAGTCAAACAAATTTTACTTTCAAACCCAGTACTTCTCTCGCATGTCTCCTCACTCTTGCGTGATTTTCAGACTCACACATGTGGTGTGCTTGCGTGTTGGTGGACAGACAGCTGTTCTATTTTCAGCAGTTTTAATCTGTTTAATCACTTAAAACCGGGCAAGTGGCAATACTGCAGCAATGATCTTAATGTTAATATTGAAGTAGGCTACAATATTTTTTTCTTTGTTGAAATTAATGTTCAGCTTTCATATTTTGTTGTGTACTCATTTAATCAAACCAAGTAGTGTAAGAAGACATTTTTCAAATCAAGTAAGCTTATTTGTGAATAAAAACGACAACAGAGTCGCAGTCCTTGTTGTGCTGCCAGTGTCATTAAAGATACTCAGCTAAAATCATAGAATGTAAAAGCACGAACTTGGCAGTGGACTGTCTCTCTTTAGGGATGCAAGAACTGTGTTGAGAATTTTAAGAAAACGTATTTAAGAGCAAACTGTTGTATGAGATTTTTAACTTTCATAACTGAAGTGGTTCCAGGGCTGTGCCCCAGCACAAATTAAGCACTGCCTACATCTCTGATGGATCGTGCACAGTGGGCTTATTACTGTACATCAATACAGCTCAATTTAACTGGCACAATTCCTTTTGAATTCCATCTACTACAAACAGACATACAATCCAAATAGGTTAATGTAGAGAATAATGAAGGTCTATTACAAAGCTATCAGTTACATAAACAAATCAATAGAGTTCCCTGTAGTTCCAGCATACACAATGTGCAGACACAAACTGATCAGTTACACACACTCAGTTGTGCATAGAATATAGCTTCCAAGAACCAACACATAACCAATGTCTTTGGTACAAATAAAAATAAAAAGTGGTGCAAATCGACTTAGTCGCAGCTCTAAATTCAGGACAGTAATCACTGAGCTTTAATGTATTTTCCATTCTCCTTCACACTCTGTAGTTTCCTCACTCAAACTGCACAAGATGAAATCGCTTTTACAATTGAAAAAAACACTTTACACACAACACATTAACTTATACAGCACCCTCACATTCTACATTTGAAGTGTATGCTCTTTTGTTAAATAAATAAATAAATAAATAAATAAATAAATAAAGCCAGGGATACATTCTACCATCTTATGTACATTTTTCTAACATGTAATTTCTTATCTATATACCGGTAATATCTTTTGTGTTCTGTATGATTACATTTTGCTGTTTTTGTTTTCATTATTTGCCATGCTTCTGAAATAATAAACTATGGTTGTTTACCTGAAAATGTCCTGTTCAACGATACCATAAATCCACAAAATACTTCTTCCACAGATTTACACACTAGCCTGCATACAGGTATTTTACTAAAATATTTAACTTAAACTGGGGATGCAGACCATGGTTATAAGAACACATTGTGAAAACTAGCATTTTGGCTGCTTCTATTTCATATCCGTTGCTGTGGGTAGCTTACTTCTCCATTGCTGGGTTGAGACTTCCTTAAATCTCCTTCTGACAATTATTGCTTGTGTAAGAAAAAAAAAGTTGTATATCTACAATACACATTAGCAAAGATATTCATAACAGTAAAAAAAATAAAAAAGTATAGGAAATCAATGATCATCAACATGCATACCTTCCTCAATGACTGATGAAAGATGAAAGTTTTGCCTTATGAATTTTACAGGTTAAATAAAGAACACTATCTCTCACCTATCCAATAGTATAGGTTTCAGAGTAGTCACATGGTGAACCAGTGAGCCACATACAGTAAAAGCATTTTGTGCATATATATATATCAAGTTAAGACACCTGTAGTCTGAAACAAAAAAACATTGGAAATGTGAAAAAATACCAAAGTTATCAAAAGTGCCCAGCCATTTAAAGTAGAGATATCAAAAACACTTGCCAAGTTTCAAGAAACCATTGGGGCGGATTCTCCATCGCGCTCTGATTCTCTAACTTACTCACTGTTATTATGGTCTGTGCCTGGTTTAACTATGGGAACCCCGCTAGTGTAAAGTCCAAAGTCCTAACTCAAACCTGAAATGAACTACACATTTCTGTCTTACATTAATTTTGCTTGTGAACGTGAGAGAGTCACGTTGGCCAAATTAATCAAACAAGGGCAATAAAGCAGACTGAAGTTCAAGGTAATTTACCCTTTCCCAGCTATCATAAACTGCAATGACTGTCGTTCAATACTGAAAGTACTGTACTGTACATATTTTCTTTTCCCATTTGCATTTCTAATATAGTAGGTGACGTACTCTGATGCTTTAATGTACTGTAATACAGTGTTCCCTGCTGGCATCTAGAAATTACAAAGTAATTTAACAGTTAATTATTATGATTTTATCATTAAAGAGGTAAATGTGACTTGCATTCAGGGTCTTTGGGGGTGCGACTTGAATTCAGGGGTGACTTAAATTCGAGTAAACACAGTAAATATATATGTGTGTGTGTATAATATATATATATATATATATATATATATATATATATATATATATATATATATATATATATATATATATACACAGTACTGTGCAAAAGTTTTAGGCAGGTGTGAAAAAATGCTGTAAAGTAAGAATGCTTTCAAAAATAGACATGTTAATAGATTATATTTATCAATTAACTAAATGCAAAGTGAGCGAACAGAAGAAAAATCTAAATCAAATCCATATTTGGTGTGACAACCCTTTGCCTTCAAAACAGCATCAATTCTTCTTGGTACACTTGCACAAAGTCAGGGATTTTGTAGGCATATAGTCAGGTGTATGATTAAACAATTATACCAAACAGGTGCTAATGATCATCAATTCAATATGTAGGTTGAAACACAATCATTAACTGAAACAGAAACAGCTGTGTAGGAGGAATAAAACTGGGTGAGGAACAGCCAAACTCAGCTAACAAGGTGAGGTTGCTGAAGACAGTTTACTGTCAAAGTCATACACCATGGCAAGACTGAGCACAGCAACAAGACACAAGGTAGTTATACTGCATCAGCAAGGTCTCTCCCAGGCAGAAATTTCAAGGCAGACAGGGGTTTCCAGATGTGCTGTCCAAGCTCTTTTGAAGAAGCACAAAGAAAGCGGGCAGCGTTGAGGACCGTAGGCGCGGTGGTCGGCCAAGGAAACTTACTGCAGCAGATGAAAGACACATCATGCTTACTTCCCTTCGCAATCGAAAGATGTCCAGCAGTGCCATCAGCTCAGAATTGGCAGTAAACAGTGGGACCCTGGTACACCCATCTACTGTCCGGAGAAGTCTGGTCAGAAGTGGCCTTCATGGAAGACTTGCGGCCAAAACCATACCTCCGGCGTGGAAACAAGGCCAAGCGACTCAACTATGCACGAAAACACAGGAACTGGGGTGCAGAAAAATGGCAGCAGGTGCTCTGGACTGATGAGTCAAAATTTGAAATATTTGGCTGTAGCAGAAGGCAGTTTGTTCGCGAAGGGCTGGAGAGCGGTACACGAATGAGTGTCTGCAGGCAACAGTGAAGCATGGTGGAGGTTCCTTGCAAGTTTGGGGCTGCATTTCTGCAAATGGAGTTGGGTATTTGGTCAGAATTAGTGGCCTCCTCAATGCTGAGAAGTACAGGCAGATACTTATCCATCATGCAATACCATCAGGGAGGCATCTGATTGGCCCCAAATTTATTCTGCAGCATGACAACAACCCCAAACATACAGCGAAAGTCATTAAGAACTATCTTCAGCGTAAAGAAGAACAAGGAGTCCTGGAAGTGATGGTATGGCCCCCACAGAGCCCTGATCTCAACATCGAGTCTGTCTGAGATTACATGAAGAGAGAGAAGCAACTGAGGCTGCCTAAATCCACAGAAGAACTGTGGTTAGTTCTCCAAGATGTTTGGGCCAACCTACTTGCTGAGTTCCTTCAAAAACTGTGTGTGTGTACCTAGAAGAATTGATGCTGTTTTGAAGGCAAAGGGTGGTCACACCAAATATTGATTTGATGTAGATTTTTCTTCTGTTCACTCACTTTCCATTTTGTTCATTGATAAATATAAACTATTAACATGTCTATTTTTGAAAGCACTCTTACTTTACAGCATTTTTTCACACCTGCCTAAAACTTTTGCACAGTACTGTATATTATACACACACACATATACACACATTATACACACACACAAACTAATGTTTTCGGAAAACTGAATCAGAAAACTGATTTTCTTAAAACGTCACTTTTCTGTGTTTACATGATTAATGATAGAAAATCTAATTAAAATTCAACTGTATACATGGATTGAAGTTTTCGGAAAACGCAGGATATTTTCGCATGAAAAGTACTGTTGTAGCCTAAGTACGATTTGAAGACTGGACATTTCTGCGACAAAACGGAGACCAATCCAATAACTCAAGTGCTTTATTGAAGTGTCAGGTCTTAAATTCAAAAGATTACTATCCTATACCTCTGTTCAGATTCCCCACAATGTGCAATCAGCCTTTCAAACAGCTCATCCTGTTCTATATTACCAGTTTCTTTTGCAGACATTATTTTAAATGATCACGGTAGTCAAGAGACAAAGGAGTTTTAATTACCCAAATGCTTCAGGTATAAATTATACGTTAAACGACTTTTGATAAAAACAATGCATTTGTTAACCACATAGCAAGTTTTCCAAAAAATGACACAGCGATGACTGCACCACAGCACGACTAGAAAAAGAAACAGAGCAACTTCCTGAGTTGTCAGGTGCTAACCTTCCATTCATATTAAAACATAGATACGCCACCTTGCGGCTTCCTCAAGGTGGCGTATCTATGTTACGAAATTCTTTAACAAAATTATGACCTAATCCTATTATTTTTGTGAGCGGTGTACCCAAGAAAGTGCTGAAATTTAAAACCTAAACAATGTTTTTTCATATATTACTATTATTATTATTGCAGAACAGGACCCATCCATTCATTTTTCACGGATACCGTTCTCCTTATTTTCTATCCATACACGACCATACTTTTGTGATAACAAAGCAATAAGCCAGCTAACAATATTACATTGCCACAACGTTGCAGCAAGTATTCAAGCCATTTATACTCATTGTACCACACTTGCCTGAATTTTCTGGTTTTGATCCCACAGGCACTGGCTGGAAAATCAATTACTGGCTGATACGGGCCTTCTTCAATATATTCGAAAGCTGCATCCGGTCCAAGGCAAGTTTCTCTTTTATCGACATCTGCACTAACCTTTGTAGTATGAGCGTTGGAAGTATCGTTGCTGTCATTAGTATTAACATTCTGGCGTTGGTGATTTAGCTTTTTTGTTGTAGAAAAACTCCAAACTTAGTTTTTAGTCTTTTTGCCATTTTAGCCAATAACAGGGCTACAACAAATTCACTCAGTCAGTTTTTAACACACATTTTCGAATGCTGCACACTCTCACGCGCTTACTGAAAAAGTTAAAGTCAATCACGCGAGAACAAATATATATATATATATATATATATATATATATATATATATATATATATATATTATATTTTGGCATAAATCTGGGGGCACATGACCAGGCGTACCTTTCAGACTCACTTTAGCTCGAACACAAGAACTGTTGAGAATCTTAAGAAAACGTATTTGAGAGCAAAAATTTGTTTGAGATTTTTAACTTTCATAACTGAAGTGGTTCCAGGGCTGTGCCCGAGCACAAATTAAGCACTGCCTACATCTCTGATGGATCATGCACAGTGGCCTTATTACTGTACATCAATACAGCTCAATTTAACTGGCACAATTCCTTTTGAATTCCATCTACTACAAACAGAGTTTGTCTGTTGATCGCTCATTTTTGGTCAATGTATTATTATTATTATTATTATTATTATTATTATTATTATTATTATTATTTATTTCTTAGCAGATGCCCTTATCCAGGGCGACTTACAATTGTTACAAGATATCACGTTATTTTTACATACAATTACCCATTTATACAGTTGGGTTTTTACTGAAGCAATCTAGGTAAAGTACGTTGCTCAAGGGTACAGCAGCAGTGTCCCCCACCTGGGATTGAACCCAGAGTCCAGAGCCCTAACCACTACTCCACACTGCTGCCCTCCACCTTCACAATAAGCTACTGACTAAAAAACACGCCAGGACTGCTGGGGCTTTTGATATCACGGTGGTCACGGGTAAGTCTCTGACATTACCGTGCACATTAAATTATCGCTTACAATACATGTAGCGTGCACGGTATGGTATGTAAATTAGCCATATACTGTGCACATAAATTAATGCATTCTCTGTTAGTAAATGGGGCACTAAATTTAGATTTATTGCGCACGTTAGGCTCACTACTTTACGTGCGCGCTAACTTCAAATGAGGCCCTTAGGGTGCTAAAAGGCATGGTGCAAACATAGATACATCGTATAAAAAATGTAGGCATTAATGGGTTAACGCTTAATTTGCTTTCACTTTGTCAGTTAGTCTTGGTGTCTGCAAGTTTGATTAAATTAATCTTTCCTAGATCTACATAGAATGTACCATTAGCTCTGAACTGCACAACACGAACCAAAAACAATGGCAGGTCCGAGTAGTCTTACCTTTTATAATATCTTCCCCTCCCAATATTCCTGTTCTCAAATTAATCCTGATGATTGTAATTGCAAAGAAAGGCTTTCTTCTCCCAGCCCACTCACATTGCCCATATGACAGTTTTTCTTTTCAATTAAACATCTCCCACGCTGTATGCAGTCAGCCACTGAAAGCAATTTACTGAGCCACTGCTGCAATCTGCGTTGTGATGACTCATACTCAGTATTGAAAAACATGCTAGTTAGGCTCAGAAAGAATGTCATTATCCTAAACCCTCTGGCCTTTTTTATTTTTTGAAACAATTTTCAATCTTTCTATTTCCAGTAACAACCTCCATATGTTTTTTTTTTTGTTTGTTTGTTTTTTAAATGTGTTGTTACCTTTATTCCACCATATGGTAAAAACACGATAGCTGTAGGTGAATCTTTTCAGGAATTAGAAGATATAACAAAACCATCATGTGTAAGAAATATTTTTTTCTTCCTGGGCTTCAATAGAGCTTGTACAGTAGATAACATTGATAACCTTCTCATGCAGTTTTCAAGGGGAGAGCTATGTATCTCGATTTGAAGGTCTAAGGCAGGGGTGCCCAAAGTTGTGCCTTCCACTCGTGGTCTGTTCCAACTCTGTCCTAAATTGGTTAATTGAACTAATCAAACCTGCATCCCAACCCTGAATCAGTTAATTAAATCATTGTACCTGCTAAACCTGTAGTGGAATGGCCCTGCAGGACTGTGATTGGACACCCCTAGTCCAAGGTAAAAGGTATGATAGTCCAAGATCGGGGTCTATCAAACCAGCCGTACAGTAAATGTCTATTAAAATTCACAAGAGAAGTGTAACTGTACAATATCTATTTTAATTAATTAAAAATATGCAACATGAAAATAGTCTGATGCATTAAACTCATGCTACTTTTACTTTGGCAGAAAAAATGTAATTACTTAAAAATATATCCTTATATCTGGCATTACTGTAAGCAGTAGCATCTCAATTTTAAACCCATCTCGGTTACCCAACTTGATTACTTCCAACATATCATCAGATTACAGTTTCCCAACAAGATCAGAGGCCCTTTATCAACCTTTATTTTTATCAATATATTTTTGTCAAGATCTCTGATCACACTGAAAAGATTATGAATGATGTCATTTCCATTAAAAGAAAAAACAATGCTTTAAAATGGACAAGCGCCAAGATCAAGCTTACTCTGTACCTTTATGAGTGGTGTCAAGTATTGTTTAACAGCCTGTAGCTTTGGTGGGGAAAGATGCAGACTGTTCTAATGCCTCATCACAGGATAGCATCACCAAGACCCACAGCCAGAATGTTTCCATGGTCCGTGCCTGTAGTTGGAGATGAAAAGATAAACTCTAACCCCAGCACATCCTAAATGGGTTACGTTCTTAGCAAACAATATATATGTACTATATGATCCAGTGGCATTGTCAAACTTAATGGAAAGTAGTTTCTAATTATAGGGTTTAACAAAAACGAAAGACTTTAAACCCACCTTGACAGACGTGTCTGACAATGCGAACAAAAACATCACGAAATGCCTCTGCTCCTGGGCTCCCGAGCGGTGCATCCGGTAAAGGCACTCCGCCCGGAGTGCAGGATGCGCCCTATAGCTTGGAGATCACCGCTTCGAATCCAAGCTATGCCACTGCCGACCGTGGACGGGAGTTCCCAGGAAGCGGTGCACAATTGGTCAAGTGCTGCCCAGGCGGGGAGGGGTTAGGTCAGCTGGGGAGTCCTACACCAGTGACCCCTGTTGCTGGCCAGGCGCCTGCAGGCCAGCCTGCATGCAATTCAGAACTGCGTGGTCCTCTGACGCTGTAAGTTCTGGATATGGCTGCACAGCGGGCTTGCAGAGCGAAAAAAACCTGGCTCATTCAGAGGATGTGTGTGCTCGTCTTCGTCTCTCCCGAGTTAGTGCGGTGAGAACAGGTTGAATAATAAATGGACATTCCAAAATTTGGAGAAAAAGGAAATGCCTCTGTTGATGTAGGTCATTTGCAGATTAATGCAGTTCTGATCCCTCCCGGAGTTCCGTTGGCGGCCATACTGTGAAGAGTAGCACCTCAAAATACATTTATTTTATTCTTGTAATCATCTTTATTTAAAAGAAAACAAGAGAAAAAAATCTTATTTACAGTGGAAGACACAACAAGCTATTTAACTGTCACGAGACAATAGCAGCCCGAGAACGCAAAAATGCCACAGCTTTGCAATCCAGTTTTTTCCGAACAGCTTTGACTCAGCTGCCCTTCATTTGTCCTGCTACCAGGTGGCAAAAGAAAGCAGAAAATGCATTAAATAAAACATCAGGGAGCACGGTTGACTGAGCTTTAAAGACAATTGTGTATTTCGTCAGTGTAGCTAAACTGCACATGGTTTGGAGTTATACTCTGATGTCAATTGATAGATCAAACGGGAGGAGTTACAGTTATTGCAGTAAAATCAATATAGTAGGCTGTATAAAAAGTGCTTACAAGTATAAATACCCCACAAAACACTTGTCCTTCTTTAAACGTACAGAAGATCAATCCAGCAAGAATCTGAAATGATCTGTAGTATCTGTAGTAGGTGTGTGGAAGCGACATCGTGGGAGAAGTACAGTCGTGGACAAGTACAGCGCAGTTAGAAGCAGAAAGGAGGAATTACACCTTTAAATCTGGAGTTGCTTTAATCAGAAAACATTGCAGCTTAAAGCCTTGCAGCTGCGTGTATTTTTCTGATAACAAGCTGAAACTCGGAGCAGCTGATTCAAATCCCGCGGCGTTCTGAGACACGGGGGAGGGGCGGAGCCCGCAGCACAAACAAACAAAGGCAGACAGGCTTCCCAGCGACAGCGTGTGGAAGCGACATCGTGGGAGAAGTACAGTCGTGGACAAGTACAGCGCAGTTAGAAGCAGAAAGGAGGCAGGATGACAGCTGCAGAAGCTAAACTAAACTTTAAAAAAAAATGGTCGTCAAGCCAGTAATCTGTGACAACTGCATGATGTGGGAAATCCGAGAAAACCCAACAGAGTTCAACCAAGTGTGTGTAAAGTGCTGCACGATCCAGGACTTGCTTCAACGAGTAAGCCTGTTAGAAATGGAGCTGCAGGAAATGAGACAGCAACAGGAGCTTGAGGAGCTGACACACCCACAATTCATGGAAGTCTGCACCCCTAGCAGACTGAAAGCCACCACGGAGATGGAAGAAAGTCGAAACAGCTGGGTTCAGATAGGCAGAAGCAGGGAAAAAAAGAAACTTTGTCTAACACAACCACCAGAAATCCAAACATCCAACAAATTTGAGCCACTTCAACATTTAGATGACCAAAACCAACATCAAGAGAATGAAAGAAACAACATCCAGGACCCTATAAACAGTGCTGGCCAGGCAGCAAAAAGGGAGGTCATGATCGTTGGGGACTCCATATTGAGAAACACAGCAAGTTCAGTTCGCAGTTTGGACCCCCTTACTACAACAGTGTGCTGCCTTCCAGGAGCCTCAGTCAAGCACATCACTGAGAATGTGGACAGGCTCCTAGAGCGAACAGGAGACGACCGGTAGTAGTCGTCCACATCGGTACAAACAACATTGGAAGAGACAGGCCAAGATCCCTGCAAAACAAATTCAGAGAGCTAGGAAGGAAATTAAAAGGCAAGACCAAAACTGTGGTATTTTCTGGGATACTGCCGGCGCCCTGCAAAGGACCATACGGACAGCTGGAAATACAAAATCAAAATGATGGCTGAAATCGTGGTGCACCCAGGAAGGCTTCACCTTTCTTGAACATTGGAGCACATTCTACAACAAGGACTACCTATACAGGTGGGACGGACTGCACTTAAACAGAAAGGGAACCAATCTACTCGGAGAAAGGATCCTTCAGGAGGTCCAGAAGCATTTAAACTAGAAAGGAAGGGGGGATAAAACAAAAAAACATAAGGGAGACCACATCAAAACAAGGACAACAACTCAGGTAAGACAACTATTAAATGTATCTATCTTAATGCTAGAAGTCTCAGAAACAAAATGTTAGAACTTGAAGCTACTGCACTAACAAGTAACTACGATGTGATAGGTGTTACAGAAACCTGGTTGTCTGAGAGTGATGGAGACAAATATAATATTAGTGGGTACACACTATATAGGAAAGACAGGCAGGACAGAAGAGGCGAAGGGGTAGCGCTATACATAAGAAATAGTCTTGAAGCCCAGGTGTTAAATCAGGAAAAAGAAAACAATGCAGAATCAATATGGGTCAGAATAATGGACACAAATTCAAAGGGCATAATAATAGGAGCATGCTATAGACCGCCAAACTCAGACGCTGAGCAAAATAATCTGTTGTACAATGACATTCAAAATGCGTGTAGAAAATATTTTTCCAATATTATAACAGCAAGAGAACATTCAAAGAGGAGGTCAAATGTCTAAGAGACACAAATGGTAAAATCATAGACGAAGAAAAAAAAAATAGCAAATATATTAAATGATTACTTTTCACAGGTTTTTACAAAGGAGGACACGGACAACATGCTCCACATGTCGACCTGTTCCTATCCAATTTTAAATAACTTTAGCATAACAAAGGCAGAAGTGTTAAAGGGACTAGGAGCTCTTAAAATAAACAAATCCCCTGGGCCGGATGAGATCCTCCCAATAGTACTCAAAGAAATGAAAGAAGTTATTTACAAACCGCTAACCAAGATCATGCAACAGTCTCTTGACACAGGGGTTGTACCGACAGACTGGAAAATAGCAAACGTAATACCAATCCACAAGAAGGGAGACAAAACCGAACCAGGTAACTACAGACCAATAAGCCTGACTTCTATTATATGTAAACTTATGGAAACTATAATAAGATCCAAAATGGAAAATTACCTATATGGTAACAATATCCTGGGAGACAGCCAGCATGGTTTTAGGAAAGGGAGATCATGTCTAACTAACCTACTTGACTTTTTGAGGATGCAACATTGAAAATGGATAACTGCAAAGCATACGACATGGTTTATTTAGATTTCCAGAAAGCTTTTGACAAAGTCCCGCATAAAAGATTAATTCTCAAACTGAACGCAGTAGGGATTCAAGGAAATGCATGTACATGGATTAGGGAGTGGTTAACAGGTAGAAAACAGAAAGTACTGATTAGAGGAGAAACCTCAAAATGGAGTGAGGTAACCAGTGGTGTACCACAGGGATCAGTATTAGGTCCTCTGCTATTCCTAATCTACATTAATGATTTAGATTCTGGTATAGTAAGCAAACTTGTTAAATTTGCAGACAACACAAAAATAGGAGGAGTGGCAAACACTGTTGTAGCAGCAAAGGTCATTCAAAATGATCTAGACGGCATTCAGAATTGGGCAGACACATGGCAAATGACATTTAATAGAGAAAAGTGTAAAGTATTGCATGCGGGCAATAAAAATGTGCATTATAAATATCACATGGGAGATAGCGAAATTGAAGAAGGGAACTATGAAAAAGACCTAGGAGTTTATGTTGACTCAGAAATGTCTTCATTTAGACAACGTGAGGAAGCTATAAAAAAGGCTAACAAGTTGCTTGGATATATTGTGAGAAGTGTTGAATTTAAATCAAGGGAAGTAATGTTAAAACTCTACAATGCATTAGTAAGACCTCACCTAGAATATTGTGTTCAGTTCTGGTCACCTCGTTACAAAAAGGATATTGCTGCTCTAGAAAGAGTGCAAAGAAGAGCAACCAGAATTATCCCGGGTTTAAAAGGCATGTCGTATGCAGACAGGCTAAAATAATTGAATCTATTCAGTCTTGAACAAAGAAGACTACGCGGTGATCTGATTCAAACATTCAAAATCCTAAAAGGTATAGACAATGTCAACCCAGGGGACTTCATTGACCTGAAAAAAGAAACAAGGACCAGGGGTCACAAATGGAGATTAGATAAAGGGGCATTCAGAACAGAAAATAGGAGGCACTTTTTTACACAAAGAATTGTGAGGGTCTGGAACCAACTCCCCAGTAATGTTGTTGAAGCTGACACCCTGGGATCCTTCAAGAAGCTGCTTGATGAGATTCTGGGATCAATAAGCTACTAACAACCAAACGAGCAAGATGGGCTGAATGGCCTCCTCTCGTTTGTAAACTTTCTTATGTTCTTATGTTCTTATCTTTATTAATGTAAATATGTATTTGTACTACCGGTATAGTACTTGTACACTTCCAACTATAATAATTCACTACTCTGAATCAAAGCATTATACAGTCCTGTTAATGTTGCATTTGTTAATACATGCAAGAAAGGTGGAACTTACGATAATCGAAAACTACAGTTTATATACTCTTAAGATGGCACAGATCTTGCTATATAATTGCAGTGTGGAAAATCTAAGTCGTATAGTATATGTTATGCACATTCGTCATAACTTGTGGGCTATGAAAATACAGTTAGTCATTGATTTATTTTTTTCTTTATTCTGCCTCTTGTAAAATGGAAGGTAATGGGGGATACCAAAATGTAAAAATACTGCACTTCTACAGTACAAGAGAACTAAATGAACTACAGTAGAGTATTGAGATCACATGCTTCAAGATGTGTCTATTACTCATTTCTTTATTTACTAATCAAAAATGCAATTTTCCACATCTGGATTCCCAATTTGCCACATGTGGCTAATGTATAAAACAACCCTGTTGTAGAAGGCCATCTTCTAAACTGAAATACTACACGTTATAATTTGATCATACAGGAAATTAAACTAAATCCAACAAAAGGCAGTACAATAGATATGTACCAATACACAGAAAGTTCAACGTTAAATTTTCCAAATCCTCATCTCTATCAAAAACATATTTCAAACTGTTAGTTGCTAAAGAGATTTGTTCAATATACTGTAGCTTATATGTAAATATATTTATATATAAAAAAAAAACATTGTGTTAATGCACACGTTTCACTAGTTACACAGGAGAAGTACGCAAGGTAGTAATAATCTACTATAAAAAGAAAACAGATAGATAAATGAATGCACCTCAAGATTGTCGACCATGACTGGGAGTTCCCAGAGGGCGGCGCACAATTGGTCGAGCACCGCCCAGGTAGGGAGGGCTTAGGTCAGCAGGGCAATCCACAATTCACTGCGCATGCGGGTCTGCAGTGCAGCCATTCAGATCTGTGTTGTCCTCCGGCACTATAGGTCTGATGGTTTCACTGTGGATCCGCAATGCGAAAAAAGACGGCTAGGCAGGGACACGTTTTGGAGGACGCGTGTGTCAGCCGCCGTTTCCTGAGTCGCCGGGGGGTTGCAGCAGTGAGCCGGGGTTAATGATAACACAATTGGCAATTCTAAACTGGGGAAAAAAATGGGGTAAAAATCATTGGCAACGACTACATTTAAAAAAAAAAAAAATTTTAATTGTATTTTTCGATTATTCGTACTGATAAAACAAGGAAGACTTTACTTGGATCATGGTCAACGTCATCATGATCAACATTATACCTAGCTATTTGCTACTGTTTTTATTTTTTTCATAGTTAGAATTTTGATAAAGTAATAATTATCTACCTATTATGTGTTCATTTTTAATGTGGATGAAACCAGGGTTAACATTATAACAAAATAATCTCCATGACAGATTAAATTAGCTTTTTATAGACACTGAATAAACTTAACATCCTGTTAGGTCATTGCATGTTATCTTATAAAATCGTAATGTTTTTAACAGTTATTTAATTTTACTTTTGGTCTATAAAATAAACTTCATACCTTTAAATTGAATCCACGTTCTGTACTGTAGATTTGTACTCCACTGTCCAATTATTATTATTATTATAATTATTATTATTATTATTATTTATTTCTTAGCAGACGACCTTATCCAGGGCGACTTACAATTGCTACAAGATATCACATTATTTTTACATACAATTACCCATTTATACAGTTGGGTTTTTACTGGAGCAATCTAGGTAAAGTACGTTGCTCAAGGGTACAGCAGCAGTGTCCCCCACCTGGGATTGAACCCACGACCCTCCGGTCAAGTCCAGAGCCCTAAACACAACTCCACACTGCTGCCATACGATTTGCATTGTGTGCCTCGCGCGTATCTACATGGGGCGGTACAAACCTCAGTCATCTATCGTGAAGCTCTATTAGCAATGGTTTCCTGCTTTATGAAAGATACTAATAATGTACATGTTTAAAAAAAAAATATATATATACACTAGTAATTATGAAGGTGTTCACGCAGGGTCAGTCATATACTGCAGCGTAAGGTATCAGAAAAATGCTACTCCATTAAAAAAACTATATATATATATATATATATATATATATATATATATATATATATATATATATATATATAATCTCACATATCACACAGAGCTCTTTTTCATTCGTCATATTTTAAAACTGTTGCACAAATTCTGGTTAGGTGGTAAATAAGTGCAAGGTATTTGTCACTTTTAGCGAATACGAACATCTGATTATTGTATCCGAATACCTGTCAAAAAACACATTTGTTTCGAATATTCGGATATTTGTCCCAGCACTAGAGAAAATGTTTCTTTTTTTAGTTCTTCATTTCACTTTGACCTGGGCTCTTCAGCAGTGGAGCACAGTCAGTCCTCATTCAGAACTGGTCTCTCAGGCCTAGCTTGCATAGACAGGCATAGCAACATTCTCCATGCAGCATGACAGTGGATCCTATGAAGAGGAGTCCTGTTCACAACTACAGAACAACTTCCATCTCCACACCATCTCCTGCAATGCTGCAGGAACCACATCAGCCCAAGCCCACATACAGCCGAGGACGGGAGAACCCAGCGTGATTCATACATTCAAGGAACAGTAAAACAATCCATTGTGAATTATAACAGCACCACTTGTCCCCAGAAAATAGTATGTTTCTCACGTTTTACTGAATTAGAAATACAGTTTCTATACATATATATATATATATATATATATATATATATATATATATATATTTTTTTTTTTATGAGGAAGCCATCCCAATAGTATGAATGCGTAATATTCTTTACGCATTAAATTTAAATAATATCATACATAATTCATATTTTTCAATGCCTAACGCACCCAGTATGCAGATTATCTGGAGTGCTGCCAACTACACAAATTACAGATTGCTTCAAATAGGCATCAAGCCCTGTGCCAAAAAAAAATAACTCTTCTTTGCTCTTAAATAATAAACTGCATTAACTAAGTAATATGACAGATAATTTCCTAATTCTGTTTACAATTAACTAAACAATGCACTTTGTACAGTAGAATCTTTCTATAACAAATGAATCTGTAAAATAATAAATAAATGCAGCATTCAAATAAAAGGCGAGGCTTGCTTCACATATACTGTACATTAGTTTTAAAATTCTAAAGGTCTTAAAAAAAAAAAACAGTTAAAATTGCTATGCCTTATTTTAGCTTTCAAGTTTAAAGCATTCCATGAAAGAGTGTGATTTCTAAAATATCCCTTTTTTGTGTTGGTATGTTTCCAGTACTTCTCTATTTTTAAAAAGACTGGGAATGTTTATGCTGCATAACCATTAAACATTGGAAAATTAAAATGCCGATGTTGCACTTGGTACTTTCAGTGAGGCAAGTTATGCCAATTTTTTTTTTTTATATTCCTGTTTACATTGTGTTAGCAGAACAGCACTGCAGCATTATAAAATACGTGTTGGACAAGCAGTCCCACAGAGTGCTGAAATAAGTCTGCCCCTGTTTGCAGCGAATACAAAGAATGACATGCAAGTGTTTATACAAAATGCCTACCAAGACTTATACCAAAGACAGCTGATCAGTTGCAGACACAGGAATGTACAGAGGGTTACCCTGCCCGTGACTTTTCTACTTCCTGTTTTGGGAATCTGTATTTTGGCTGTCAGCCAATACTGGTAAGAAAATCAAGTTATGAATTAAATAAACAGAGAGAAAGGCAAGAATGTGAGATTTCAAATAGAAGCAAGATTACCAATGTTGTTTAATACAGGCAAGTGTTTAGGTATCTTAAGGCGCTTTATAACACTAAACCAACAAAGCAAAATTAATTTGAGCAGGCTTGTACAGGGTTTAACAGTATTGGCACAATCCCGTTCAAAAGAGATTTCAAAATTCAGATTAGATAGATTAGATATTAGATAGATACTGCTTTCATTTTTATTCAATTAAATCCTGTCCCTACCAAAATACATTAGAGAGAGAGAGAGAGAGAGAGAGAGAGAGAACTTTAATTCACCAAGCAGTGAATACTGCACAGTGGGGTCTCAACAACTTATCAAAACAGCAGCAGATCTTAATAGCATCGTCATTCAAATCAATAAAAAAAATACTACTCCCTGAAGCTTTTAGATCACTCTGTGTAGATCAACTGAATACACTTCATTACCATAGATGAAACCTGAGGCTAACTTCATCGTTGAAGATATAATTTCAGTTTCTGTGTGTAATAATAACATTTGATACAAATGACAAACACAAATGTTACCTCTGTATACACTCAACAAATGTTTCTTTAAATATTTGCCCCAGCAGTTATATTTAAAAAGACAACAAGTGTCAGGCTGAAAAAGACCCTTAGGAATTGAGCGTCAAACCACCGCAAAAACCCTACAGATGATTGAACAGATGATTGAACAGATGATTGAACAGATGATTGAACAGATGATTGAACAGATGATTGAACGACCAGAAAGACCAGAGTCGGGGGCTCCCGAGTGGCGCATCCAGTAAAAGCACTCGCGTAGAGTGCAGAATGCGCTCTATAGTCTGGACGTCGCGAGGTCGAGTCCAGGCTATTCCTTTGCCGACCGAGGACGGGAGCTCCCAGGGAGCGGCGCACAACTGGCCGAGCACCGCCCGGGGGGAGGGGTTAGGTTGGCCAGGGTGTCCTCGGCTCACAGCGCACCAGCGACCCCTGTCGTCTGGCTGGGCGCCTGCGGGTTTGCCTGTAAGCTGCCCAGGTCTGCATTGTCCTCCAACGCTGTAGCTCTGGATGGCTGCATGGTGAGTCTGCAGTGCGTAAAATAAGTGTCCGGCTAACGGCACTGCGCAGGAGGACAGCGTGTGTTCGATCTTCGCCCCTCCCGAGTCAGTGCAGGGGTGGTAGCGGTGAGCTGAGCCTAAAAATAATTGGACACTACTAAATTGGGGAGAAAATAAGAAAAAAAACTAAATTGGCAACTACTAAATTTATTTTTAAAAAAAGGAAAAAAACAAAAACAAAAAAAGACCAGACAAGGTCAGCAATAAAATATCTGCAAATCGAACAAAAAACAAAAAAGTGTAATTTTGCATAAGACCTTCTAAACCAGTGGTACTTAACTCTGGCCCTCAAGATCTATTCCAGTCCTGGTCTATTTCAACCAGGTCCTAAATTAGTTGCCTCTAAACAGCTTTAATTAACTACACTAGAACCTGTTTGGAGTAAAAACCTGGACTGGATTTGATCTTGAGGGCCAGAGTGGAGTACCACTTTTCTATATCTATTCTATACAAGCCAAAGATCTTAAACAATTCCATAAATTTCTCGATTTTACCAACAGAAATCTGCATATCCTAAGCTTGTTGTGCAATAAAAGGATACATTCCCAACATACATTGGTATCGGAACACTCACATGCTGATGGTCATTTGTATTCCAGCAGCTTCACAATGAAAATAACAGCTGCATCTCAAGCAATGCCAATGTAAACCTGCTTGCAGAATTCAATTACTTGAACTCATTTAGCAAATTCTGTGCATAACAAATACCACACAGTTGCCTTGAAATGAATATTAAAAGCAATTATCAAATTAGTTCATTTAGGCAATACTAGCATTAAGAACAAACAGCCAAAAATATAATCAGCTACTGTATCCAAAAGGCCTTTAGCTATATAAATAAATAAATAAATAAATAAATAAATAAATAATCTATCAGTCTCCATCAAAATGCTATATTATTATTATTATTATTATTATTATTATTATTATTATTATTAACAATAATAATAATAATAAATTCATTTCCAAAATTCTACAATCCAATTCAAGCTCTTGCTTGATTTCTCAAACAGGCTTGACACCACTGATTGACAAGTTTTGCACTAGCTGCTGTCACTGGACACTTATCCTTGATACATCATAGTGGCGTCAGATGTCAACACTAAAGTGATTTAAGGTGGTATTTTTCTAGCTGATGTTTCAAGTTACTGTATTGACACCATCATTGTAATACAGGCTTGCACGGGTTCCCTATTCAGATGGTATAAATTGGACACTTCGCTAGGTCACTTAAATGATGCCTTCTTTGTATTGTGTCACAAGAAATCTTTCTCTTGTTTAAAAAATAAATGAAAAAAAATCACTCTGTGCTTCCAGTGCTTTGCTAGAAAACGAAACAGCTGCCCAAGTTTGTTTAAATACGGTTACTCAACTTAAGGTCCATCTTAATTTAGAATTTCAAGAGTAACCAAGGCTGAGTTAACAAACACCATGTCAGGTTTTGCCAGGTGCAGGCCCTTTTCAAAATGCGGTAGTTATACAGTAAATGTTTGTTCATGGAGTTGAATATCTGAAACTTTTTTTTTTTTTTTTAAAGCAGTCATGTATTTAAAGAAGACAAAGGCAATCTCACTTTATTTAAGTCTATTTTGATAATACAACTACGGTATGATAATACAACGACAGAAATACAGTTCCAGAGAATTAAGGGAATACAAAACCTGAGATCCACATGTCAATAACCTTGACATGGGAATCCAACAATGATAAAGCTGCAATGAATGTTCATAGATGGTGAGGTCTATGAATTTGTAGACCTTTTGTGAATTACTCATTGCCTTGCTCTTAAAAACGCCAGTTAGCAGCAGGGTTTCAGGATAACTATCAGACAAGACGCCTCCTACCTGCTTATCAGCTCCATGTATCCTGAAGTGGATGTATTTCTCCCACGCCTTGGACAGATTAAATGGCTGAAGACTGGTCATTTCAGGTTCAAACACCTAATATCTCCAAAGAAGCTCCACATAAAACGAAGATTAGTTGTGGCTGCCTACTGACTGTGCTGATGTTGCCGATGTCAAATTCCATCGGGCGCATCTTTGGTGTGGATGCCGTTTCTGCTTTCCCAACACAGTGTACTCTTCGTAATTTATGATGAAAGTAACTTCTATCTAAAGGAAAATGAACAAAAAAGGCATTATATTAATCTTTGTAATGTAACACGCACAACGCTGGTGACCAATGACAGCTAGTCTTTTTTGTATTATTACCTGTACTGTAACACTTGAAATGTATTTGCTTACGATTGTAAGTCGCCCTGGATAAGGGCGTCTGCTAAGAAATAAATAATAATAATAATAATAATAATAATAATAATAATAATAATAATAATAGTCTTAACACATCCCTTGACTAATTGGATAAAATAATGCCATCTTTCTGTTTAGTTTATAGAGCGTTAGGTTTAATATATTTACGCTGTTATTGTTTAATGTAACATTGTGTATTATATAGCCTTGTATATAGGCTATAATGCATCAAGTAGTGAATTTAATTTAATCCCACGGTGGTTTTCCAAGCAAAAATGTATCCTCCATTGCCAAAAAAAACCAACAAAAAAAACTATTTCGTTTAACGAGTATAGCAAAATAAAATGTCTGTCTTCTTAAAGTTTTTTGTTTTAATTATTTTACAGTAAACAGACGTTTTCTATATTTTTTTATTGAAAGAAAGACAAAAACAATGATGTACTCTTATCCCTATAAGTACCGTATACCGCTAATGTCCAAAATAAAATAAAAAAAAACTAATAGGGAAACGACAATGCGTGGACATTATTCCCCATACATATGCACAACGTTTCATGGGCTTATTTTCTTCTTATAGATTTTAAAAATACATATTTAGCCCACTCGGATAAAAATGTACCTGCTATTCCTTTGGTGATCCAGTTCTTTACCTATAGTCAATTTGACTGTGAAATTGACACAAACAATACACAGAATACAGGAAATTCCGCCCACAAATCCATTTACTTGCGCGATTGGTCAAACGGTGCCAATCGTCTATTAATCCACAAATGTCTTTCAAAAGACCGCCTCGTTCACCTTTCAATCAAATTACATCAAAGAAAGTCTCGTTGGAGGCGGAGTTTCTGTTAAAGTCACAGCAATCCTCAAACTTGTTTCCGAAAAGCAGAAAAAAAGACTACAAATATGTATTTGTTTCAATGTTTTTTGCATGATATAATACAAATATAAGTTTATATAAAGTAATGTTAATTAGAATGAATACAGATTCAAAGATAGAAGTAGAAATGATGTCACAATATATAGAACACCATTACATCATGTAAGAATAAATCATGGATTTGAATGTAAACAATAACAAGTAGTTGTCATGCCGTCAAAAACCTATAAATACAACATATTGAAACGTTGGGCAGCTGGCTCTTTGAGCTAATATATATATATATATATATATATATATATATATATATATATATATATATATATATATATATATATTCAATAGCAATGAGAGCTGATACTTTTCTATGCATTAACTTGCTCCACTGTGTTTCAATATGTTGCTGTGGTTTTATCATGGGATGCTGCAGAAAATGTTTATAAATACTGTAAAAAAACAAAAAATAAATTTAAAAAAAACATATTGATGGTGGAATCAGATAAAGCAGCTTAAATCCTAAACGCATTACAAAAGCAAGACTAGAATAATTTTAATCAAAGCTTGATTGAATAGCGCCATAAAATAGGGAAATAACATGTCAAAGAAAAACTGTATGTTTTTATGTTCTGTGCAATACAACATTTTTACTGTTTGGCCTTTATTGGTAAAATACTACAATGTAAAAATAAATAAATAAATAAATAAACTTGATCTAACACATGTTCAGTAAAGAATGCTGACTCTTTCTTCCATAAAGTTACTTGGGCTGATCTAATCTGGGGTTACATAATTCTATGGCAAATGGTTTAACTGGGAATGGCTTTATCCAGCAATTCACAGCTCTCAATGCATTGTTTGAGTGGAAACAGGTGTGGTCAGAGTTGAAGGTCTCTGTGATTTAGGCAATCGAGCAGTCTGCTCACAATGTGTTTTTATGGACATGCTGAGGGATGAACCAGGCACAGGTACCCATTGTTTTACTCTATTTTTTTCCCTGTCAGTATACATTGGCACTCCTTTTTATTTCTTTATAATCTTGGAAATGTCCAATGGTGCTACACAAAGCCTGTGGCACTGACCATTGCAACCATTCCTCTCTACTGGGACATACACCCTAAGCTGTGCATTGTAATGTATTTTCAAAGGTCACTTTCCAACACCTCTGAGACCTGTTTCAAATCTGGCAGCTGGACAAAGTTTTCTGATTTCTGGTTGTCTCAGCCTAGCTTTGAGAGTGTACAGTGGTCCAAAGAAATATGCATATGCTCTGAGCCCATAATGGCTGTAGGGTTTTTTGTATGACAAAATTCTGAATTATAAAATGTAGCATACCTTAAATGATATGGCAAGGATCAGTCTGTAATATCTAGTAACATCACCGAGACATTAAAATGAATACCCCTAAACAATATATGTATAGCCTATAAGAACTGTTGTTTTGGTAAGCATGCATCTCTGTTGCCTTGTGCTTTCTGGATGTCTACCCTAAGGTGCTCTCATTCTGTACAGACATGTCCAGCTGTAACACGATAGAAGTGGATGAACTAAGTCTAAAATTCCTGAAAAAAATATTTTAAAAAGCATTCCATAACATTGCATTTTTGCTCATAGGAAAATGCATCAGAGGGGCTCCCTAGTAGCACATCCGGTAAAAGGCGCTCCACGTGGAGTGCAGGATGTGCTCTATAGCTTGGAGGTCACCGGTTCGAGTCCAGGCTATTCCACTGCCGACCGTGGATGGGAGTTCCTAGGGGGCGGTGCACAATTGACCAAACGCCGCCCGGGGTGGAGGGTGTAGGTCGGCAAGGGTGTCCTCGGTTCACCGTGCACCAGCGACCCCTGTGGACTGGCCAGGCGCCTGCGGGCTTGCCTGCAAGCTGCACAGAGCTGTGTTGTCCTCTGACACTAGCTCTGTGTTGGCTGCATGGCGGGCCTGCAGAGTGAAAATAAGTGGTCGGTTGATGGCACGCGCGTCAGAGGACAGCGTGTGTTCGTCTTCGTCGCTCCCGAGTCAACGCAGGGGTGGTAGCGGTGAGCTGTCTAAAAAATACAACTGGATATTTCAAATTGGGAGAAAAACGGGGTAATCATAAATTATTTTTTAAAAAAGAAAATGCATCAAAAATTTCCTTTAACCTAATTTCATATAAACCATGTTTAATCTCTGTTCCAAATCAATCCGCCGGAAAATACGTAAATACTCCATTAAGTTATGTATTTTACCTTTTTCTTTTTGCTTGATGAAAGAAAATCTTTGTTCTCATTACTGCGCCTCGAATGTTGTTTAAGAGCTTCCCTGCTTACCACATATAATGTCTTCCCATGTACTAAAAACATTGGTAAACTCTATCAACTGGCCTCCCAATGCATACATCATAATACAGTACCTCTCACCAGCAAGTAACTTTTATAATGAAGAAAAAAAAACTGCAACAGGTAAGATGCTCTGTCAAGTCAAATCTATACCTGTTAAATCTTTAACTTTGCAAATGCCTGGAGACCGCTGATTCACAGACACCCATTTGTGAACCAGCCACAACAAACAAACTGGACAATCAACACCATCTACTTGCTTCATAAATCAACGTAATGAAGGCTGGACCATGGAAGAATGTACCGTATCAAACCACAGCAATTAATAACATTTTGGAGCACATTTAAACATTTGAAATTAGTGGCACACTGCAGCTTTTTAAAATACAGTCAACCTCAGTTAACTCGACTGTGGATAACTCAACACCTTCGCTTAATATGACAGTCTTGGTCCCGGATTTTCTCCATATAAAATATATGCATCCTATCTCTTTTAACTCAACTTATAAAAATATATAAATATGTGTGTGTGTGTTTGTAATATTCATAGCAGATTAAGCTGTTCCGTTTATTGTTGTTACACACTGTAGTTCTCAATGAGTTTATGTGCAACTTGTCATGAGTGCGTTTTAACACTATTTCAGTTGCTGTAACGTAGGTAGTTTTTGCATTTGCATTTGCACAAAGCCAGCGTATAATGCAGGTAATAATATTGTAAGATTCTAAGGATTTTGCCCGAAGGTGATGGAGAATAAACATCACGTCACACAAAGATGCAAAGTTTACAGTCTTTATTATTTACTTCTAATACAACAATGTATTATTTTAAGCCATAATCATACATAAAGAACAGATATTACCCCTTCCAATATGGACTGTCAGGTGGCGTGGAGCAGATTGCTGCTTTCTGCTTGCATGTCCGGAGCCTGAACTGCGAATTCTTACTATACTTCCCGTTAAGAGTCTTATATACTCTGTTCCTACCCACTGATGGTGGTAAAAGATTTAGCAATCTCATATGGCTGTCGGCTATGGCAAGTTCATTAAAATAGCAATATCTTTATGGCTGCAGGCAATGGCGAGTTAATCAATATAGCTCCTGGCTTTCAAACTATGCTTATATAACAATCACACAAGTACACTATACAATGTCTCTCCCACTCAATCTTTGAAACAGGATATGCAAAAGTCACACTTCAGCACTAACATATCTCACAACAGATTAAAAGCATTTTACTCATAGTATAAATGCAACCCCATAAATGCTTGATGTCCATAAATATTGATCTGTAACAATATCAGGTTATAGTATTACACAGGCAAGTTGCTAGAAGATGTATTCAAGCAGCTCTGGTTGGCTTCCCATCAATTAATTATGTGATCTCAAACAATAAAAGCTAAAATGCATCAATATAATATATAGATTTAGTGTTCAAATGATGACTATTTTAGACAGGGACACAGGAGAAAGCCTTTACATGACTGAAGGGATGTTTAGCCTAACTGTCTGTCAATAATCTCTATGCTATCTGAGTTTTATGCAAGCCCACCTGATTGCTAAGGGGTCAATTTGCACATGACCACCGTGGCTCTGCTTGGGGTCAGGAAAACATGATGTCAGAGTAAGAAACATTGCACAGCCATGTTTGATGGGGATATTTTGTTTATAAATTTTGAAAGGAGATGCTTAAAATACATTTTTATGTTAAAATTGCATATTCGAACCTAAATAAATTATTCAAAGTAATGGCAATATTAAGCAAAACAAAGGTAAACTCCACACCTACATTATAAATATGTCCATTGCTGGTATTAGGGCTCTGTTGTGGTTTTTTGTTTATTTAGCAGACGCCTTTATCCAAGGCGACTTACAGAGACTAGGGTGTGTGAACTATGCATCAGCTGCAGTCACTTACAATTACGTCTCACCCGAAAGACGGAGCACAAGGAGGTGAAGTGACTTGCTCAGGGTCACACAATGAGTTAGTGGCTGAGGTGGGATTTGAACCGGGGAACCGGGGACCTCCTGGTTACAAGCCCTTTTCTTTAACCACTGGACCACACAGCCTCCTTGCTGGTATTAGGGCTCTGTTGTGGTTGCTGGGACTAGTACAGCAGCTAAGCTATGTGGTCACCAATATACTGAATAAGGAACATACATTTCTTAATTATGTCCATTATTAACACCTTTTCATAGGGTGCTGTTGTGCTGGGCCTAGAGCCAAGTATGCACAGCATGGACTTGGAAGGGCTTGGCACAAGAATTTGACAAATGGTACAATTTAATGAGGCGCTTAGCTTGAATGTGAAAATGAATATAAGGCATATGGAGGCCAGTTAGGGAAAACTATGACATATGTTGGTTTTAACACTTTAAGGTAAAGGGACATATGTGTTACAAATAACATGAGGCTAACTTATTTTTGCAATGAGGTGCATCAAGCAGGGTTTAAAATGTACTACCAGGTTGGATCTGGTCATACAAATTGTCAGTTTCTTTGTGATACTTGAGTCACTCCTACATGTAGTTTAAGAAGAAACCATTTGAACAATTGCTCATTTCCTTGTGTACCTTCAGGGGTTAAAGTAGTATAGACCAGGCATTCAAAGAAGCTGCAGGTGACTTGCAACATCTTTATTATTTACTTCTATTATAATGCCTGCACAGTGATCTGGTCAATACAGCTGACTCACTCCCTGCTACATGTTCTAATCAAATTTCAATACAATTGGATAAGCAGTTCTCTATGTAAAACTCTTAAGTGGGAGATACCCACATACAGCACCTCTACATCCTCTACTTGGGAGTTTTAAAATGCTACAATGGTTTTATTCCTCTCCGAAGATTTGCCTTTGCCCTTTATCTTGTTAATCCTACAGATATTCTTCAACGGGTCTCTCTTGAACAGTGTAAACAATGACGCAGCTCTGGTTTAAATCACATTCCTTTGACCTGTTTGCTGCATTGTAGTCCACTTAATCCAGTTTTAGTTCTGAAATGAGTCCTGGCATCTTAATGTATCTGCGTGCTTGATTAAGAATTCCTAGTCTGCAGACACAATTCCTTTGAGTTGAACCTAAAGAAAAGTATCATATTAAATAACAGCACCAGGAATTATGTATGAACTATTTCTCAGTTGTTGGTTTGGTTATATGAATAATACATACTGTTTTTAGTCTGAGATAAATGCATTACAGTAGGGATGTTGGAAGCTTATTATGATAGTTTGCAAAATCAGATGAAAACTGCAACTTTACTGCTATACTACTTGCAAATGTTGTGAAATGGAAGTACATTGCCAGTGAGAGCACGCCGCACGGCCACCAGTGAGAGACTGCACAGCGATGCCAGCGAAAGAGTACCTCCTGCCGCCAGGAAGAGACTGTCCTGCGCTACCAGAGAGTAGAGTACCTTGTGCTGCCAGGGCCCCAGAGAGAGAGCCCTGCACTGCCAGAGCCCCAGAGAGAGTAATGCACCACCAGAGCCCCAGAGAGAGCCCAGCATCGCCGCCCAAGAGACAGTGCCCCACGCCATGGCTGCAGCACCCAGCCCTCGCCAAACAATAGCAGGGTTCCGAGGTTGCTGTTGGGGCTGTGCTAGCTAGCCTCTGCCCCGCTGTGTGGAGGGGGGCAGCAGTCCCAGGAAACCCGGACCCAGGAGGGACTGCCGTCCAGAACTGGCACGGGGGTCTGGGATTGGTGGCTGCCCTGGAGCCCCGTGATGCGGCCCAGCCCCTGAAGTGGTCGTTGCGATGCGACGCCCTCAAACGTGCCGCCAGGACACATCCATTGCAGTCCTCCATCCTGGCAGCTTATTTCTAATATACAGGCAATTTTTACACTAAAACATATTTGCAGTGATACATCGGATTATGAAATGAAAGCTTTGGACATGAAGAACCGTTTTCGATCCAGAAGGTACAACAGTATAACATTAAAAACGGCTTATAACAGAGTGGAAACATTAAAACGAATAGACTTAACAGAACCTATGAACAATGACCAACCAAAAATGGCTCAGTTTCTAGTTTGAAATGTATTGGCTTGGAAAGAGTGGTAGTACCTGAGAGAGGAGGAAATGTAGTTCAACTATTGTTAAGAAGGGACGCATATTGGATATCTACATTGAAAACAATGGAACCGCACGGTCTGAATGAAAATCTGGATCTTAGTCCATACCTGTAATTGACATCTAAGAGGCAAATACATCAATTAAGATATATGAAGCATATTACAAGTAGGCTTTATTTAATTTTATTCTTGTTGAAGTGATTATAAAAAAGTTTCTGTATGAGATTTAATGATAATTATAATAATGCCATTTATTAGGCAAATCGTGAGTTCTAATTAATTGTAATCAGATCAAAAGTGAATTCCAAATATGTTTGAATATGGGTATGTATGTATTTATGTGTTGTCTGTAAGTTACCATCAATTACCACAGTAAGGATTTATTATGTATTTTTGAATTTCATCAATATACAATTAGAATGTCTCAATATTCGTCACTTGTAAGCTTCGAAATTACTGTTTGAGACAAGAGTGTTTAAGAATGAAAAAGACGGTAAGATTATGAGTATCTCTCTTGAATCATGTTTAGAAGTAATTAATAATGCAATAATTATGAAATTCTTTTAAGCCATAAATTAACCTAATGAATTGATTGATTGTGATTAAATGTGATTAACAATGAGGTGTATAATGATGTATAAATAGAGATTGTGTTCCAATTAACAATATTTGACCATAAGGAAATAAGGTTTGTTTGACCATTCTCGACTGGTTGGCATGAATTGATAGAGACAATTGTTTATAATTAGGGCTTCTGATTTTCGGTTTTAACCAATAAAACCTGATAAAACACCCCTGAAACAAAAAAAAATTAAATTGGTGGATAGCCAATAAACACCGGAAAAACTGTGGTAATGGTTAATCTATTCACGTTGACTTTACCCTTTTCCCATTAAAAAAAAAAAAAAACACTACTACAAAAATAATAATAAATGCATTTTCCATTGCTGCTGGGCAATGTCCCGCCTTCCTGACTTGCATCTATCATTGATTGGTCTATACCTTACATACATATATAAGGCAGGATTTGAGCCCTAACTAGTCATACTTTCACTCCAACTGCATAACCGCTACACTACACACATTCACATCTTAACCCTTTCAACAGACTAGGCTACTATTTACATTTACCCTATCCAAATGGCAATATATTGCCTCAATGTAGGTTGAACAATTTTGCTATTCCTGTAATGTGTGTGTGTGTGTTATAAAGTGAAAAAAGATGTGATATCTGAAACAAAAACACATTGGAAATGTGAAAAAACACCAAGTGCCCAGCCATTTAAAGTGGAGATATAAACAACACAAGCCAAGTTTCAAGAAACCATTGGGCAAAAATTATAAAGAAAAAAGACCCAGTCGTGAAAATATGTATTTGGGCTAAAATAGTAATTGGAAATTATTTCCAAAGGGGCTATCATTACATATGAATCTGTTGTACAAACTACAGCTGGCAAGGGTATTTCTGATACAATAGAAAAACATATAAACATATAAACAAGTAAAAAAAAAAAAAGGAAAGGCAATAGCAATATTATTTCTCCATAAAATATATGCTCTTCAAAGTATAGATATTTCTGGAGCCTTTAGAACTGGACGAATCAATAACATGCTGTTATATAGTCTTTTCTGCAATGTGATTATAACCAGACTGTCATTAAGGGCACTATTGGGTTCTTTGCTCTTCACTGAAATAAGCAATGTCTTTTTGCCATATGGATATCTCTCACAGCTTCTGGTCAACATGGTCTAACATTGCCAAAACATTACACATATACTGCATAGCATACACATTCACACAGACAGGTGTGAAAAACAAGCTAAAACAATACACAGTGGTAGCAAATGGCTGATGACGTGAACTAACTTGTGTGAACAAGTTCACCTCACTTGGCTCACTTTTGGGTTCTTTTTTTCCTTCTTTTAAAAATGAACACACAGACTGATAGTTAAGTCTCTTATGAGCACTTACTAAACATAAGCAGGTCCCCGACTAACTTGCAGGACAGCTAAGCTGTTTACCAAACATACAAAACACTCAGTTTCACACAGCACCTTTTTGTCGAACGACAAAACAATCAGGCTCTCCACACAGCAGCAGCCTTGAGCAGACTGACTGCTCTCCTTTTATACTTGTTAGTTGGTCTCAATTTGCAATAACGAGGCTAACTGCCAAAACAATAAAACAATTAACAAATAATAATACAATTAAACAATTTAAACAATTAAACCTGGCAGGGAGGCTTTTCATCTTGTCTCTGCCATAAAACAAACACTTTTACACTTGCATGGCACCTGCCCTGCTACACATGATAATAAGTCAGAACAACTCTAAAGAGGCATTCACACCAGATGGCAGTGCCGCACGGCAAAAGCAATTGTTTTCAATGACGGCAGTCACGGGAAGCGGCACTCAAGCAGCATCTTTCGCCAATCAGGGGGAAGTAGGAGGCTCCTTTGAGAGGAAGAAATAAAAAAAAAATTAAAAATAAAATGGAGGAAAATCTCATGGTTCTGATTTCAGATTTTCCAGAGTTGTATAATATACAACATTAAGTAGGTTTGAAATCTACCTTCATCAAACCGGAGCTCCTGTATCATGATATTCGCCGTACCTTTCTCTTTTCTTGAGGATGTCATGGACCCACAGCGATCTTATTTTTTTTTCTTTCTCCAGTAGAGCAAACCAGACAAAACTCAGAAAGAAAGAAAATATCTAAATTTTTAAAAGCAACATGTTTTTATTTTATTTTAAACAACACAATTGTCTATATATTGGGTAATTGTGGTGGGAGGGGATTATGATGGTGGAGGGGTTAAAATTAGGAGGTTTTATATATATATATATATATATATATATATAGCTATATATATTCTATATAAAATGATTTTCCCATATGGCATTAACTGTTTGTTGCTTGGCAGCCAAAAGTCACTGTACACGCAGCCGTGACGTAACAACTGACCGCCCACTGACTTTCCCCTGCCACGTTCAGTGTGAACAGTGGTCTGCGGCGACTGCAGAGCGGCGCGCAAGGAGGCAGCATGCGCGCTGCGTCCGGTGTGACCGCCTCTTAAGTGTGCAGCACTGCTGCCTTGGTTGCCTTTAGTCAGGGATCCAGAGGGATAAAAGGGGTCCATAATTTTATGGACCTGACCAGGTCTGCTATATTCGGCAGTCCAGTTGTTTTTTTAACAGTAAAATATAAAACATTTTTAAACAGAAACAGCATTTCTTAAGAAAAACGTATAAACTTGAGATACGGTCAAAAAAAGTGTTACATTTAAATCCTTTAGCATTAAATTATTAAATAGACAAATACAAAACGGAAAGATACATTTGTTAAATGAAACAAGAAGTTTCTTTAGTTTTACTCACACATTGTTGCTATTTGTACAAACAGGTTTTCAAGAGACCAGGAGATCGACTGTGGGTTGTTGTACATCACGCAGTAGACAGTGACACCTTGTGGTATGTTTTAAAATATGTACATTGTGATTTAATAATGATTTTAAAAGAATTCCATAATAGAAACTGTATACGTATGTAATAGGGGTTGAGTAGCAAGGCACACAAAGGGGAAACTCAGTTTTAGCATAGAAGCATATTTGTTTTATTGTATCAAATACAGCATGTAGTGTGACCTCCTAAGACAGGAATTTGCATCTAAAACTACATGTTTAAAAAATGATTTGTGTATCCTGTCCGCAACGCACTCAAAAAGAAAAAAAAAAAAGTCCCTGGTTATATGAAGAGCTGTTGTAAACCTTTACTGCACCATAGCACTAGTATCAATAACATCTTCCATTTTCCTGCCACCTGGTTTACTTATGTTGGGTCATCATTCAAATGCTTGTGAACGTCCTGTCTGCAACAGGTACATTATTGTGTTTTCTGTAATATTTTCTTTGGAGAAACTAGTGTGAAGTTTATAGGAAATGTTGGTATTGTGAAGATATTAGGGGTATGCATGAAGCCGAAAAGGTACCCCATACCATACCCAATAAAAATCAATTCTCATCCGAGTAAAGCTAATGATATAGTGGAGTTTTCCCACTTTTTCTCTGATGAATAAATACAATATTCTTGACATTTACTCTAAGAAAACGCTTTTCCTTATGTCCAGAAAAGAATGAAAAGCATTTTTGTAGTTTTATAATCAAACAGTAAAGCAACTTATTCAATGGATCTAAGCCGCAGCTAGTCTAAATATTGCAATTTTTTTAGAGCTCAAAATGTGTATGAGCTCTTGGTGTATGAAGGTTCTGATAATCAAACACCTAACAGTACATGCAAGTCTCTTTAGTGCACTTTAAAATTATTATTTTTTTAATTAAAGTAATAACACTGGTGTTTAGATTTGTTGAATAGAATTTAGAATTCTGCTTAGAACTAAAAGCATTTTTATAACCCTATAATAAGGCTGTATTTTTTTTTCACAGTTATCACAGATTGAACGATTTCTGTGAAATGTATCCATTGCCGTGTAATATGTAGTTACTAGAGATGAGAATTTTAAGCGTTTAAATGTATAAACTCCAAAGAAGTGCTGAAATGTTGGATAATATATAGACATATATAACCGGTCACGTGACAAATTTCACCGAACGCATATTTTTTAATGTATTCATTTTAGTAATTTATCATCATATACAGTAGTCGTGTATCTGACTGCTGTGGTGCCACAGTAAGGGGCTAATATTATAAAAAGGAAAGGGTTTGGCAGTTGCCTCCAAGTAGTTTTTCTAATTGGTGCAACAGAAAGATTGACACTGGGGCGGGCTTTATTCTCGGTCCATCTGGCGCTTCATTGGTGCACTCTGTGTTCATGCTGTAGTAGGCGTGGTATGGTATCCAGTGTACAGGGGTAAGAAAGTTAATGACAAGTGTTTTTTTCTGATGTTTGTTACATATTTTTAATCAAATGGCATCTCTAAACAAAAGAACGAGGCGAAGCCACGTTTGAAAGTATTTTGAGGAACCGGATGTAAATAATTATGCCAAACAAAATTGCAGTTCCACAAAAACACACGTTCAATGCTTCACCATTTGAAATGAAAACAAAATGACTGTGGATGGAGTTACTAATAGCAGTAAAAAGCAAACATCCATAATAAACAGAACACTTATTTATCCTTACATCTCTGGGAATATGTACAACATGATTTTAAAAGTTGTTTTTTTTTCAATATTAATTCAGAGAATGCATAAGTGCAAATAAATTATGTATAAGCTTTAATTTACCAGCACACATTTACACAAATCATTTGTCTAAAAATAAATAAATAAACGGCCATGATATCTATGTAATTTGTCAACAGACAGGATTTCCCATTTGTGGCTCCGATCCCTTAAGAGTAGAGTTCATATAACAATGTATTGGATTCTGTAACATACATAAGCTGTATTATTATTATTGTTATTGGTTTGGTTTTGTTCTTATAATGTAAAAAAAAAAAAAAAGGTTTTGTTTGTGCACGGATTAATCTACTGAGTATTCAACTAATGCCCATAAATTAACCAATCAAATTTGAATCGAGTGACAGCCCTAATTTCAATATATACTTTGGTGTGTACATGTTTATTTATTTATTTTTTACTTTGTAGTTAAGTCTTTGTGATGTTAAATATTATTTGCTTATTTACGGTTTCTTTACTTAGAAAATACTAACCAGGGCCGTCAGTATACTTTAGAATGTAATATAAAGAATGTGTGTGTGTGTCTGTATGTAAATATGGTTTAAACGCCGACACCTGCATAGCATTTAAACTTTCATAAAAATGTACCAAAAGCACATCCCGAGTAGTTACCAGTGAAAATTCCCATTTCTGAAAGAATTGTGTAAATATACATATTTGTTATGACTTAATAAACACAGCAAACGTTTGCCTTATTTTCAAACACAAGCACACAGCTCACATGACAGTACCAGCATGGAGGACAGACATTATAATGTACAAAAGGAAAATAAAACACTGTACAAGAACACTACAAATAAAAGGTGCCATAAAGATGGTGTAAGGTTCGTCATCTTTACAATAAAATAGTCTGGACAAAGATTGTCAAAACTAATAAAGTCTTTATTGTGGAAACAGCAGAGAACAAAATAGTTTGAATACAGCAACAGGTACTGTCTCTTCAATGGCTTCAGAGTAGATGTTGTTATCTCAGCCATGGTGACAGAGTAGATGTCTCTCTGAGTACTCCTCTGGCATCAGAGATGGTATGAGCACAGTCATAGCAACATACAGAATATATATATATGTACTAGCTTTACAACCACACTTCAAGCCATGTAGAAAATCAAGTTACACCCAAAACCATAACCCAACCCCCTTTTCTTCTATCCCAGCTCTCTCAAAAAGAAATACATTTGAATTGCTTCACTCTGCTCCCCCATGTCTCCTCACTATCTACTTTACTATCTCCTTTACAAGCTGAGTGTCATACAATTCAAACACATCCATTCACCCCCCTTTTATACACACAACCCAAATTTATGGCCTGTGATGCATTCCAGAGCATGTGCTGAATTCCTGCTGATTAGAGCTAGCTGTATTCAAGCCTTGTCTAAGAGGTTCAATGATCTCTCATTTCTTATCATTTAAAGGGCACATATAAATATTTAAAATGTATGTAAAACCTTACAATGGCGTGCACTTCTCCCCTGCATGGGAGGTCCCACTGCAGAAAACTACTACACTACATTACCCTCTGTATACTGTTGCAGGATTAAAATCCCCTAAACTGACACACACACACACACACACACAAAACACTCTTCATGTGCCTTGTCACAGTCTTCAACGAAAAAGACACCAGCTGCATCAAAAAATCGTTCTGCTATAGATCGCTTTGTCCACTACAAGAAGGGAACATTTCATGTGTCTTATTTTTTACTGTTATTTATGTTTTCATTTTGTTTGATAATTCGTTGATGGTGAAAATAGAATGTCTTTAAAAGGCGGTCATAAAAAAACAAATATTCTACAGTTTAGGATTTACTGTTTTTAGGAACATTTCTTGTTAATAACTCTAGTGAAAATGATCCATTTTGAATGTGACTCCATTTTTTCTGCTTTAATAAGTATTATATTTAATCATCATGAAATATCTTGACATACCTATTTTTAGACCATGAAATAAGCATTTTTACTGTGAACAAAATATAGTCCTCCCTATAACCAAACATTAAAGGAACTCTGTTTTACTACCAGAACTACAGTGTATATTGCCATAGGAGTCATCACGTTTCTTGATTAGGGGTGCTGGAGAAAGAAACATCAGTATATTTCACAGTAACCTTTGGGTAGTCCGAGTATAAAAATCACCACTAGGGGTCAGCGACTGATTTATATTGAGGCATGGAAATGAGAAGCACAGTTTCTGCCAACATTTAAGACCGTTTTTTTCCGCAAATCAGTTTGTTTACATTTCCATAATTTTAGACTTACTGAATATTACAATTACACTTCACAGAAGATTGCCTATGGTGTGAGCAAAACACGTTTTTTGGTATCCTGGTGACCTCTCATAGTCAATTCGTTCAAAGACAATTTCTATAAATGTAAATCCTGATATACTGCTACTTTTTCTCCAGGCCATTTCCTTATAAATCTTAAAATTGTAGTATCTTTCAAGAAATCATTAACCGAAACTGCAGTTGATTATAAAAATAGGTAGTCCACCAACTATATTGGCAGTGTTGGCAGGTATGCATTCTATTGAAGCTACTAATGGTAATGCATTTATCCATATATGTTTGAACTGGAATAAAAGAAGGGTGAAGAACCAAACATAAATCAATACTAAAGTATATGAAAATGCTGATGCTCTCATTACACTCAGTTAATGCAATGGGCTGTATAGACAACGTTGTCTCTCTGTCTGAGGTCTAGCAGGGAGGTGAATGCAGCAGCTAAAATATACAAGAAGCTGTCGATTTTGCAGATACCTATGAGGGCATTATTAGAGTGTACACTGGGCATCTCATGAAACCCCTTTATTCCTATACCACACATAGTAATGCATTACAGCAGTAGTGTGTTTGCCTCTGGAGGTCCAAAATGAGATTAACTTTGGTAGGCTGACAAATCATCAGGAATCGTAGCAACACCCTTTAAAAGATTACTGACATTTCAAGGCCGGTTATTGTGCAAGTGGGAGAGAGAGGGTCCAAATCTACAACTTGGGAGGCAGACTTGTTGCAGGTCTCCTAAATGGAGCCTGCCTTAAGTCAAACAAACAAAGCCTGTTACAGTTAACAGGCAAGTTTATAGAGATAACTATTATCTCTGTAGAAAAGTACTTTATCTTTTGAAGAAAAAAAACAAAAAATAGTTCCTATTCAGTTTCTAATTAGAAACCCTTTCAAAAGAGCAGGTCCCCTCCCCCTGTGGTTAGTGGGCAGATGAGGAGAATGTTTCTTCAGGCTTTCTGTGTTTAAGGCTTTACACTTTTTTTTTTAACTTCATGTAAATATGCAAGTTTACTTTTTTTTTACTTAAAAAAAAGCTTGTTATAGATACATTTTTTTCCAGAATGTTACAGATTCCTTTTTTTAATAGTCTATTGGCAAAGTTGAAAGACTTACACATTTTAACATGCAACTTAAAACAGTGTACAAAAAAGCACCCTGTCACATTTAGTGTGAGGGTGTTAAAGGTTTTCAGTGTAACAAGATGCCATAGGAGTTGCTCTTTAGTTTGCGTTTCATACAGGCAATCTTTATAGAAGTAAAAGCTGGTGCTACCTAGTGACCGCCACTTTGGATGTAGATGTATTTTATTTTACTGTGCACTGGGGAGTGGTGGTGCTTAGTAAGCCCTGTACAAAGACACTTTGGGCCTCATTCACTGAAATAAGGCGCACATTAACACAATCGCTTAAGGCACGCTTTATTTTTACAAGTAATCTTACTAAGGTGAATGCCTCGTATTAAAGCTCTATGGAACTAATTAGCATACCATAGCACGCATCTTAAGGAAATGATGCCCACAACCTATTAGGCAAGGAGCGGAGATAGGGGAAGCATAAAGGAGAAGATAGCCGCTATCCTGCGCACAGGACAAGTGGAGGGACTGCCAGGGCTGATAGACACAAGCTGTGTTTCCATCAGAACTCCCCCCCACCCCCATCCCCCATCAACGCAGCACATTTCTACCTGGACTGGGTACTTAATTAAAACTTAATGACCTATATCGTATGGCAATCAAATACTCTACCGCTATGGCCAAAAGTTTTGCATCAAGAACAGTAGTACAGTATTTCATGTTAGATTTCGAAATGTCACATTTTATATTTTTTGTTAGTTTTTCATTAAGCATATGGAAAACTACAAAGCGGTATATAATTCAATATGTTAACATAACATTATTCAGCAGGTTTCAATCGATTTTATGAAGCAAAATTTGTTAATTATATAGGGTGATGCAAAACATTTGGCCATAGCTGTAAAAAAGACAGAGCAGTTAATTCAACTTAAATAGCACATATCATATGTATGTTACTGAAGTTGAAATAATGCTCCGTCTGGGACGGTCCACAGGTTTGGCGCCAAAGACGGGGGTGGGGGGGGAAGCGAGGGCATATAAGGGAGAAAGCAAGAGTGACAGAGAGGGGTGTGTGTGGGGAGAGATTGAGATAGAGAGGAAAAGGATCAAAGGAAACCAATACTATTAGTAATTATTATTATTTGTTTATTTAGCAGACGCCTTTATCCAAGGCGACTTACAGGGACTAGGGTGTGTGAACTATGCATCAGCTGCAGAGTCACTTACAATTACATCTCACCCGAAAGACGGAGCACAAGGAGGTGAAGTGACTTGCTCAGGGTCACACAATGAGTCAGTGGCTGAGGTGGGATTTGAACCGGGGACCTCCTGGTTACAAGCCCTTTTCTTTAACCACTGGACCACACAGCCTTGTAATCAATTCGACTCCAGTTCCCTTTCCCTCATCTTATGATTTTATTTTGTGATAAATTTAATAATTGTAAAAAATAAATAGCTTGAGCCTTTATCTACTCACGGTTGCAGTCTCAATTCTGTCCCAGGAGAACCCGAAAACGCTACATTATTATAACAATTACTTACATTACATATGAGGAGGACAGTAGAGCTTAATTATCTTACATTACTCCAGTTGTTTCTAGTCTGTCAGCTCGGTCTATTAGATTTTATTGATACGAGGAGCTGTTCTTTCAGCACCAAGAAACAGAGCTTGGGAAAGTGATAACTGGTATTGTTTTGGTCCGGAACCATTAAAATGTATTTTTTTAAAAACAGGAAAATTGTTATAAATTATCGATTCTTTTTTATATGGGCGTTATAGATAAGAAGTAATTGTGTGGTGTAGGATTTAAGTCGACCAGACCCCTTTCTTCCTCTCTTTTGAAAACACATTCTCTGTTAGCAAGGAGGGCCTCCATGATGAGAAAAAACATGCTGAAAGGCAGTTCATAACACCTGCTTTCCATCTGTAATACTAAGAACACGATTAAAGGCGCGTGTGATGGTTAGTGCGGTTTAGTGAATACCATGTGCATACCATTCCCCTCATTAGTACTATCTTTCTGCATCATTTTAACAGATGCAATGCATTAGGCATATTCATCACATGCTAATCAACCCAACACCTTCTTTCTAAGGATTTTAATAGCAAGTGCCAAACTCTTTAGAGTCCGAGCTATTTTCGGCAGTTTTTCTTTTATAGTTAGATTTGTGACTGTAACTCTTTAACTATAAAGGTTACAGGTACATGTCATATATGAAATTAATGTGCACACACTAGGCTTTCATAAAAAAAGTGAAATAGTCAAACTCACCCTGCTCAATACAGATAACAAAAAACACAAAAAGAGATGCTTTTTGGAACATTTATTGTTTGTAAAAAATAAATTTAGCATGGCCAGCTTATATCTGAACAAATTAGATAAAAAAATAAAGGAATTCTGGCCATATATACAAAAGGGACCAAAAACAACAAAAAAAATGATTAATTGAAAAGATGCAAAAGAAAACAAAAAGATAAAAAAAAAACCCATTCAAATTATTCGTCCCAGGCACGGCGATCATTTGGCACAAGACGGGGCTGTTCACTGTGGCTTGAATAGCCAGAAAGGTGGCGACCAGGGCTAAACAGCATGCATCTGATCCACAAACACGGAATATATATAGATACTGTATATATATATATATATATATATATATATATATATATATATATATATATATATATATATATATATATATATATATATATATATATATATATACTAGAACTAAAGAGCAGTTCCTGAACTCATAGTAAAAGTGTTATGATATGTGTGTAATATATATCTCTATCTCTCATATATATATATATATATATATATATATATATATATATATATATATATATATATATATATATATATACATACACTATCGTTAAAAAGTTTGGGGTCACTTAGAAATTTCCTTGTTTTCCATGAAAACATACATGAAATGAGTTTGAATAGGAAATATAGCAAAATGAATAGGAAATATAGTCATTGACAAGGTTAGAAATAATTTTTAATTGAAATAATAATTGTGTCCTTCAAACTTTGCTTTCGTCAAAGAATCCTCCATTTGCAGCAATTACAGCCTTGCAGACCTTTGGCATTCTAGTTGTCAATTTGTTGAGGTAATCTGAAAAGATTTCACCCCATGCTTCCTGAAGCACCTCCCACAAGTTGGATTGGCTTGATGGGCACTTCTTATGTACCATACGGTCAAGCTGCTCCCACAACAGCTCAATCGGGTTGAGATCCGGTGACTGTGCTCGCCACTCCATTATAGACAGAATACCAGCTGACTGCTTCTTCCCTAAATAGTTCTTACATAGCTTGGAGCTGTGCTTTGGGTCATTGTCCTGTTGTAGGAGGAAATTGGCTCCAATCAAGCGCCGTCCACAGGGTATGGCATGGCGTTGCAAAATGGAGTGATAGCCTTCCTTCTTCAAGATCCCTTTTACCCTGTATAAATCTCCCACTTTACCACCACCAAAGCACCCCCAGACCATCACATTGCCTCCACCATGCTTGACAGATGGCGTCAAGCACTCCTCCAGCATCTTTTCATTTGGTCTGCGTCTCACGAATGATCTTCTTTGTGATCCGAACACCTCAAACTTAGATTCGTCTGTCCATAACACTTTTTTCCAATCTTCCTCTGTCCAGTGTCTGTGTTCTTTTGCCCATCTTAATCTTTTCTTTTTATTGGCCAGTCTGAGATATGGCTTTTCTTTGCAACTCTGCCTAGAAGGCCAGAACTCGAGTCGCCTCTTCACTGTTGACGTTGAGACTGGTGTTTTATGGGTACTATTTAATGAAGCTGCCAGTTGAGGACCTGTGAGGCGTCTGTTTCTCAAACTAGACACTCCAATGTATTTGTCCTCTTGCTCAGTTGTGCACCGGGGCCTCCCACTCCTCTTTCTATTCTGGTTAGAGCCAGTTTGCGCTGTTCTGTGAAGGGAGTAGTACACAGCGTTGTACGAGATCTTCAGTTTCTTGGCAATTTCTTGCATGGAATAGCCTTCATTTCTCAGAACAAGAACAGACTGACGAGTTTCAGAAGAAAGTTCTTTGTTTCTGGCCATTTTGAGCCTGTAATCGAACCCACAATTGCTGATGCTCCAGATACTCAACTGGTCTAAAGAAGGCCAGTTTTATTGCTTCTTTAAATCAGCACAACAGTTTTCAGCTGTGCTAACATAATTGCAAAAGGCTTTTCTAATGATCAATTAGCATTTTAAAATGATAAACTTGGATTAGCAAACACAACGTGCCATTGGAACACAGGACTGATGGTTGCTGATAATAGGCCTCTGTACGCCTATGTAGATATTCCATTACAAATCAGCCGTTTCCAGCTACAATAGTCATTTACAACATTAACAATGTCTACACTGTATTTCTGATCAATTTGATGTTATTTTAATGGACAAAAAAATTGCTTTTCTTTCGAAAACAAGGAAATTTCTAAGTGACCCCAAACTTTTGAACAGTATATCAGTATATATATATATATATATATATATATATATATATATATATATATATATATATATATATACATCTCTATCTCTTTACCGTGACAGCGTCTCTCCTCACACAGACTGCCCCGATCAAACATTTCTCCCTGTTTAAATACCTGCCTGCTAAATTACAGGCAGGTGATACTAATTAAACTAAAAACAAATCAACAGCTAGCCAATTAAATTAAATAAACTAATTACACACACATTTATCTGGCATGGACAGAAATTAACCCTATCACAATTTTCACATATCTATCTATATCTATCTATCTATCTGTTGGTGCATGCTGGGAGTGTGAGGAGTGTGTGCTGCTGCAGGAGGGTGTGTGGAGAAAGTAGGTGAGCGATTGTTTTATGTTTTGTTCTATGTAGTTTATTTTTTTTCATTTTGGGGAGATAATTGTTATTTAGTGGTTGGTTTATTTGGGTGTTTTCTAAAATTTTAGCTGACTTTGTCAGCTTGAATAGGCCAGTATGGCCAGTTCTGATGGGAGGGGAGCTCCCTCAAACTTTTCTTTTGTTGTCATGGGGTGAAAACCATAACGGAGGGTTTTGTTTCTTTGGAACAATGTGTTTTGGCGTTTGGTGAAGTTGTGGGGTGCGAAAATATTAAATCTGAGTCTCAATTGAATGGGTCAATTGTTGTTTTTCTGAGTTAAATTAATCTTGTTGCTAAAGCTGTTGAGAAGGGAACTGTGGTAAATGACGCATATGTTACTGTTTTACCTCTGGCTTTACCATCCAGAAGGGTAATCCTCTCAAATGTTCCTATGTTTTTAAAGAATGATGTGATGGAGAATGCACTTTCCCGACACGGGCAAATAGTTTCAAGCCCGAAGAGAATCCCGCTGAAACACATAGTTTCTTTCCGCAGGCAAGTAAATATGATTCTAATGACATGAATCAAGAGTTAAATGTAGCCCTCAAATTTAAAAGAGGAAAATAATTATATAATTTTTGCGAATAAGGAGGTCATGAAGTGTTTTGGTTGTGTTATTAAAAACTGTCCTGAAAAAGAGGATAGCAAGGGGGAACAGGAGAAGGGGAAAAAGAGTGCGAGAAAAGAAAGAGAGAAGGGGAAGAAAGCTGGGAGCAGTTCCACTGACCCTGCAAATGTAGGTAATAACAGTAGCCAACAGATAGAGACTCGATAAGAGGGGGATGAGAGACTACACTAAGAGATCAGTACTGAGGCAAGCATGAGCGAGCTGACAGCAACTGAAAAACGGGGCAGTGAGAAGGCAGTAAATAGCGCTGGAAAATTGTCAGCTCTTGCTGTGGGTAGTGCTGTGGGAGCAGTGACTGACAGTGAGAAACCGGATTTTAGCAAACAGAGTGTGGTTCGGTCTGTAGGGCTTAAAAAAAACAGAGAGTGTGGTTGAATCTGTAGAGCTCAATCAAACAGTGAGAGTAGAAAGCAAAATAAATTCAGCAATAGAAAAAATGGAAGAGGTAACAGAAGGGGAGGAGTGTGAGTTTAAAATGCCAAAAAAGAAAAAGGCAAAGGCAGAGGAAAAGGGTAGACGATGGTGCTGCAAAGAAAAAAGCCAATGTTACTGAGGAAAGTGTAGCGGAGCCTGAGCAGAGTAAGGTGACAGTGCCATGAGGTGTTAGGGTTACCAGCAAAACTCCTGAAGAGAACTCCGAGATAGACTGTGAAAAGGCAAGTCTGACTGACTGTTCTCAAGCATCAGACTCTGCTCTCTCTGGAACTGGCTACAGTGTCAGCAACATAAAAGATTTTTTAGAAATCACGAAGGGTAGAAGAGGGGTCAATATTGAGGATCACTTTCCAAACATTTCTTTGTTTTTATTAGTGGCACGATTCACATCACAGAAAGTGTCAGGCTCCACCCTCACTGAGCAAGAGCATTGGCGTTTGAAAAATCTGATTAGTAAAGTCAGTAAACAGTTTTTTTTTTTTTTTTTTAAAGAGTGATTTAAATGGATTGGAAAATCTTTTTTTTAAATTTATGTCAGTGTGTTTGTTTTTTCTTCCAGTTTGTTTATTTCCTTCTCTTAGGATGAACTCGGTCACAATTGGGTCCCTAAATATTAATGGGTGCAGGGATGAGTTGAAGAGAGCTGCTTTTTTAAAAACTTTTTAGAAATTATTAAAAGGATGATCTGGACACAGTCTTTAATGAAAGCATGGCGAAAGGAGAGCTGCAGGAGGGCAATAATTACACTTTTGCCAAAGAAAGGGGATTTGTGTAACAAAGAATGGAGACCTGTGTCTCTGTTGTGCATGGATTATAAAATCACCTCTAAAGCCCTGGCTAGAAGACTAAGCACTGTGTTGGGTCATGTTATACACCCTAACCAAACCTACTGCGTGCCCAATAGATGCATTTTTGACAATATATTTATATATTTTTTTTAATTCGAGACACATTGGCTGCTTCTAAGCTCCTTGGCTTCCCTGCTGGGCTTATCTCTCTTGACCAAGAAAAAGCCTTTGACAGAGTCGACCACAATTATTTATGGAAAGTATATGAAGCCTTCAGATTCGGCCTGAGATTTATTTCTCAAATAGTCCCTATACTGTGATATTTTTAGCATGCTGAAGATCAATGGGGGGCTGAGTGCACCTTTCCCAGTCCGCCAGGGTATAAGACAAGGCTGTCCTCTCAGGAATGTTGTACTCCCTTTCTATTGAGCCTCTGTTCAATAGACTCAGACAGGTTTTAACGGGACTCTCTATCCCAGGCAGCTTAATTCAACCAATCAAGGTTTAATACAGATATTTCTGTTTCTTATTCAAAGTCAAGCAGATATTGACAATTTATATAAAAGCCAGAAGTATTTTGAAACAATTTCTTCAGCTAAAATAAACTGGCAAAAAAGTGAAGGTCTGTTAATAGGGGATTGGAAGGGACATGGGATCCCAGTTCTGCCGGGTGGATTGCAGTGGAGCCAGGAGGAAGTGAAGTATCTGCGAGTGTACTTAAGGAATGAGAGGGCAGTTAGGAAAAACTGGGAGGGGCTGTTTGAGAAAGTAAAAGGGCACCTGCAAAAATGGTGTTGGATTTTACAAAAGATCTCTAAGGGTTAATAATAAATAACCTGGCAGCTTCTATGCTTTGGCATAGACTTCTATGTATGGAGCCTCAAAAAAAAACCTTTTAAATGAAATCCAGGGAGAGTTGTTGAGTTTCTATTGGGACAGGTTACATTGGTTAAGGCAATGTGTGTTGTTTTTGCCTTTAGAAGAAGGGGGACAGGTTTTGATGGAGCTGTCCAGTAGACATAAAGCTTTCAGGCTGCAAACAGTAAAAAAACTACTGTTTAGCAGTGAGAAACTTCCATGGAGTGAGGTGGCTCTGCCTTTACTTCAGGCTGGAGGGCTGGATAAACAGCTTTTCCTCCTAGATAGCGCCCAGGTCAACTCTCACAACCTACCACCATTTTATCAGAGTCTGCTTAGGGCTTGGCAGAGTTTGAGGGTTCAAAGAACATAAAAAAATAAGAACATAAGAAAGTTTACAAACGAGAGGAGGCCATTCAGCCCATCTTGCTCGTTTGGTTGTTAGTAGCTTATTGATCCCAGAATCTCATCAAGCAGCTTCTTGAAGGATCCCAGGGTGTCAGCTTCAACAACATTACTGGGGAGTTGGTTCCTGACCCTCACAATTCTCGGTGTAAAAAAGTGCCTCCTATTTTCTGTTCTGAATGCCCCTTTATCTAATCTCCATTTGTGACCCCTGGGCCTTGTTTCTTTTTTCAGGTCAAAAAAGTCGCCTGGGTCGACATTGTCAATACCTTTTAGAATTTGGAATACTTGAATCAGATCACCGCGTAGTCTTCTTTGTTCAAGACTGAATAGATTCAATTATACGACATGCCTTTTAAACCCGGGATAATTCTGGTTGCTCTTCTTTGCACTCTTTCTAGAGCAGCAATATCCTTTTTGTAACGAGTTGACCAGAACTGAACACAATATTCTAGGTGAGGTCTTACTAATGCATTGTAAAGTTTTAACATCACTTCCCTTGATTTAAATTCAACACTTCTCACAATAGATCCGAGCATCTTGTTGGCCTTTTTTTATAGCTTCCCCACATTGTCTAGATGAAGACATTTGAGTCAACATAAACTCCTTGGTCTTTTTCCTAGTTCCCTTCTTCAATTTCAGTATCTCCCATATGATATTTATAATGAACATTTTTATTGCCTGTATGCAATACTTTACACTTTTCTCTATTAAATGTCATTTGCCATGTGTCTGCCCAGTTTTGAATGCTGTCTAGATCATTTTGAATGACCATTTTGAAGTGAAGAACCAATTGATTTTTATTGGCTGCTAGAGTCATTTTTAATCCTGTTTTTAAAATAGAATTAACAGAATCTCAGTTGTTTACAAATTCAATGGTAAAAGCTGGGGTAATAAAGCTACGACATGTTGTGGATGTAAAAAGTTCAAAATGGAAAAGTCCACAACATTTGTCATCAGCTCTAGGGTTACGCTCTGAAAGAATAGCTGGCAGGTTACTTGATCAGATTCAAACTGCCCTGTCCAGAGAGCAGGAGGAAAGTCTGAACAATGGTTTCTTAGAAAAGGCCTTACTTTACCCCTTTCCCCTCTTTTTTTTATTTCCCCATCTGTTCATTTGAATGGGGAAGATAAAGGCCACCTGTTAAAAATTGAACATTTGACAGATTTCCCCCTGGCAAATATAGAGGGCAAAAAAATATATGAAATGTGTGTTAAAATACAATCACAAAAGACACTTACAGGAACTTCCAGACACACATTGGAGGCAGCATTTGGAGGTGGCAGAGCAGGTCAGACCGGCCTGGAGAAGTCTCTATAAACCTCCTTTACCCAAGAGATCAGGGGACTTGCAGTGGTGACTTCTGCAAACCATCATTGCTGTAAACTCATACCTATGCATCCTAGATCCTGGAATAACAGACAAACGCCCCTTTTCCACAGAAAGAGACACTTTCATGGTTTTGTTTTTTGTCACCGTCTAACTCCCCCTTTCTGTTTGTCTAATCCTTAGCGGTCCTATGTCGGACCTGGTCCGACATTGCAATTATTCCTATCATGTCCAATGTCGGACCCTGTCCGACATCATCAAAAAGACGCAAAAAACGGGTTTCTAGTCATTTTTTCTCCAGAAAAAGCAGAGAAAACCATTCAATGGCCGAGTGGGAGCGACAGGAGCCGAGACAAGCCGAAAAAAAAGGGCGTATCTCATGAATAGTCATACTTGCCCCTGGCATCAGATAACAGTGGCCATAAGGAAACAAGCTGGCTGCTACTGCATCAGCGCTCAGAGAATAGCACGGACATTTGCAGAGCTTTTTTGAGATGTTATAGTAATAAAATAATGACTTGGATCGCATTATTGAGGCGTTTGGTGATAAGACGAGTGATCAGGAGATGATTGATCTGTATGTACGACTATTATTATTATTATTTATTTATTTGCATATGTGAAAGCCATAGCGAACGAAATGGTGGGGCGGGGCTGGAGATGCCTAGTGAGTGCTTTGTTGATATGCAGGGCCATTTAAACCCGTTTGACTGTGGAACAAAAATACTTTTAAACAGTGAGTCTAAAATTAACTGCGTGTGTGAAAATAAATTGGATCCGACGCGCCTGATGCACTTAATAAATGGCCTGCAAAGGGCTAAAGCGCCTGTTTGTTGACCTTGGTTTGTTTTTTTTCTGAATGTGTTTTTATCTTTGGTGTACCTTACAATAAAAAGAAAAAAATATTTGTGTCAGATAGCAAATTTCCTGTTAGGACAAGCCGAGCTCTCTATTTTAAAAATCAGAAAGGCGTACATTTCTGGTGTTGGTGAAACCAATGTAGTTACTGTTTTTAGAATGCTAGTTATCAGCAGGATTAAACTGGACTTTAAATATCACAGTATGGTAAATGATCTGGAAATGTTTTCATTTCATTTCCATGAATTGGTGTATTGCTGGTGCACTATGTGAGACTGATGGAGGGATTTAATTTAATTGTAAACTTCTGTTTTTGGTCTTAATTTACTATTTTTTTTAAAAATGATTATATATACAGTATATATATATATATATATATATATATATATATATATATATATATATATATATATATATATATATATATATAAATATTATATATATATATATATATATATATATATATATATATATATATATATATATATATATATATATATATATACAGTATATATATATATATATATATATATATATAGTGACAAATAAAGAGGTTGGTCTGAACTTGTACACAGTAACGCAGTAGGGACATTTACAAATATGTTCAACACAACAAAGTTCCGTGTAAAAACAGGGCGGCCCCTGGTTTATTGTTCCACAGTTCCAAAAAACACGTCAGTAAACAGGCAAGGGTCAGGTACACGTAGCAGATTATCCACACACCCAGGGTCTGTCCACAATTTGGGTAATCAGAACAGTCCAGGTCAAAACTCACAGGTATCCGTAACTCAGTCTCACACAGGCTTTTCCTTTTCCTACTCTCTCTCTCTCTCTCACTCTCAGCACAATGCTGTCTCCTACTCCTTCACTATCTGAATGGGGCTGTCCCCCTTTGTAGCATACGAACGCCCAGTCATTGTGACATCATTTCCTTACATGGGGCTGTCTGGGAAATGCAGTCTCCCCAGGTCGGCCATCTTATTTCAGGTAATGTGAGGCCATAGTTTGCCAACAAACTTGCCCTCAAGTACCTCCCATTAAAGACCCTACCCTTTGTTCTGTTACACACCTCCCTCCCTAGCTCGAACCTCTCAGATCGAGCTATAGCTGCAAAAAATGAATGAACTCTGGAAAGCCCGTCGGCGGTCCTCATTTCTTTTCTGGCCCGATGTTTAATTATGTAATTAAATTGCTGGAACGACAAGAACCATCGCATTATCCGGGCGTTTTTATCTTTCATTTGGTTCATCCAGGTAAGAGGCGCATGGTCAGTAATCAAAGTAAATTGTCGTCCCAATAAATAGTAACGCAGGCTTTCCAGAGCCCATTTTATGGTGAGACACTCTTTATCTATTACTGCATAGTTACGTTCCTGGTCCTCCATCTTTCTACTTAGGAACATAATCGGGTGTTCCACCCCATTTTTTTCCTGGGACAGTACTGCACCCAAACCTACTTCTGATGCATCAGTCTGGACAATGAACCTTTTATTAAAATCAGGTACCATTAACACTGGGCTACTACAGAGGGCTTCTTTTAAATCTTCAAAGGCCTGTTCTGCCTCTTCTGTCCATTTGACCATAACGGGCCCTCCACCTCAGGTCATCTCAGTCAATGGGTGTGCAATAGTTGCATAATTGGGTACGAACCTTCTATAGTAGCCCGCTATGCCCAGAAATGCTCTTATCTGCTTTTTATTAACAGGTTTCAGCCACTTCTTAACAGCGGCTACCTTTGCCTCCTGAGGCTTTATTAATCCCCTACCGACAATATACCCCAGGTATTTAGCCTCCTCCATACCCAGAGTGCACTTTTCTGGGTTAGCCGTCAAACCAGCCTGCCGAATGGAGTCCAAGACTGCCTGAACTTGGGGTAGGTGACTCTCCCAGTTTGGACTCTGTATGACCACGTCATCAAGATACGCGCAGCTGCACTCTCTGTGAGGTTTCAATATCTGGTCCATTAGCCTCTGAAAGGTTGCGGGGGCTCCATGTAGACCGAAAGGCATCACTTTATATTGATATAGGCCATCCGGGGTACTAAAGGCAGTTTTCTCCTTGGCTGCAGGAGACAAAGGTATTTGCCAATAACCTTTGGCTAGATCTAGGGTAGTAATGTAACGGGCCTTGCCTATGCTCTCCAATAATTCATCTATTCGGGCATGGGGTAGGCATCAAATTTTGAGACTTCATTCACCTTACGGAAATCGTTACAAAACCTCCAGGTGCCATCAGGTTTCGTTACCATGACTATTGGGCTTGACCATTCACTCACAGATTCTTCTATTACGCCCGCGGCCAACATTTTCTGGACCTCATCCTTTATGGCCGTGCGGCGTGCTTCCGGCACCCTATAGGGTCTCATGCACACTTTGGCTCCTGGAGGGGTTATAATGTGGTGTGAGGTGAGGTGTGTTTTCCCTGGTATTCCCGAGAATACCTGGCGATTCCTGTATACAAATGTCTTAACCTCGTGCTTCTGGGAGGGGGACAGTGTTTGTGCTACCTTCACCTCTGGTGTTGGGAATGTTCTCTCTGGGGTTGCCGCTACCAACGCTTCCCTTTCTTTCCAATGTTTCAACAAGTTTACGTGGTACACTTGTACTTCAGGCCGACGGCCAGGCTGTCGAACTCTGTAATTCACCTCTCCTAACCTTTCCAACACCTCATAAGGCCCTCTCCACTTAGCTAACACTTTACATTCCACCGTGGGCATTAACACCAACACCTTATCCCCGGGTGAAAAAACCCTTACTGTGGCTTGTCGGTTATAACTGTACCTCTGATGCTCTTGTGCTCGCCGTAGGTGTTCGCGTACTATGGGGGTGACCGCGGCTATCCTCTCTTGCATGGTGTTCACGTGTTCAGTCATACTGTGAAAGGGGGTGGCCTCGTGTTCCCAAGTCTCCCGTGCAATATCAAGTATCCCTCTAGGATGTCTGCCATAAAGCAGCTCGAATGGTGAGAAACCCAACGACTCCTGGGGTACCTCCCTGATGGCAAACATTAAGTATGGCAGCATACAGTCCCAATTCTTCCCATCCTTGTCTATTACCTTGCGGAGCATAGATTTCAACGTCCGGTTAAACCGTTCCACTAAACCATCCGTTTGTGGGTGGTACACCGACGTTCGAATCTGCCTCACATTCAACAGGGTACATAAATCTTTAAGAATTCGGGACATGAAGGGGTGCCGTGATCCGTCAAGATCTCTTTGGGCAGCCCAACCCGACTGAACATCAGCCATAGTTCTTTAGCGATGCCTTTGGTGGCCATGGTTCTAAGGGGTATAGCCGGGATACCGGGTCGCATAGTCCATTACAACTAAAATGTATTGGTGTCCCTAGCCGACTTTGGAAGGGGACCAACCAGGTCCATAGCGATTCGGCTCAAATGGGGTCTCAATTATTGGGAGGGGTATCAGTGGGCTTCTAAAAGCCGGTTTCGGGCAGTTAATTGGCACTCCGGGCATTCTCGACAATGTTGGCTTACGCAGCATGTACACCGGCCAGTAAAACCGCTGCAGAATCCTATCACGGGTTTTCATTTCCCCTAGGTGTCCCCCTAGTATGTGTCCGTGGGCTAAATTCAAAACCGTGGCCCTATATCTATTAGGCACCAATAACTGCTCAACCTCCTCCACCCCAATTTTGTCTACCCTATACAATATCCCCTCTTTCATTGCAAAGTAGGGGGGAAATAGCTCACCCTCAACACCTTCCAGGACCTTCCCATCCACCTTTTTTATATTTGCCTTCGCATTTTGTAATGTGAGGTCCTGGATCTGAGCAGTACCGAAGTTCCAAGGGTTGGGTTCAACGTTTCCCAGTTCCAGGGCCTCTATCTCAATGAGACCCGGCTTGTTCTGTACCAACACCCCGCTGGTACTGGCCCGTTCAGGAACTGGTTCCCTTTCCCCTACTCCTCGCACTTGCTCAGATCCTGGTTCACTTGTACCAATTGGGGAAACTATTTTCTGTGACGTACCAGCCGTCTCAAGGATGGGGAATGAGGTCATTTCCTGCTTGCCAATCTGTATTTCTGGGGCCGACTCTTTATTTGGTCCTAACTTTGAAAAGTTAGGAAAGTACCTGCCGAGTATTACATCGTATGGCAGTTCGGGGACAACCCCCACCTCATACTCTAGCTCACCCTCTGATGTCTGTAGGGTGACCAGAGCTGAGGGGTACGAACGGGTGTCGCCATGAACGCATGTAATATTCAAATTCTGGTCTTTCTCCAATTTGGGCTTGGGCACTAATTTTGCCGCCACCAATGTAAGCATACTTCCCGAATCAAGCAGGGCTAATACCTCCTTCCCCTCAACCTTTACTGGACACACATGGGGGTGATTCAATTTACCATAAGACATAGCAGTAACCACTACAGGACAGGCATAGTATACAGCATCATCACCTTCCCTTTCTCCCATATTAGTCCATAGCTTCCTCCTTCTCCGGACAGTAAGCTGCAATATGCCCCAGTTTGTGGCATTTGTAACATGTCACTTTGGAAAGAGGTGTGGGATTCCATCTTCCTCTTCCTCTGTTCTCACCTCCCGACTGCCCCCCAACATCCTCCCGTCCCCCATTGGTCCTTTTATCCCCCCAGATGACTGAACAGGCTTACCGGTTTTGTAGGGACGGGTGAGTCGGGAGGTAGATGGTCCAAAATCCTGCTGTTTGTCTGTCGCCGCCGCCGTGAAGAATCTCTCCACCAGTGCCACAAGTTGATCCGCGGTTTTTGCATCGTTTTGCCCGACCCAGCGTCGGACTTCCTTAGGCAATCCCTGCTGAAATTGGTCAAGGACGACCAGCTCGACAATGTCTGCCGTTGTACGCTCTTCTGGCCGCAGCCACTTCCGGGCCAGGTTTATAAGGTCAAACATCTGCGACCTTGGTGGCTGTTCCGGGTTATATATCCACTTGTGGAACCGGTGTGCTCGTACTGCATCTGTCACCCCCAAACGATGTAGAATCTCGGCCTTCCATTTTCCGTAATTTTGGGATTCCGTAAAGTCCAAATTGAAATAGGCTTTCTGGGAATCGCCAGAGAGATACGGTGCTATCAGCCCAGCCCACTCTTCCTTTGGCCACTGTTCCCACTCAGCGGTTCTTTCAAAAGTAGTTAGAAATGCTTCCACATCATCCTGTGGTGTCATTTTCTGTAGATACCGATTGGTATGCCGTTGGCCTGTTGCTGATGTTTGGCCTCCGATTCTTTCCGCCAGGTTTTCCATCCCTTCCTTCAGTTCTTTTTCCATCCGGGCTTGTTCCCCCTGGAGCAACCGATTAGTATGCTGTTGCAACGCCATCGCTTCTTGATGTATGCGTGTTGCCTCCTGTTGTGCTATCTGGTGTACTCGCAGACTCTCTTGCTGTGTAGCTACTGTCTGCATCAAAGCTTGCAGGATTGCGTCCATCTTGGATTCCGCCATTTTGTAATGTTGTTGTTGTTGTTGTTATACTTCTTTAGAACAGTGCCCGCATTCTCCACCATATGTGACAAATAAAGAGGTTGGTCTGAACTTGTACACAGTAACGCAGTAGGGACATTTACAAATATGTTCAACACAACAAAGTTCCGTGTAAAAACAGGGCGGCCCCTGGTTTATTGTTCCACAGTTCCAAAAAACAGGTCAGTAAACAGGCAAGGGTCAGGTACACGTAGCAGATTATCCACACACCCAGGGTCTGTCCACAATTTGGGTAATCAGAACAGTCCAGGTCAAAACTCACAGGTATCCGTAACTCAGTCTCACACAGGCTTTTCCTTTTCCTATCTCTCTCTCTCTCTCTCTCTCTCTCTCACTCTCAGCACAATGCTGTCTCCTACTCCTTCACTATCTGAATGGGGCTGTCCCCCTTTGTAGCATACGAACGCCCAGTCATTGTGACATCATTTCCTTACATGGGGCTGTCTGGGAAATGTAGTCTCCCCAGGTCGGCCATCTTGTTTCAGGTAATGTGAGGCCATAGTTTGCCAACAAACTTGCCCTCACGTACCTCCCATTAAAGACCCTACCCTTTGTTCTGTTACAATATATATATATACACAGTACTGTGCAAAAGTTTTAGGCAGGTGTGAAAAAATGCTGTAAAGTAAGAATGCTTTCAAAAATAGACATGTTAATAGATTATATTTATCAATTAACTAAATGCAAAGTGAGTGAACAGAAGAAAAATCTAAATCAAATCCATATTTGGTGTGACCACCCTTTGCCTTCAAAACAGCATCAATTCTTCTAGGTACACTTGCACAAAGTCAGGGATTTTGTAGGCATATAGTCAGGTGTATGATTAAACAATTATACCAAACAGGTGCTAATGATCATCAATTCAATATGTAGGTTGAAACACAATCATTAACTGAAACAGAAACAGCTGTGTAGGAGGAATAAAACTGGGTGAGGAACAGCCAAACTCAGCTAACAAGGTGAGGTTGCTGAAGACAGTTTACTGTCAAAAGTCATATACCATGGCAAGACTGAGCACAGCAACAAGACACAAGGTAGTTATACTGCATCAGCAAGGTCTCTCCCAGGCAGAAATTTCAAGGCAGACAGGGGTTTCCAGATGTGCTGTCCAAGCTCTTTTGAAGAAGCACAAAGAAACGGGCAACGTTGAGGACTTTAGACGCAGTGGTCAGCCAAGGAAACTTACTGCAGCAGATGAAAAACACATCATGCTTACTTCCCTTCGCAATCGGAAGATGTCCAGCAGTGCCATCAGCTCAGAATTGGCAGAAAACAGTGGGACCCTGATACACCCATCTACTGTCCGGAGAAGTCTGGTCAGAAGTGGCCTTCATGGAAGACTTGCGGCCAAAAAGCTATACCTCCGACGTGGAAACAAGGCCAAGCGACTCAACTATGCACGAAAACACAGGAACTAGGGTGCAGAAAAATGTCAGCAGGTGCTCTGGACTGATGAGTCAAAATTTGAAATATTTGGCTGTAGCAGAAGGCAGCTTGTTCGCCGAAGGGCTGGAGAGCGGTACACGAATGAGTGTCTGCAGGCAACAGTGAAGCATGGTGGAGGTTCCTTGCAAGTTTGGGGCTGCATTTCTGCAAATGGAGTTGGGGATTTGGTCAGAATTAATGGTCTCCTCAATGCTGAGAAGTACAGGCAGATACTTATCCATCATGCAATACCATCAGGGAGGCATCTGATTGGCCCCAAATTTATTCTGCAGCATGACAACGACCCCAAACATACAGCGAAAGTCATTAAGAACTATCTTCAGCGTAAAGAAGAACAAGGAGTCCTGGAAGTGATGGTATGGCCCCCACAGAACCCTGATCTCAACATCATTGAGTCTGTCTGGGATTACATGAAGAGAGAGAAGCAACTGAGGCTGCCTAAATCCACAGAAGAACTGTGGTTAGTTCTCCAAGATGTTTGGGCCCACCTACCTGCCGAGTTCCTTCAAAAACTGTGTGCAAGTGTACCTAGAAGAATTGATGCTTGATGCTGTTTTGAAGGCAAAGGGTGGTCACACCAAATATGGATTTGATTTAGTTTTTCTTCTGTTCACTCACTTTGCATTTAGTTAATTGATAAATATAATCTATTAACATGTCTATATTTGAAAGCATTCTTACTTTACAGCATTTTTTCACACCTGCCTAAAACTTTTGCACAGTACTGTATATATATATATATATATATATATATATATATATATATATATATATATATATATATATATATATATATATATAAACAAGATCATTCATACTTGATTGTATAATATTGTAATTGTTTTTTGTGTGTTTTTTGTAATGTTAAAGACTTTCAAAGTAGAAAATAAAGGTCTTTTGAAAAAGTATCTATCTATCTATCTATCTATCTATCTATCTATCTATCTATCTATCTATCCACACATATACAGTACATACAGTTGTAGTCAAAAGTTTACATACCCCAATGGAAATTTATAATTTCTAGATATTTCTCAAACAAATATAGGAACAATCTTTTGTAGCAAAAGTTTTGCTTTTGTGGATAAGGAAAAAAATTCACAAGAAATAGATTTATTTCAGGATTTTTTTAACAAAAAAGCCACCTCTTAGGAAAACAACACAAGGACACATTGCTTAAAGTTTGCAAAACAGCATTTGCATAATGAGTTCTGGTCAATGGTTTTGTGGAGTGATGAAACAAAAAAAACTAGCTATTTGGTCACGCTGATAGTCGTTACATTGGGAGAAAGTCTGGTGAGGCGTACAAAGAAACAAACACCATACCTAGTGTCAAGCATGGAGGTAGTAATATCCTTCTATGGGGCTGTTTTTCCTCTAATGGCATAGGAAATTTAGTTCCAATACACGGCAAAATGGATTCCATAGCATACCAAAAGATATTGGCCAATCATCTGAAACCCTCCGCTACAAAACTTGGTTTAAAGCGCAACTGGACGTTCTAACACAACAATGATCCAAAGCACACATCAAAATCTACTTCAGAATGGTTAAAGAAGAATAAAATCAAGGTTCTGGAATGGCTTAGTCAAAGTCCTGATCTAAATCTGATTGAGAATCTTTGGTATGAGTTGAAGGCGGCTGTGCACAAGAGAAGTCCTTGGAATTTGAATGAACTGGAACAATTTTGCTTTGGAGAATGGTAAAAAAAATCACTAAAGAATCATGTCAAAAGCTCATTGACAAATATCCTAATCATTTAAATGAGGTTATTATTGCTAAAGGTGCCTCAACTAGATATTAATGTCATTTTCGTTGTCAGGGTAGGAATACTTTGGAAATTAGCATTTTTGGAGATTTTCAAAAAAGAAAATGCTGAAATAAATTGTAGACATCTATTTCTTGTGACTTTTTCTTCATCCACAAATGCAAAACTTTTGCAACAAAAGAGTTTTCCAATAATTATTTGTTGTTGAGAAATTTCAAGAAATTATAAATTTCCATTGGGGTATGTAAACTTTTGACTACAACTGTATATAGAGTAATTGCATTAGGAACTACTTGGCATGATTACAAAACACCACAAAAGGGTAAGGGGACCGTTAAAGAAAACAAAACAAAGAAAGTAATTTGAAACTACTTACTTTTTCAAATACTATTGTGGAATCAACCCAGAACAAAAGTTACAATTTGCTTTCATTATTTTATAGTTTATAAAGGATCTTGCCAATAAATAAAAGTTTGATTACAATGCAAAAAATACAAAAAGCCTTAAACATAACCACAAACAGTTCACAATAGTAGAGGAGTTCATTGTTTGGTCAGTTAATGTCACAAACATTAAACCATGATCAAATACTAAACTATTCGGGTGGGAGTTGTGCAATACTTCATTTCTTCAGTCATGCAAGCAGCAATGTTTGAGTTATAGACCCTGGATTGTTTTCATGAGAGAAGACACTGTGCTTTTATTTTCTTAAAAACATCCAGAATCCAGTCTCTCGAGAATAGAAGACCAGCTCTCAGTTTGTGCAGGGAGAACAAAGCAGGGAATAGCAAGGCCTCAGACTGAATATATGTCCCACACCAGGGTATTAAAAAAACTCTACAGATGTAAGTACAAGAAAAAGTTGATCAGGAACTACACTACATTTACCACAAGGTTTCATCAAATTTATGTGTGGGTTCCTTGATTTCGATTTCAGTTAAAGGGTACCTGTAGTGGTAGTGAATATAGAATCATTTCGATAGAAAACATGTGACTGAAAAATTGACTGTATAAAAACATTAAAACAATGTTAATCTTCTATGCATTGGGTCTCTCATGTGGCTCACAGGATATGACGTTGGGTCGTTGATTTCACTATTTCAAAACACTGCTAGTCTATAGCTGCAGCTAACAATTATTTGCGACGGCATTTATCCGATTATGATGAATGAAAAAAGCCACATAGAAGGATATTTATATGAACCGTTGAGGTCCGACTACCCCAGTTAAGTGAACATTCAGACAAGGATAACGAGGAGTCTTCAACCAGCTTAATCCGAGAAAACTGAACCAAGAAGGCTCCAAATACTTGGTGCACTTGCAATAAATGTGTTTTATGTAAACACTGCTGCAATAACTTTTGTCTATGTGTCAATTATTTTTATACAAAAACTCCATACCATGCACATTTAAAGTAAAATCACTCTAGATTTGTACTTCAAGGTACATAGCCTACACAGAACAAAGCACTGTGTACTGTAAGTGGTCGAGACACATTTATCATCATCATCATCATCATCATCATCATCATCATCATCATCATCATCATCATCATCATCATCATCAGTAGTAGCCGTTTACATCCCTATACATTCTATTAGAACTGCCGGGGTTTACATCCTTCTGTAGGCTACTGTAACAGACATATAATGAGTTTTGGTTGTAAATCTCCCTCCCGACCTGTGAGGGCACCAAGCAGCAAAAGGGAAAGGCTTTGGACGGGCTGGCATGACAGTTCTTTCCCCAGGCCGGGAAGTCGGTCAGTCTGGAAGAAGGCGAGACTCTGTTGCAGGAACGTATTGACCCGGAAGCTACATAGTAAGAAGGTTTATTATTATCCTGAAACTAAGAGAAAGGGAGAGGTACCGGCCTGAAAGAGAAAGGAGGAAACACACAAACAGGCAGTTTCAACCTAAAAATAATTGTAAATCAGTAAAAAATTACAAAAACCACTCGTTTCAGTACAACAGATACCAATAAGCAATAATATCACCAGACAGAGTAAAATTGCAGCAGAGAGAAAATTATCATTTCTAGAGTGAGAACAGAGAAATCAGCATGCGAGCCTACACACATTGAAAAACTGAAGTTTAACAATTTCCAAACTGGAAAACAATAATAAAGAGAAAGCAGCATATTTTTTCTATAATTCAAACAAGTTTTCTACTTTTTCAGGCTTTTGTAAATGACTACAACTGATAAAAAATAAAAGTACATCAAAGTGTGCAATAAAAAGCCTGTATACTAGCATCTCTGGCTTTTGCTGACAATGACCTTCGTTCTCGTAATTTATCTTGCCCACTTTGATGTAGTTTATTCCTTATTGTTAATAAATACAATTGAGTTATATACAATGACCTACCTTTTGTTGATTTCGTTGTGCTAAACCAGGGGTTCTCAAACTCGGTTCTGGGGACCCCGTGTCTGCTGGTTTTCATTCCAACCGTTTGCTTTGTGACATTTTCTTCTCGTTGTGGACAAATACTGTTGGCATCGCATCAGGTTTTAGTCTTGTCATTCACACCCCAGAAGCTCTGCCTGCATGTTCCTTTCGTATCATTCAGGTTCAAAGTGGTCCTGACACACGAAAGAATTTCGACCGAACGGAAAGGTTGTAGTATATGCCCTGTTCTCAAATTATGTAGTAATTTATTTATTTTTTTTGCTACGATCACCCGTTCTGAATTAATAGGCTTTGGCACACAAAATAACTTTTTTCGACTTATTTTTGCTCTTATTATTCAAGCACCTGAAACCCTTGCACTCCGCTATGCCACATGCTATGGGTTTTCACCGCCGTATCCCATAAACCCATTTGCGCAACTTTTGGCCTATCAGGGAAATCAATGGAAATCAGCCCCTCAATTGTTACTTGACCCAGAAAGTGGACAAAGAAATTGAAAACATCGCTAAACGCACAACTTGTTCACCAAATCGGTGCAGCAAGAAGCATTTATTGGCTATGCGGAGCACAAGAGAGCTTTGTTATTTTTGGGTACAAGTACCCTTTTAAGATGTTTTAAGCTGTTAGTCAAACATTTAGGACCAAGTATCTCTTTTAATGTTCATGACCTATATTTTAACAGTATGTGGAATACCTTCTTATAAAAAAGCCCACTCAAAAGTACAATTGGACATTTATTTGCATACAAGACCAAAAATGAAATATTTACTCTTGTTTCACCTTTAACTTTATTGCCACAGTTTTGTTTATTTGAATCCTATGTAGGCTGACTTGTATAACTTTCTTTATTTTAAGGTAATGTTTCTTAATCAATTTTTTAATGTGTGCGCCATCTTTAAATTACTTTTGTTCAGTATGCTGTGATAAATATGAAAAGATTATTGTTTAAAAAGATGAAAATGATCAGAAACATACATAGCACCAACCACACAACATGGTAAAAAATCTGTTTATTTGACAGCTGTACAGAATGTAAACTTCTCAGTTACACCAACTGCATTTACTGACAATGTGAAATCCTTCAAAACCGTCCACCACATGGTGCCATGCATTCCAACGGACCGTTCAGTGTCTAAAAGCCTGAAGTTCAAAACAGCTGTGGTCACGGTGGATGCAGACATACAGCTGCTTATCTCTGTGTTCATCACCTGGCGCGTTGCTTCACATAATACTAAAGAATTGTACATATTGTAAACTTCACAGTAATACCCGATACTTCTATGACATTTCATCCATTGTGAGGAGCATTACAGCTAAAAGCACCACAAAAATGTAGCATTTCAAATATTTCAGTATTTGTTCTTATTTCAATGTATTAAAAAAAGGGCCAAACATGAATAAAAACAAACCTGTAAAAATGTAAAAGTGTTGTAATATAAATCATTTAAAAACACTGTATTCTGTCACTGGTGCTCTGTGACATTGAGTAACTATAGCTAAAAAAAATTGAATTTTCTGATATCACCAGCTTTAATAGGCCCTGAAAGTGAATGTTGGCCTATTTTCTTGATTTAAGATTTAACGTCTCTCTCCACACATCCCACTCCCACTGTGTTGTCAGGACAACGACAAGATCGGCCTGTAGGAGTCGCTAGACACAAATGCGTGCACCCTCCATTGTTTACAGCACAGTAGTTTTGACCTGTAAATGAACCAAAAGAATGTGTTATAGACTTGCTCTCTTCCAGCAGTTTCTGAATGAGAAATTTAGCTTATAAAATCATGATGCGTGCACTGGGATGTTCCTAGAAATGTCAGTTGCATTTGATATAATGTGGTCCTCATCACAACAAAATCCAGATACAATGTGTGAATGATAATATGTTCAATGTCAATGTCTCTGAAATGTCAATCTGGCTCAAATGAAAGGCAGAGCGATGCCCTACCAAAATCAAACACAGAGTACTGATTTCTATATTCAGATTTTGCATAAAAAATATAAATATAATTGTCAAATCTGAAAGATGTCTTGGGTCCATTAGACCTGCAATATCATAACTCTGAGGTTCCAAACCCCTTGTGGTCCATGAGTAAATCCCAAGTGGTCACAGAAAATTAGGCAACTGACGCTTCCTATTTCAAAACTCAAATGATAATCTGCTGAATTGAACACACACAAGATATATTCCTCCAATCATCATCCTAGCTGCATTTTCTCTAGATTATGAATCAATAAGTTATGTGATGTCACTGCAGAAATAAAGACCAATGTGCATCACTCTATCAAGGGATAATGGACCAAAGGTAGTGCAGTGATCATTCTACCTTGAATGAATTAGTTCAATAGGCAACTGCACTATGTATTTTCAGGTTCATTAGCAACCAATAATGGCTGGCCTAGAATTGGCTATTTAAATGTATATAGTCTGAAAGTTTTGAGGTGAATTTTGCCAGGTTTGTGAACACCATCTTTCAAAACTTTTCAAACAACTTCCGTATGAAAGATCAAATTAAAAAAGTATACTGTAGGTGTACCATACCTTGAGGACACTGTGAATAGGCTGTGGTGATCCCATACAGCCTGGACCGTTTCTGAGGCTGGAACTCATCATTCTCCCTCCCAGCAGTGCGGTCTGCTGCTATAATGGCATCCCTGACAGAAAATTAAACAATAAAATCCACAAAAAGATGAATAAACTAAAGCTTTCACAGATCATTCTATTACTACGGATTTGGCTAATGCCTTCACCAGTGTAATGGGAATACCTGTATGCTGAGCTGGGCAAAAGGCCACCACACCTGTTTATTTAATAGGCTGGAAATATGTATTGATTCTAATAAAAAAAGCCAGTATTACTATAACATTCCAATAGAATTAATAATAGAATCGTGGCCAACAGCGCTCCAGATAAGGTTTTGGGTCATTTAGTAATTTGTATTTTGGGTGAGTGAAATACAACATTACCTTGAAATCGTAAGTACTTTCAATAAATACTGTACATATGGCTTTCCTTATTTTTAGCTTGAAAAAAAAAATCCAACAGTCTTTTCTGCAGCCATTTAGTCCTGCCTTAATATTATAGGTCAGGGAAGAGGTCTCTCAATGTAGTTTGCTACTGCGTTCAAGTCTCCTCACACTAGTACTAGCAGGAAGCAGTGTGGAGTACTGGTTAGGGCTCCGGAGGGTCGTGGGTTCAATCCCAGGTGGGGGACACTGCTGCTGTACCCTTGAGCAAGGCACTTTACCTAGACTGCTCCAGTAAAAACCCAACTGTATAAATGGGTAATTCTATGTAAAAATAATAATGTGATATCTTGTAACAATTGTAGGTCGCCCTGGATAAGGGCGTCTGCTAAGAAATAAATAATGATAAAATAATAATGCTACAATTTTTATAGTTGTTTTCTGTAAATCTTCCTTTAAGTCTCTTATGCTGTCCCTTTAAGTCAACAGACATGCTCCCTAAACATTAAAAAAAATAAGAATAAAACTTGTACTGACACTGCACGAATGCAAATAACAAAAAAATAATATTGTATTCCTTATTCATCGCCTTGCTTTACCAATATAAAAAAGCATCCAAACACAGAATATTGTATCTATTATACAAATTTACCATCCAAAAATTCAGCTGACAGATAGGTAAATTGGTTGGTTAGGTTGAGGGGCACCAAGATGGCGCAGAATAATCCAGTCACTTATTCACCAGTAACAAAAGATGCATTGCAAGGGAGTGGATTCAACTGTAGGTAGATATTTTTATTTCAAACCTGAACGTATTGGTCATGTGTTTCTGGCAATTCCCAAGCATGCTACAATTAGGTGTCCCAGCATTTCTATAATCCATTCTTTAGCTACCGCATGCAGTATATTCACAATTGACCATTGAGACGCCAGGAATCATTGATGTACAAGAAGCTTGATATCACGCAAACTCAAGCTGTGCAGGAAAATTGCTATGTATATTAAAAATGTGAAGTATCATACGTAATTCATATTTTTTCAATGTGTAAAACACCCAACAGGCAGCTTAACCTGGAGCGCTGGTACCCATTATTTTCATTAAGTTTCAATTCCTTAGTTATTCGAATGTTATTGATCCTTTAATACACCTCCACAGTGCAGCAAGAGACATATTAAAACAAGCATGGACATTTAGTTAAACAATTAAAAGAGCAACAAAATAAAAATACAAGGGGGAAAAAATTAAGACACTTTTGCTTTTGTAGTTTGTAGCCACGGCGATGAAAGGCAGTCAGATTATTAGGAACCGCTATTAAACTATTTTGGTTCTTGGTCAATTTATGGACAAAGTCCTCTTGTATTAGAATAGGCCCTTCGTAGTCATACTAAACACATATGTTTTAAATTACCCTTAAAACGTCTAAACAATCACAAGCAGCTGGGGGATTTCACAAGGTTTGACCTTTCAAAAAAAACTACTTATTAAACAGCTTTAAACTCACAAACAAAACACTGCTGAAACTGGAGAATGAACATCAGATAGTGGTTTACTGAAAGTTTAGTTATATGATAACATAATTATTTAATTGTAACATAGTGCTTACCAGTAAATTTTAAATCTTGTTTACCAGTAAAAAGTCTGGCAGAGTCACCTATGTCAGTTAACTGGTACTGGAGAAGTTCATAATTATAAATTTGCGAGCGCAGTGGTCCTCAAAGCTGTGCTGAGAGAGACCTCAGTGATGTGCCTGTGAAGAGCTAGAATATTGAATTACTGGGAGGTGAATTAGTCATTTAGCTTTTATGCCATTTGATAAATCTGCATTTCAATGTCCTTTTATTTTACATTTTGGAATAAGTTGGAATTTGTTCTAGCTCATGACAGAAGAATTATCATGCCCTCAGACTTAGAGAAAATCACTCGCATACCCGTGGCTAACTAATCTAGCTTAAATCAAGTGCCACAAATGGAACAGTATTCTGATTGAAAAAGCCTTTCGTGTAACAGTATATCGCTGTTACAGGGTTTTCAAAAGGAACAGAATAGTACTACCCGAGGCAGAATAAAGAGTGGTGCCTGTATGTTTAACTGAGATAAGTGTGGAGCATGAACATGTATGAAAGGCCTGGTGGGAGTAAAGCCGTGGTACAGGAAGCATTCCAGCCATGGTAGAAGAGGCATTCCATGGGAAACATCCTGAGAAACCACAGCCCACACAGCTGTACTTTGAAACAAGCAAATCACTTCACAGAAATAGGAATAGAAACAAGTTTTCGATAAGCCTTTCACAAACATGATGCTCTCGTCACAGTGTTGGAGAACTGAAAATGAGCAGGAACTGACAAATTAATGAATACATCCTATTATTCTGGACCCTAATTTACTGAACAAATGCATTCATCTGCTCATTCACCATTGCTGTTTTCTTTATGCAGCAACAATTAAAGCTTTGTTCTCTTTGCATACTTAGTGACAAAAATGCAGTGTACTACTGCACTATTTGAAATGAAGCAGGCCTATAGAACTCCTCAATAGGGCTTCCCACGTTTACAAATATTTGTAAATGTTACTGGAAGCCCAACAAAAGTTCACATAAGCAACGTGTTAAACATACGTACGACTAGAAATTAAAAGAATACTGTTAAGTATACAAAAAAAAATATTATTTTTCACCACAAATAAAATCAAAATACATAGTACAGTTCCCCATCATAGATTCAATTTGAATATACATATAAGGTAGTGAAGCAAGGTAATAAGAAAATTAAACCCTCATTAAAAATCACAGAAAAAAAGTACATACCTCCTCCAGTCAGTATAGTACAAATTCCTCCCATAGCTTGTAATTCCAAAGGGATACTGGATTCCTTCAAGGATTTTTCTGCGGCCTGTCTGGTTTGGGTTGATGCACTCCACCCGTCGAGTGCCTGCAATGAAAAACAAGGGAACGTCACCTTGGATTTTATCAAGACAAATGCTATGATGTCAAAGGGTAACCGTACTGATGATAACAGCTGAAAAAACAACTAGTATTGCTACTACTACTTGTTTAGAGTTAAATCATTTAAGAATTACTGTATTTACTTTTTCTAACCATTTCAAAAGGCTGGGTAGAACGGAGATACAAAGAAATTAAGCATCTTAAACAAATACACACATGTATTTCAATCAGTTTTTAACCAACTCATGCCCCAACCTCTCCACCATGGTTGCACGAACATACCTGCATCAGCCCAACAGAGTTGTGAAGAGTGAGAATCATAGGTCAAACCATTGGGCAGGCCCAGGTCATCCTTCACCAGAATCCTTCTGTGTGTGCCGTCCATGTAAGACGTTTCAATCTTGGGGGCTTCCCTGTTCCAGTCAGTCCAATACAGGTGACTGTTGGAAAAGCAATCAAAAGTCATAATACTGCAGGAGTCCCAGAGTGGTTCACCTGGTAGCCTTGTGATGTGCAGGGCGAGTCATACAGCGCAGGTTCGCGACCTGGCTGTGCAAAGTCCCCCGGTCTTCGCTGGGGATTCTGAAGAGAGCGTCGTATTGGCTTTGGCCCTCCCGTGGGCTAGGAAACCAAAACCAGCAGGGACTGCTTCTTCTCATCGCGCTACAGCGAACCCTGCTGGGCATGCGCTCAAGCTCAAAAGCAGACACCTGCAGGGCTGGCTTTTGTCCTCCAGAGTTCCTGGGTGTAAAAGGGATTGGAGGACATCCACTGAACCTTCAGGTCTCCTGAGCTGTGTGGTGAATTGCTGCGGTGAGGGGAAACAAAATGTATGGGACATTCCAAATTTGAGATAAAATAATTGGGCACACTAAATACATTTAAAAAATTCAAAACACTGCTAGCAAGGACAGAACCTTACAGTCATCAAGGTATGGGGGTACTGGACATTTATGGAGAGCTGTGTTTATTTTACTCGTGAGCAACCCACTCATTATATAATAACTACCGTAAAAAGAAAATGATACAAAGTGAATCTAAACAAGAACAGTACATTAGTTAAGATAACTGATATTTTACAACTATACCAAGTTGCTCTTTAATAAAAGAATAAACAGCTATACAAAACAGACAATTTGTATTCCGTCAAAGCATCTGACAATATGTACAGAAGCATTTTTTTCCTCCAAGGTAAAATGAGAACAGGCTCAATATAAAATCGTTTATGTTTAAGTAATGTGGTTTGCAGGAGGTTAGTACAGGGATTTGCTTATATTAAAACTATGCAGTATCCAACAATGTACAGTTTACTTTACACGACTGGAGAATTCAAACAATTTCCCTTCTGGGGTTTCAAGAACGATCATTCTGCATTTCCATTCTGACAGACTCTCTGTAAACCTGATCCAGGCATGTTCTGAATGCAACTAAGTCTTCAACAACACTGATCCTAGATTACAAAAACAGGGCATGGTATACAAGAGGCTTCACATTGTACAAGCCAAATAGAATAATCCAGTCTACAGTCCCTATACTACATCCTGGGTAGCGCAATGGAAATCTCCTTGCGTAAGACACTGGCCTTTACCTGTGGAACCAAGCTCAAATCAATCCAGACAAAAGGTTATTTACTTACTATTGCTCCATGTGGACACTGGTCCATGTCACAAAATAACAATCGAAATTGGAGCTGAAGCTCTAACTGTTATAACACACTTCACATGTCACGCACCCCTTGGCTGAATCGGTGATGATAGCTCTGGGGTTCACCAGGTCATCGTCGAACAGCACACGCCTCTGACTACCGTCCAGCTTGGCCACTTCAATCCTGTCCTGCATAGAGTCCGTCCAGTACAGGTTACGGCCCAGGTGATCTACAGCTAGTCCTTCTGGACTTTCCAGATCTAGAGAACAGAAAAACAGTGAATCCTCCCAGTCTGAAGGCTAAAGAGACCACAGAAGAGTCTTCCGTCTCTGCTTTTGTGGGACGACTCTTCCTTTTTAGAGTGAAAATGGAAAAGTTTGGGGCAAAGGTTAAAATAAATAAATAAATAGCAGAACGTTTGTAGTGAAGTTTACAAGCTACCTAGTTGAGTTGATGGTCTGGTGTTTCAGTATTTTTGTAACGCTTGCTACAGACCAAGCCATAATTACTCTATTCCAATAAAACGTAAATTAAAAATAAATAAATAAATAAATAAAAATAAAATATTAATTTATGCTCAGTTACACATGTCAAAACGTGATCAGTGCCTTATCCCCTATAGGTGAAGACACCCAGGTGTGCAACTACCCACCTGTTCTAATGACTGGGATGGCATCTCCTCCCTGCAGACTGGCCTTGCTGATGGACGGGCTAGTGATGTCTGTCCAGTACACCATCTTGTCTACACAATCATAGGCCACGGCAATGATCACTTTGTCCTGTGGGAACATAATATTTTTAGGGCTGCAACAAAGGGCACATTTTGACCTTCGAAAGTTCGGAACACATTACCAAAGGATTTGCATAATTTACTGGTGAAGTCACCATAGCTACTGGTTTATATTTGATTGAAAATTCAATTTTACAGGTAATTCATATAAATGAAATAAAACACATTCAAATGTAGTTTAAAAATAGGTTATTATTATTATTATTTGTTTATTTAGCAGACGCCTTTATCCAAGGCGACTTACAGAGACTAGGGTGTGTGAACTATGCATCAGCTGCAGAGTCACTTACAATTACGTCTCACCCGAAAGACGGAGCACAAGGAGGTTAAGTGACTTGCTCAGGGTCACACAATGAGTCAGTGGCTGAGGTGGGATTTGAACCTGGGACCTCCTGGTTATAATCCCTTTTCTTTAACCACTGGACCACACAGCTGCTTGCGATACATACAGTAAGCTTGCATTGCAGCAGCACCAACTGCAGCAGACTTGGGCAAAACAAAGCTTTATTTAACAGTCACCGTTTCAAGCAGGTTATTAGTGAAGAAGAAGAAGGTGAAGAAGAAGGTGGTGAAGAAGAAGGTGAAGAAGAAGGTGAAGAAGAAGAAGAAGAAGGTGGTGAAGAAGAAGAAGGTGAAGAAGAAGAAGGTGAAGAAGAAGGTGAAGAAGAAGAAGGTGAAGAAGGTGAAGAAGAAGAAGGTGAAGAAGGTGAATTAGAAGAAGAAGGTGAATTAGAAGAAGAAGGTGAAAGAGAATTAGTTTGCATTTAATTTTTTTTTTGGTTGTTTGAGCATTTAACAAATAAATCCCGAACAGTAGAGGGGTTGAGACATTTCTTTCAGTATAGCTTACGCTATACACCGCTTTGCTGTCGAGATGGCGAATGAAGAAATTCAAGGTTTGCCTCTGGAAAACATGAGCCGGGGGTGGGGGGAGGTGGACGGTGCTCAGTTTTTTTAATTAATTATTAGTGTTAGCGTATATTTTGTATGTTTCAACATATTCTACCATAGCACTTCACTTACACTGTCTTGTACACTAGGTATTCAGTGCATATTTTACTGAAGCACTACAACCACTACAGGTACAGTGCTTTGGAAACGACACCCTGCTTCATACACGGCAGCGGTGCCAAATTTTAACCCGGTTTAACCGGTATTAATTTATTCATAGCCATTGTTTACTGTGATCTTTCAGTATTACAAATTAAATGTACATTTTAGACAGAAAAACTCAAAATCATGAATGTCCATTTCTTCACATCACATTTCTTTGAAACGGACCAGATTACATTTTTATTTTAGATTTTACATGACTAAATTGTGTACTAGGACTACGTTAGTAATAAAACATAAGTAATCATCTGTTTAATCTATATAGTTTATGTATCGATGTGGTTTACTGTTAACTTTCGCCATTACAAATTAAATGTACATTTTATTTATTTTTATATATATATATATATATATATATATATATATATATATATATATATATATATATACACGCACTACCAGTCAAAAGTTTTAGAACACCTCCATTTTTCCAGTTTTTATTGAAATTTACGCAGTTTAATGTCTCAATGTACTCTGAAATTAAAGCATAGAACAAATAAACAATTGGAGATAAAAAAGAAATCATGGAATCGTTTTGTTTAACAAAATTTAATCTAAATGTTTGACTCATCAAAGTAGCCACCTTTTGCAGATATAACAGCCAACACACTTGTGGCATTCTTTCTACAATGGAAATCAAATATTGTTCAGAAAGTTCTTCCCAACACTGTTGCAGAAGTTCCCACAAATGTGTTGCACTTGTAGGTTGCTTTGCTTTCACCCTTCTGTCCAGTTCATCCCAAACCAGCTCGATGGGGTTTAAGTCTGGAGACTGTGCTGGCCATTCCATGATTTGAAGCCTACCGTCTTGTTCTTTTCTTCTAAGGTAGTTCTGACATAGCCTGGAGGTATGTTTTGGGTCATTATCTTGCTGTAGGATGAACCCTGACCAACTAGGGCGTATACCAGAGGGTATTGCATGGCTGCAAAATGCTGTGGTAGCCGCTTTTGGTTCAGGGTGCCATTCACTCTGTGCAAGTCGCCGACTCTGGATCCAGCAAAGAGCCCCAGACCAACACGCTTCCTCCTCCATGTTTGACAGTTGGTGTCACACACCGAGGAACCATCCTTTCGCTACTCAACGGCGCATAAAACCCTGCGTGATGAACCGAAGATTTCAAATTTTGATTCATCGGTCCATAAGACCTTCTTCCAGTCTTCAGTAGTCCACTGGCGGTGCTTCATGGCCCAGGCAAGCCTCTTTTTCTTATTTTGCCATCTTAGCAATGGCTTTCTTACTGCCACTCGACCTGTCAAACCTGCAGCTCGAAGTCTTCTCTTCACAGTTGAAACTGAGACTTGCTTACTTCGACCAGTGTTAAGCTGTGCTTGAAGCTGTTGTCCTGTGAGCCGCCTATCACGCAAGCTGTTGACTCTCAGAAACTTGTCTTCTGATTCTGTTGCGGCTTTGGGTCTGCCAGACCTCTTCCTGTCAGAGTTTTGTCAGAAATGCCCTCAAATATATTTTTAACCATTTAAATCATTTAAAACTTGTGACTCATTTTTGTATACTGTTATACCTCCTTCAAATTTAGAGAGCTACATAATTAATTTAGCTGATGCCTTTATCCAAATATAGGTAGCTTTTTTGTAACATTACTGGCATTCGTGTACGTGTCTGCATTTGCGTTGCCATGTTTCATTACTATATTTATTATTATGCTAAACCGTGCTTTGCTATATTTTATAATTCTTGCTTAAGTTTTGGATTACTGAATCTTGCATTAAGCATTTAACATTACGCTATCATTGTTTGGATTGCGCATCAATTTTTTCATGCTGCTATTCGCAATTCAGGTATTATGGTGCAATATTTCACTGCTAATAAAAAGACCACGGCTTACTAATACTGCACTGGTATTATGCATGTAGTGTATGGAAAAGGGCGAGTGATGTATATGTTTAGATGATTTAAAATGAGTCTACCTTTAATTTTAGTCTCTAAACACATACCGGTATTTGTAATGTAATGTAACTTAATGTGAGGACATTGCCGTTCACAAGCCCTTTTATGTTTGGCTATTTTTATACTGTTTTAATGTCTAAAATGTACATTTAATTTGTAATACCGAAAGTTCACGGTAAACCACAGCGATTAATACATCAATAGCTTAAGTAATCACACGGGCAGACTTCACCGAAACATATCTCAAAGTAGTGAAAAATTCAGCACGACAGCAGCACCATATAGAGTTGCTATGTATAATGATTTGGTAATGGATTTTAATACAACTTTTCTTTATGTAATATGCATTATACAAATTCAGAGATCCAATTTCTGCATGCGAGTGACATTTAATGTGTGATTTATAGTATTCACACATTGTCAAACGGTTTCTGTTAACGGCAAAAAAATAAACAAAAAACACACACACACACACACACAACACAGCGCGTGAATGCCAACTGATGAACAACCTTCAAAGGTTAAAAACTACCTTCGAATTCCTGGCTAGCTAACGAACCTTCGAAACACTATCCTACGTATTTGTATTTATTTTTTGAAATACAAACCACTTGGGATAAAAAGAAGGAACAATACTTCAAAACACAAAGCTTTGCAACACCATAAGAGTGACACATTGTTTGATTTTTTTTTTATACGTATAAAAGTTAAACCAAGAAATATTGCAGCCCACCACATTTTCTTCACTTGAGAAAATGTGGAATGTGCAATTGAGGCTTGTCTGTTGGTCATGAAATATCTCCTTTGAGTAAAGTGACTACTCATGCAGGGAATGAACTAACACCAACACTCATGCTGTATACAACCTACATGTATCAATAACAATTAGACCATTAAGTAAAGATGTTAATGCTATCTACTGACATGTATAGTCTAAGAACTTGCTAATGTAAATCAATTATGGAAGCAATTTTTAGGGGGGTAAACACAGCTGTTTAGGTCCCCTAGACTCCCTAGTGTCAGGGGAGTCATCTCAGACAAACTTGAAGTTGCATGTTTTCTCCTAAATTCATTCATTCTTGGCAGTAAAAGTTCAACTGCTTTGGTCACTAGTCTTAGAATCAATTTTATCAAATAATACCTTACGGCTGGATTTTATTGTAGCATTTTACAAACGCCCCTTACAAAAGTTGACCATAGTAAAAGCATAGCAGAATGTAATAAAAGTAAAAGCATGGTAAAGTATAGATAAAGAATAGTGAGGTGTGGTAAAGTACAATACAGCTGTAAACTTTTATACAGGAGTTTTTGATGATTTCCCTGATGCTGTAAAACGTTCCTGCAAAATCTAGCTGTGGTTGATCCTTGCAGAGAATACGCTTATCAAATCAACCCCTTAGCAACTGTGTGGAAACAAAATCAGCTTGATAGGAACTTTATAGAGAGAACAACACATGATGTCCATGGGTAACAGACCAAATTATATACTTTAAAGTATTTGCAAATGTTACTACAGTACGCTCTGCTCTACAATGTCTCAATATCAATTGTATTTTATATAAAGTATCTATATATAGTATCTATTTATATATTATATAGACGAGCAGGGATGGAAATAAGACTCCTATTGCATAGCAGTTTCACCCATTTCAGATTTTAATACGAGCTTGACTAGCCACAATGTATAGGTAACAAGTTCAGGTGTGCCATCTTAAACTCCTAGTAAATCAAAGCCAATAATAAATGTACAGTGTAATGACATGAACTGAAAAAAAAAAAATCTTCCAACAACTGTGAAGGAATTACTGTACATGGGCCAAAGGGTTGCTTTACTTCACCTCTCACAACTAAGCAAGTCCTGAATTTGTAGAAAATAGCTCCTGTTGACAAAATGCAGTCTGTCCCCCTATTCAGACCCCCATTTCCACATAGGGAATTACTATTTAAGTAAACACTTCAGTTCACAACACAGGTCATATAGCAATGCTTTCCAAAAAGGTCTCTCTTTTCTCCTCGGTGGCTGTAAATGGTTGGCAATTCAAAAGGAAAGGGGGCTCTTTTCACAAGCTGGATTACAAGAGGGCAATGGGTTGAAGCAGTATACAGGTCAACTGATTTCATGTGTGGTGCCATTCAACACTTACAGGGAGGTGCAGCACAGCCTTGGCTTCGTTCTTCTTCATGGTGTAGCCCTCCAGAGGGACATGCTCGATCTTCCCACTCTGAGTAAAGAGTAAGTGAGTGCCGGGGGGCAGCGGGTGCACATCTGGCCTTGGAGTGGGTCCAACAGGAGGAGTAGGACGGATGCCTGAGTCAATGCCTGAGAAGAAATCATTGTAGAATTAGGATTAATTGGATTAATTGGATCTGGCTAGGAATTTACATAACTCCTCACAACCACCTCTCTGAAATACTGATAACAGACAATGATGGGCACAATCTTTACAAAACAGCAAAAAAAAACCTCACATTTTCATTGATGCAGATTTGTTTTGGAATTGTTCTTAACCTTCTCTGTCATGATTCATGAGTAATAATTTCTCATTGCAGGCTTAAATAAAATGAAGCACCAATAATAATAATAATAATAATAATAATAATAATAATAATAATAATAATAATAATAATAAATGAAGAGCTAGATACAGTTTTGTGAGTAGCCCTTACAGTCCAATTATATAAAAGTAGGACACTACAGGTTTAAGCTTACTGTTTGTATTACCTGCTTTTTTATTGAGGGGGGGGGGGAGAAAAAGAAAAAAGACTGACTGTCTGTAAGCATGTTGAGACTTAGGCCCAGACCAAATCAAAACTTTGACATTCTTGAATTATAAATACAGATTTTGTTCCCACTGATTCTCCCGGTTTTTAATTGTAAAAATAAATACTGAAAATTTCCCAGGAAAATATATTATATTTATACACATTGGGAAAATATACACATATATATATATATATATATATATATATATATATATATATATATATATATATATATATATATATATATATATATATACACACACACACACACACACTTTATACACACTGGGAAAAATACACACACATATATATATATATATATATATATATATATATATATATATATATATATATATATATATATATATATATATACACACACACACACACACACACACACACACATACACACACACACACACACAATGCATTAGGAGCATCAACAATTTACTCAAGGCCTCCACTTGTGTTCTCTACTATTATAACAACCTTGGCTTGCATAAAGAAGGAAAAACACTGCTTGAAATAGCTTGCATCACTTGATTTTCAAGGTGTGGTATCCGAAGCATAATCAGCAAGTACAGAGAAACATCATCTGTAATTGACAAACACACTGGCAGACCCAAAAAGCTGTCTAACAAGGATGAGCAATACTTGAAGATAATATCCTTAAGGAATAGAAAGAAGACAAGGGTTGAATTGACAACAGAACTGGCAGAAGGCACAGGTGTCATTGTCCATCCATCAACAGTCCAAAGCACCTTTGACCATTGTTCCATAGTCCAATTTCTGTGTTCTTGTGCATATTTTAGCCTTTTAGTCTTGTTCCCTTTTCTCACATCTTGAAAATCAAGTGATGCAAGCTATTTCACTTAATGTTTTTCCTTCTTTATGCAAGTCAAGGTTGTTATAATAGTAGAAAACACTAGTGGAGGCTTTGAGTAAATTGTTGATGCTCATAATGCATCAGAGTAGAACAATGCAATATTTCTAAGACTTTTGCACAGGAACCCATTCCTCAGCACTTACATGGAGGCCTGACCCCACGCTCAGACCTGGTGCCAGGGATCTCTTGGCCGTTCCTATCCACACACCAGCACTGGCCTGTGCTGCCGTGACACTGAAGGGGGGTGTAGTTGCCGTGATCGTCACAATTTGGGAAATACTGGCCGGGTATGGGACGAGGCCACCGGGGGGGGGACCCAGAGGAGGTACCCAGGATATTCTCTCGGTGACGCTGGCACATGGTCTTCTCTGGCTCTGTTAAAAGAAGGGATATACAAATTGAAATGAAGTGGTACTGGAGAAGGCAGCTTCCAGCAATACTGCATATACCGGCATCACAGTGCACTAAAACAACATCAGTAACTAGGCTTGTCCATCCCTTACATTGATGGTATCTGCAGGGTTTTCTGTGAATAACAAAACAAATAACTTAAGCCTTTTTATGCTGGAGAGCAACAGTTTATATTTTTTGTATTCTACAGAGGCACACAAAATGCATTATTCTTGGTTTGAATGTTCTACTCTATTTTAAAACTGCAGAACACAAGTTGTTTACAATTGTTTTAGGTTTTCTTTGCCCTCAGCTTCATTACAACAGGGGTTAGAAGGAAGACGTTGCACATGTTTTCAGCATCTCACACACCGACCACATTTATTACTAGTCATAACAACCACCTTCAGGTTTCCCACAGATATGGACACACCACAACAATACTACCATTCTTCCACTCGGCTGGGAAAGAAGCATTCTGAGGGGCATATATTGGACTGTTAATTAATATGTGTTATCGGATGTATAGCATTCATCTGCGACAGAATATGAACCAACCCTTAGTTTCAATTTTTGTGTAGACTGTAGTAATAACATTGGGAAATCTGTTACATTATAAACCTGGATAGCATCACACAGTTAATGTATCTGAAATCCTGATTTATTTGTCTTATACATATCTAAACATGCTTTATGCAAAGCTTTACTGTGATTTACAAGATATAAAGCCTAAACCTTCAGTCATTATTTAATGTATCTTGTATGTGTCTAAACAAGTTTCTTAGGGAATGTTTAATGAAAATAGAGGTATATATTAGTGCTTTATTATTATATTTTTTTATAATGGGAATTAAATAGCTATGCTAATACTTTTGCGATCACAAGATTTTAGAATATTACAGAATCGTTCCAAATTTACTACATGTCATAAATGTGTTTGGTCTTGGATAGACAAGTTTGGGCTAGCCCTATTTCCTCAGCCAATGCTACCAACATCATTATGTTTTGATCCGCCACAAGGTGAAACACTACCTGCACTTTTAATCAAAACATTACAGCCTTAGCATAAAAAATACTGCAGAGACCAGTTTAAAACAAAAATGTTTGTCACCTGTTGGTTATTTGGTTTATTTTTTCACTCATTGATTATATTTGCTTACTCTCATCTGCATTCATGACTTTGGAGCGTTTAAACCTCATGTCACTGTCGGGGGACAATTCATAACGGCAGTGCACCACACAACACTGCACGCCACACATTAAATAAATACATTTAAAAGAAAATGAGTGGTGGCACAATAGTACTGGAAACAAATAAAACCAATTTGGAAAGGAACAATTTTTTGGAGAAGAATAAAATACATTTTAAAATGGTATAGAAGTAGCAAGAACATTCCAGGGAGGAGCATTATTTCAAATGATTGTTCTCTCTAAACTCTTGATAGCAAAAAAAAAAAAAAAAAAAATATATATATATATATATATATATATATATATATATATATATATATATATATATATATATATATATAGTATTCCTTCTCTGAAAATTTGCATTGCCACTCTACGGGTACACTGCACATTCTTTAGTTTCTCACATGAAGAAGTCTACCATTTCTGTAAGGGAAGCACCAACGGTTGCAGCTTTTAAAATAAGACATTTTTATAATCAATCACGGTTTTCTTTTATCATCTATGGTTTTATTGTTTCGCTGATCTTGTTTTTATTTATAGGTTTTATCTACTTATTTATGCTTTTAATTTCATTGCATTCTTACTGTTTTATTGGTCTTGTTTTTACTTGCTTCTGTTTTATCTATTTATTTATGCATTTACTCTCCTGCTCATGTATTTTCATTTACTGTGATTATTGTATTTCCTGTTTTAGCCATGTAAAGCACTTTGAGGCATTGCATTTGTGAAAGGCGCTACAGTAAATAAAGGTTGATTGACTGATACTCTGCAAAAAAACAAAAACTAAAGAAACAAAAAAAAATGCAGCCCTGCCACAAAAGAGCATGTTTTCCATTTCCTAAGCATGGTCGCGGAAGAACTGCCAATGTCAGACATCTGGTTCTTTTTCATCTGGAAAATGGAGTACGAGGAAATAAATGGAAGGTTTTCTTTATTACTAAAAATGACATGCCTTAATTCTCTGTGCATGTGTGTACATACAGGTATGTGTGTCTGGGGGGGGTGTCTGGCAGGGGGTAAAAAAAAAAAAAAAAAGAGCCACTTCTTTGTCAAAAACCCCTTTGAATACCAGACCATATTGCAGTTGAGAAAGAAGACAGACAAATATTAGTCTGGATTCCAGGGCCAAACAAGTTATGAATCCCACAATTAGAATGCAGGACATGAATAGCCACCACAATTGGTTTTGTTTATTCATTTGTTCTTTAGCCTAAGCTCAGCCAAGATGCTTCATTTCACTGCCAGCAAGGGTATTTCACATATTCAGATTTCGAACTGTATTGAATTTAGTTACAGAGAGGAGAACACAGATTACAGATTAACACAATGGAATTCAAATGGTCTTTGAGAGTTCTTTCAACCAAATACATAGATTTTAAAGCTACCGGGAACACACCACTAGATTTTATATGTACACTTATACTGAAGTGCAGAGTGTCTGTCTGACGCAATAAAATCTCAATTCCCTCAACATTGGGCACTAGGTTTGCAAATAAGCCTTTGGCTCAGGCTTACTACAGCAAGAACAAAAGTATAACTAGGGCTTCTGATTTTCGGTTTTAACCGATAAATCACCCCATACAAAAAAAAAAAATGAAATCGGTGGACAGCCAATAAACACCGGAAAAACTGTGGAAATGGTTAACGAATTCACGCTTTCACCCTTTTCCCATTAAAAATAAAACCTACTACAAAAATAATAATAAATACATTTCCCAGTGATGCTGGGCAATGTCCCGCCTTCCTGACTTGCATCTCATTGATTTGTTCTCAATACATTAAACCCGCCCCAAGTACTAAATGACAGCACATTCCTCCTACATTTCTATTGCAGACTCTGCTTGCAAGACTTAAAACAAGATTACAATTAGGATGGAGGCTTGTTAGCGGGATTGCAAGCTGTATTACAGTTAAGATACAGAGGATTTAAAACAGAATTGTAGCGAAATGTACAAAAATGCCTACACACAAAAACCCCAGAAGAATGTGCCCGTGACCACAGGGATTTCATTGTGGAAGACAGCAAAGGAAAGAAGCTACAATTTAAGTGTGCAAGTACTGGCGAGTTACTATACCTATTTTAACAGAAAAAAAAATGCTCAAGCATTTTGGAAAGTAACCGAAAACACTAATTTCATACAGTATATCAAAAACAAAAGCCCCGAAAAAAAAAGAAGATTTACATAAAACTCAAATAGCTAAAAATAAGCACCGAAAAATACAATTAATAAAACCTGAAAAACAGAAGCCCTAAGTATAACTTAGGCAGATTGATAGTGCTTCCAAAACCAAGTTACAAGGGTAAATGAGTGAAGATAAGGCTTACTTGTACTTTCCGATGCACACTGGAACCCATCACCACGATAACCTGGCCTGCACTGGCACGTGAATGACCCTTGAGTGTTGTAGCAGATGGCTTCAGGGTGGCATCTGCTGGGCTGGCATTCATCTATATCTGTTAGTTAGATAGAAGGATTCACTCATCAGAAAATGTAGAAGGTATTTGGGGGCTAGATGCCGCAACTATTAATTCATAAATGTTTTACTACCTCTGGAGGCTTGAGTTAAAATCAGACTCAAGTCACTCACAGTGCATTGAGTTTGGAGGTCTTAAATGCTCCAGCAAACTTCAGTCCCCATCAAAAAAACTACCACAGAATTTCATACAATTGTCAGTCTGTGCTTGAAGAGATCTAGGTTTGTTGGCCGCGTGGACAAAGTGTGTTTGTTGTCGGTTTCTTCTATAAAAAAAAAAAAAATAAATACTGCCCTTCTGTTTAATCATTCTATTGTGTAAAATGTAAGTACATTAGATTCTCCTGTTTTCCCTGTTATGCACAGTAATGATCTCTAGAACTTGAAGGAACCATCGTTTGTATGATATGCAGATGTTTTAAAACACTGCTTGCCTGCTGTAGGGGGGTTATCATTGCAGTCAGACAGTGCACACATACCAGAAAATCCACTCGCTCCCACTCCCTTCTCACAGGGAGCTCCAAAAGGAATGTTAAGTAGCTCCCAACAATCTTTTCAATGCCAAAATCAGAAACTTTTACTGCCTTCAATACATCAGACACTGTGATTCAGTGCCCCATTATGGCAAACAGTGGCTTACTAGTGCACTGGCCTGAATCTACCATGCAATTTTAAGCATTTTCATTTTTGTCACTATTACCCATGCAACTTATATTTTCAACATAAGGCTTTGCACTATAGGAGACTGCATGTTTTAAACAAATACATTTTGTAGCAAAATGAGCTTCATTTTATATTTTATATTTATGTTTTTATTAATTTAAATTTAACAACCACCAAGGGTTACATTATGGCACTGTGTGTGTGTGTGTGTGTGTGTGTGTGTGTGTGTGTGTGTGCTGTGTTGCTTCACCCACCATCACAGGAGTGACCATCTCCAATAAATCCTGGCAAGCAGGAGCAGATGTAGGAGGAACCCCCTGTGTAGCTACAGCGTGCTCGCTCAGGTATGTCACAGTTGTGACTGCCGCTCCGGCAGTGGTCAATAGGCCGGTTAATCACTAAAAATCAAAGAAAAAAGGCTATGAGATTATTCAGATATTCAAAATGTGTTTTCTTAATTAATCCAGTAGCTCCTACCTGCAGCCTCTAGAGGGGTATCCAATTACTGCAATGTGTATATAAATAGTGTTACTAACAGTCTATCTGTGGTTGTGGGGTATACAGAATGTTTGATTGTACTGCATATGAAATTCTGGTTTGTGAGGCTGGATTTAAACAATACAGAGGGGTGGCTAAGCATTGTATCTTATGTGATACAGAGATGGGCATTACAGGGTTAATACTGTTACCATTAGAAGGGATAACCATAATCCTCTATTACAGTCACATTATTGCCTTATACACTCCTGGGACCCTATTGGTTTTACTTTAAATATTCTTCAAATTATTCCCAACACATATGCCCAAGGTAGAATGCAGACAAACTGACCGAGAAAAGACACACAGTATGAAAGAACTTACCAATGCAAGTCTGCCCATCGTCAGCAAACTGGTAGCCCTCAAGACACTCACAGCGGAAAGTGCCAGGCTGGTTGTTACAAACTGCGTTGTTGCCACAGATGGTAGGGCTCTCTCTGCATTCATCAACATCTATGAAAAAAACCACAGTAAAACCATGATCATTGCTACCAGATGCTCCCAACAACACACATTCTCCCCCACCCCCCGGCACCCTCCAAGAATATGAACATGTCATAGATGTCTCAAAGGGAAAGAATTTGGTCCTGAAGATTTTGCCTTTATTAGTCCAACCATTTGGAGGCCAACACTCTAACAGAAATAAATCACTGTACCACAGATATCCTTAATAAAATGTAAGCTTTACAAAGTGTCACTAATGTAAGCAACAAAGGTAAAAAGACAAAGACCAGTATAATCAAAATTACACAGCTAAATTTGCATTTCGATGAAATAATCTGAAACAGTGGTACATCTAAATATTGCCAACCTTTAACATTATATTGATCCTGCTAGAGTTTTCCCACAGAGGTGATTTGCTGACTCCTATTAACATCATCAAATACAATAAAAAATACAGTGGAACATCTAACATACATCCCCACAGTACATACAGGCACATCACTTTTCAGCATGGTTGGCTGGAAGAACACTTTAGCAGAACATAACAGTATTGATACAGCTTATGGCACAAAGACAGGCAGCTAAAATTTCTGTGAGTTAAAGTAGAAGCTCTTTAGCTAGAAAGCTTTTCTCCATTTGGGGTGGGGGGGCGACACAGTTGTGTCACAGTAACACAGTACAATACTTTCTGTCCTGGATATTTAAACAAACTTTTTAATCCATCACTGAAAAATAAATCAGCCCCTGCTTGTCTAAGATCTGGAATTATGTCTAGCTGAGAGATTCAGGGTAAGCAGCACAATAACAGTCCTCAGCAGTAGCTTTTCTTTCTCTTTAAGGAGTTTCGTAATGATAGTATCAATGTGAATGGAAAGTATGAAGTAGTGTACCCCTTTATGAGAGTCATTAACTCCTTAAGGAACAATGACAAAAAGGGATAAAAATTAGCCACTTCATGTTTTACTACGACAGCCATTCCATACAAATCCAATAAAGCTTGGAATGGCTTCATTTCATACATATTTTTTCATCTCTGGATTATATGCTCCAAGAAAATATAGCCGATATCTTTAGAATGCTATAAAGATGCTATAGAAACTCTTTACTTGGTTGGGCAGGTTCAGTCTTCAAAAAAAACACAGTCTACACTAAAACTGTCTGGCCTATCATACTATTGCCCATATTTATGGTACTGGATGAATAGCTGGACAGAAATTAGATTAGGTGGACAGAAATTAATTCCTTTTAGTGCTTTACATCATCAATACGTCAATTATGTACAATACAAAAATTAAATATACAAGCTTGAACAGTCTTGAATATTCTGTAACAATTAAAATGAAAACCAAAAACCTTACTGCATATTGAATCCCAAGAAAAAGGTTTGATATCTTGTTCATTTGGTTTAAGATAAACATAAAGGAGTGCCCATCAAAGACTTAAAAGGGAAAAATTGTGGGGCACTTATCCGAGACGGATTACCGAAATACTAATGCAGGTGTTGAAACAATTATTTAGCAGACGGCCTCATCTAAACAACCAGCTGCTATTCAGCAACTGCTGCACCCTGTATCAGTAAACATCAGACCTTATTTAGTCATTCTTTCAAAACCCCAGACAAACATGGCTCTCTTCAAAGCCTAAACATCAAAAAGGTACTTCAAAAAACCATGTCGATGCCATTAAGCTATCTGATTAGAAATGTTTTTCTAAATTAGGTACTTGAAGCTTTACAAAAATGTACTACATTTTAGAACATAGCAAAGTGATTTTTAAGTTGTATTGCATTACACATTAGAGGAAAAATATTTTGGGGTATTTGGACATACATTTGATGCATGTTTGGGGAAAAAAAAAAAGGACAACCTACATTTAACACACATCAATTCACATAAATGTGTAGTAACCAAGGTTTTAGCCTCTTTCCTCTCAATTCATTCTCTCCTCCATGCTGCTCTAAAGGGATTTTCCACAATGCTCGCTAGTTTCCCTTTTAAAGGAAATGCTCATCATTCACCTGTTCACACTATTTAAGTGCAACAGGATTGCAAGTTCTAACTATCCAGCAAAGAAATAATTGGAAACTCTTTATAGAGCAAGAGTAGCCCTGTATGTTAACTGTACCAACAGTGTGAAGATGTATTGTTTACCTTTAAAAAAACATTTGAAATAAAAAAAGTTAAACTGCACACTATATATAAGAGGAGCAGTGAAATGGTACTTGCTCATTTAAAACACAATCAAATTCAAACTTCAAGAAACCAAGTCAAGTAGACAAACATTTCAGCGAATGCCTTCAGTTTTAGGCTATACACCACAGTGATAAAAGGCATTAACTGAAAGGTTTTCCTTCTTAACTGAAATTTGGCATACATGGGACCAGCGCTCCAGATAAGCTGCGTAAGGGTGTTTTACGCATTGAAAAAGTATGAATTACTTACGATATGTAAATGTAATGCGCAACGAACACGCACAGCAATTTTGCTGCACAGCTTGAGTTCGCTTGTTATCAAGCTTCTTGTGCTTCATTGGTTCCTAGCGTCTCAATGGTAAATTGTGTATTTGCTGCATGTGGTAGCTAGAGAACGATGGGACAGCTAATTGTACTCTGCCTTAGGACTGCCAGAAACACGTGACCAATTAGTCTAGGTTTTCAATTAATTAAAAAAAGTAAATTAAAAGAAAGCGTACGGTTGAATCCACTCATTTGCCATGCGTGTTTGTGACTGCTGAATAAGCGACTGGATTCTTGATTTTGGATTCTGGATTTCTCTGTGCTGTTTTAGTCCCCCTCAGTCTATTCTTTGGAAGGTAAAGCTACATAATAAAAGACAATATTCTGTGTTTGGAGAGGGATGCATTATATTGCTATAGCAAGGCGATCAATAAGGAATATAATATGAACGTTTCTTTATAAACAGAGTATGTGCATGCAGGCCTTTTGTTAAGTATATTCCATCTGCAGCAGTCTGTTTATTTGCTTCACAGCCATATTGTTTGTGGTCTATAAAGCAAATAAGATTTCTGGGTTTTTTTTAGTTTTTATTGTAAAGACCAAGTTTTTGTTCAGTAGTTCAATGTAACATTACAGTTAAAATGTAAGGTTGTAGTTAATGCATACCCCGTACGTTAGCATTAAAGTATAGTATTTATTGAAAGTACTCATGACTTCAAGGTACTGTTGCATTTTACTCAATGACCTCTAACCTTATCTGTAGCACTGCATGGGACCAAACTGAAACACAAGTGAATGTAGTTCGAAACAACCTCTCATACCATAACATGTGCGCCCATCTCCACGGAAACCGGCAGCACATTCACAGGTGAACCGATTTCCCTGACCAGGCCGACAGGCTGCGTTGGTGTCACATCGATGTGTTCCGGTGAAGCAAGGATTCTGAGTGGTTTCACCACCTGGATAAAAGAGATTGATAAGACTAAACTAAGGCACAACTTTAAGTATTACACTTTAACAGATTTGTGTCCATTCTGATAACTCTTTTTACTTTTATAGTCATTTGTATTAGTTTACTTTATATATTAAAACAATAAACAAATCAACCAGTACTTAAACAACCAAATATAATCTCTTGTTCCACATAATCAGACGTAAAACCCATAGCATTAAAAGTTAAGTTTTACTGTTAATCATACTATATTTCTACCTGCATGGTTGCTTATCAGTCAGACAACACATTACATTACCCCAGAACACACACTACAAAATTGATTTTCCTTCCCCACACTGCGATTCAGGAAACCAGCTGGTTCAAAACTAAATATAACCTATGGAATAAAAGTGGCACCACATGTAGAAAAGATGCTTATCACACAAACAGATTTTCAGTCAGAAATAACAGTTAAGTTCCTTTTGTGTATCTACCTACAGCAAACATTAAATAATTTAACAAAACGCTAGGAAACGACTTTCACAGTACCATGATACCTGCAAAGGTCCAGAGGGACGGCCAATGTTATGCAGTTTTTACAAACAAACCACCTTTACTCTGAAAGTTGTAATGCGGTATACAAAATTCTTGAAGCTTTATACATTATGCATATGTTCTTCATAATTGAACAAGTGTGTGGAATGCAGATACCGGTTCACTGCATTTGCCTTCACTCACAATACATCCAGATTCATTTTTATTTTTTTGTTTTTTACACTCCAAATCAATGAATCATTCAAAACTACCTCTAGGGGTACAGGAAGCCAAATGGCAATGGTCTTCCTGTCAGGAGAAGATACTGCTATTTACTTCTCATTACGTTTGTGCGAGTAGTGTGCATGTATCTTTGACACTGAAATGACTTCTGTAACATTTACTAACAACTGACCAAAGTACAATGCAGAAGTAGCATTCAATTTCAGCAATGACCTTGAATCCAAGCCAAGCTCTGTGAATTCTCATTGTTGATGACCACACAACTGCTTATAAAATTGGCATTCTATTGGACGATGCATTCTGATGTTAATCCGAGTTCAACTCTTTCTGTAACGAATTGTTTCTGGCAATTGCACCATCTGATTTTAAATCAGCATTTTCTAAACCAAGAAATAATTTCTCTTCACAAACCAAATGTAATGTGGAATTTGGCAGACTTCATAAAGAAATACAGGCCGAAGAGATTTCCATACTGCATACGGATGAAATAAATTGAAGCATGGTTGTCCATACTGAAAGCACTAAACTGACTGCACAGAGCACTACATCTGTTTACCCATTTAAATAATTGTAAACCGTGTACACTGAATTTGATAGCTTACTTTCTTTTTTATATTTATAAATTACACCACACTGATATTACTTTTTTCAGGCTCTTAAGATGGGAGTCAGAGCATATAGGATGTACACTACTACCTATAGCATGCACTGCACAATAGTTCAGGTTAAATAAATGAAGGCACAATATTAGTAATAGTCTCCTTTGTTTACCAGTTAAGAAAAAAAAGTAATCTTGTTATTTTCATTATTTAACTAAGAAACCCTGTATGTGACATTCTATTAGAACTGTTCTCTATTTCACCCAAAGTTTTCTGTATAGTTAATCGTCCTTTAAGGTAGCATCTGTTTGAAAACAAAATGTGTATTTTTTGATTGCTTGGATCAAGAAATCCAAATGAACTTTATATTGCATAAAAAAAATAGATAAATAAGAAGTAGAGTCGGTACCGCTGATTGATCCAATCTTGTTGCTGGTAGCGTAGCGCATCAATTGAGCGTTGGAGTCGTACAGGACAAAGATGTTGTCCACAGCAAGCTGCTGTGGGGTGGGGATGGAGCTGGTTCCGTCATCATGGCGACAGTCCTGGAAAGTGATGGTGTCCCTCCACTGATAGGAGCTGGCCTGAGTTCTGCCATCGGGGAAGGTCACAGTGTACTCCCGGGTGGAGGAGGAAGTAATCACTGAAACAGAAAGGAAAAGCTCAGAAGAGAGATACAAATGAGATATCACTGAGGGGCTGCATAAATACTGGAATTACACCAAATTCCCAATTATTAAAAAAAAAAAAAAAAAAAAAAAGATTTGTTCCTAGTTCATGAATTGCTCACTGGAGCAAAAAGCTTTGATATCTAGAGGACACTGTGCATCCTCACTTACTGTTGCCGGTTTCATCTTGAAAATAAAAGTTTGTTGAATATTGACAGGCAGCAGTTTTGTTGAAACAGCCAGGGCAACATAAGATTCATTTAGCTTCCATATTTGAAAGATTTTGTACCCGTGTTGCTGTATTGGTAAATGTCTGTGTAAGGCTCGATCTGGACAGAAGACCCTGCCGGAATCTCAGGCAGCCGTCCGTCCAGCTCTGTGTTGACGACAAGGTGCTCGTGTTCATCAATGCCTTTGAAATCCTGCGTGATGTGGATCCTTTCATTCCCAGGGAGGAACGTCACCTCAGCCTTGCGTTGGAACTCTCCGCCTTTAGAGACACAAGAGAGACTTGAAAGGGTTCAATAAATAGATTCCTGTATCTTCTATTGCCATTTTCTGGAAAAACAACATTTTATTGAAAACTGTTGAAAAGTAAAAATCAATAGAAACTAGATTGAGAACCAAAATTATGTCTAGTCCTTCCATTTGCACATTAAAACCCCTATACCTACCAAACATAAATGCACTTGTCAGTTGTCACAGCGCCCGATTAGAACTAGTTTTGGACGACCTTATCCATGGCAAGATTAGCTAATCCAAAATTTGATCTGAAACCAGCCAGAAGTCTTATGTATAACTAAAAGCAGGACTTAATACAGTTAGTTACAAAATTGACATTCCCATTTTTAGTCAAAAAGCTTATACTTAATACAAGATACCTTATCGATATTGTTAGAAACATTTTCTGCTGGTTTCAGACCCCAGTTTGCACTGCTTGGGCTACTCAATGTTAAGTCATCTTGGGAAGCCCTCCATATGTGTGATGCTACATTACTGTGATGCACTACATGTTAATAAACGATTATGTTGAAAAAGAATACGTTTCATATGGAGCACATACAAACCCCCACCCCCACCCCCATTGTGATCACTTACCAGTGATGCTAAATCCATTCTTGTAGCCAGGCTGCTCCAGTGCAAATGCCCAACCAACAATTCCACCAAGGGAGGAGAGCGCTGTCAGAGAGGGCCCCACACTCTCTGGAATGGAGCTGATGGCCACATACGCACGGCCATCGTTCGCCACCACATACGAATGCAGGTCATTGTTACTGAACTCCACCGGAGTGGCGCTATTGCCCACGTAGACTCTCCCATTCACTTTCCCATTCATTCGCTGAGGTTTACCTGTCAAAAAATAGCTTCTTTAAAATATTCTAGCATGCATTTCAATTCATTACTGCCCAACAACCTAAATTATACTTGATTGATCCATGCCCTTCGTTTTATTTAACAGGAACTACTCGGTCTTGGACAAACAACGTCAAGTGAGTAGTTACTGTTTTAAATACAGTGCACTTTTAATTAACCACACTGAACATTTATGGCTCTGCCATTTACTAGTATGGATGCGGGAAAAAATATTACTGGGTTAGGTAGGTAACTAAAGTCCTATTAGAAAATATTACATTTGGTATTTTGCTTAAGATCCTAGTGTCCCATATGAAACAGAAGGTGCAATGTTATTTATTTTGCAGTAGAGCCCCCTTTATCCAAGCTACAAAAGCCTTGAATGAACAGGCGTTTGGATACATAGTTTGTGTCAACCAGAACCTTCAGTTTAAATAGCTTCATTTTTCACAAACTGACACCTTATGTAAGGAGTAAACAGACTTCCTGACAGGCAGTTCAAAGCCAGATAACAAAAGATAACTCATGTTTGGAGTAAGAGAACCCATAACCACTCAGAACGATTGCAAACACCAGCAATTCAAATTACATTTGAAAAGCCGAGTGCTAAAGCATATGGAAAATAAATTTGAACGTCAGCTGACTGGATGGGATTCGGTCTTTACAGTCTAAAGTCACAAAGGACCAGTGTAACAAAGCTTTTTTGCTTTCCAATATATGCAGAAAAAACGGTTCACCTTCTGCCAAACAATGCTTGCCATTTCCATAGAAGCCGGATCGGCAGTGACAGCAGTAGCCAGTGGAGTAGTCTCTGCAGTCTGCAAAGTTCGAACACTTGTGTCTGCTGTTGGCACACGTCTCCCTGGTACCCGGGTTGTATTGAAAAACTGATGGGGGGAAAAAAAAAGTAGGAAGATCAGAGCAAGGCCAGCCAAGACAGAACGGAAGACACCAGTCCCCTCCCCTTTCCTTCAACAGTCTGGAATGACCTTCAACCCCACCACAGTAACTGATATGTCAGAAAATACACTCCTCCACCCCTCACAATCTGTAGCTTTGCCTGAGCAGAACAGGTAGTGCAAAACTTGAGCAATTTATTTCAAATTACATTTTCATATTTTTATATAAGTACTATAAGTGTCTGTATAGTTACCAGAGTCATCAATATCTAAAACAGTAACTGTATATTAAACTAAACAGCAAAGTTAAACAAAACTTGATTCACAGTAGATGCCCACTAAATGGTACTGGCTCTTGTGGTGACACTTTAATGATATTGACTACAACAGCCCCAAAATATAGGTCAAAGCACAATAGCATTAACTATATCAAAAAGTGATGAAAACAATTAAAAAAAACTCTCAAACTCATGATTGCAAACATCATAAAAAGGAACATTGTAAATTGAAGCTACTCTAAGTGACTATCTAAAGAAAAAAAAAAAAAAGAAGGTTTTCGCTTTCAGAGCTTACCATTGACATCAAACTCATCTTCCACATCAACTACAACCTGTGGATACTGCGGTGGGTACTGCTGCCTGTCGGGCTGAAATTGCACAGGCTGCGCCAGAACATAGGGTTCTGCACGATGCGGTTCTTTTGCTCCAGTGGGCTCTTGTCGTTCTAAATCCACCTTGGGAATCTCATAGCGGTCTTTGGTTTCAGGCTGTTGGTTTTTGGGGAGAGGATAACGGACCCTCTGTTGCTCCTCTCTCTCCACTACCGCAGGAGCAGGAAATTCTGTGACCTCATCATCATAACTCCGGTCCTCCCACGACTGGGTTTCTTCCTGAGTGGTGTCTGGATCTTCTGGGAAGGCGCTTACCTCTCCAGGCGCAATGTCGCTGAAGTAAGGCAAGGTTCCGATCTCATACACCCATACTCCTTGCTTGCCAGAATTGCTATTCCTGAAAAAGTGTTCATTACTAGGCATAGCTGATTGATCTAAATGATCTGCAATCACTAACACCTTTATTAGACCAATTTAATATTAGATAACACACAGAAAGGTAATACATATGCATGCATATATGTAATGAATCTTTATTGTGTGCCCAAAATTGTTCCTAAAACAAGCAAATGAAGAAAGGATTATATTCTTACCCACACATAATAGTCTTACTTGTGGTACCACAAATATGGCCAGGTAATTGCAAATAATTGTTTTGATAGAAACTACTAGAATGTTGTTGAATATTGTATTATGATTGCATGACTGAAGGAACTTTCACTTAATTGGTTCTTTGTTTCCCAGGGGTGGGGGTTTTAGCCTGTTATGACGAGCATAACACACATTTTTTGCTAAGCAAAAATAACATTGTTTATCTAGGAAAAATTATTCACACATAGTGTGTAGGCGTGCAGGTGTACTTATATCAGTGGTTCGAAATTCTGGTCTGTGATTGGTTAATACCTCATCATAGGAGGTAAAAAATAGACTGAACTATTGCCCCAACATCCTTACACCACCAGGCAATATTCTATGTCTATCATGTGATTGGCTCACTTCACTGTTAGTCCTGCCCCTTTTTAAAGGAGCACCCTCCACTTCCACTCATAACATGATAAAATGGCTGAATGAAAAAACTGCTGAACGGCTATTATTACGGTATGAACTTTAAAAACATTTTCTGTTATTTAATTATATCATTTAGTTATTTACTTATGCTGCCTCAGCTATATTTAAACAAAAATACTGTAAAGCCATAAATATTTGTGGCCAAAACATTAGACGACTCACACCCATAAAACCTATTTTGCTCCACAAATGTTGGCGACCTGTTGCACTGGTAGTAGTATATTACTACATTATATGTACAGCACGAAGATATTCCTGCCAAAACAAAAAAACGCATTATAAAAGACTTGCAAATATTTATGGCTTACAGTGTATAAAGTCATATTTACTATCCAACTTTGCCTCAGTATTTTGACTGATTCATATATTAAATATGTACTGCAGACTCAGCTCATAGTGGAAAATGAAATGCCCCTCAGGAAGACTATTGTTACCTCCAGTGGCTTTGGGCATTACAGCCCCCTGTCAGTAACAATAGTCTTCCCTCGGGTCAATCATTTTCCACTATAGCCCTCCTCTCCAGTCCATATTTACTAATATTATATATCTTTTTTTTTATGTGCTCCTACAGTATAATACTATAGGTCGGAAGCCATAGTTACAAGTCCATGCTATTTGTGCTCCGCCTTATAATAAGTACAAAATCTGCTACTGAATGAGCAATATGGGGCAAATGGGAGCCAGGACAATGCCGCCTTTAAAGGGGGGCGCACTCTGTGTATATATAGAGGATACTGAATGATCGTTCAGGGTATACGTTTTTTATTTAACGCAGGTTTATGTAAGGATATCCTCCTAAAGCAAATAAAAACCGTATACCACAAACAATTATTCACTATTCTGTTTATATCAAAAGCATATATTTTAAAATAAACAGCAATAAAATGTGTACATTTTTAATATTTAAATTCAGGGATTATTTTAACTGGCGGATCCTTACTTAAATTTTCAACAGACTATGCTTCAACATGGATTCATTCCAAACTCTGTTAGGGCCCTTCGCAACCATCTTTTTAGATAGAACCTTGACCTGAGCTCAGTGTCAATTTGCAGCCTCTCTGTTTCCTACCATGATCAGTGTTAATGAAGGGGCTTTTGGGCAAGTCAGACGCAGGCCGATCGATAACTGGCATTTCTTGACTAAACGTGTCCAAATCAAAACAACTGAAATCTGATATTATTTCAGATATTTTAAAAGTTGAAAAAAGTTAGATAAAATCCATATCGGTGGAATTACTGTTTGAACTATCGAAACGCAATATCACAAACAATTTTTTTTTTTTTTTTTGGAGTCATTTCTTTTTACATGGTCTCAGGGCATAACTAAAAGGCCCATTCCAATTCTTACAGATATCGGACTCTACAGAACTAAAAGGACTGCTTACTGGTAAAGGTCTTTGACTGACTGCACATTGCTGGAGGTGATTGGGTAGGACAGCCCCTCAGATGCCCCCCACAGGAAGTATGTGACGCTTCCTTTGCTGAAGCCTGCTTTGGCAGGAAGCTCCAGGTCTCTGTTGTGAGTCCCCTTCGCACGAGTCACAAAAAACTGCAGGCCATCCCTTGGATACAGGAAAATGGCATAGGAGGCAGTGTCACTGGAGGCCAGAACAGCTTGGAATGTGTTTTTCTGGAAAACAGAGAGAAGTGAAACAAATAGAAAGAAGTATTTAGTGAGTTTGGCAGCCAGGACAAATACATCCCAGAGACACAGGCAGCTTTACAAATATATTTAAAAATTAACTCAGATCGCAGATCTTAACGTATCCATCCTTAAGGGCCCATGGTAAGTTTCCATACCGATTTGCCCACTCCCAATGTGAAATGGGGTTTGACATTAGAGGTTCATGGGTAAACAATATACGCCAATGTGATCCAAACTGGTTCTACAGGCTCCATAAAGTGAATCCTACAGTCCTCCAAGTAAACTGAACTTAATTCGACTGAAAAACAAAATATGCTCTCTCCATGTAAAATGAGAACTTCAACTGCCTTTAACCAACCAACACCATAATTCAATTATGAACAAGCTTACACAATACTCAAACTTGTTGTAGACCCTATATAGTAGGTTACAATCTAAAAAGTACTGCATTAAAGGTCTCCAATTAATTTCTCCAACTATAGTGAAAAAAAGTAATAAAACACGTTTAATATAATGTGTGTAATAATCTTCCATATAGATAAATGTAAAATATACAAAGTGATGGTAATGCATATTAAGTAAGATCTGACAGTGACTGAATCCTTTACCTATTTGTTTGCCGAGTATCCGGAGAACTGAATAGAAAAAAATTCCCAGGAAGTAAAAAGTAAGCATGAGAACTTTGACCTTCTTTAAATTAGTAATAGTATTTATTTTATTCTATTTAGTTTTTATTGAAATACATGTTTGCCATGGCAGCCTTCTCTTCCATTTTTTTTTTAATAAATAGAAAGGAATACAATAAAACTACAAGTTTTATCATTATTATTTCTTCCAAATTTACCTTGCTGTCAAGTACGTCTCCCCTCCTGGTCTCCTGGTGGGCAGCCACGTCCTCCCAGGTAGCAATAAAAGTATGAGTCGGGTTGAATTCGTCATCTTCAGGAAATCCCCGGTTGATATGTTCGGCTGCGAGCCGGAGAGTCTCTGGGTTGGAGACCTCTCTGAAGTAGACTCTGCCGACCCCGTCACTGGTGTCCAGGTCAGCCAGAAATGGAGCAATGGATCCAAAGCTGGTAGGGAACTTATCTACATAGTCGCTCTCTTTAGTTGGTTCTCCTGTGGCAAGGATTCCATTGGTGGCTACCTAATGTAAAAAATTATAAAAAACACCACATTAAAACCCAACAAATCTCTATTTAACTCCGTAACACAACAAACATTAGAATTAACAGTTAACTTGCAGTCAGAATTTTATCCCTCTCCCCTTAAATCAATTCTTCATTTTTTATTTTAGTCTTAAAGAGAATTTTGGTATAGGTTTGAAATGTCACTGTTCTTAACTACTGTGAGTGTTGCAGGTGGGCAGGTTTATGTTTACAAGCCAGGGGCCGGTTTTCAAAACTCGTAATTTGGATGAAAGTGATCCAGAGTTTATAATCCTATATTTGAGATTGAGATTACTTTTATCTGGATCCTTTTGATCCTTTTTTTAGAAAATGTCACTGCTGGATTGCATTTATCCAGATTACAAATAATTACGGTTAGAAAAACAGACAACCTTTTCTTTTTTTTTCGCATTTAAATCTAAAAAACATGTAAATATGGTCAATGGCATACTAAGTTAGCAACACACACAAAAGAAACCCCTAATAAATCTGTTTTTTTACATTTTTTGCCAGGGAAAGTGTCTTGAAATGCTTCTAAACAGTAAAAATTACAACAAGTACACCTTTGACTACAAAATAGAATTTTATAAAATTGCACAACACAATTTTTTCTAATCCGCTAATAACTTACCAATTTTTTTTTTTAAAACTTCACTAGATTGCTGCATTTGAATGTCAGGTTCATGTACTAAGAAAGCAATATCACTGATTTGCTCATTTACAAAAAAACATCAATAATACCTTAAGTTTAAAAAGATTAGTATGCACCTTGGCTCTCTTGGCAGCCATTTCTGGGTTTCTTTGTAACCAATTGAAGATCAGCTTCTTCCACAGCTAGCCAATCAGAAGTGATAGGGGTGGGATGTAAACACTTTTTAAAATGTTTGTGTGTAGGTGCTAGACTTCCACAATTCAGTTTTCAAAAACTTGTGTGGCTCTCTAGAAATATACCTGGGGTGTCTTTCTAGCAACAGAACGAACATAGGAAAAATAAATAAATAAAATCTACTTGTCCAAAAAGCAAAGTATAACGGCAAAACTTATTGTCCCTCACATAAATCTTATTGTCGCTGGTGTCGGGCAATATGAATTGCACACCCCTGGTGTATTACCAAAAATACTGTACATCAAGTGTTCCCAACACTTAAACTGTCTCTGTGTAAACTATTTGTTCTACATGTCTGTGCTCCATAGTGCTACACTTATAAAACCTCACTATAATGTATATATGTTCAAAAGTATCTGTTTAGCAAATTATTGGATGAGCAATTCCTATGCATATGTGTGGAAGACATCCTGTAAAATCAGGACTATGCACTATATCTCAGTCTCTACTAAACTGTTGCAGAAATAAACCTAAACTTGCTGGTGTAACAAACATTGTTTTCTAACAAACTGTACATAAACAGGTATAGGTTAAATGTACTTGCTCAGTCTGTTTAGTTTTGTTTTATTCACACGCTTGTAGTTTCAGTAACCAACAGTAGTTCATGGTTACTGGGACTGTTAGATACAAACTACCTTTGAAAGATCAATACATGGTAGAGTGTAGACAGAATACATAACATATTTGTCACATATAAAAATGTATATAAAAAGATGAGTCCATAAACTTCCCAAAAATGTATAATTCCCATGTTCATAAGAATTTACACTGGGAGGGGGAGTGCGCAATTCCGGTCCTCTGGTCTTTGTTCCAATGATAACTTCAATTACTTAATTCAACCAATTTAATATCCTTCCAGGTTTCAATCCATTCATTGTTGAGAGGAATGGTTGTCCCTCACGCCAAGTTATCAGTGAAGTGCGAGACCTGCCAGACTCTCTATATAGCAAGGATAGTTTTCATGTTTTCAAGGTATTGGCGCAGCAAAAGTAAATGTGCTAAAAAACTCTTAGGTGAAATGTAGAAAAAGTCAATACCTGTCATACAGTAAGAGAAGTCGCCAAAGTAAGGTAAAAATGTCCTTCTCCTCCTTATCCCATCGAATTTTTTTGCAGGCCCCAGGGAGTTTTATCCACGCATATATTACAGGATATCCAAGTTTTAATGACAATTAACTTGTTTTGTCAACATGAAAATACACTAGGGAACCCACTTATTGTGATGTCTATATCATCATTTATATTTAATGATTTATTTCTGTTTTAAAATGGAACATTTGCCAGCCAAAAATATCTTTTTTTTTTTATACAAATATAAAAAAATGTCTAGCATGCATGGGATTTGAAACTATAACCTTCAGTTTGCAAGTGTGATGTGTTTCTGGCAGTGCTACATGATTAGTTGAGACAAGCGGTATTTTGAAAGATGAAGTCAGCCAGCTGAGAATTCTCTGGACTTCTTTTGGAGATTTTTCGAGTCGTCATTCATCTTCATCATCATCATCATCATCATCATCATCATCATCATCATCATCATTCAGAGATTCTGATCTTGAGCTCTGAAAAATGCTGGTTTCTTGTCAGTGCAACGCTCATTGTGGTCCCTACTGGTGCAAGGAAGTACGGTTCCTCTTGATACTGGTAGATAAGAGTAATGCTATTTGTGGTCCCCACTGGACAAAAAGGAACGTAACATTTTTTCTGAGAATTAGCTATGCTGAAGGACAGCCTATATATTTGGTAAAAGTAAAACATTAACAAATATTGAAATAAATGAATACAAAAATCAATACATACATTTATTTATTTCTTTATCTTGATATTTATTTCTTTTTCACCATCATATAAAAACACTGCCATTTAATACTGTATTTATTTTCGTTTCATACTCAACAGTTCTTCAATTGTATATTAGTGAAGACTTCAAGTTAGCCATGCTTTTACATATTTTTACTTTCAAATTAAAAAATATATTGTAACGACCCAGACAATGGCTTTGTTGCAGAACTTGTTTTCTGTTCAGATGTATTGCAAGGGGAACGGGTCACGCCGTTACTTAGCATGGGAAGCGTGAGCGAGTGAACGATTGAGGAGAATGTGTGTTTTTTTCGGGGGTTGCAGAGCATGGATGTGACTGGTTGATGAGCCAGACAGCGTTGGGAAATGACGAGAGGTTATATAATAAGGGGGTGCATGAGCCTGGGGACTGGAGACAGTGGGTGTGACGGAGCGAGCATGTGAGCTGTGACCGGAGAGAACATGCTGTGGAACAAACAGTTTGAGAATTCAACACCGTCTCCCCGAGTACTACTTCCTAAACATGAAAACATTACAATATAATAAATGAATGGATCAATGTTATTATGATAGTTTGCAAAGTCAGATGAAAGCTTTCAGTACAGTCAGGATAATACATAATCATTATTTACAAAATCTTGTTCATCTCGTTAAAACTGTAACTTTACTGCTATACAACTTGCAAATGTTGTGAAATGGAAATACAAACTTTGTGGTGTGAAAGCTACAGCGTCTGCATTGCAAGCTGCATTGGAAGCATGTCTTGGGTTTGATTTCCAAAACGATTTATATTGCAAACTTAAATTAAATGTATTTTATTTATTTTTAATGTGAACAAAATGTAGTTATGAATGACACTTACATTGAACATACATACTTTTGCGCCACATACCTAGAGTGCACACATATATATGGGGAAGTTGCCCCAATTTTCAGGCACAATAAAAGCGGATCAAACTTGCATACATTCTCCTTTAAATATTTGTATAGGCTGCAAGTGCCTCCCAAAAACACAAGCCAAGTTAGAAGAAACCATTGGTGCAACCTTGGCCCCCCATCGGTTTTACAGTTGTGCCTATTTTTGCTTTGTCCTGGGCAAGGTTGCCCCAATGGTTTCTTGAAACGTGGCTTGTGTTTAAATGGCTGGGCACTTATGATAACTTGGCGTTTTTTCACATTTCCAATGTGTTTTTGTTTCAGCTTTAATGATACCTATAAAAACTGGAGAACTCCGGACCTCTAGGACCGGATTTGTTCAGTCCTGCCCTATACCTATAAATAACCAAAAGATGGATAATGTTTACACTCACCTGCTGCTTAAATGATAATGAGGTATTTGATTCTGCATTGTGCAGTAAATCTGGAACACTGCAATACTGGGGTATTTTTCACAGCTCATTGGTTGCAAGTTATCCAAGCATGTGTCCATATAAGGCCTATATATGGATTTTCAACACATGTTCTCCAAGTCTGAATTAATTTAGCAGAGACTTAACTTTTACAAAATATATTATATAAACTTCAGTGTTCAGGGAAAGTTTAACTATGAAAGAATTAACTAATTTTGTACTAGAACTACCAAAAAGGGTAGGATTGGATTCTTTGGGTGTTGTAAACTCAATTCTCATACAAACACAACAAAAAAGCTGAACAATTGTATGGTGACTGCTTTATACTGGCCATTATGTGCAATATTAAACCAGTATCAACATTTCAGCCAATCAGATGTAAGGCAATTCCTTTCTGCCAACTGCAGTTCCCAATTGGAGTGGAACAAAACACGAATGTGCAATATTGAATTCTGTTCCTAATTGAGACGTAGAGATCAAAAGGGCAAGGCACTCCAATGTGCAGGCAGAGACTTCACATGCACCATTTACACAGCAGAGGTCTAAAACCCATTTATTCATTTCAAAGCCCATTTAGTGGACTGCAAATAGCTACGGAGTGTTTTTGGTCATGTATCATGATACACACCCATCACAGATCCTGAATTATTTTAGGCATGAATCTGTGCACCCCTAGTTCCCAGATTTGCTTGTCTAAGAACAGCAAGGGTACTGATCCCAAAACATCCTTTCCCACCCTGACAGTGGACTAACTTGTATAAAAATCTTTAAATAAATACGACTCATGTTTGATGAGGCTTCTTGTCGTCAGAGCCAGGAAATGCCTGCTGATTATATTTTACAGACAACGTGAAAAAAATTTAAAAATCAGTTAAATTAAAGACATTTGTACTTCCTTGGCTGTAGTGTACTTCACATTCATCTACTAAAGGAAAACTGGATTTAGTGAAGTCAGGGGTAGGCAGTAGAGAGTGACACAGGAATGAAACTTCAGTCCTGCCCCATCCTGTCCTGTCAAAAATGTTCCTGTCACATCCCATGAAAGAGTAATCATTTCCAATCCTGTCACATCCTGTCCTGTCCAAATCCTTTCCCGTCACGTCCCGTAACTTTTTTTTTTTAAATTCCTGTCCCATCCTGTCAAAAAAATCCTGTCCCATCCCATCCCGTGATAAATAGAGATCAACTATTATCTGGCCGAAGCAGATAATAGTAGCTGCAAAATTTAACGCAATTTCTTTCCTGTACTGTGAGAATCCCGTGTGAGTCCCGTCTTCATGTCACTCTCTAGTAGGCAACCCTTTAAGTTCAGTCCAGGATTTGGTCCACTTCAGCTGGTATGACCGCTTTTCGCTTTATTTGAATATTTCCTGTTCATACAACATGATAGAATGTACACGATAAAACATGTTGGCTTCGGTACCAACATTAGATTAAATTACATCTTAAAAAGGACTACCAGACTCTCAAATAGCCAGATACATTTCCACTAGAAAAACCAAACTAGTAAGGGCATGTTGTATAACAAGAGATGGCTAGAAATCCGATAATGTAACGCATTCCTCTCAATATCAAATATCGAAAAGGCCTTTGTCTCACTCAAGGAAAACATTGTATTATCCAATCTCTAATAGTCTATATCAGTGGTCTTCAATCCTGGTCCTGGAGGGCCAATGTCCCTCCTGGACTTTGTTCCAACCGTACCCTAAATTACTTAAGTGCTTACTGGAATTAAGTGCTTACTGGAAGTAGGGCTTGGTATTGGCAGTGTCTTCACAATACGATGCATATCGCGATACGAGGGTCACGAGACAATAGGTATCACGATACAGTAAATTAAACATGAAACATAAAAATCACACAATTGCCTTGTGCAAGTGTTTGCAAAAACACTGGTAAAGCACTTTTAGTCCAATAAGCTTCACGGCCAGTTTTGCTTTTGTTTCCTATTTATTCTTTAAAATACACTTAAATAAAATTACAAATCAGGGCTCCAGACACAGTTGTTGCATTAAGAGCCAATGGCTATCGTATTCAACTGCTTAAAATACAACAACTTGTTAAGACACTAAAGTAATACTACAACAGTAACTTAATGTCTGTACTCACTTGTTTGTTGCTACATTCTGCTGAGTGGTTAATCTATGCAGCTGATGATTGCAAAGAACTCAGCATGTTTATAAGTGTTGTGTCTGGAATTGGTGACGGTGCCTCTAATTGTGTACAGTGTAACATGTACAGCTCCAGTGAAGTCCTGATTTGAGAGCATGTAAACAGACAACTCTTATGATTACATGTTACTGTTTATTTTTTCAGTAAAAACAAGTTTAAATTGCAGTGAGTTGGTTCTGCTATTTACGATATTAAATACTAAATGTTTACACTCAAACAAGCTTGGTCACCGTCACTGTTGCACGAAACTGGGGTTATCATATTCTGCTGGTATTAATGCAGCACCTATCTGCGTTTGTATTCAATGAAATTGTTTTTATTAATATTAGTTACCGTCCTTCTCGCACTTCAGGTTTATTAAAAACATGCAATTTCCCCCCCCCCTTTCAGACTGATGTCATAGTGCATTCATAAATATTGGCACATGCTTTTAAAGGGAGAGGCAGCATTTTTGTCTTACAGGTGCATTTGCAACCATTTTAGTTCCAGTCTGGAGCCCTGAAAATTCGAGTTTTACATATTTTAGACACAGCGTGACTCTTATAGAACGAGTCTACTTAGCCGTCGCCCTGATGAGATTATCAGCATTAATAACCTGCCTCCGCTCAGCTTCCATTTCGCTCTGCTGCACGCAGACTTGATAAAAATATAACAAATAATATTATCTAATTATCAGTGTAGACACAACTGAATGCATGCTCATGTTTATGTTAGTAGACAAAATTAAAAAAAAAAAAAAAAAGTATTGATACAGGGGTCAGTGTATTGATAATCATATCAGCAAGAAAAATATCACAGTTCACTGTGTGAACTGATGAATCGGCACATCCTTAATTGGAAGCTTAATTGGTCCAATTAAGTAATTTAGGGTACAGGTGGAACAAAAACAGGACGGACACCGGCCCTACAGGACCAGGATTGGAGACCCCTGGTTTATATGGTTTTATCCAAAGTAACGGATGTTCTTTTTATTAAAAATATACCATGAACAATCATGAATCTGTTAAACATTCCTTCGAGTTATGGATGTATCGCAGGAAAAAAATAAATAAAAAAAACATTTGACCAAGGAAAAACAGTCTTGTTTACAATTTAAAGGATACAAAACTTTTTTTATGCATTTGTTTATTGTAATTTATCTCATCTGCAATTCCATTGGTCAAAGAAATGTATTCATAATTATAGTGAGGTTAAGAATGTACAGTATTTTACAAAGGGGGTCTCTACAAAGCTTGCAACTTTAAAAATTAGGGGAAGAAGCCCGAGAACCACTCATGAAAATATTTCAAGTTTGTCAGGTCAGTGAACTCTTTTCTTTAAATTGTTAATGCACTACTGTTGTGTGCTGCATGAGAAATGAACCACATCTTAAAGCACTTCACTCAAAGAACCTCAGTAAGGAGGGCACTTGTATATCTGACCTTAAAGAATTGATGCGTTTTGCAGACTCTCCTCAGGAGAAAAACAGAAAACCCAGTGACCTGTGATTTTAGCATCAAACGTTCACTTCAGGCCTGTGAAGCTAATTGAGAGAGCATGCAGCGCATTCCCTGCTTCAGAATCTGTGCCTTGGACAGCTGATACCCTGAGGATTTCACACATCCGAATGGCAGTCTGTACAGCACCGCTCCCAGGCATTGAGCATGATGATACATGGTTGTGTGTGTGTTTGAGGAACATTTTCACAGTAATAGCTACATTTGAGGGTAGAAATGACTGCCTTTTGCCAAGCCAATAAAATCCATTTACATATGCAGTAAACAAACACCATGGATGGGATTGACTGTACAAAAGTATCATCAACATTTGCATGTTAAACTGTCAAAGGAATGTATATACTGACACAGATTAAGTCACAATGAAATATCCTTTCAAAATCCTGAGTAATGTACCATATATTTCTCTGGAGTTCAATTAATCAACTGATTTACCTTACAAAACAATTAGACTACATTTGAATTGTCAAATGTGATTTAATAAAACTGTAGCCTTCATTAACTTGAGTAAACTACTAGACTGTACACGCTTCATTACAAAAACATTGTACCCCAATTAGTAAGTAATGTCAAATGCACTAAAATAATCTATTAAACAATAAAAAAGTGACAAAATCAAGAAAGCAATCCAGAAATCTGATATACACAGTACACCCTTGCTATAACGAACCTGTTGGGGTCCAAGCCTTTTGTTCATTATATCAAGGGGTTAGTGAAAGGAATAAAAATGAACCACAGACTGTTAGAGTAAATTAACGAGATGAGATTGTGAATAAAAGTAGTATTACTTATGTACCTGTTCGTGTCATGTATGCAGTATTCTGCCTTTGCTTTATCCTATTCATTAAATAATTAAAACGTAGTACAAAAAGCAAAAATCTCGAATTGAAGCTGAACTTTTATTCCAAATCTATCTGACATGAATAGTTTCAAAGTGCACCAAATCTTAATCCAACATGCAAGAATCCCAAACTGATCTTTTATTCCAAATCAACCTGACAAAGTTTGACATGAAAAGTTAATTAGATCCTCTAGTTTTTTGTCATCCTCAATTTTGCTTTGCCGCATGATTGCTTAACAAGCCAAAAAAGTTATTTTTGACAACCTATATTCTAGGGCTGTGTCCGAAGGTTCGTTTGCTAGCCAGGGATTCGAAGATTGTTTTAAACGTCCGAAGGTTCGTTAAACAGGTGCACGCACTGTAATATTTATTTATTTATTTATTTCCTTGTTAACAGAAACTGTTTGACAATGTGTGAATACTATAAATCACACATTAAATGTCACTCACATGCAAAATTTGATCTTTTGATTTGTAGAATGCATATTAAGTAAACAAAAGTTGTTATTAAAATTCGCTACCAAATTGTATACGTAGCAACTCTACATGGTGTCGCTCCTGCTTATGGAGCAGGACATTGTATCCAAAGCAGTGGGCTCGTACCTCTAGTGACTGTATTGCTTCAGTAAAATATGTACTAAATACCTAGTGTACAAGGCAGTGTAGTGCTATGGTAGAATATGTTTGAAACACACAAAATATATGCTAACATTAATCATTTTAATTTAAAAAACTGAGCACCGTCCGCCCATCCCCTCTCCAGCTTGTGTTATCCAGAGGCAAACCTTTAATTTTTTCATTCGCCGTCTTGACAGCAAAGCGTAAGCTATATTGAAAGAAATGTCTCTAAACCCCTCTGCTGTTTGTGATTTTTTTTGTTAAATGCCCAGACGACAAAAAAAAAAATTGAATTTAAACTGTGCAAGCGACTGGTATTATCATGGAGGCATAACCAATCTCTGGGGTCACTTGACAAGTGTAAGTTAATATTATTATTAATATTTTTAGTAGTAGTAAAATGTAACTTAATAAAGCTTTGTCTGCTGTGGTTGGTGCTGCTGCAATACAAGCTTACTGTATAGATCGCAAGCAGGCTCAATTCCGTGTAAATAAACAACGTCTTTTTATTTAAATTATAAAAACACAATTACTCTTCTATATAAACACATTTTTAAACTACTTGTGAATGTTTTATTCCATTTATATGGATTCCCTGTAAAATAGGATTTTCAATCAAATATAAACAAGTAGCTATGGTGACGTCACCAGTATATGATGAAAGGCGTTATAGCGAGGGCGTACTGTATGTATATCTATGTCTATTTGCATTTATTTGTCTACAGAGACACAAACGAGAGTATTAGCTATCCTTGTGAGGTAAACATTTTCTATTTTTATTTTTTTGGCCACACAACTAAAAAAACTCAGTTAACAATACTAATGTGGCTGGGGTTTGGAAAGCAATTTATGGGAACAAAGATCTGCTTATATACACAGGAAACATTGTTACTTCATTATTTCAGCTGTTACTTCAATCAATTCAATAAGACTGATTTCTTAACCATTCAATGTTCTTAAAAATATACTACAAAGCTTCCTCTCAGCCCTATGCCAGTGTGCACTAACCTTGAACAAATATAACACTTGGCAATACATTTAAATTTACCGACCATTTCAATGTTGATGATACAAGTATTTTAACAATACACCTATCGATATGTATTCACATTTTTCACATTGTTCAGTTCACCTCACCCCCGACCCACCCAAAAGGAATCATTAAGGAATGGTCATCAAATCTTAAATTTAACATTCTTTCGATAGTTAGGATTTTTTTTTCAACAGCCACAAAAGCATCATCATAAAGAGAAAGATTGACAACATGTTCCTATATTTGATTTAAGCTCATTGCCATTTGTCAGGACTGTATTGTCTCATTGTTCAAAACAACAGTGTAATGTGTTGAGAATATCAGCTACTAAATAAGGGAGGACTTAACCTCCTAACAAAATGCATTCAAATTACAGTTCAGTGTCTGTCGGGGGTAACTGAAGTCTCTATAAAACTTAATGTCAGTCCAAGGACTTAACAAAAAGAAAAACAAACAATTTCACGGTCTTCTCTCGCCTTTGTCTTTTAGAGGACTGGGTTCAAATTCGTCAGGTTTGGTAAAAGAAGTTGGCTATCTGTCATTGAACCGCAAAAACTGACAAAATGCCAATCTCCATTTGAGAGGTCCAGAAATGCTGGGTAGTGGGTACTCAGGTCAGGATTCAGGCAGTTATGCAGAAGACACTAGCTGCAAAGTTGATTTAAAAATATGCCACATAGCGAATTCTGGCTAGTTCAATATTTCTGGCAAGTAAAAACTATTTTACAAAGGAAACAAAGGCAGTTTTAAAGATATTAATCTTAAAATAAAAGCAGTATCCATCAGTCTAAATATAACACATATATACAAATGTTTACTTTACAACAAATTGCCTGCTAAAAGAAAGTAATTCTCTTTTGGGGTAGAAGAACAAACACTAAGTTTCACCAGCATCAGGATGCCATTTAGTTGGTTTATTTCTTATAACTGGTTAGCAGCCATCCAATGTGTCTTAGTGTGTTACTTAAACATTTGCCTCTGGCAGTCTTCACATTGGATGCTCAATCGATAAGTGTATCCATTAGAGGTCAATTTTGGCCAGCCTGCAATCCAAACTGTGGTTGATGGATATCAGTTCAAACTGTTTTGTTCTTGGTCTGGTCTCAAATAGCTGTCAACTGAGTGGTGGGTGGAAACCTAGTCTGCTTTTTAAAGTTTCATTACTGATCATTTAGAAGTTTTATAAAAAATATGATATATATATATATATATATATATATATATATATATATATATATATATATATATATATATATATAATAATAATAATAATAATATTATGTATGATTATGGGAAGAGAAAAAGCACACTACAATTCCCATACAATAATCTCAGACGGAAACCAACGCCTTCCTGCTATTGTGTTTGACAGAGGACTTGTATAGCCCAGACAAGTATACCTCAATATCTGCTAGGCAGCTGCTATATTTAGGGCATCTGATTTTTGGTCTTAACTGATAAAAAACAATAAAAAAATCCAATACAAAAAAATGAAATCGGTGCATAGCCAATAAACACCAGAAAAAACACTGGAAATGGTTAATCAATTTGTTGATTTGACCGCTTTCCCTGTGAAAAAAATAAATATAGTAACCTCAAAAAAAAAAAAATCCCCAGTGCAGTTGGGCAATGTCCCGCCTTCCTTACTTGTATCTTGCATTGATTCGTTCTGAATACTTTACCCCACCCCACCTACTGAGTGGCAGCACATTCCTATTGGTGGATTGCACACGCTTGCGAGATTTAAAATGATATTACAATTACTCGAAGCGGAGGGTTGTTCTTGCTCACGAGATTTAAAGCTATATTACAGTTCGATAGTATTTACACACTCGTGGAATTTAAAACAGAATTGAAAATTGTGGTGAAAAATGCCTAAACACAGACAGAAAAAAAAAACACACCTACGAATTTTGGAAAGTAACTGAAAACAATAATTTCATACAGTATAGAAAAAACGAAAGATCCGGAAAAAAAAAAACATTTACATAAAAACATAGCTAAAAAAAAAAAAAAACACTGAAAAATGGAATGAATAAAAATGAAAAACAGAAGCCCTAACAACATTACATATTACAAAGGAATAATACAGCTTCATTAAATGATTGATTTTTTTAGAAAACATTGTTAAATTGGTCTTTACTAATACTTAACATGTGGATGTACAGCATGATTGATTCACTTTCTAAGTAAAAGAAATCACTGAATATAAAGAAATGTAGAATTTGGCAAATTCAGAATATACATTCACGTATTTCAAGTGTAGTCTTTCCACAGCTAGTCATCCGTAATAGCTTTGGTCCTGCTGGATGAAGAGTTTTCATTAAGGACTTATTCTGGATATCATTCTGAAAGCACTCCAACTTGCAGTTATAACTTGAAAGTTGAGTTTCCATCAGTGATTTATCAAACTGATCTATCAGTTAAGAAGAAATCACTGATGAGGCAAGTGGGGTAGAATGACCTTTACCCAAAATCTTGAACCACACTATGTAAGCCAACAGGAAAGTATAGACAGATGACTTACTATATGCAACTAGAAGAGGATAAATAACATTAATTCCAGGTCGACTAAATTCTGCAGATACATTTTCACAGGGAATGTAAAAAAGGTTTTAGGTTTTGTGTGCATGCAAGAGATGTATACTGTAACTCATGCCCCACATGGAGAGATTGTGTATACATTTTTTTTTTTAAAATGCCCATTTTGATGACAGGGTCTAATTGGTAGAGTTGACCTAGAAATGCTGGTTTATAAAATAAATTGGTTCCAATTGGTTCTATTTGACTGCACATCACTTTTTTCTGAACTGACACTGCTTTCATCAGAACGACCATCAGCAACCAAAAACGGTTGACGTTTCCAGCACTTCAGAAAATCAGTGGTATTGCAACATGTCCATTGTTTTACCTTGAATATTTAACACATTTGCTGGGCACTTTGTAGTTAGTCAATTTAACTGCTTAGGGTTAATGCTTCAGTATTTTACAACCACTGGCTACCAGTTTATCAGATCATTTCACCATCAGTAACTCCAAAATAGACAGCTCAAGCCACCGTCTTATCTCCAGGTTAAAAGGCATCACTGAAGAATGCTCAAGGAGCAGCAGGAATTCCGGATTAATTTCACCCTCCTACAATAATATGGCACAGATTAGCAATGGCAACAGCGAGGTTCTTTAGGCAATAGCTGTTGGAAATCAATCAATTTCTCTCACACTGGCCGAGTCTCACATGAACTCCAACCGCATGCTGATAGAATTTAACCTCAAGCAGAATCCTTTCTCTGTTTGCCCACTGGAGAATCGTCAATCCTTCTGGGTTAAAGTTCAGTACTAAACCCAGCTGTTGGGCGGGAAAGCCATTACGTTAGAAAGTAAATGCAACTTGAGGTTCAAGAGAATAAAAATAGCCAAGTCCTCCTTCCCACCATCTGTTCATTCTTAAATGGAGCTACGAACAAGAGTCTCACAGCCTTCAATTAAAAGTACATTAAGATTTAAAAGTATGTTGGTAACATACATAGCCCCAGTTAGTAAGAGATATAAACACCACATTGCAGGTGTCGGTAAACATAAATTACTGTCACATAAAACGCCTAGGCAAAGTTTAAACAAAAGCATACAAGCGGATCCTTCAATAACTCATCCAAGCAAGTGTCAGTACTGTGGAATAACTTTCACTGGCCCAACCGTGTAAAAGTAGTTACACATGACCTATATTATTATTATTATTATTATTATTAATATTATTTATTTCTTAGCAGATGCCCTTATCCGGGGCAACTTACAATTGTTACAAGATATCACATTATTTTTACATACAATTATCCATTTATACAGTTGGGTTTTTACTGGAGCAATCTAGGTAAAGTACCTTGCTCACCTGGGATTAAACCCACGACCCTCCGGTCAAGAGTCCAGAGCCTTAACCACTACTCCACACTGCTGCCCCATAGACTTTTCCACTGAAGCTAAAATATGAGTGTAGCATATGTTTACCAGGATAATTTAACTCCAGATTTTACAAACTTAAAATAATGTTGCATTCAAACTGATGTTAGCTTTCCAGCAAGTACATGGTTTCCTCCAACAACCTAATCTGTGGAATTTGAAATGAAATCACATAAAATGTGCTGGCTCTTTGAAATCAACAGTGGACTGCTTCCATATCCATCATGTAGCAAAGTAGTGAAAGACAGGAAACCCTGCTGTTTATAAATCCCCGATCAGTGGTATGATGACCCTGGGAAGGGAGAGGTCAATGCTGGATCACTTAATCTTTTTTTCTGTGACCAAATTATTTTATTGGGTCGCAATAGAAGAATACAAGAAAACAGCTTAAAACAAGAAAAAAAAAGGTTTAATTAACATTGAAACTTCTAGTGATACATACAATCATTGCATTTTACAAATTCAAACCATGTCAGCTGATGCTCTAGGACTTCCTGGCACCCACTTTGAGCATAGCCAGGGGGGCAAGTGATCTTATCTCACTGATCTTTTGATGCAGCATTAGCAATCCTTGCTATAAAACTTGAGTCAGCAGTGTCTGAAGCAAAAAAACATATTTTCTGGAACAACTTAAATTAGTTCTATTTGGGCTGAGTTAGGGTAACATCAGGAATGTTGCGGCTGTTAGCTTATGTTAACTGATGGATCTGTATACTTTTTGAATGCATGATAAGGAAGAAAAAACTGAGGGGGGCATTTCAAACACCAATAAAATGCCTTTAGTGAAAAAGCCAATTGTATTGTAATGACCAGTTTTTTAAAGCATGTTGTGCACTGTACACATCTTAAAACACAACAGTGCCCAGTTTCATTCAACATTGCATTCCTCTCTTTGCAGATATGCAGAGCTAATTAGAAATCCAGGTGGCTCTGCTCGCTCCAAAGTTGCTTATCCCTTGGACAGTCGCCGCCGGCCAAAACTTTTGGCAACTACCTCGCTTCAAACTGGGGCTGACAGGAACTACGATAAACTGAGCAGAGCTGCAATAACTACAAACTTGATTAGTGAACTCGACAAGGTTTCTTTACCACAGATGTTTTAAAATAAATATTTATTTACCTGTGCGTGATTATATACACACTGATATACACAAAACAATTAATGAATGCAGTACATTGTCATAAGAATCAATTTTGTAATGCACGTGTATTAAAAGTGCTTCAATTTAACTATCGCAAACACGTTATATCTAGGTGCGAATGTGACATCGAAGACAGTGAAATGAATTAGTGATAACTAACGCCCAGTTCTATCTTGCACGACCGAATTGATCCCATATTAGTATTGACAAATGTACTTACATAAACACTGCTGAAGGAACCGTCGTAGAACAAAAGTGGCTGTTGCAGGCTAATTCTTTCTAACTTGCTGTCTCCCTGCTCCAAAACCCGATCCCCGACTGCTTCTCCGTATGGGAACAGCTCTCTGCGGCTCAGACAACGAACCGACACCGACAAAGCAAAAAAATGCAACCACACAACCCAGCTCTGTCCCAGTAACGCCATCACCAATACACACAGCACAGGGAACTAGAGCGCAGTCAAATGGGTGGAATATGGGACAGTTAACAAAAACAGATTTCAAATGAAGCTGGCTGAAACAGACCTTGGAGTTGGACTCTCCGCAATAATTTGGAAACTTATTCAGAAAGCAGACGGGACAAGGAGGGAGGGTGGAGTTGGGTAGGGGCGGGGTGAGTGATTGATAGTGTTGTGTTTTTTTTTTTTTTTCTTTTTGGTGGTGGGGGTGGAACTCTATTTCATACTGTTTTGTGGAGCCCAAACAAACTCACTGCATTTGTTACCAAAGTAAAATTGCATTGCAGGAATTTGCTTTTACAGTAATGTTCACTGCACTGACTAGCAAACTCACTGTATTTCTGGTTGAAGAGTAAACCATGGGTTTATATGATGGGTACAGCAGTTTATTAGGCCATATTAAAAAAACAACACTTCAGTGTTAATTTTCACTGAAGGGTGCTTCCTCAATGTGGGAAGATACTTGGCAGCACACTTAAGTGAGCACTAACGCCCCAGCGTGGTTTCTCAATAAAGCCAATAGATTCAATTACCTACTTAGGGAACACTGAAAGAGCTCACATTTGTTTGCTTCTTGTTTCTACCTCAACATCCAGAGACAGAGCGTATTTCTCAAACTAATCCAATGAATGACACCTTCTTTCTGTAAATAAATAAATAAATAAATAAATCGGAATTGCATTTTAAAAAATCCCATTTTGCTGCTAACCCAGTTTGTTCATTAACACTTAGCACAGGTTTACAACAGCACATCATACTGATATTGTGCCTTTCAAGACAGTCGTCTTTATTTAACAGTAAATTCAAAATATACAAGCAAGAGTACATCTTTTTTTTTGTAGAGAGACCTTCTTGTTTTTTTTTCCTAATTGCTTCATATTGAAACAAGTAAAGTTTTATGTAGGGTGTAAGCATAGTGAAATCAAAGAGTGGTAGAGTAAAAAGCATCCTAAATAACAAACCAGCATTGTAAAGCATTTGTAAAGCAATACAGTTAATCTGTATTACAAGCATGGGAATAATCATGGGAAACCACAAAATTACAGTGCAAGTTTACCATGGTAACCATCCACTAGACACTGAATCAGGCACTGTTGATTGGAATATCTTTCAACCATTAGGCATTTAAAGGTGAATACTACATACTTTTGGAGATACAAAGAAACATACTGGGAGGTCCAGAAAAACTATGGCTCCCATTTCTGCTTGAGAGAGATCTTGGGATCAGCTCAAATTCCCTTTCATGTGGGAACAAAGTGTTGTATTACAGGTCAAGCCAGGTCTCAGGCAAAACTATATAAGGTATTGATGTCTGTGGCAGGGCTGCTGCCCTGCACATGACATGGTAAATAACTGTACATATTACATGTATATTTGTATTAGGGCAGGGACTTAAGATTGTATCTAGTTCCCCTCCAACAAGCAGACTAGCCAGCCATTTGAGAATGTGGCTGGAGTAGGCTAAGTCTGATCTTGGAAGAACTTAAAAACCTGTGAGAATGCGCACAAACTTAATTGGGTAATTGATTGCCAATTCATTTTGATCATTTGTATGTAAAGTGAAGACAGTTCCTCAGCTTAGCTTGGGTGAGTACTGGTTATTGGTTTGCTTTTTGTTTTGTAAATCCTGTGTGAGGTGACTTTTGTGGGGGGGAAGACCAGGAGCGGTGTCTCACCTGCAGGAATTCTGGGCACGTTGTATCATGATGCCCCTTCAGGAATTGGTTGTGGATTCTGCTGCTATCCTGAGACAAAAACTGTGTTGTACAATTACAGTCCATCCTTATACGTATAGTCAAGCAAAGCTAAACTGGCCATTAAATAACCAATTTAGTTAGGGTAAATCCTTGTTTCATTGACAATGACTCTTAAAACCTAAAGCTGCAGTCAATATTTTTACTGTAAAATATTATTCCTTAGTGTCTGTGTGCAATGTTATTCTATGGTTCAGCCTTCCATACATGGTAGTTTTTACAACAGGAATACAGATTTCCTTCCTTCATCAAAATACATCACTTTGTTCAGAAGTAGGACGTTATAAAAGATATAAAGACTATTATAGCCCAGACCGAAAAACAGAAAACATGGAATCACTTTTCTCCTATTAGTGGGTTTGTTAGACCATTCATGAGCCAAGTAATCTCACTACTTTTTTTATTTCTGTCCGAGTAGTCTTCTACAAAACTGAATGATGGACAATACTCGAACAAAGAACTGAATTAGTTTAGGGTACAATGCTTGTTCCTCTATGCTGGTGCGAAAGAGCAGTTCTGATTGAAATTAACCAGACAAAATGGCTGTCAGCAGAGGATTGCCGGTGCTGACTTGATCCATTCCTAATGTTTATACAGCAACAAATTCTATTTGATAAGTCTAATAAGCATAGCTTAATATGGTATGCAAACCCCAGCCTACACTATACTGTATATCAGCCCTCATACAGTAAATGCTGTATATAGTACATATGTTAGGACCCTATCGGGTTGGGGTTAATTCAAATTTTTAGAACCCCGAAATCTTTTCATATTCAGGGTGGGGTTGTCTTGCTAATGACCCCATCGCGATGCAGAACATTCACTTAACCGAACCCAATCTGATGAAGATCACTCAAAAACACAAGCAGTGTGAGCAGCAACGTCACTGTGCGTGTCGGTCTTCTGATTAAAGCTACAGTACCACATTAGCTGCACAGTACACAACACAACAGAATAAAATAACACATCAAACAGCAACCTCAATAGTCTACATTTGTTTAATTCTAACAAATAATTACATTAATAACAAAATAAACATAATCTTTTTTTATAGTTGTACCTAAGATTTAAAATTAAGTGTTTAAAGTTGTGGGCAAACTTTTGGTAATTTTGTTAGTTTTTATTCCTCTTCATACACAATCATCTTCATTTTCATATGAAAATAATAAATAAATAAATCAGATAGTTTGATAATTTTATTTGAAAGCATAGTAGTAGACACTGAAACGTTAGTTCACACAGATGATTTAGCTTCTTCAGAACCAGATCTTAACTACTGTACAAACTACTGTAAGCCTTTGATTGGTGCCAGTGTCACCATAATATGAGACTTGGGACCCCTCACCCTGTCACAGCCACTTACAGCCAACAAATCAGAATGGCTAAATTCAAAGCTTAATATTTAATTATCATCCTAAGCCTAAAGTGCTCCTGTGGCGGTGTGCCCCACCCCTGTGCGTATTTTAAGTTTATATGTATGTGTGTAGTGGTGCATGGAGTGTGGGTTATGTAGTATAGGTGATTTAAAATGTATCTTTGTATTTAGGCACAGGGATTGCATAATCCCTTCACTTGCAGATTAAAGTGGGTATTTGTATGGGGACACGGGGAGTGAACAATTAGTTAACGTGCAGACTGTGCCTGCTCAAATTGAATGATTTAACAAACAATGGAGCAAGCCACAGCTGCATAAAAGAGGAACACATCTTTCACTCTGGGTTGGTGTGTTCAGGGAGAAGGAACGGGAGAGAGAAAGAGAATTAAAAACAAATAATAACAATTGCTACACATGCTGGTTCTACACCAGCCCGCTACTTGTTAAAGGTCATTGTTTGTTAGTCTGTTTGTTTGGGCCATTGTGCCTTTTTGTTTTGTTCAGTGTTTTGTGTTTCAATCTTTTTATTTATAATAAACCAGCACAACAGCGCATTTCACTCCCCAAAACTGTTGTCTGTCTATTTCCTGGCCTGAAGTCACCACACAAGCCATCGTGTCAGAGCTCCCCTAAAAACAAGAACATTACATTCAACTGCTGTAGTTCCAAGACGCTTTTAAACCTTTGGACTTTAGTGGGTGTTTCCTGGTCACTTCTGAAACATATGTTAGGTTGATTTTTAAGTGACCCAATGATTTCTCTTCTTAGCATTAAAAACAAAGCAGGACCTTTGTGAATCATTAATATAGTGTACTTAATTTTTACTTCAAATATGATTGAAATAACTTAATTTATACCATAATTTTAACAACACCGAAAGTAAAAACAATATGACAAATAAGGTCAAGGGCAATCATATTTGAAGGATTTGTGAAACATTCCTTTTTACAGTGAAACTTCTGTTGAAGACCATCCGTTTTAGGACCACCTGTTTACAAACACCAGTTTCATTCAGAACAAATCCTATCAATGGGACGTTGCATGTGTCACGGGTGACTATGATTTCTTTTGTGTGGTATTTTTATTAAGTTATATTATAAGTTGTGTTTCTTTATTGCATTATTCAATATTATTGTTTCACTGTTTTGGTTTGTGTGTAGCACGTTAAGTTAATTTGTATGAACACTGAGTGGCTTTGACACGTTATTGTTTTTTGTTTCCACCCGGAGCACACATGGATGGAAGTTGTTTAACATCAAGGACGATAAATGATCTGATCCAGATTGAGGGAGAGCTGAGAGAGAGCCCACAGAGAGTCGAGAGAGAGAAAAAACACTAGAGAAAACAGAAGCGCAAAAACAGCCGAGAGGAGGAGAGCGAGAGAGCAAACCGCTGAAAAGTGGAGCAAATTTGGAAGCAATTGAGAGGCGGGCGGACAGAGAAGAGAGGCAGAGAATTCGATCCAGGAACAGAGGAGCCTGGATCAGCGCTTGGGTAGCTGCAATTGGAAGCAGCGAGCACAAGCAAGGGGCAGGAGGTGCCAGAGAGACGAGACCAGGATAATAATAACCACAACTGAAAATTGGAAGAAAAGCAGCTAACTTAGCAGCGGTTAAGACCCCTTTGCTAAAGAAGAGTTAAGTAAATTGTAATTTAATTACACCTGTATGTTAAATATACAGAAGTATATTTATTTTCTAGTCTGTCTTATGCACCCTGCAATTAGAATTGCTAATTGCACCAATAAGTAGTTGACTTTGTAGTGGTTGAAGCACTTTACTAAAGAAGAAGTTAAGTAAATTGTATTTTAGTTACACTTGTGTTTGATTGCACAAGTATATTTAATTCTTGGTCTGTCATATGTATCCTGCTTATAAAATCTCTAATTGTATTAGTATTGGTTTAAAATAGTGTATGATTTTAACTGGTTTTTATTACTGGTTTTATGAGCTGTAATTCATTCAGTCAACTGATGATTTTAGTGTTTTAGTAAATTTGTAGTGGATACTTATTTTTATTTATGTATGCAATGTTTGCATATATATGGATAATTAATTTTTTCACTGTAGTCGAATTGCCCTTTATTAAAAATATACAGTCCTCCTGAACCAGAACAAGGATTGAGAGTGGGAGAAAGCGGTTAGTAGGATTCTAATTGCTTTTTGTATCCTGAGTTGGGAGTGCTGGAGAGCCATAGAGGGGCTACTATAACTTCAGTGTCAGAGGTGGCGCTGGACCATTGTTGGTGTGCTGTGTGACAGAAAGTGCCCACCTTGTTGGAGACTGACCAGTGGGGACACCAGTGACACCAACTGAAAACCGTCCGGTTAAACCGCCTTAGTCTGAAGGCTGGGCTCGGTGGCGGAAGTGGCACCCCCTGTTGTGGGGATTAAATCAATTACCAAATTGGGGAGCAGGAGACTGGAACCATATCTGGTACCGATAACCTGGCCAGGGGAATTAGTTAGCGAAATTGTAGCTTGACTGTTTATTAGTTATTCAAATTTTTTAATATTGTCTATATCCAAAATAAAAGTAATCAATTACTTACCTTGTTGTCCTGTCTGTGTGTCTGGCTGTTGTCCCCCACTGTGGATGCCTCGAACCTGTGTGACACAAGAAATAGAAGGGTTAAAACAAAGTTATCGCTGTCTTGACCTTTCTGCTCCCTCCTATCTCCAGACTCATTTCTCCCTATATCCCCTCTCTCCCTCTCCGCTCCCCCACCTCCAGAGTTCCTCCACCTCCAAAGCCTGCTCCTCCTCCCTTTCCCCTCAGTGGAGGAACAACCTACCCACAGATATCAGTCCCTGACCACCTTCCGACGCCTCCTCAAAACACACCTGATCAGACAGCATCTGTAAACCTCAACTCTCGACTGTACTGGACTATATGGCACCCAGTTGTACCAGTACTTGCATCAGCTTGTACCTGCACTGAACTGCTCCATACCTTGCCGCATTCAACTACTTCTCTGAACTATAGCTGTATCTGTATCTGTATCTGATTTTACTCTTATAGGTAACCGTAGTCGTGTTTTTTATATTTGCTCTTATTGGGAAATCATTCTCATCCATTTATCATACTTACTACATGTTCTTACTGAGCAAATATTACTGTATTCTTTATTTTGCTCTTACTTAAATTGAACTTGTAATGTGATATTTTATAATGTGATACTTTGTACTGTGATATTTTGTAATAATTGTAAGTAGCCCTGGATAAGGGTGTCTGCTAAGAAATAAATAAATAAATAAATAAATAATAATACAAACACAGACCCGTACACAAATGCCAATAATGTTACAAAAAAGCTACATATGTTTGGATAAAGGCATCAGCTAAATTAATTATGCAGCTCTATCTCTCTCTCTCTATATTTAAAGAAGGTATAACTACAGTGTACAAAAATGAAACACAGAAAAAATGAAAAGGTTTTTTTGATGTACACATAAGGTTTAAATGATTTATATGGTTAAAAATATATATTTCAGGATGTTTTGGAATATATATATATATATGATGTCTAAAATGTACATTTAATTTGTAATAGTGGAAGTTAACAGTAAACTACGTCGATGAATAAACTAAATAGATTAAACAGATGATTACTTGGTCTTATTACTAACGTATTCATATTAAACGATTTTGAGTAAAATATTAAAATAACAATGTCATCTGGTCCGTTTTTAAGAAACGTAATGTGAGAAAATGGCCGTTCAAACGCTCTTTTGTGTTTGTATGTTTTTATACTGTTTTAATGTCAAAAATGTACATTTAATTGGTAATACCGAAAGTTCACAGTAAACCAAGGCGATGAATACATTAATAACTTAAGTAATCACATGGACAAACGTAAACGAAACTCACGCATGCGCATATCTCAAAGTCATGCAATCCAAAATACTTCAACAGTACAAATCGGGTCATTGCAGGTTCCATTCAATGTGTTTGATTTCAGAATGGAGAACAGACAACTATTAATTAAAAATAGATTTACTTTTAAGATTCTAATAAACAAGATTTTGTAAATTAAGTGCTTCCATTATTTACGATATAACAAGAAAAACAGCAACAAGTGTATTCGAAAAGTAGCATCTGTTATTAAGACAATCTGGCTCTCTCCCCACTCTCAACATCCAAGCAGGCTCCTCCTTTTCTTTTCCTTCCTTCGTTTTTATCAGCAATCCCAAATCTATACCTATTTCCCCCATAAATCCCCTAGTGGTTGAAATTAGTATTACCAGTCTAATTCACCCCACTACATCCATATCAGTATTTGACTCAGAAGACATTGCTGTAGGGAATTAGCCTAGCAAGCACAAGTAGGACTAACTGAAAAAAAGATATATAAAAAAGTCCTTAAATATAATACAGTAGGCACCGCTTTATTGGGATACCTCAGGAGAAGGAAAAATATCCTGAATAAGCGGCTGTCCCAATTAAATGAGAAGCAGTTGAGACAACCTTAGTCACACTTTTTTGATTCTTAATGAAAAGAATGAAAGCACATCACATTATGATTTAACAGCAGCCTAAGGTTTACGTAAGTCACAGTGTAATCACGTACTCACTGCACTGTGCTACGCAAACCTGTCTTGCTCTGAAAAGTGATCTCTGTTCATCATTTGAAAATACTGTATCCTAATTAAATTAAATGACGTCCTAATTAAACGACATAAATAGCATTGGGAAGAAGCGTCACCCGGAGTTGTAACCTATTTAAGCAGAAATCCCGATTATCAGGATCCCTATTAGGCGGTGTCGACTGTATGGTACAAAATATTACCTTTTCGAAAATATGTTTGTCATGAACATTTTTAAATCTCAACTAGAAAATCTAAAATAGAAGCAGTTACTGATACACTGACTGAAGACACTTGCTGAAACTACTTTCTAAAGTGACCAACCCCAAGTTTACAGTAGGAAAAAGTCAATCAAACTTGTGAGGCTCAGGTCATTTTGAATGCTCCAAACTAACAGTTCCCTGCAGGGCTTGTTTTAAGGACCTGACATTGGTTTGTTTGTTTAAATGTTAAAGCTAAATCAGTTCAGAAAAATGGAGAAGCGAACAAGAAAAATGAACATCCAAGTGAAATTAGTTATGGTGTTTTGCATTCTAATTAGACGTTTTGTGTACTATTGCCCAGATTATATTTTTTTAACTTCTCACAAGTGTACTATAACTAAAGATGTGGATCTGCAACACATGTAGAGCAGGGTAGTACCCTACAGTAGTGATAGCAAATACATAAAACAAATACTGTATTTCTGAAGCAGGTTCTCTAAAGGGAAGGTATACATAAGGAGGTCAACGTGGGGCTTAAGAAGTCAACTGTCTTGGGAGGTAACATCCCATATGGAAAAAAATATACAATAAATCTATTTCAAAAATATATTTTAAAACATATATTGAAATATTAAAAAATGACTACAAAAATATATTGAAATACATTGTAAAAATATATAATTGTATGTATTTAAATATATTTTAGACATATTTTAAAATATATCCTGTATGAAATGTAAGGGAACATATTTCAAAGTATGCTTCCATATACTTTAAAATGTGTTGAGAATATATGTCAAAAATATATTTAGATATATAAAATGTCGATAAAATGAAATATAAGAGAACATATTTCAAAGTATTCTTCCATCTACTTTCAAATATGTAAAATTATACATATTTCAATTTATATTGTAATATTACTGCTACACATGCATTCTTCCCAGAATTCAACAGAGTTAAATCAACCAAGTTTTATTCATCCAACCTATACAGTTGCAGGGTACATACAGGTCAATGCATTTCACACACAGTGGGAGGTGAGACAGTGGGGTCACACCAAACGACTCACACACACTTTACACATCACACTTATCCCAGACAGGACAGGATGGTGGTACACACAAGGGGAAACAATAACACAAGGGTTCACGTCCGAAAAGTGGAAGAGAACAATCCACTTGTCCTTCGGAGCCAATAGAAAGTCCAATCTCTCGGTCCCAGCATGCCCCACTCCGTATATATGCTAATTAGGTCCCTGATTCCTTGTACTGTGAGGAAATGTCATTTATAAAGTTGTTTTATGTCAAGACAATAATGACTTGTGTGTGATAATATAAAGTGTTAAACTTCTTCAGTAAAGGCTAAATATAAATTAATAATAAATCAAAGCTGCAATATACCAGTGTTCCTTTGCTTTCCTATATTAGTAAAATATAATGTCTGGTAAGGAATTAAATTTAGACCCGGGATAACATTTTAAGAATTGTTAAAATGCACTAAAGAAAATGTGTATGTTACAGAAACAGTGTGGGCACACCACAACATGCAAAGTAGCCTTTTTATTGTCCACTAGCATTCATATATACCACATATCTAGCACGCAAGTTAGAACACATCCAAATCATATTGAGTAGCAATCATATTCCTATATTTAGTTTTCAAAGTAGACTAACGCAATATTCATGAAGTGTCAGCTGAAGGACTATTATCTTAATTTTTCTTTTTGGTTTTGTTTAGAGATGTAACAAGGTAGATAAGCCACCATAACCATCACCACCCTCTATCCTCTCAACATTGAACAAGATCATATACTCTGTAATGTGTCCTGCTGCAGGAAACATCCCTTTGAACAAAGTACAACAAACCTCTCCTGCTTAAAACATCAGCAGCCAGCCAGCCAGCAATTCGTCAAATCAACCAAGAGGCTGTTCAAACAGCCCTGTCCTTTGGCACAGAGAAATAAAGACTAATGTATGAGGAGATAATGGACTGTTTTTTAAAATCTGGTTCATTGCTGGGTTACACTTTGAAGAACTAAATGCCTTGCTGAACCTACTATCCAGATAGTCATCTCCATATATGCTATTCTTGTAAAGAGATTTGTGTTTGAGGGTGTCAACAAATAAGCACTAGCAGTGAACTACTGGGGCAGTAGATAGACTAGAGAGCCATGTGTATTAGTGAGTTAGGATACTGGCAAACATAGTTAGTCATGTACCGTATGAAGAAAAAAAAAAGCATTATTACAGAATGATCTAAAAACGTCACAACTACACAATACACTGTTGTGTGACTTGGCTTGGTCCTGTCTCTACACTTTCATGGAAGGTTTCTGCTGTACAAGAAGAAATGTGCTCATGATCTGCATACACATTCATCAATTCAGTGTTCCTGTCCACAATGACGGCCTACTTTTAAAGCTGAAATATAGTGCTTTGTTTATGAATCCCCCAGTATATTTTTTAAATGAGTGCACACGTTATGCATTTTACATATTGATTTTATTTAAAAGGGATTATATCTGGTATTGTTTAAGATTTACTCCTTGCTATATTTTTAGTATTACATATTATAAGATTTTGGGACTATAATATGTAATACTATGTAATATTGAGATTCTATCTAGTAACACACAACAACAACAACAACAACAACAGTAGCACAAAACAGCACCAGCTTGGGTTCATCATGGACTGTAGAGGTTAATACAGACTTCTAGACTAAACGTTTCACATTGAATGTAGTTTTTTTTTTTTTCAGTACTTCTAAGTTTAGGAATATAGAAAACTAGACTTATGCCATGTCTTTTAAAGTTTGAAGTATTCTCTTTGTTGTTTCAAATTACTTTGTATCATTTTCGTTTTCAGCTTGCTAACTGCAACACTCTGGCCCTAGTGGATGTAAGCAATACCAGATATGTAGTATTTCTTACATGTATTGCAGGGCTGCAGGTTAACTCTGGTATGCCAGATATATTGAGGCCACAGGGGTGAGTTTTAAAATAACACCAGCATGTAATCACTGAAACAGAAAATAAATCAAAATGAATCAAATAAGAAGAATACCTTTGTGAAGATTATTAGGTTATCCTGCAATATGTTATTTCACAAAACAACACAGCAAATAAAGCATAGTAAAAATCACCAGTTAAATAAATAACCCAAGCAGAAAATGTCTAATTTGACCAACAGCTAAAACTTGTCTGGTAACACACTTAACTCTCACAGCTGTTATTGCTTTGTACCCTTATGGTCTCTAATAATATTACTGCAGTAGGTTGTGATAAAAGTATAGGAAAGTGTAATGGATCACAGTGAATGTATACTGCTGTGTAAACATAACTTTGGGACAACACAGCATTCTGAGAAAAACATTGCTCTGATCTCCATACATCACCGTAGATTAATTCTTTTTTCTTTTTTCTCAGCTTATAACACCAGTAATGTAGACAATTATTCAGCACTACTATTCAATCTAATGCTGCTTGGCACCAGCAAGGCGTATTTAAAATGTTAAACCACCACATTTGTATCCCCCTTCATTTAGACAACTGGAAGAGATCCAGCAAATCAGCACAACATTTGCTTGGTACAATTCGTGAATTACGGTTTCATGGAAATTAAAAGGGTCATTGAATTGTTCCCACTAAAATACAAAAAAACGGAGACACTTTAAATGTAAATAGAAAGAGAATTACTATAATATCATGATATTCCCTCACAATATTATTTTTAGCACACACAATAGCACTGCCCAGACGTAGTAGATGAACTTTTAGCTGCTAAGGAAGCCCATTTAGAAAATGCTGATACTAAACAACTGAGATTGTTTACGAGATAAAAAAATTATATAAGATCGGTGCAAAAGAATAATGTTTCTTATACATCCAGTCCTTGTATTTACATATTGTACCGGCCAGTAGTCTGAGATTGTACTGCATTTATCACAAAGTCATGGTGTTGGAAACTTTATTGTTTTTTACTATAGAAAACAAGAATGTCAGTAACATACATCTTCCGCCATGTGTTTAAATTCCAAATTAGAGCTGTCAGTATGATGAAAGAGTTAATGACTATGACACATATCAGCAGTATGTACAGAATACTATAGAATAAGAATTAGCAATGAAATGTTTAATCACAGTTTTATACAGATTCTCCAGATACTGTATATGCAAAAATAAAATCGTAATGGATGATTGTGGCAGGGTGAAAGCTTGGCAAATGCAAATAGTGTGTGGGGGAATATAAGGTTGGCAGGGATGGGGTTAAATCTGCCCCTGCCAACAATCCCAGGTGTGGCCATTCCCCAATTAGGTTAATGAGTGCTAATTGGGGAGTGGCCACATGTATAAAAGGGAAGAAATCCTTTGTTTGGGAAGAGTGAGTTTTGATGAGTTTTCCGCCTGTGTTGTGATTACCTGTAGTGAAGGTGAATGCCCGGCCTACAACTGTTAAGTCTTTTGTTTGAATCTTTATTTTGGCCCTTGTGTCCTGTTTACATGTTCCTGTTTGCTTATTGTTATTTTGTTCCCTTGTGGGATTAATAAATGTGCACTCTAGTGCTTAAAATGCAGTTTCCTTCTCTCTGTCTCTTTCCTGATGATAACATCTGGAGCCACAGCGCTATCCTGCCACAATGATTATCTTAATTGATTTTCTGGGTTGTTTATTTTCTATTCTCTTAACTTTTATATAAAAGCTAGTGGTAGGCCGTTTATGAACCCCCCAATTTGAGTTATTAATGCAGTCAGCTGACAAGCTCTGAAACTAAAGGACTGGTGAAAAACAGTAGTGGATGTCAAACGAGGCACCCTTTTAAAAAAAAAAAAAAAGTCAAAAATCAGCTTTAACCTTTATATGTGTAGAAATGGTATTTGATCACAAAGGTTTCTGTAATCGACATATTGTCAGTACAATAAAGGAATTAACAGTATTACAAAACATGGGATTCACACGTGGAACTCTAACGTGAGAAACATTTAGTTTGTTTGGTCCACAGGAAGTAGTGTATACAGGTAGTTTCCAGAAATGTTTCTGCAGTTCCACTGAGTTTGCATCTGTTTCTCCATTGTTTTTCTGGGTGAGTCAAATTCTTTTTGGTTTATTACTACTGGCACACTTTTCTTAACCAGAGGCTATAGTATTAATTGTTTAACCTAATAGTGTAAGGGAAAATGCAATTGTAGTCTATTGGCGCCACCTTGTGGTAAAAAAACGTATATAAGCAAATACGCAGGTTGATTCTATTCTTGTAATACATTGAGAGAAGTTTTAGTGGTGTGAATGGAGTCATTAAATCAAGCAAAGTTATTATGACAGGTCTGAGATCTGAGCTAAGTATTTAAGTACTGTATGTATGCCTTAAATCCTTTTTTTAATGAATAAAATATAGAAGGATATTTAAAAAAAATATTCTGGACTGTTAATAAAAAAGCCAACAGTCCAGAACAGTTTAGTGAACAGCAATGTTAAGAATCCTTGGTGCCACAGGCAAATACAAATGTAGTCTTGGGCACTGAAATTGTTTTAAAAGAAGTGTAATGAAATGTACAATTCATGGACAGGCATCCCCTGATATCTTCATAATATCATATTCAAACAGACTAGACAAGGCATTATAGGATGGTAACTAACTTGGGGCGTTATGAATTATTTTTTTTAAAGATTTGGGTGAAGAACTATTTGGCCGGTCCGAGTCTGTTTGTGGGCCAATGGGGTATGCTAACTACAAGTTACTTGTTGTATTTCACTCATGTGAAACCTGTTTATTCTGCTACAGTGACATTGACTTTATTTTTACATCCCCAACAATAGGCTTTTAAATGTTAAATACATTTTATATTGTATGTATGTAGCCAGGTGAAATGAAAAATGTGTTAATTGCTTGTTTAAAAGACTTAAACAAAAGTTTGGGGGATAGATTGCACACCAGTTATTTGTTAATAGCAATTTGCACCAATTAGCTTTTTACACGTCAGCAATGTTGTATGTTTATTTGTTCAATGCATCTGTTTTACTACTAATATTAATTAAGTAGTTTATAGTGTCGCTGTGTTTAGAAGCACCCTGTGGCAGGGGAGAAGCCCTGCTTGTGTAAATGGTGTGTCTGGGGGAATGTCAAGTTGGCAGGGATGGGGTTAAACCTGTCCATTCCCCAGTTAGGTAATTGGTGCTAATTGGGGAGTGACCACATGTATAAAAGGAACCAGAAAGCCTTTGTTTGTTGGAGGGAGTGTGGTAGTGAAGGCTATATGTAATTATTATTTTGTTTAAACCATTAATTTTGTTCCTGTTCCTGTTTTTGTGTTTGTTTTGTTACTAACATGCTCACCAGCCCTTAAACTGCAGCTTTCTGTCTCTGGGTCTCTTTCCTCCTGGTAACAGCTTGGGCCGTGGCGCTACCCTGTCACACACTCTGAAAGTGAAATATGTGTATTTATAAAGTCGTTTTGAAAGGAGCACTTGAATGTTTATATATATATATATATATATATATATATATATGTGTGAAATAGTGCCCCCCCTGTGTATGTTATATGTTACGTGTTGTGTGTAAATGTTGGTGTATAGTCATCGGTACACGGGATATAAACGGGTCTGTGTTTCACGTGTGATTTAAAAATGTAGATTTGTATTTAGGCACGAGGAGGGCACAAATCACTTCACGTGCTAGTTAAAATGTAATGTGTGGTCACGGGAGTGCACTTAATTAATTCACGTGCAGTTGTACCGAGATTCCAATTGAATGATTGACTAGCAATCGAGCCTCGGTACAACTGCATAAAAGCTGCATGTTTTCACTCACTCGGGGTTGGGTGTTCGGTGAGTGGAGAACGGGATTGGAGACGGAGGTAAAGATAAAAGCATAGTTAAAGATAAAAAGAATAGTTAGAGTATCTGCTCACCGTGTTTGTCTGTTTCGTCCGTTTTGTTTGTCTGTTTATTTTGGCTCAAGTGCCGTGACCTGTGTTTTTTGTTACAACTGTTTATTTTCTGTCTGTTTATTCATTAAATGCTGAGCGAAAGCATTCGCTCAGCTCCACCAAACTCCACCTCTCTCTGTCGTTTTTGTTCCTGCTTCTGCCGTGACGTCACCGCCCAGTCATCCTGTCACACATGGTGTCAGTAGTGGGATAACAGCGCCTCCAGGACTCAGGCCAGAGCGGGAACCGCAGGTTTTGTTTTTTTTTTTTGAAAAGGAAAAGAAATGGGGAGAAGAGGCTGGAGAGGAGCACAGGAGGGCAAAGGGAGAAAGGCGGAAGCAGGGCTGTGGTGTTTCGACTGTGGCCAACCTAGCCACACCACCATACCCTGCTCCGTCCACAGGACCCTTCAAGAAATGGCCCAAAGACTGGGATGGGGGGAGTGGTGCCCTGGCTGTGGGGCATATGGGCACACGTTGGCCCTATGCCCCATGCAGGGTGAAGAAGAGGAGCCAGGCGTCCACAGCCCGGCGGGAGGAGCCAGAGCGTCCCACAGCCCGGCGGGAGGAGCCAGAGCGTCCACAGCCCGGCGGGAGGAGCCCGAACGTCCCTACGCCTGAGTGGGAGGAGCCCGAGCGTCCCTACGCCTGAATGGGAGGAGCCCAAACGTCCTACGCCTGAATGGGAGGAGTCGGTGCGTCCACAGCCTAAGAGGGAGGAGTTTGTGTATCCACAGCCCAAGAGGGAGGAGTCGGTGCGTCCACGGCCCAAGAAGGGGAAGGGAGAGCGTCCACAGCCCCAGTCTCCACCAGCAGAGGGTGAATTCCTGCTGGTTCCACCTCCATTGCCATGGGAGGACTGCTTGCAGCTCCCACCTCCACCAGCAGAGGGTGAATTCCTGCTGGTCTCACCTCCGCCACCTCCATCGGCAGGAGCAGAGCAGCAGGAGCTGTCTCTGCCTCCGCCACCTCCACCGCCAGGAGCAGAGCAGCAGGAGCTGCCTCTGCCTCCTCCACCAGCAGAGGGTGAATGCCTGCTGGGTCCCTGTCCACCAGCAGAGGGTGAATGCCTGCTGGGTCCCTGTCCACCAGCAGAGGGTGAATGCCTGCTGGGTCCCTGTCCACCAGCAGAGGGTGAATGCCTGCTGGGTCCCTGTCCACCAGCAGAAGGTGAATGCCTGCTGGGTCCCTGTCCACCAGCAGAGGGTGAATGCCTGCTGGGTCCCTGTCCACCAGCAGAGGGTGAATGCCTGCTGGGTCCCTGTCCACCAGCAGAGGGTGAATGCCTGCTGGGTCCCTGTCCACCAGCAGAGGGTGAATGCCTGCTGGGTCCCTGTCCACCAGCAGAGGGTGAATGCCTGCTGGGTCTCTGTCCACCAGCAGAGGGTGAATGCCTGCTGGTCTCCCTTCCAGGCGGAGCCGCACCAGTCCCCTGCAAGAGAGGGAGGGCCGCACCAGTCCCCTGAAACAAGGGTAGACTACACGCCGCTCCCACCTCCGCCGCCAGGGGACTACATGCCGCTCCCACCTCCACTGGCAGGAGCAGAGCAGCAGGAGCTGCCTCTGCCTCCGCCACCTCCATCGGCAGGAGCAGAGCAGCAGGAGCTGCCTCTGCCTCCGCCACCTTCACTGGCAGGAGAAGAGCAGCAGGAGCTGCCTCTGTCTCCGCCACCTCCATCGGCAGGAGCAGAGCAGCAGGAGCTGCCTCTGCCTCCGCCAACCCCACCAGCAGAGGATGAATGCCTGCTGGTAACACTTTTATTATTATTATTATTATTTCTTAGCAGACGCCCTTATCCAGGGCGACTTACAATTGTTACAGGATATCACATTATTTTTACATACAATAACCCATTTATACAGTTGGGTTTTTACTGGAGCAATCTAGGTAAAGTACCTTGCTCAAGGGTACAGCAGCAGTGTCCCCCCCACCTGGGATTGAACCCACGACCCTCCGGTCAAGAGTCCAGAGCCCTAACCACTACTCCACACTGCTGCCCTACACTTCCCCCACCAGCAGAGGATGAATGCCTGCTGGTAACACTTCCCCAACCAGCAGAGGATGAATGCCTGCTGGTATCACTTCCCCCACCGTCACAAGGAGAGGAGCAGGAGCTGCCTCTCCCTTCACCAGAAGGACCAGGACTAGATGCTGGTGGTCCTCAGCAGCCCTTGCATAGGCTGCTGAGGGAAGCACGGGGAAGAACCGCCCGGCCGCAGAGGCCGAGAAGAGGGCCAACACCCGCACCCCAGCTTGTCGTGACTGCCTGCCTCGCTTCGCCCAAGGATGCCTGCCTCGCCAGCCCAAGGATGCCTGCCTCTCTTCGCCCAAGGATGCCTGCCTCGCTTCGCCCAAGGATGCCTGCCTCGCTTCGCCCAAGGATGCCTGCCTCGCTTCGCCCAAGGATGCTTGCCTTGCATCGCCTGGGGTTGCCAGCCGCTCCGCATCGCCTGGGGTTGCCAGCCGCTCCGCATCGCCTGGGGTTGCCAGCCGCTCCGCATCGCCTGGGGTTGCCAGCCGCTCCGCATCGCCTGGGGTTGCCAGCCGCTCCGCATCGCCTGGGGTTGCCAGCCGCTCCACATCGCCTGGGGTTGCCAGCCGCTCCGCATCGCCTGGGGCTGCCTTTTGCTCCACACAGGGTGCAGGGTGCGAGGGAGAAGTGGAGCTCCCGCTGCCGCCTCTATGGCCAGGGACTCCCCTCCCGAGTTCGCCTCCCGAGGGTCCGCTGCTGCTGCCGTCGCCTCCCGAGGGTCCGCTGCTGCTGCCGTCGCCTCCCGAGGGTCCGCTGCTGCTGCCGTCGCCTCCCGAGGGTCCGCTGCTGCTGCCGTCGCCTCCCGAGGGTCCGCTGCTGCTGCCGTCGCCTCCGAGGGTCGCTGCTGCTGCCGTCGCCTCCCGAGGGTCCGTTGCTGCTGCCGTCGCCTCCCGAGGGTCCGCTGCTGCTGCCGTCACCTGGGGTCGCCAGGGATCCTGCTTCACCTGGGGTCGTCGAGGGTCCTGCTTCGCCTGGGGTCGCCGGGGCCTCTGCTTTGCCTCGGTCGCTACACTGTGGCGGAGCTCCATGAAGGGAGCTGCGGCCATGAAGAAAGGGGAGGTCAGGAGACCAGCTCCCCAGCCGCATTTCCGTGGCAGGAAACATGGTGGCGGAGCCCCACGGAGGAGCTGGCGGCCACAAAGAAGGGGGGAGGTCAGGAGACCAGCTCCCCGCAGCAGTTTCGCTGCGGAGGTGGGTGGCGGAGCCCCACGGAGGGGAACTGCCAGCCATGAAGAAGGGGGGAGGTCAGGAGACCAGCTCCCCAGCTGCACTTCAGCGGCAGGAGATGGTGTGGCTGAAGCCCGGAAGAGGAGCTGCCAGCCACAAAGAATTGGGGATGCCAGACATTCCACCATGGCCACCCGAGAAACAACTTGCTTCCCCTCTTCCGGGACTTTGGGACTGAGGGGGAGGTGGCCATTGAGGCCATGTGTGCTTTGCACAAGGGGGTATATGTGGCAAAGTGCCCCCTGTGTATGTTATATGTTACGTGTTGTGTGTAAATGTTGGTGTATAGTCATCGGTACACGGGATATAAACGGGTCTGTGTTTCACGTGTGATTTAAAAATGTAGATTTGTATTTAGGCACGAGGAGGGCACAAATCACTTCACGTGCTAGTTAAAATGTAATGTGTGGTCACGGGAGTGCACTTAATTAATTCATGTGCAGTTGTACCGAGATTCCAATTGAATGATTGACTAGCAATCGAGCCTCGGTACAACTGCATAAAAGCTGCATGTTTTCACTCACTCGGGGTTGGGTGTTCGGTGAGTGGAGAACGGGATTGGAGACGGAGGTAAAGATAAAAGCATAGTTAAAGATAAAAAGAATAGTTAGAGTATCTGCTCACCGTGTTTGTCTGTTTCGTCCGTTTTGTTTGTCTGTTTATTTTGGCTCAAGTGCCGTGACCTGTGTTTTTTGTTACAACTGTTTATTTTCTGTCTGTTTATTCATTAAATGCTGAGCGAAAGCATTCGCTCAGCTCCACCAAACTCCACCTCTCTCTGTCGTTTTTGTTCCTGCTTCTGCCGTGACGTCACCGCCCAGTCATCCTGTCACAATATGTAAAAGAACTGCTGCCACACAGGTTCGTTGCCCCTTTAAAAACACGACCCAACACACACAGGAATGGATTTTTATGCACGGTTGCGCTATTTTTAATTCACAAAACCAAAAATAAACACACAAAATAAACACCTAGCTCTTTACGAGCACTAACTAAACTTTCGGGAACACCCTGACTACAAGTGGGATGGCTAAGCTGTTTCCCCACCAAACCAAACACAACAAACAAAACCACACAGGTTTACACAGCTTACATTTTCCTCTTGACTGCTCAGAAGCAGAGCACCTGTCCTGTCTCCTTCCACTCGGCAGCCCCAAGCAAACTAACTCACTATCTTTAAATACCCTGCACCTGGTCCTAATTTGACAATAATTCTCAGGTGCAGGGGATAATTAATAATAAAACAATTAGCAAATTAAATTAAACAATAAAGCAACACAATCAAACAATAAACCGAATACAATTAAATTAAACAAGTGTGCATTCCACACATGTTTTTCTTCAGGGAGGCTTTAACCCCCTCCCTACTGTCTTACATATCCCCCCCCTTGTCTTTTCAAGACACCGGCCATTCAACGGCCACCTCCTCCCCTAAAACACAACCACCCACCCTCGAGTCCACTAATGTCCCTTTTCGCCCTCTTCCACGGGCAGATTTGAGGGTGGGTCGGTCCATGTTCTGGCCCAGCCAGGTAGGGACCGCTCACCGAGGGACCCCACCGGTTTGTCAGGGGCGACCGGAGCGACAACCGGGGCACTGGAGGCTGCAGCAGTGGGCAGAGGTCCGCAGCTGGGGCCCGGTGCAGTGACGTCCAATCACCCAGGGGGAGCTCAAGCGACGTCTGGGAGCAGCGCAGCGACGTCTTGGTGCTTGGGGGGAGCGGAGCAGGGAACCAGGTGGAGAACTGTGACCAGTTCTGCAGACTCCTGGGCTCCAGGTCTAGTGTAGGGAGGTCCAGGCAAACCGGAAGGGTGTCCAGGAGCGAGGGGCGAGGGACCATACACAGCGACGCCGAACTGGACCGCAGGGGTGGTGGTCGGGGCTGTGATGGAGGCGGGCTCTTCACCTCCTCCCCCTCTAACTCGGGCCACAGCAGCTCCACCCCCTCTGGCTCTCGGGACGGCAGCTCCACCCCCTCTGGCTCTCGGGAAGGCAGCTCCACCCCCTCTGGCTCTCAGGACGGCAGCTCCACCCCCTCTGGCTCTCGGGACGGCAGCTCCTCCCCCTCTGGCTCTCGGGACGGCAGCTCCTCCCCTCTGGACTCTGGGGCTGGAGTCAGCAGGGCTCCTCTTGCTTGCTCCCACTTTTGGAGCAACAGCTCCAATTCGGTTGGCTCCCGCACCTGTCTCTTTAACGGGGCCAACCCCAGCTCTCTCTCCCATTTCTCCATCTGCTCTCTCTGAGCAGCGGCGTTTCGGTTGAGCCTCTCAATTAAATCTTTAAAATCCATTTTCTTTTGGGTCGTAGGGGCGCCCACACACGCTGCCACCAAATGTAAAAGGACCGCTGCCACACACGGGTTTGTTGCCCCTTTAAAAACATGACCCAACACACAGAGGAATGGATTTTTTATGCACGGTTGCGCTATTTTTAATTCACAAAACCAAAAATAAACACACAAAATAAACAAAATAAACACCTAGCTCTTTACGAGCACTAACTAAACTTTCGGGAACACCCTGACTACAAGTGGGATGGCTAAGCCGTTTCCCCACCAAACCAAACACAACAAACAAACAAAACCACCCAGGTTTACACAGCTTACGTTTTTTCTCTTGATGTAAGCTCTGATATATATATTGTGATGAAGTGTGGGGCATTGTGGTTGAGGGCAGGTACTTTGGGCCATGGATTATGCGCAGTCTATACCCATCTGGTGCAGCAGGACTTCAATTCCCAGGAGGCCACGGGACTGATGGGCAGCCATTTTAGAAGGCATAATTGTAAATTAGGTGATTGTGTAATTGATTCAACAACTGCCCTCAATTAAACAATTAGGAGCCTTTTAAAAAGGGCAGGGTCAACCTGTTGGTTGAGAGAGAGTTGGAGAGTGAGCTGTGAGCTCAGTGAAGGTGGCAAGAACTGAATCTTTGTGCAAGGTAGGACTTAAGAGTCATGGTGTTTTGGAGCCGATAAGCAGCTTAGCTGTCCGGACTGTTTGTTAGGGATACTTACCTGTATAGTTAGTAATTCATTAAGGAGTTAGGCTTTTGTTTGTTTATTTTGGATGTTTTTTTGAAGCACTGTAAATAATAAACACACAGGCACCATCCCGTTTAAACTGCAATCCTGTTGTTCGACTTTCTTTTATGCTAGAGGACAGTGTAAAAGGTCTGGAAAAAGTGACAAACATTTCCAGAGTTGTCACAGATGGTGCGTGAATGCGGGCAGCATATTAATTTGTTTGTGCATAAAAGACAAACTTTAGGAATATGGAGGAATGCCTCAATGCCCTGCTGCAAGGCACGGCAGCACTGCAACAAATGGCTGCAGCAAAACGAGATGCAAAACTATTACTTCGGGAAGAGCAGCAAAGTACTGCACTTCAGACCCAACAGGAAGTAAAAGTGCTGACCCAGAAGCTGGACGAGATGACCAGGGAGGCACCACGTCCCTCTGCTAACACCGATGATGTGGAGGCATTTTTAATGGCTTTTGAGCGGACCGCAGAAAGGGAGCGATGGTCGGCGGGACAGTGGGCTGGCTTGCTGACCCCATTTCTGAGTGGGGAGTCTCAGAAGGCATATTACAACCTAGACCAAGCCCAAGCAAATGACTTCACTACACTTAAAGCAGAGTTACTGGCTCGGTTAGGAGTTACCACTGCTGTCCGAGCTCAACGGTTCCATGACTGGGCGTATCAACCAGAGAAACCTACAAGGTCACATATGTTTGATCTAATACACTTGGCAAAAAATGGTTACAACCTGAGGTCCGCACTGCTGCAGAAATCGTCAAAAAGGTTGTGATGGATCATTTCCTGAGAGGTCTACCGCCACCTTTGCGGAAATGGGTTGGACAAGGGGACCCCTCAACTGCTGAGCAGCTGGTTGCACTTGTAGAGCGATACACCGCAACGGGCGAACTACTCCGAACCACCGGACCAGAGCGACCCCAGAACCCGATGGCCTGGAGTGCCAACAAGTCCGGTAAGTTCTTGGGTCAGGGGGAGCCGCAGAGCAGCCCAGGGCTGTGAAGGGACTTGGGGACTATGGGGAAATGAACCAGGGGTACTGGTACAATAAATCTGATAAACCCGACCGGGTTAAACCGTGGTCTTTTGGAAAACATATGAAATGTTTTAAATGCCAGGAAATAGGGCATATAGCCAGTAATTATCCTTTAGCGGACGAGCCCATGCAATGTAATATGGGGAAAGGGGAGTGAAAGTATTCTTTGTTGACTTGCACAGATGTTATTGTTTTAATGGGGGTACAGTATGGTACTAAATATCTCTGTCAGACAAACTGTGGAAGGAAACACGGCCAGGGCTCTACTCAATATGGGAAGCATGGTAACCTTAGTGGCTGAACATTTAGTAGACCACACTAAATTGGATCAGTCCCGTAAACTCAGCATTACGTGTGTACATGGTGATACCCGCCCATATCCGACTGCTGTAGTCCACATACAAACCAACATCGGGTCTGTGGATTATCGAGTGGGCGTGGTACTGACTTTACCCTATCACGTAATACTGGATGAGTTGAGGTGCAGTTCAAGCGAAAAGCAATGGATTCCATAGGACCACTGGGGAAATCCGCTAGGGGGCACACATTTTAGTCATTTTAGACTATGCCACTCGGTATCCTGAAGCAATACCTTTTCACAACACTAGTGCTAAGACGGTTGCTAAAGAGCTCATGCTCATGTTTAGCCGTGTTGGTATCCCGAAGGAAATACTGACTGACCAGGGGACTCCATTCATGTCCAAAGTCACTAGTGAGTTGTGCAAGTTGTTAAAAATTAAACACTTAAAAACTTCTGCTTACCATCCCCAGAGCGATGGTCTCGTGGAGAGGTTCAACAAGACTTTAAAATCTATGTTACGTAAAGTAATAGATAAAGATGGGAAAACTGTTTTTTTTTATTGCCCTGCTTAATGTTGCTGTCCGAGAGGTACCGCAAGCTTCGACAGGGTTTTCTCCCTTTGAGCTTTTATATGGGAGACATCCCAGAGGTCTCTTGGATATTGCCAAGGAGACGTTGGAACGTGAGCCCACCCCCTTACGTAGTGTAATAGAGCATGTGTCATAAATGCAGGATCGCATTGCCACAGTGATGCCCATTGTACGTGAGCATATGCGTCAAGCACAGGAGGCCCAGAGAAGTGCGTACAATCGCACCGCTCAGGTACGGGTTTTTCAGCCAGGGGACAGGATCTTAGTTTTGGTGCCCACTGTAGAAAGCAAGTTTTTGACTGCCTGGAGGGGTCTGTATGAGGTTATTGAGCGTGTCGGTGAAGTCAATTATAAGGTACGGCAGCCAGGTAGAAGGAAGCCGGAACAGATATATCACATAAACCTCTTAAAGGTGTGGAAAGACAGAGAGGTACTGGTTGCAGTTAATGATAACTTACCTCCCAAACCTAAGAACCCTGAACCCGCTGTAAGGATTGCAGGAGGTTAAGACCCTAGTTCTAGGAAATAGTAATATATTTTCGGCTAAACCAGGCAAAACAGATGTTATCAAGCATGACATTGTAAAAGAGCCCAGGAATAGGGTAATCTTAGGTTAGGAAGTAAAGAAAATGCTAGATTTGGGGGTAATTGAGGAATCAGACAGTGAGTGGGCCAGACCAATTGTGTTGGTACCAAAGCAAGATGAGTTGTTCAGGTTTTGCAATGATTATCAGACTCTAAATAAGGTTTAAAAGTTTGACGCTTACCCTATGCCCAGAGCTGATCTATTATTAGACCGGTTAGGAAATGCACAGTATCTCACCACTTTAGATTTAACTAAAGGCTACTGGCAAGTACCACTCACTGAATGGGGCCAAAGCCAAAATGGCATTCTCCACTCCTGAGGGCCTATTCCCTCCTGGCTGGCCTCCCTGCATCCGCCACCCATCCGCTCCAGCTCATCCAGAACTCCGCTGCTTGCCTGGTGTTCTCTCTGCCTCGCTTCTCCACGCAACTCCACTGCTCCGCTCACTCCACTGGCTCCCGATCACCGCTCGCATCCAGTTCAAGACTCTTGTACTAGCCTACAGATGCCTTGACCAGACTGCACCCAGCTACCTCCAGACCCTCATCACTCCCTACACCCCCACTCGACCTCTCCGCTCCTCCTGCACCAGAAGAGTGGCTCTACCTCCTTTACGCTCCCCTGCCTCCAGAACCCGCTCTTTCTCCACCCTCGCGCCGCAGTGGTGGAATGACCTTCCTACAGATGTCAAGACTGCCCAGCCCCTGACCACCTTCCGGCACCCAGTCCCTGACCACCTGTAGAACTCCTCTTTTTTTCCCCCCTGGACACTTATCACTATTCCTTAAATGCGCTTTACTTGCTCTTATCTGCCCCCTATTTTACTGCATTTAATCCTGTACTTTAGAGTACTGTAATCTGTCAAGTGTTATTTAATCTGTAGTATTTTGTATTTAATTATATCCTGATGCAACTGTCACTGACACTGTTATCTGCTCCATTATTGAATTGTATTTTGTCATACTTGTACTTGCTAGAATCAAAGTCATTGTAATTATAAGTCTGTGTCAGGTGCGTCAGGTCCAATTTATTTTCACACGCCCAGTTAATTTTAGACTCGCTGTTTAAAAGTATTTTTTTCCACAGTCAAACAGGTTTAAAAGGCCCTGCATATCAACAAAGCACTCACTAGGCATCTCCAGCCCCGCCCCACCCTTTCGTTCGCTATCGCTTTCACATATGCTAAGAAATAAATAATAATAATAATAATAGTTGTAAATACCGATCAATCATCTCCTGATCACTTGTTTTATCACCAAACGCCTCAATAATGCGATCCATCTCAAAAAAGCTCTGCAAATGTCCGTGATATTCTCTGAGCGCTGATTCAGCAGCAGCCAGCTTGTTTCCTTATGGCCGCCGTTATCTGATGCCAGGGGCAAGTATGACTATTCATGAGATACGCCCTTTTTTGTTTTTTTGTTTTTTCGGCTTGTCTCGGCTCCTGTTGCTCCCACTCGGCCATTGAATGATTTTCTCGGCTTTTTCCGGAGAAAAAACAACTAAAACCCGTCTTTTCGTCTTTTGATGATGTTGGACAGGGTCCGACATTGGACCGGATAGGAATAATTGCAATGTCGGACCAGGTCCGACATAGGACCGCAAAGGGTTAATTGTATTATTACTTGTACTGTGATTCTTGAAATGTATTTGTTTACGACTGTAAGTCGCCCTGGATAAGGGCGTCTGCTAAGAAAAAAATAATAATAATAAAAAATAATAACGTACTACCCTTCAGTCTTCATGGGGCTCCCACAACATTCCAGTGTTTAATGGATAAGATTTGAAAACCCCATAGGGAGAATGCCGCCGCCTATCTGAATGACGAGGTAGTGCATAGTACTAGCATTTACAGAAGGTTCAGGCTGTTTGAAACTCCATAAGAGTTGCTGGGTTAACTTAGAATCCAGCCAAATTTACCATTGGTCTGGAGGAGGCCAAGTATTTGGGGTACACAATTGGATGTGGGGTGATAAAACCCCAAATAGACAAGCTGGAGGCCATTAGGAATTGGCCCAGACCTGTCAATAAAAAACAGGTGAAGGCCTTCCTCCTTCCTTGGTTTGGCTGGGTATTATAGGCGATTCATCGCAGGGTTTGCCACAATCGATGCTCCTCTTACAGATCTGACCAAAGCAAAAGGGCCACTAATGGTAAAGTGGAGTGCGGAGGCTGAATCCGCATTCCAAATTCTTAAAAATGCTCTGTGTGCACAACCAGTGTTAATCACCCCTGATTTTAACAAAAGGTTTATTGTGCAAACTGATGCCTCTGAGGTTGGGCTAGGGGCAGTATTATCACAAGAAGTGGAAGGTGAAGATTATGTTATTGAGCAGGAATCCACAGGAACAAAACTATGCAGTGGTAGAAAAATAATGCTTAGCCATTAAGTGGGCACTGGAACCGTTAAGATACTATCTTTTATGAAGGCAGTTTACATTGATTACTGACCATGCTCCTCTTACTTGGATGCACCAAAGCAAGGAAAAGAATGCAAGGGTCACAAGGTGGTTCTTAAGTTTACAGACATTCAACTTTTTAATTGAATATAAAGGTGGTGCAAAGCAGGGGAATGCAGACGGGTTATCCAGAGTACACTGTTTGTTGTCTGGTGTCGCTCAACCCCATGAGTCTGAGCTGAGGAGGGGGATGAAACTGTTTCTTGGGTGGAAGCCGGTCTCCCCAACTTCAAGCATACAGTGGCAGGATAATCAAACAGTTCAATGGAAAAACAAAAAAGCACTTCTGCAAATGTTGCAATGTGTATGAAAGATATGGTTTTTAAAGGCTTGGTTATATGGTAGGTAATAATTTGAACTTGTAAAAGGTATAAATATGGGTAATGCAGTACCTTTGTATTTTAATGGTCTTATTCTGTGTCAGTAGGAGGTCAAGGGAAAGAGAGAGTCACTTGAGAAAAAAAGTTCATAGCAAAGACAAGAACATTTTGTAATGGGAATCTTTTCAGAAACATGACCCTTAATTATATAAATTTTTTCAAAGAGATTTGTAATGCTTTTGGCAGGCTTTTAGCCCTTTGCCCTTTGAAGCCTGGCACTGCAATCAAGATTGGAGTTGTGTATCTGGGAAATAGTGCAAAACAAACATGCATTACTATATTTAGGAAAACCAGAAATGCCAGAGCTGTTTTTCTATTTGAAAAGACTTTGGGGTCATGTGAGAAAGGGGGCACACAGGAGTAAGCAGCAGAGTTGTAAACATTTAAACAGAATACAGGGTGAGTCATGCATGGGTGGTTTCAGTCCTGCTGGTGCCATTTTGCCCATCTTTGCTGGAGACTCGCAGTGAATGTTACAATGGCCTACACAAAGCTATGGAGGAAAATCGAGTGGGGATAGTTTACCTCACTGTGCAACCCAGATGGAGACTGACAATGCTGGGCCCTTGCCTCCAGGGTTCAATAGCTTGGTAACATCCATTGCTTGGGTTTGGTGGGTGAAAAGGAGCCGATTGGCTTTTATAGAGAGAACGGAGGTCACCCGTTGATCTTAGGCCATCTGGACGGTAAGTGGTGGGGAGGCAACATTCAAATTGGGTATTTCAAAAATACAATTGTTAACAAATTAAATTAAAACAAAAAAAGATCCTGTGTAGGATGTCGATAGGGTGTAGGGCAGACATGGGCAGACAAGGTGTCACTGACCTCACATGACATCTAAAGTAAATTGTGCTGATCGAATACTTAACCATTCCTCAGTAGTTACTGCTAATCTAATTCCTTTAGTGAAAATGGAGTTGCAGTCTGTACTCCAGAGTGACATTGTCATGTTTTAGACTGTTCCTATAGCAATATGAGCAGTCTTGTAGTGTGCTTACATTTAAAATTATGACCTGAGCTGTCTTAGCTATGATTAAATTAAAATATACTTATCATTTGAGCCACCTGTTTACACTTGAGTTGCGCTCTAAGCCTGTATGCGCGGACACAGTCCCTGAACACAGGACAAAAAGGTAAGGAAGCACCTGCCTGCCAGCCTAGTGCCATACCACCACCCTTTCATCAAAGTCTGTCAGATTTGCTGTCTTGCAAGTCATGACTGAATCTGACTTACAACATGGAGATGCTGCTTTTATATATCAAAGAAAACATATTAGTTTCTATTTAGTTGACCAACCCTTATTCAATAGGACATTTTCACATTGTTTAATCAATCCCATTGTATTATTACTGTCAAACAAATTTGTGGTTACTGGATGACAGTACAGACTCTCATCCAGGATGAGTGGTACACACTCTCACAGCATGTCTGAATGATATGTTAAATATATCCCTTTGTCAGCAGGGTACATGATTCAGCAGATTAATAATCCCATTGCTGCTAAACAGAGAACCTGACTAAGGAGTTCTGGGATACGCATCACTGTTTCTTGACATAACACTCTTAATGGCTGATTCGTAGGTTTGTGAGCATTTTCATTGGGATACAGAGCCAAACCTTTTTTTAGGAAGTGAAACAAGAAGTGAAATGGATGATTAGTTGTCAGTTATTGTTAATATTCCGATTGCGAAGGGAAGTAAGCATGATGTGTCTTTCATCTGCTGCAGTAAGTTTCCTTGGCCGACCACTGCGTCTACGGTCCTCAACGTTGCCCGTTTCTTTGTGCTTCTTCAAAAGAGCTTGGACAGCACATCTGGAAACCCCTGTCTGCCTTGAAATTTCTGCCTGGGAGAGACCTTGCTGATGCAGTATAACTACCTTGTGTCTTGTTGCTGTGCTCAGTCTTGCCATGGTGTATGACTTTTGACAGTAAACTGTCTTCAGCAACCTCACCTTGTTAGCTGAGTTTGGCTGTTCCTCACCCAGTTTTATTCCTCCTACACAGCTGTTTCTGTTTCAGTTAATGATTGTGTTTCAACCTACATATTGAATTGATGATCATTAGCACCTGTTTGGTATAATTGTTTAATCATACACCTGACTATATGCCTACAAAATCCCTGACTTTGTTCAAGTGTACCTAGAAGAATTGATGCTGTTTTGAAGGCAAAGGGTGGTCACACCAAATATGGATTTGATTTAGATTTTTCTTCTGTTCACTCACTTTGCATTTAGTTAATTGATAAATATAATCTATTAACATGTCTATTTTTGAAAGCATTGTTACTTTACAGCATTTTTTCACACCTGCCTAAAACTTTTGCACAGTACTGTATATATATATATATATATATATATATATATATATATATATATATATATATATATATAATATATGAAAACTTGTTTTTAATTAAAAAATGAAAATGCATCTAAAGTGGGAGATCAGTGGCACAACTTGCCAGGTACCTGCACCACAGCATGTGAATACTTAGAATTGGTTTTAAAAAGCCTCAATAGAAGTGATTACTAATGTTTATAACATTAATCTGACTGAGCAATTTATATTCTTTGAGAATGCTTCTCAGTAATTCAAGTTCCCAGATGTTTTAAAGACTGGGTTTTAAAGAGAGTTTAAAATGCAGCATAATGTACGAGTGTGAGAGGGTAGTGGGTGGAGCTTTAGGGAAGGACCAGAAATGACAGCACACAGGAGCCGGGAGTAAACAAGAAAACCACCTGGAATACCAGCAAGGTAAACTCAGGTTTCAAATAAAAAGAGTAAACAAAAACATCTCGGTTACAAAACAACAACAAAGGAAGCACTGGGTTTCTCCGTGCTACTGCAGTGGGTTTCCTCTCACAGCCTCTTTGCTCCCTTCCACGGATTACTGGCTTGTCCTGGGCTTTCCTCACTGCGGCAATCCACCAAAGTTTCCCAAAGTTTCAAGTTTCTGTGAATTACAGCAGTTTGATAAAAAAACAAAACAACAAAGCACAGCGTGTGTTTTCAGTTCAGGACCGGGAGTCGAATGGCAAAACCATACTGCTTAAATCCTGCCAAGTCCCACCCCTGCAATCAGCACGCTGCCCCACATGAGCCAATCAATGAGAACAGCACAGCTGATTGCAATGATAGGACCCGACGGCCGCATGGTTCCACCTTGGGCCAAGTTGGCCGCCTGACCCGGAACTTCCTGTATGGTCAGAGTTCAGCCTCCTGACCCAATCACGGTCAACCCTACACAGCGCTGCCGGTGGTTGGGAGGGCGAATTACGACAGGGACTCCTTTCAATCCTGTCACAACGAGTTAAATAACATTGTGAGGGTTCAAATGTAGATTACAAAAGGGTTAACTTCACCAATTCTTTAACAACATCTCAGATCCTTCCTATATAATTATTTTTAAATATTACTAGGCTATTGAAAGATAAGCAATAAGCCAGAAGTCCATGTTGCTTTACTTTACATTTATATCACTGAGTAATCTTGACAGTTAAAAACACAAAACAGGCGTTTCTATGCATTAGAAATTCTTAGAAATATTTGCAAATACAGAGAGAAGAGACAGGGCCAGTTAAACGCCATTTCAGCACATCTACAGTTGACATGATCTTTGTTCAGAGCAAAGTAAATAACTGTCAAATCTGGATACCTGCCCAAATAGGGACTGTTATGCAAGTGTTTATTATTTACAGTGAAAGGGGGCTTCTGTATTGAGTAAAATACTACAGCTATTAATAACTTTTATCTGCAATATATCTTTACAATCTGTTGGTGGTCCTTCATTAAATAAGTGCTGAGGCACTAAAGTGGAGCATTTTTGTTTCTAGGATTTTAAGGTTGACTTGGCTGGGTGAGGAGCTGCCGTGAGAAAATCTGGACGGGGCAGAGAAAAGTCCTGCAACATCAACATTTTGACAAGTCTTTGTTAGTCAATGCTGTTGATTGAAGGCTTTCCAGATGGCCCTTGAAACATCCCCCAAATCATGGACCTGTGTCTACTATTGTCACAGTTACAACAGCATGAAGCTGGTAGTATATTGTGGCAGAATAACCTAAGAGTCCCCGAAGGGGTCTAAGGGGTAGTTTATGGGCATCCTCTTGAGTGAAATAACCGCAGCACTCCATGTATGTTCATGTAGTGTTCTATTTCTAGAACAAGTACAATATATAGAAAATAAATTATGTTTAGTCCTAAATTAAACAGCCAAATGTGTGAATTACATTCCTTATATCAAGATGGGCAACTGCTTAGTGACAAGGCATCATTTGGCATGAAATGTGCCCTTTATTAAGAAAGTTTACTACAAACAAACAAAAAAGACTGGTTTGGAAACCAGTTTTGTGAGTGTTAGGTTTATGTAGTTCTTATTATGGATAATGTTGACACCTAGAGATGAGATGAGGTAATGAGTTTGGAGTTTACTCAGGCAAACTAAGTCTTCCTTTTGCTCCCAGCCTTCAGAATTACAAATGACTGCTATAATAATTATTTTTTTTAATTTCCTGCAATCAAAAAAAGAGAGATGGAGATGGAGCACAAATTCTCATTTTACATAACAACTTCAAAAGAAAGTAAAAAAAAATAGCACAGGCTTAGCATGTACAATATAGCAGGATAATACTTTCTGTCTAAATATATCCAACTCTTGACTCTTTATGAGGAAGGTCAAAGAGCTTATCTTTGTTTTGTAATGTTTAAAAAGGAAGACACAATGTTGTAAATCCCTTCCCTAGCAGCAAGGCTACTCTACAAATTTTGACGATATCAATTTGTGGTAGTGAAAGTAATACTACATAACCATCTGCAACCTGGACAGATTTAAAAATGATATTAAAAAAAAAAAAAAATCAAAAAAAGAAACAGTCATAATTGTTTCCATTTGAAGCAGAACAAAATCATACCAAAATGATATGGGACACTTGTCAGCAGAGGATCAGGCATATCTATTTATATGTACAGTAGAGGCAATATTACATCTTTGTTTAACATCTGCGTCAGAACGTGATACTGGAACATGGTGATCTACTTTTTTACTTTACTTATTCTTTGATATATATTTATTTTTTTACCAGGGAATGGTGAATTATGATGTAGCATCTTCATTACAACAAAGTCCTGGAAGTCAGAATATCAAAAGGTTTACCACAATAAATGTGGACAGTAATTTTAATGCTGCCATGCCTTTCCCATGTCAAAAGGAGCAGTACATTTTTTTTAAAAGTTAACATTTGAGAACATAGATATTGTTGGACAGGGACTTGGGTATTATTTTATGGTACTGGTTCTGGTTTTCCAACCAATTTAATTTCATGTACACAGTACAGTGGCGAGAAAAGTAGACACAAAATATCAAATTACTTTAACTACATACATTTTCACCCTGGTTCGATTACTCAATACATAGCAGATCAGATATTCTTCCTAGACCTCTTACAGGTCTGCAACGTTGAAAGAGTAAAACACCATTTTGCTTTTTAATCTCTTTCAGTCTCAGTTGTTAAAAAAAAACAACAAAAAAAACCCATCCCAATAGGAAGTAACAAACTTACTGGTCAGGAAAGCATTTATTAAAACCTCAACACACAGATGGTAAGCCCCTTTAAATGGTTTAAACAAATATCATTGGATTGTTTGGGGATTGCCCACAGAGAGCAGATTTCTGTTTCCTGCCTGACAAATGATTCATTCTGAATAGAGATCATGTGCTGAGCCTCTGGCCGTCACTGTTCTGCAGAAGGAGGAAGTGAGGCTTGTTTTCTTTTTCTCTGCTAGAGTGTGTGTTTCTTTCAGACTGCATGGAGCTTTACCAGGGACTGGGAACAGGTTGTACTAAAAAGAAGTAGGCTTGTTGTCAGGGTGATGGAAGCACCAGTGCGGGACCTCATGACGAACGATACTCAGCCCCCTACCCTGAGCCCGGCCGTGCCCCCTTATGTGAAGCTGGGCCTGACAATCGTCTACACTGTCTTCTACTCGCTGCTCTTTCTTTTTGTCTACGTCCAGCTCTGGTTGATCCTCCACTACAAGCACAAGCGCTTCAGCTACCAGACTGTCTTCCTCTTTCTTTGTCTGCTCTGGGCAGGCCTGCGGACGGTGCTCTTCTCATATTACTTCAGGAACTTTGTGACAGCCAACTCGCTGAGCCCCTTCGTCTTCTGGCTGCTCTACTGCTTCCCTGTGTGTCTTCAGTTCTTCACTCTCAGCCTGATGAACCTTTACTTTGCACAGGTTAGTACTATATAGCTGTATGCCTTCACATTTGATTTATTTATCTTAAAATTGTTTCTGTTTTAGGACTTGTGAAATCTGAGGGGCAATGGCAAAGGCTCAGGCACGGGAGTGGCAAGTGTCCTGACAGCCTCCACTCACATCTCTGCAAGCACACCTCATACCTAACCTGTGCTCAATTGTACCAAACTTTTTTTAGTGGCTTTGTGATGTAGATTATTTTTCACTTGGGGGCAAAGTTGACAGGCATGAGAATCTAGTGTTATCTTCAAAAAATGATATTTGTTAAAAGATGAATTGCGAACATTGGCTCCAAACTATTGTATATAAAACTATAAATGCCTGATATACACATGGAAACAGCACGGAAAAGTGCAAAATGACTGTGCAAATTTACCATGTGCAACTGTGAAATCAGAACATTATTTATAATATGACAACATAAAGTGATACAGTACAAATCAACTGAAATGACAAACCTAATGACCAATTTCCCAGCTATTTAGTTCTGGACTTCCCCAGCAGAATTGCCAATTATACTAATTGTATTGCATGTAAGTTTTGTATGTTTGTTTTGCATGTGACCCACTGCACCACCCTTTCCATTGGTAAGGTTCTGTTATACTGAGGGATGAACTGCAAACATTTGACAATCCCAGGGCAGCACAAGGATGCTAAACAGTAATCACTGGGCATGCGTACCATCTGTAGCTCTCTATGTTGCTTAATAAATAAGCAGCTCAGCATTGTCAAGTGTTTTCTGCTCTGGTCAACTGCTTCTATTTAATTACATAAATTAAAATCTTGTGAAAAAAAATCCTATTTTTAAATCACAGCCTAGGCAAGCAGCAACAAGTCACAGATCACATACCCCTCATAAAGGATCCTTGTAAATTCAGCCTGCTATGACTTGAATATCCAGGGGAGTTTTGAGAGAGAGAGAGAGAGAGAGAGAGAGAGAGAGAGAGAGAGAGAGAGAGAGAGAGAGAGAGAGAGAGAGAGAGAGAGAGAGAGAGAGAGAGAGAGAGATTATGATTTGATCATAGCTGGTCAAAATCTCCTCTGATCAGCTGTTCCCTATGTGTTAATAATTGATTGACAGCTAGCCACGACTGAGTACACTCGAGAGAGACAAGCCTTCATCATTTCCTACGTTTTAACTTATAATTTTGACTTATAACTTTTAGTAATCTATTGGTGCCCATCCTCTCTGAATGCTCCTCAACTTCAGTAATCCATTTAGTTCTGTACTGTACATGTACTGTACTTTTCTTATAGGCATTTGATTGTATCTCTAGTTTAAATGATCTGTCTTACTATTTTAGAATTGGTTTTAATGTTAAATTGTTGTTCTTCTCTGGGTTGTTTCCTGTTTAAAACAGAAATGGTTTTGCCATGATGCAGTGCAACACAATATCTTGAAAGGGCTGTTATGCAAAACACGCATCATTGTAATCATGCTGCAAAGCCATGGCACAAAACTGAACCCAGCTAATTCAAGCCTATTTAATATATATTGTTAGTTATGTTCAATATTTCTCTCTCTCGTGCTCAAATGTGCGAGGGTACCTAGGTCATAGAATGTATCTGAACTACACCCCCCAAAGCAGGTGGGATGTTCATTTCTGTGTATTGCTCACATTTCTGTGTATATACAATGCAGCAGTGTGGGCTTTCCCCCTATACTTTTACTAGGTTCTACCGACTGAATTTCGTAGATCCACATAACACTGTTTTTGGCACTAGAATGCTGAGGATGGCTTCGCAGTCCACCCTCACAACAGAACATTAGGTGAGGTTTCATCTTATTTCTCTTCCAGCTATTGCTGGTTGCTGATTACTAGCACAAGGAGGCGGTTTCAGCTCAGCTTTGTAGCTCAGTGAGGTACCACCATGTCCTTGTGACAGCTTGGGTATACTTCATCCATTGAAATGGTTAATATTCACTACTTGAAAGGGAACGTTAGATTATTATCATAACACTGGTTCCCTGAAATAGTGTTCATGGTCGCAATCCTCCAAGGAAAATGACATCGTTGTCAGTGTGCGCAGCTCCTTTATGCTCTCGGGGTCGGAGCAGCAGCTGCGTCACACACTACTAGAAAGTGAGGAAAGCTACGTGAGCAAAAAGGAGACTGATAAGATTTTAAGCAAATGCCAGATGTAGTTTAAATGTCCTTCATTTTCCCATATGGGATAGGGTATGCATTACTCAAGACTAGCCCCAGTAACACACTACTGGGAGTGTTGAATACAAATACATAAACTAAATCCGAGAGAGAATTATAACAGGGATGAGTTGAGGGATGAGGCTGAATAGCTGTGTAGCTGTGAGGCTGTGTGGTCCAGTGGTTAAAGAAGGGCTTATAACGAGGAGGTCCCCGGTTCAAATCCCACCTCAGCCACTGACTCATTGTGTGACCCTGAGCAAGTCACTTAACCTCCTTGTGCACCGTCTTTCGGGTGAGATGTAATTGTAAGTGACTCTGCAGCTGATGCGTAGTTCACACACCCTAGTCTCTGTAAGTTGCCTTGGATAAAGGCGTCAGCTAAATAAAGAAATAATAATATATATACACACACAGAGTAGTTGAAATATTAGAATAGACAACACTCCTATTATTGCATACGGCTCTATATTAATGACTTGCAGTATGTTTTACGTCTTGTTCTTTTAGCAACCAAAGTAAAGAAGCTTTTGTAGACTGGGCCCTTCACTAATAGGCTTTTATACCAGTGAGGGTTTACCTTGACCACCACTACCTACCTCAAATATAGGTTGGTGGTGTACTGAAGACCAGTCTTACATTGCTGAGTGTTTGCTGGAATATGAATGTACAAGGGGCTTATATGACAGCCAAAAATAAAATATTGACTACGTAAGTTGTTTAACCTTTACCAGAACTATCATACGGTATAATTGCAGAAATGAACTTGTCAATTGCCACATTTTTCTTTTCTCCATGGTTATTGAATTCTTTGTAATTTTGCTTACTTTAAGGTCATTTTTCATTTTTTGCATCTGTTTTTTAATGTGAACGCCATCGTTAAATAACGTCAGTCTTCAGTGTGTTGTTTAGCATTGTGGAGATCTGATAAATATTAAAAGGTGATATTGATAAAAGATGGCACAGATTAAAAAATGGATCCAAGTAGGAAAATTCCCAAAGGGACCTACATAGGAATTATTATACATGTAAAATAGGTGACAATAGGTAATTTCTGCAAATATTGTAGTTCTTTTAAAGTTTAAATTACTTTAATATATTTCATTTTTGGCTGTCACTTGTAGGCAAAACTCCCATCCTTAGCCATTTATTGCCATGCGGTTGCAATATCATTATTACAATGTACAGGGGTGCTATTTTGTCTGGTTTGGTATATGGGACTAAAAACGGCCTTTATGGTTCTTGAATAATTGTTTTGCCACTCATTGTACACATTCGGCATTACTGTACAATAGAACTTTGTGATTTTAAAACAAATAAAATAAACAAAATTAAAAAAATGTCTACTCATTCATAAATACCTAACCTATCCGGTCTAACTGGCACTACATTAGTGCACTAACAGACAGCAGTTACAGTAGAAAGGTGACTCCTTCAAAAATCTGGAATAGCAAGTTCTTTAAAGAGTTTCTGACAACAGCACTCTGCTGGCAGTTTAATAGCTTGTAGTCGTCTGGTTCTTCAGCATACTAAAGCATGGATATCAACTAGCAAGCAGCTAACATACAATGAAAACCAAAGTGCAACAAAGAACACTGTTAGAAAAATAGAAAAATTATATACTGTGCAGTTCCATTAAAATTAAAATTATGTGAAGCCAGTAAATAATTTGCAGAAATGCATGCCTGTAATTGTCATTGATAAGTAGGTGTCTTTGCTCTTGCTTCACTATCAATGAACTGGATGTGCCTGAACTGTTGTGATATGTACTTTCTAAAAACAATTGAATTCAATGAATATAAATGTTTTAACATGTGCTGTTCCCTTATAAAAGTACCACAGTAAAGGCATAGTAAGGTGTACTAAAGCACTGCGAAAGCAAGGTAAAGCATAGGTAAGGATTGTAAAGCTCAGAGTAGAGTAAAGCACATTTAAAAACATGACAATCCCTGGTAAACTATGGGAAAGGCATAGTACAACCATGGGAAAACTGGAAAATGACTGTGCAGATATGCTTTTTGTCCTGTATCAAATGATAGGTTTGTTCACCGAGGCCCGCATTATGTATAAAGACGTGTATTGCTTAGTCTAGTTGTTCTGCCTCCCTGTGATTTGTTACGTGTGCTCTGAGTTTTCGGAGCTGTAATATTTGCTGGTTCCTGTTCCTCATTCATTGGTTTGAAGTAATTCTCAAATTTGCCTCAGTCATTCCCCTATTTTCATTCGGATAGTTTCTATTTGTATTGTAAGGGTCAGTTTTAACAAGATAAGTATAATGTAATACTTATTTATCTTTTCACGAGGTAATTATGCTAATTATTTCCGTCTTCACGATAATTATCTTTTGAAAACGGAAACAAACCACAATTTATCAAGCTTCAAAACATCATACAAACTAATACACTACTTACATATCATTGTAGACATGACTTGTTGTTATCCTAACTTGTTGCATCCTAGTTCATATTGTATTTATACTGTATTTAAATATTAAGCTTACACTGCAACCCTGTGTTGTCCTGTAACAGGCATCTGTCAAATAAAAAAATGAATAAATAATGCAATATCTCACAAGCACAAGTAAATTCACAAATCAGGAGAGACTGTCACGCATGGCTGATGAAGTAAATTAAATCCGATTCTATTTTGGATTAGGCTTGAACCATGTTGGAATGTTTAGTGCATTTGGATGGAATTGTTATGCAGTGGAACACTTAGGCAAAAGCACCAATCTCATGTATGAGACGCAGCGCTGTATTTAATGTAAGAAATTGAACACTCTGGACAATTACACGGATTAATGCACTTGAAAGGCATTCAAGAAGGATTTGTTGTCAGCCAGAATGACGTTAGACAGTTGCTTAATATTAGTGACTCCCAAGGTGTTCAATGTAGGCGTAGAAATCAATATAACATACCACAACTCAGGCCCTGATTTTCTATGGCATCTTTATTACTACGATAAACTGAAACCCTATGGAATCTGCATTAACGGTACAATTGATGGATATTCTAGATACATAATTTAGTTAGAAGCATACACAACTAACAGTGATCCGGCAGAAGTATCAAGTTATTTTATGGAGGCTGTGAAATGAAGAATGGGGTGCCCCAAGCGAGTATTTGGAGATTTGGAACTGACAAAATACTGGAACTGGTTTTGTTTATGTTTTCACAAGATAATTATTACGTTATAACCTGATAATTATCTTGTGAACAGAAACATTATTACATTATGAGGAAATAATTATTACGTTTCAATGTTATATGGGCTGATTTTTTTATTTATTTTTTGCTCTACATGGCAGGTATATGCTTCTGTACTTCTAAAACTGAAATACAGTTAAATTAGATCAAGTGTTCTGAAAATCTGTGCTACCTAGAAATCTGACCTACTTGTGACATGCCTACAAAAATTTGAACTACCATTTTCGTAATTTTGGTTTTATCTGTCGTAATATATATTGATCAAAACATTTTGAGAGGAAGTGCTATTTTTCAGATTAGGCTGTTATTCTGTGCTACCGGGAAGCCCATTTTGAGGGGGAGTTGCAGATTTTCAGAACACCGGTTAAGGAGTTTAACGTTTTTCTATTGTGACAAATCCATTGATGCGCATAACGTGTTATTTTTTGCTATGACACACATAACACATGTTATTTTTTGCTAAGCACAAATAACATGGTTTATCTAGGACAGGGGTTCTCAAACTGGGGGTCGCGGGGATGTCTGAAGGTGGTTGTAAAGGATTTGGTAGATACATTTTATTTTTTATTACCTTTATGCACATCGACTTACATCGCTCTCATTTAGAAACCATGCATCCTTCCCTGAAGGACAAAATCAGTAGCAAAAGATCAAATTCGGTTAGGTCGGCCAGGGTGTCCTCGACTCACCGCGCACCAGCGACCCCTGTAGTCTGGCTGGGCGCCTGCGGGCTTGCCTGTAAGCTGCCCAGAGCTGCGTTGTCCTCCGATGCTGTACCTCTGAGGCGGCTGCACAGTGAGTCTGCAGAGTGTAAAGAAGCGGGCGGCTGACGGCACACGCTTCAGAGGACAGCGTGTGTTCATCTTCGCCCCTCCCGAGTCAGCACAGGGGTGGTAGCGGTGAGCTGAGCCTAAAAATAATTGGGCATTTCAAATTGGGGAGAAAATAATAAAAACTAATTGGCAACAACTAAATAAAAAAAATAAATAAAAAAAAGCCATCGGTCAAATAATAAAGTCACCCCCACTACCAACAATAGTATCAGGGGGAAAGAAAAAGACATCAGTCTCCAAATAAAAATAATAATAATTAATCCGGTACAGGGTTGATCCCTCTGTTCACGAAAAGCTGTGCTCTCAACATCATGTTATGATGTGGTGCTGTGCTGAGCTGTGTAGTGGAAGTGTCTTGGATCCGCTTGCTGGCTATATAGCTGCAGCTCCCCTGTCAATCCTGTGCAACGGAAACAAAACAAACACAGAGCACTCCGGTGTGTCATCAGTCAGCAACGTAAGGTCTATGCTCACGCAGCTGCACCCCTTTTGTGCTGCCAACCCCGTAATCAACCTGGCGCCCGGCCATAAGGGAGTTACAGTACTCAAGGTAGGACAGTACCAGGGTCTGAACTAGGAGCTTAGTGGAGTTGTCGATGAGGAAGGGGCGAATTCTGTGTATGTTGCTGAGGAAGACGTGACAGGAGCGTGTCAGAGTAGAGATGTGCTGAGAGTAGGAGAAGGAGGGGTTGAGGGTGACACAGAGGTTCTTGGTTGATGAGGAGGGAGAGAGGGTTGTGGATTCAAGAGGAATAGAGACAGAGAGACCAGCAGTGGGGGAGGAAGAGGTCTGCCTTGCAGAGGTTGGCCAGGAGGAGATGGCCTAGAGGCAGGTTGAGATACGGGAGGAAATGCAGGGGTCAAAGGGGGAAAAGGAGAGGAAGATCTGGGCATCATCAGTGTAGAGATGATACAAGAAGCCAGTGGAAGAGATGAGGGGACCCAGGGAGCGGGTGTAGAGAGTAAACAGGAGAGGGGTCCCAGGTCTGAGCTTTGGGGGACAACTGTCGAAATAGAGCAAGAGGCAGAGGGTGACCACGCCAGGACACCCAGTATGATCAGCGAGGTAGGAGGAGAACCAGGCAAGAGCAGTGCTGGAGAGTCCCAGGTCAGCGTGGGAGGACAGGAGAATAGAGTGGTTGACTGTGTCAAAGGCTGCAGAGAGGTCGAGGAGAATTAGAACGGAGGAGAGAGAGAGGCGACATGGGCAGAGAGTAGAGAGTTAGTGACAGAGAGAAGAGCAGTTTCAGTGGAGTGTGCCAGGCGAAAACCGGATTGGAGGGGGGCGAGCAGAGAAGGTGTTGACAGGAAAGCAGAGAGCTGACGATGTACCACTTGCTCAAGGATGCGAAATACACCCATGGGACCCTCACTTGTCAATCACCATCCCAGTGCATTTCCCAACCGAATCATTACCACAGACAAATGTAGCACCCCCACGGTGTTATGCCAAATAAAGTCTCTGCAAAATAGTGTCTCCTGGCACTATTTGTCCCTCCAGCACAATTTTTATAATAAAGTAATATTGTGCAATATATTGTATAATAACCATATTGATTGGATATGCAATTTGTTTTACATTCTTTGCTTTGTAATATCAGAAAACATTGTACTGATAATCAGTGCATTTACTACTATAGCGGAGCAGAATAGTATCTCTATTTACCTTCTATGTGTGTAATCATTAAATTTCAATGCAAAAAGACAAGATTCAAAGGTGGCGCAAAACATAAACTAGGCATGCACAAGTGAATTTGTATGCATGCTGACTACAAATGAGACTATTTTCTTCGGATGACACTATTTGGCATAACACCTGAAAGTGACAAGTCATTTTACACAAAAAATACACATGTATGTTTTTGTATAATCCAGTGAGAACTGTGTTAAGTATTTTTGATCTTTTTAGTTTTTTTTTGTTAAAAACAATGGGGTTCATCAGAAGCTTAAGTTCCAGTTTTGTTCTTAGACACCATTTTACAACCACAATCGATTTCCCGTCTTCAAAAGATGCAGCTGTTGCGATACGCTATATAACATTGACTGACAGTTTACTGACCAACCAACACTCAGAACTATTATGAATGTACCTTGTTTAACAAATGCTAGCAAGTTTGGCTTTCATGCCTCACCTGTTTGATGTTTGTAAATACAGTAAAGTTTCAAAGAGATGGGGAGAGTGCATTTAGCCTTGGGATATCTGTTGACAGGTAAGCATTTACATGATGGGAGAATGTGGGTGCATGTGACACAGGCTGCCTAACACAGGAACACATGGAATATTAATAAATTGGAACTCTTAAATTCTAATGAAAATGGTGTCAGTAGAGGCTCATATTGCATAATGTGCAGTTATGTTTATTATGTTTAAATCATATTCTGCTTTTTCCCCCTTAATCCTACAGGTTGTTTTCAAGGCAAAATCCAAGTATGCACCAGAGCTTCTCAAGTACAGGTCAGTCAGCTTATTATATTTTCATTTTAAACAGAGTCGTTCCTTCCAGTTCGGTTGTTTGAATCAAACATAATCTAAAGTGCTTAATGAAGCAATTAACCAGGTCAGCCTAGCACTGCTAGTTAATGGATTTCGTTAAATCCATATTCCTTGAAACTGACAAATCTGATGCCAACAACAGCTTTTCTCATAACAGAGGCTTGGTTTCCATGCAGTTTAGAAACTCCAAATTCTCTCTCCAATGTGACATAGTGTGCACATACAGGTATCACGCACATTCCTCATATCATAGGAAGTGCACGGCCAATCTAAAAGGGTGGTTAGATCGCCTTCTCACTATAAAACTGTGCAAAATGACAAAAGGTTTTTTTTTTTTGCATGGCAACAAGTTCGAAAGCAGTACCATATGTTCAAGCAGCCCTAGCAAACTTCTTTCACCAAATAGAAAAAAATAAGCATGCAAAGGGGTCTGAAACCATTTATTCAGTGTTTCATATTATTACCATTTGCAGATGACTCCTAAAATGATAGTTCATTATAATTGAATTGTTTAATGAGCAATTCATGCTACACTAGCCTTAAGTAGATTCTATCATGGGTCCTACCAAGAACAAAAAAGGTCACGTTTGTACCCCAAAATATATTAAATTAGCATAGCTGGGAATTCATGCCAGTGGTCTCCTATATTATTGATGCAGGCTACCAACCTCAGCACCAGGCTTGAGCAACTCTGTATAGAGTTGAAGTAAAATCTCTTGAACTTATTACATAGAACAAGAAACATGAAAAAAAAAAAAATAATAATGTTTGTTCCACAAATTTGTTCAAAAAGACAAATATGGGGCTTAATATCGGCTTGCTGCAAGACTTACAAAACAACATTCCATAAAGTTACAAAAATGACCAGGTGGATTAGCATCTACTGAGGAATTTGTTGAACTTGTATGGGCTGCTGGTATACTAGATCCCCAATAGCAAAAAAATATAACAACACTCTACCATAAGGGTCAAAATTGCTGAAGCTATCCTTCTGTAGGAAACCTTGTATATACTGTATATATATATGCATGTGTATAATATGTATATATATACGCAATCAAAAAGGTTTGGCAAATAATACATGGACAGTAAGCGCTCTTATGGGATTTTGGTATTTTTGTGGTATTTGTATAACACTATGTCTGGGTTTTTGTTTTGTTTCCATCACTTTTTTATTGTATTTTTTTGTTGGCCAAATGAGGCAGGCTTCACTTGCAGTGAAAAAGCTAAGAAAGCCTCACAATATAAGCAGTTGCACAAGGCCAAATTGGAACACAAACAGAAACATTTAAATATACCTTCCCTATTTTAATATTAATTACGTCATTTGAAATTTGAAACTAAATTGCCTAAATATTTTACCAAAATAGCAAGACAAAAAGGTACAAGATAATTGAATTGTTGCATGTAAACCAAGCCATTGAAAACTGAAACAGAGAACCATATTTTACCACAGCTTGTTGCCATGGATACTAAAGGTACTGTACTATCCAGTTGGCCTAAAAGAGCAACAATTCATTTATTATATAGGTCTTAAATGTGCATGTTTTAGACAGTTTTGCCCTGGACTTCTTGGGTCATTTAACCTGGAGGGTGAAATTGACCCCATACCTTCACTTGCTTGTTTCCTTTCTTATTTCCTGACATGCTTTGATGCTGCTGGGGTGAAATAAACAAGGAAGTACAGCAGTAACAGACTGCCTGGAAAGCAAACAAACTGAAAACTTTCTCTAATATAATGTAGTCTTTGTTTAAATGAAAACAGATGTTTGCAATCACGTGTTTCATTAAAACTGCACATTTTAGACCTATGTAGCTAAAATTTGTAAGGCGACATTTCTGACTTTCAAATCCGTTAGTACAGAAGATCATTAGCGCCACAAAGAAAACATAATTTATTGCGCTAACATTGATAATATTGCACTATTTCTCAGTAATTATTACATTATTATGAGATAATATTGCATTATTATGCAACAATTACTGAATTATTACGACATTATTTCACAATAAATAGATAGTTTTGGTAATTCACACCACTCATGTCACTATTAACTAGCTGTAAGTTAGCTCTCAGTCATTACAAACAGGCCACTTACTTGTCAGGAGGTTGTAAAATGCAACACATACCTACATTTCCATTAGGATTACAAGAGGTTATGCTGTTGAACCATTTTCCTGTAACAGACAGTCGGCATGGTGTATAAAGCTGTAGAACAGGTTGAACCAAGCACTTCACTTTGAGATGCACATGTTTAGCACAAACCATTCTTGTTGATATTATTGAAGCATGCAAATTCTAAAATGAATTAATAGCTTTATCTCATGAGACAATCATTGAACTAGTATGTCAGCTAGTTATGCTTGAGCAGTGTTGGGCCTGTAAAAATAGATAAATTTATATGCCACTTCCTTAAAAGATGGCACACATTTTTTTGTTATCATGATATACCTTTTTGTAATGGTCTCCTTCAATAAACTACAATAAAAAAGTAATTCTGGTCTCATATAGAAGCACGTTAATATTACAAAATGAGAAAAAAAGCAATTATAAAGTTCTTATAAGACCCTGAAATACATAATGTATTTGGTTCTAGTCTTGTAAAATTAACAGGTGTTTTGCTCCTTTCAAAAAATAGGTAAAAGGTTGCATATTTCCCTGACTTTTGAATGTCCTTTCATTCCTGAAAATGTGTGCTTACTTTGCAATTAGGCCTTATGTGTTTAAGGAAATCACACAGTCTGAGTTCAATATCTGAGAACTGTGTTAATTTGTTACATTTATTACAAACTGTGTAGTCCTCAATACAAACTGGACCCTCACATTTCTAAGTGGAATAGGATGACAAAAAGCTTTTCATAAACCACAACTGTATCACGACACCACCGCGAGGGACATTACAGCGCCGACCATTACAGCGACTGCCCATAACAAAAGACTCTGCGAAGTTCACAAACGCGTCACTTACCAGGAACTCCACCCGCCCCCCTCAGTATGCAGGTTTTAATATGACTTAGCGGTGTCGGTGAGACTCGTATTGCACAATTGTAAAGCAGTTGCACACCAGGTTTGATGAAGATCTCTTGCAGATCGAAACTTGATCTTGGGTATAATAAAAAATATAAACAATTTGGAGCATAATATATAAGTGTGCGGGTACTATGCTTGTTTAATTTTAAAATCTTTCTACCCTGCACCTTGAAATACTTTGGATGTGCGTATGTTTTCTCTTTGTTTACTAGCAGCCCCCCATCCCATTTCTCAGAGCGTCCATTTCTCAAGGAAGAAATAAACAGTGGTTGTTGTTACTGCTAGTTTGGCCCCAAAACTGCCTTTGGTGTGTTTCTTTTGTCCGCCCGCCTCCACAATACGTAGAAACGTTTGTTTGCCTGTTCGGCAGGGCACCTAAAAATGTAATCCTGTAAGCTGCTATAGAATAGATTTATGCCATGTGTGTGTGCATATACAGTGGTCGTCCAAAGTTTATAAACCCTCATTTATGGAAGTGTAACACCCTAAAATTAATGTTGAATACATGTATATAGTACATTCCTATAAACACCCCTATTTATTTATGGTAAATATATGTAGATGGTACATTCCTAAAATCCCCCTATTCTTGTTTTCTAATATAAAAAAAAGTAACCATTTAATGTATAGAACCAAAGCATACATTGGGATACCTTTGACAAACAACTGTTGATATTGGCCAGTTGCAATATACGCTGAGACCTTGAGGGTGGAATGCACAATTAAATAATAATAATAATAATAATAATAATAATAATAATAATAATACTAAAAGCTTCTGATCGGAACTCAGATACAGGGGAATGGGGAAGAGCTGCAAGTCTCACGCTGTCACTGGAAGAATTGGATCAATCCCAGATGTCCTGTGGAGGAGTAATCATCTATATATCTACCTATCTATCTCTCTCTCTCTCTCTACATATATATATATATAATCTCAAAACATGTGCTGAATATCAGTCTGTAATAAGCGAAGAACAAAAAAAATATCGATATGCAGCCCAACTACATAAAAAAATGTTCGTGAAAACATGCTTTTACTTAACTTATTTACCAGTGTAGTTATGATAGAGCTCTATAGGAACAGTGAAAAAAAAACAACAACTATAGTCTTCTGCAATCAGAAAATCTGTAGTGAACCCCGCTCTGACTGCGTCGTGTGTCCGAGTTCCTGGTAAGTGACGCGTTTGTGAACTTCGCAGAGTCTTCTGGGAATTGTAGTTTGGCGCAGTGATGTCGTAGCGCTGTTATGGGCAGTCGCTGCAATGGTCGGCGCGGTTTTGGACTTTAGTGTACTGTTGCACTTCTGAAAAACCTACAGTACCCAGGAAGTTGCTTTACCAGTTAAAAAACAAGACTCATTGTGCAAAAACAAGTACAGCCAACTATCAAATGTATAGGGAAAATCTATCCACATTGTGGAATTTAGGGCCCTGGTGGTATGATTTGGGCATTAGATACACAAGCTCTGTTATCTTGTGCTCTTTCAACATTTACTCCCTCCCTTTTAGGTTGCCTCTGTACCTGATCTTCCTGTCAATCAGCCTCGTCTTCATGGTGGTGAATCTGACGTGTGCACTCCTGGTGAAAATGTCAAACACCGACCCAAAGAACATTGTCCTTGTGCGAGTGGCCATCAACGACACCCTCTTTGTGCTCTGTGCCATTTCCCTTTCCACATGCCTCTACAAAATTGCAAAAATGTCTTTAGCAAACATATATCTGGAATCTAAAGTAAGTTTCCATTATTATTATTATTATTATTATTATTATTATTATTATTATTATTATTATTATTATTATTATTATTATTAGTAGTAGTAGTAGTCGTAGTTGTAGTCATCATAGTAGTACCCTTGCCACCTGCTGTAAAATAAACACAACCATCACACATAACTTTTTCACTCTTCTGCAATTTTCTTGAATAAACTCATTAAGTTTTATTCAAGAAAACACAAGAATACGGAACAATCCTTGTGCAGTATACATTTACTACAGCTATACTTTTGTTGTTGTTGTAAGAAATTACCTCACATACACCAGTGATGGCAAAGATACCTTTGGGGCTGTTTAACAACTTCTTAGTAACCAGTCAGTCAGACTTCAAAATTGAAATGAATGCGAAGAACATTCCCACTGTGGAATGCCCTGAAGGTAAATAACGTCCATAATGGGTCAGGCATTTATCAGAAGCTACTGGCATGCGAGCCATGAATAAATAAATACAAGGTATATCCTTACTGGCAGCGGCAATGAACCGTCCAAATTCAAATGGTCCTTCATCCACACTAGAAAGGATCAAGAGCAAAACAAAAACACCCAGCACAATTTACCTGAGCAATCCTTTTTAAAACAGTGGAAGGACACATCAATTAAAATCAGTATCTTAGAGTGTAAGTGCAAGTCTGTTAGTTAGTAACTACTTCTTTTTACTGTGGTATCCATATGCAGTATGCCCTCTAACAAAAGAAGATTTATATAAAGAATAACAGTTGACTGGTTGTGAATTATAATGTTGTGCCCAGCTCAGCAAGCAATACACATTTTTGCATTGACTTTCAAGCAGTTGCATCTGGTGGCCAAATAAAAATGGGGAAGCCCCCAGCAGCAGTAGAATCTTATTACTGTATTCTGACTGACAACACCTTTCATATCTTCTTACATCTTACCCCAATTTGGCTATTAAACACATTTCTCCACTAGCCAGCAGAGAATAGTACAACGCAGTGAGTTTTTCTGGAATATCATGGTTTCATAGTTTCAGTAAAGCACAGAACAAATTGCACATTTACATTGTTCTATTTAAATGTCTACTAATGTGTTATAGAAACACACACACACACACATTGTTAACATAGTCTAAAAGAAATCTGTAGCAATTGGCAGTTTAATAGCAGCAGTGTGGAGTAGTGGTTAGGGCTCTGGACTCTTGACCGGAAGATTGTGGGTTCAATCCCAGGTGGGGGACACTGGTGCTGTACCCTTGAGCAAGGTACTTCACCTAGATTGCTTCAGTAAAAAAAAAAAAAACTGTATAAATGGGTAATTGTATGTAAAAATAATGTGTAAAAAATAATGTAATTGTATGTAAAAAATAATGTAATCTCTTGTAACAATTGTAAGTCGCCCTGGATAAGGGTGTCTGCTAAGAATTACATAATAAAAGAAATCTGTAGCAACTGGCAGTTTAATATGAATGTCAGGGCTGTCAAATCCTGATCACTTACTGTAAATATTTGCATAAAAAAATCACATACTTTGTATATGACTTCTAATGAGTATTTTATACATTTATAGGGGTTATACTTCCTTTTTTAGGTATGCTCTTGTTCTTTAGTATCCAGATAGAGGCAGTGTGTTTTTGTAGGTTGCGCACTGCTCCAACCTTTACTTGAGAAATATATATATATACAGTACTGTGCAAAAGTTTTAGGCAGGTGTGAAAAAATGCTGTAAAGTAAGAATGCTTTCAAAAATAGACATGTTAATAGATTATATTTATCAATTAACTAAATGCAAAGTGAGTGAACAGAAGAAAAATCTAAATCAAATCCATATTTGGTGTGACCACCCTTTGCCTTCAAAACAGCATCAAGCATCAATTCTTCTAGGTACACTTGCACACAGTTTTTGAAGGAACAGTTCTTCTGTGGATTTAGGCAGCCTCAGTTGCTTCTCTCTCTTCATGTAATCCCAGACAGACTCGATGATGTTGAGATCAGGGCTCTGTGGGGGCCATACCATCACTTCCAGGACTCCTTGTTCTTCTTTACGCTGAAGATAGTTCTTAATGACTTTCGCTGTATGTTTGGGGTTGTTGTCATGCTGCAGAATAAATTTGGGGCCAATCAGATGCCTCCCTGATGGTATTGCATGATGGATAAGTATCTGCCTGTACTTCTCAGTATTGAGGAGACCATTAATTCTGACCAAATCCCCAACTCCATTTGCAGAAATGCAGCCCCAAACTTGCAAGGAACCTCCACCATGCTTCACTGTTGCCTGCAGACACTCATTCGTGTACCGCTCTCCAGCCCTTCGGCGAACAAACTGCCTTCTGCTACAGCCAAATATTTCAAATTTTGACTCATCAGTCAAACCTGCTGCCATTTTTCTGCACCCCAGTTCCTGTGTTTTCATGCATAGTTGAGTCGCTTGGCCTTGTTTCCACGTCGGAGGTATGGCTTTTTGGCCGCAAGTCTTCCATGAAGGCCACTTCTGACCAGACTTCTCCGGACAGTAGATGGGTATACCAGGGTCCCACTGTTTTCTGCCAATTCTGAGCTGATGGCACTGCTGGACATCTTCCGATTGCGAAGGGAAGTAAGCATGATGTGTCTTTCATCTGCTGCAGTAAGTTTCCTTGGCCAACCACTGCGTCTATGGTCCTCAACGTTGCCCGTTTCTTTGTGCTTCTTCAAAAGAGCTTGGACAGCACATCTGGAAACCCCTGTCTGCCTTGAAATTTCTGCCTGGGAGAGACCTTGCTGATGCAGTATAACTACCTTGTGTCTTGTTGCTGTGCTCAGTCTTGCCATGGTGTATGACTTTTGACAGTAAACTGTCTTCAGCAACCTCACCTTGTTAGCTGAGTTTGGCTGTTCCTCACCCAGTTTTATTCCTCCTACACAGCTGTTTCTGTTTCAGTTAATGATTGTGTTTCAACCTACATATTGAATTGATGATCATTAGCACCTGTCTGGTATAATTGTTTAATCATACACCTGACTATATGCCTACAAAATCCCTGACTTTGTGCAAGTGTACCTAGAGGAATTGATGCTGTTTTGAAGGCAAAGGGTTGTCACACCAAATATGGATTTGATTTAGATTTTTCTTCTGTTCACTCACTTTGCATGTATATATATATACATATATATATATATATATATGTGTGTACATTAGGAGAGGCAGTAAAATAATGAGATATCAAAGGCACTAAAAGATTAATCAAAACCTCACTTTGCCATACCACAGTTAAATGGTTATACCTTGTTGACATCTCCATCTCCTGATTGCAGGCCAGTTTTCAATAAACACTCAACAGCCATTATATAAACCAATAGTATATTTCCATGCCGCATTTCCTCTTGAAAGCACACAGTTTAGCTGCTTCAAGCCCACTCACTGCACAGTCATTTCCAGAGTTATACTATCACTTTTCATGTGCAACAACTGATGCAGATAACATCTGCCTACTGTATATTCAGTTCTTCTCACAAAATGTAACCGCAGCAAGCCAAAATAATCTTGTGACTCACTGTGTTTACAGTAAGTAGTTGTCCAATTCAAACTGCCTTGCAGCATTTCATGCAGTAGATATCCATGGCAATTATTTTGTAGTCCCATACAATGCAATGATACTTAATCTAAACCTAAACATGACTTGGTCAGAATCTCTTAAAACATGTTGTTGAAAGTTTTGGGAGTCTTATGAAGTATCTTGGCCAGTAGTGTTGGGATCTTTACTCTTTCATCATTTCAATGGAATATCATTCAGTTTCTGATATATTACAGTGGCGATTGTTCAGGTGTGCATCTAATAGACAGTAAATCAATACATTTTGCTTGATGGTGTATGCTACAGTGCTGCCCTATACACTATTCTAGAAAACGCATCTCTGTTTTTTCTTGCAGTTTTTTAAACATTCCTATGATCATTGCAAGAGACCAGTAATGGATTAAGTCAATTGATCTTACAAGCAATGGCTCTAAATAGTGTTATGCAATTGATATAGGGCTCTATCAAAAAGTCATGTCTGTAAATTACAATGCATGAAATCTAGTTGCAGTTACACCTACTTGGTAATTAGCATGCATGCTGTTGGCTTGGAAATGGTGAGCTTGATGTAGGGGCGATGATGTGTTGATATGAATGTGTCTAGGTAATAAAGCAAGTGCAACAGCCAAGTAAGAATACAGGGATTAGCCATTATTATTATTTATTTCTTAGCAGACACCCTTATCCAGGGTGACTTGCAATTGTTATAAGATATCACATTATTTTTACATACAATTACATTACTTTTTACATTCAATTGCCCATTTATACAGTTGGGTTTTTACTGGAGGAATCTAGGTAAAGTACCTTGCTCAAGGGTACAGCAGCAGTGTTCCCCACCTGGGATTGAACCCACGACCCCCCGGTCAAGAGTCCAGAGCCCTAACCACTACTCCACACTGCTGCCATGTAAAGAGAAACTCTCCAAATGGACACTGGTCTTGTGTTTTTTCAATATGGCAGTCATATTAGGTCAGAATTCAATGTTAAACTTTTGTTAAACCCTATATTAATTGGTCTCACACATTTGAGAGAGTTGGATATATGACAATCATTTGAAAGAGTCCCAGTCATTACAAAGGTTAAAAGGCTGTTAAGGTTTTTATTCTTTGATAATCTTCACTGATTTCTTTCTCGTTTTAGGGGACCTCAATATGCCAGGTGACAATAATAGGGACGATCGTCATACTGCTCTATGCCTCACGGGCCTGTTACAACCTTGTTGTGTTGGCTCTTGCCAAATACAAAAATATCAACTCTTTTGATTACGACTGGTACAACGTATCTGATCAGGTAGGTTATGGATCATGAGCTTGAGGCCATGAAACTAAACTAATTTCTAGCATTTGAAATGCCTTTTTACATTGGAGCCAATATTACTGTACGGCTACTACCATATAACAAGACTGCAAAGCATCAGTTCTCTGACGTCAACTTTTAAAAATGTTACTATATGTTAAACAATAAATATAACCAAGGCCTTTTGTTTTCAGGACTACTCAAAAAAACAATAAAACACAGCAGAACTGGGCATTTAAAGATGTAATTTAATGTTGGGGTTACGGTGAAATATAAAAAACAATTCTGTGTAATTGACCAATTGTTTGGTTGACATTATGCCTTATTTAGTATTATTGTTTAGATTTTGGATTCTACTGTTGAATAGGGTCATCAATAAGACACATAGCCTCTAAACAAATACCTGCCTAGACAAGGTTACTGAGCACAGCTGTCCCTGTGTTTTGTTACAGGCAGACCTGAAGTCTCTCGGGGACAAGGGGTATGTTGTGTTTGGGGTGATCCTCTTTGTGTGGGAGCTCCTCCCTACTACTCTAGTGGTATTCTTCTTCCGGGTCCGAAGACCAGCCCAGGACGGGGTAAGCTACATTGGACTTTACCATTTAACATGCACAATAGACATGCCACCATGGTAAAATGATTCTGATTCTCTGAAAAAGCTTGTGCTGAAGTATCCAGTACGTTTTGTGTGACATATGGATGCTGGGACAGACAGGCTGACATGATGCCTCCATACCCCTCCTGATTCTTAAACTCTTATTAAATAATTTTATCATAACTGGATAAGCTGTTTTCTAGAAAGATAGACACCCTTCATATATGCTCTAGCTTGTGACATAGACCATAATTAAAGTTTCATCAAATTTAAACAAACCTTTCTCTAGATACAGTATTTGCAAAAATGTGACACACAGACAGACCATCAGACGGGCAGACGGACAGTCTCTATTTAGTAACGTGGTATAACAATTACCTCTGCTAAACAAAGTCCTTAGCATGTTTCATCACATTTGGACAAGCGGTTCTCTAGGTACAGTACTGTGCAAAAGTTTTAGGCAGGTGTGAAAAAATGCTGTAAAGTAAGAATGCTTTCAAAAATAGACATGTTAATAGATTATATTTATCAATTAACTAAATGCAAAGTGAGTGAACAGAAGAAAAATCTAAATCAAATCCATATTTGGTGTGACAACCCTTTGCCTTCAAAACAGCATCAATTCCTCTAGGTACACTTGCACAAAGTCAGGGATTTTGTAGGCATATAGTCAGGTGTATGATTAAACAATTATACCAAACAGGTGCTAATGATCATCAATTCAATATGTAGGTTGAAACACAATCATTAACTGAAACAGAAACAGCTGTGTAGGAGGAATAAAACTGGGTGAGGAACAGCCAAACTCAGCTAACAAGGTGAGGTTGCTGAAGACAGTTTACTGTCAAAAGTCATACACCATGGCAAGACTGAGCACAGCAACAAGACACAAGGTAGTTATACTGCATCAGCAAGGTCTCTCCCAGGCAGAAATTTCAAGGCAGACAGGGGTTTCCAGATGTGCTGTCCAAGCTCTTTTGAAGAAGCACAAAGAAACGGGCAGCGTTGAGGACCATAGGCGCAGTGGTCGGCCAAGGAAACTTACTGCAGCAGATGAAAGACACATCATGCTTACTTCCCTTCATGATCGGAAGATGTCCAGCGGTGCCATCAGCTTAGAACTGGCAGAAAACAGTGGGACCCTGGTACACCCATCTACTGTCTGGAGAAGTCTGGTCAGAAGTGGCCTTCATGGAAGACTTGCGGCCAAAAGCCATACCTCCAACGTGGAAACAAGGCCAAGCGACTCAACTATGCACAAAAACACAGGAACTGGGGTGCAGAAAAATGGCACCAGGTGCTCTGGACTGATGAGTCAAAATTTGAAATATTTGGCTGTAGCAGAAGGCAGTTTGTTAGCGAAGGGCTGGAGAGCGTACACGAATGAGTGTCTGCAGGCAACAGTGAAGCATGGTGGAGGTTCCTTGCAAGTTTGGGGCTGCATTTCTGCAAATGTAGTTCTTGGTTTGGTCAGAATTAATGGTCTCCTCAATGCTGAGAAGTACAGGCAGATACTTATCCATCATGCAATACCATCAGGGAGGCATCTGATTGGCCCCAAATTTATTCTGCAGCATGACAACGACCCCAAAAATATAGCGAAAGTCATTAAGAACTATCTTCAGCGTAAGAAGAACAAGGAGTCCTGGAAGTGATGGTATGGCCCCACAGAGCCCTGATCTCAACATCATCGAGTCTGTCTGGGATTACATGAAGAGAGAGAAGCAATTGAGGCTGCCTAAATCCACAGAAGAACTGTGGTTAGTTCTCCAAGATGTTTGGGCCAACCTACCTGCCGAGTTCCTTCAAAAACTGTGTGCAAGTGTACCTAGAAGATTTGATGCTTGATGCTGTTTTGAAGGCAAAGGGTGGTCACACCAAATATGGATTTGATTTAGATTTTTCTTCTGTTCACTCACTTTGCATTTAGTTAATTGATAAATATAATCTATTAACATGTCTATTTTTGAAAGCATTCTAACTTTACAGCATTTTTTCACACCTGCCTAAAACTTTTGCACAGTACTGTATATGTAAAAATGTAAGGGTGAGATACAGTCAGTCAAACTGTCTAACTAATGAGTTGAACGACTTAGGAATTTCAGCTTTGAAGGGAATCTATAATTTTCTTACTGTTTGCTGAAGGTTTGCCATTGGAGTGGCCTGCATTTTACAAGCATTATGCTCCATAAGTTAGTGCAACAGAGGGAAAGCGAAACACATTGAGAGATACAGGAGATTATACTGTCCCCTAACAGCTATTAACGTTTTAGACATATTCAAACCCAGGTTAGTACTACAATCCCAGTGCACCATTAGCCTCCTAAGAAAGCAAATATTAGTTTTCCACTACTAAGGCTATACTGTATCTATCCCGTCAAAGAAAAAACTAAACAATCTAACCAAGCACATTGACGTCCAGTTAATCTGTCTGTTCACTTCAAACAAGCTGAAGCACTAAGGAATAATCTAAGCAAACCTGCTGTCAATATTTATTGCATTAAAATTAATTTTAGGTAAACTTTTTAACAGAAGCTGGTTCAATAATTTCCCTGGATGCTCCTATATAAGCAAGGTGATAAAGTATTTCTTGATTGAAATAACATAATAAAATGTAAAATAAGCATATGCTCACGCACAGCATCCATCAAAGCAAATAAATCAGAAAGATGCAAGTTCATTTTGTTCTGGACCACATCCAGCCTCTTTTTATATATTACATAAGATGAAGCTGTCCTGGCATCCAGTTTAGCTATCCTAGTATCCTATATACTTAAACACTACAACAGCAATAATTAATTGATATAGTAGTGGCGCTATTACGAACTGCTGATTCTATTATTCGGATTGAGCTCTCCATAGTAAGCAGGTGATGACACCATGGTAGGGTCAGTGATGTTAATTGAGTTCATTCATCGTTCCAAATTAATACTCAGCCCACTCAATTCAAGTTTACAATTTTAATAGTGTTCCTAGGGAAAATCCAGTTTTAGAAAATGACATGTGTTTTAATAGAATAAGTGAGATTATGAAACATGAATGGCCATTTTCACAACTGTATTTCAATGTGATTATTATTATTATTATTTGTAGACAGGATCTAGAATTCCAAGCCATGCGTTTTCATCCAGAGCCTATTTCTTTGATAACCCGCAACGCTACGACAGTGATGACGACCTGGCGTGGAATATAATACCCCAAAACTCACAGGCCAGGTAAAGAACTTGCTTTTAAATTTACTGAACTAAGAGTGAGAGAAATTAACACTTGCTATATTTAGGTATAATATTGGTGAGACATGTGAACCTGATGACATTGCACTGCCAATACCACTGTGCATTTGTGTGCATTTTTAATACTATAAATTTAACAAACATAATTTTCCTGCAAAAATGTTGGTCCTGGTTCGAAGCAAACACAAGGTTTTTGCGCCAACAAATACATGTTGCAGTTGGGTGTAGTTTAATTATTATTTTTAATTATTTTGTTCTACTGTACTTTTGTAATCATTTGTTATTAAAAAATAGGCCCAGCCTCTTCTTGTTTCACAGAGCGGTGACTAATGTGTGGCTGGTGTTTCTGCGCTCTCCTTTTCAGTTTGACGGCAGAGTGGCATGATTGGGGGAGTCGAAACAACAGCTTTGTGGCATACATAGGATCAGAGGAACCACACTCCACAACAGTCCCAGAGGAACTTAACCCTTACTGAAGGGGAGTCTTCTGCTCTGCACGTTTGCACATCTATCGACTTAAGCGTAAGCATCTAGTACTTCAGAGTGTGTTAGATCACACGTTTGTGAGCTGTAGCCTTTTGCATTCAAATCTTCACTGTAAATAGCAATTCATATTTTCAGGGAAAGAGGGTATTTTAAAGTAAAATACTGTAAAAAAGTGAAGGACAAGAAAGATGTAATTATGGGTGACAAAAATGCACCCACTGAAATGGTCATAACCACACTTAATGAACATTCTGGGTTGTTAATTTTGTTTTTATTTTCTTTGAAAAGCTGGACTCATGCTGCATGCATTCCTTTTAAGTCCCACATACAGTACAGATACATTATACTGATTATACCCTTGCAAAAGAGAACAAAGTTAGGTCAGTTGATGAGGTATTGTGAAGTCCATTAGCTAGGAGCTGCCTGACTAATACTTCCTCGGGCAGTAGGACAACAATTCCTTGCTGCAGAATAAACAGGCACAGCACCAAAGGATGAAGGTGCTACACTGTTTATTTCATGGGCTATGCCATAGACTTAAATCATACTCAGTGGAATGGAGTTAACCAACAATGGCAATCCAATAATCCCACTCTAATGGAAAATGGTCGCACAATGGCTTCATTATATGAACCATTGGTAGAATAGTACCACAGAGGTACTTCTAGGTATCTCAATAATAACCAACACAAATGAGTAATTAATTGCAGTGCCTTATCTGTACCATTGTGTTACACTACAGTATCAGGACCATGTGTAATATTTAATCCAAATCCATTTTGTTGGCATTTCTGACAATATTGGAAAATACATATTCCAACAAGTTCCTATATTTTATCTCCCATCTTTCACATTGTATATACTGTAATTAATGCTAAATGTTAGCTTAGAATAGAGTCATTTGCCCAAAAAGCAGTGAAAAGACAACTGAATAGAAAACTGATTTCATAAATGGGTGTGAAAAATATGAAGCAATATCAGTATCTATATGATGTTAAAAGTATACACAACCAAGGAAGGACACTGAATGTGTTGTATGTTTCACTCAACCAGCTCGTGTGGACTGCATTAGTATACGTACATGCTAGATTTTGGGAACATTAAGCAAAATTCTAGTGGCAATAGTTTCTAAAAAAAGTTATGGATGTGTTTTTTTGTTTTCCCTCTGGGTATGCTATATTGAATTAGGAAGATGAACAAAAATATAACTGAGGGAAGTTAGGGTTAATGTTGAAAATAAAAAAGGGAAAAACCTCAAACAATTAATTATTTTAAACGTCATAACAAGGTTAGGGAGGGGTAGTAAAATACAATTAAATGGCAGCTCTATGTTCTTTAAATATTCCAGTGCACTTACTGGAAGTGAAACCAACAACCAGTATCTGAAAGTGTATATCTAAGAACCCATGGCTGTTTATCTACTTACCAAGTCAATAGAGCACTTTTTTTTTCTTTTTTTCTTAACAAAATACATTGACACAAACTCAAGGTTCAAAGACAAATTTGTCATGTACAAAACTTACCCAACGCTGACGCTCCTGCTCACCTGAAAGCCTAACAGGTTTAATATCATCTTTCTCTAGCGTGCAATACTTACCTGACAGTGTTTTCTTTTGTGTCATATACAAGCATAGATGTGTCATGTACATACATGGTTTTTACTTGTATTTGTTCTTACTTGTGGTGCATATACAGTATACTAGTTATAAAGAAGTGGTTATATATATATATATATTTTTTAGACATTTAGAATTTTTGTTTTTCATATCTTATCTTTTGGGCATTTGTTATTTTATGTAAGATCTGTATATCATGCACACATTGAATCAGTTCACCTTACTATGAATAAAGCACTTTCTATAATACATATTTTTATTATTCTTTTTTATTGCTGTATAGTATGAGAGTGCTGTTGCTATGAAACATGCTATGGAGGTGTACTGTGCCACTGTAAAAACTGCAATTTTGTTCTAATCATTTTACAACCACACTACATTAAATTAATGACATATTCTAAGACAAAACCCTTTCACCCTTAAGATTTTGGGGGTCCCTGAGTTTTCTTCTGCTTCTATATTTGACATGCACTGAAACTGTTACACTGTTTTACAAATAAAACCACTGGTTCATTGTTACATAGTTCACATACAAGAAATTAACGACAGGCACATTTCAAATTTTACAACCAGAAATATTTATTTCTCTCTTCAAATAAATATAATTGACAAGTAGACACAACAATTAGGTGCAATTCAACATGTTTCGGTTCCTGCAGCAGTTTGAATTTACTCTTTTACAAAACAGTAAAAGATTAGGATAGTTCACAGAATAAAAAGGCAAAGTAACGCATAGATAAAGTTTAAGATGAAATCCTACAATCAGTTTTGTCACTGTGAGCAAGCACTTTATTATCTTAAGGCAGACAGTGGATTGCACAGATAATCTTGTGCTAAATATCATGCATTTCATACATGAGAAGAGAACACAGTACAGTACTACAGTTTGCAGGCTTTTCTGTTCCGAACAACCCACAACTTCCTTCACCTTTGCTTAGCAAAAGGAAAGCATCAAAGGTTTATACAGAAAAAAAAAAACAAAAAAAAAACAACAATTGTGAAACTGAAATGGCACAACAATTTCATAGGCAGCATGTTATTTTAGGGAATGTAAATGAGACAAACTGGAAAGGCTCAGTAAATTGCCAACATACTTAAAACAAGTCTGTATATGTATCATTTAAGCCTACAATGTAAACAATAAATTGTGTATGGACCCAGGTGTACATGGTGAGTTTCTTATTCTTTTTTTAAAAGGTGCAATCCTTGCTGCAATAGCCCCCAAATGCAAATCTGTTTAATTTCATTCCACTTTCTATATTCATTTCCTCCCCCAATTACGTTTCATTCCCAACCATGATTTTGTTCTGAAAGTACAGCTTTCCAGAATTATTTATATAGTCATTTTGACACATACTCCTTTAAATCTTACCAACCCAGATATTTATGTTGCCTTTATAGAGGGTTTACTGGTGATTCTACTCACTTGATAAAGTACATTTAAAAGGATCCAGTGTCTGTGAGACTGATTTTATGCTCCACAGACAGCCCCTGCTCACCCAGATTTTAGAAGAGCATGACCATGAACAAACTATTGCATCACACAACAAGCTATGCACCTTTTTGAGAAGTTGTTTTTTTAAATTATGGAGCATCTTTCCTTTTCTTTATTTGGTACAAGGACAGCAGCGTCATAATTAAAATGTACACCCAATCAGACAATTACTTACCAAATAAAGCAAATCTGAGTCAATGTCATACACACAAAAAATAAACCTTGGTAAACATATGTGAAACATCTGCTCCAAGGAAAACATGCATTTTTTGTTTTATATTCTTGCCATAGATGAATTTGGTTCCAATCACCACCTTATGTGAAGCATCCAAAGTTATTTAGGCAGGATTTGCCGTCCACTCAACAGCTTTATGTTATTATCCCTTCTGTATAATTCGCAGCATATGAGAGCTAAAACTCAATTCTGTCTGACAAAGACTGAAATGAGTGATTATATATAACTTAAAGAAAACGTGGCTTAAAATGATCTTCAAAAGGGAAGGGATGTATGTTTTGTGTTATTCTGTCTGGTAGTTTTTGAGCTACAGCACTTTTTAAAAACTGGCGTTTTTTTTGCGTAAGTTTGGGGCTGGGAGAGCATTTTTTATAATTCACCTGTAGGTTAAAAACGGCTAGACAGTTACTTCTCCCATTTGGCAAGTTACTGCATCTAAGTCGTCTTTAGTGCCTTTTGTGGGTGGGGAGGTTTAAAAAAATGTGTATTTCAATATAAAAAAGTACTTTTAAAAACGAATGCTACGCATGCGCTGTTGTACGATTTAGTAACTGTTTTTGTGTAGTTCTGACTGGAGCTGTAACAATACAACCACTTAGGAACGCTCTCCAGTTTGAACTACAGCTCCCAGAATGCACGTTGAACAGCTAATCGTAGCTAACATTTCAAGCTTTTCACAAGCGTAACAAAGCATCATATTGTACTGTACAGGGTACGTAAATAAATAATAAAAACCGTATCAGTCAGCGATAGAAGGTGAACGAGTATTTAAAACCTACATGTACACTTAGGCTGAGAGACTGTGCGCCAGAGAAGTTATAAATAATGGCGAAACATTTCAAAATAGGCCTAAAACGATTATTTGCATTACATTAGGCTTACAAAAAATCTAAAACACTCACCCATATAACCACAAAAGCCAGAAGAACTTCCAAAGAAATTATTTTTGTTTATTTCTAACGTAAAACAAATAGCTATGCACTTTTATGATCTAAATAAACATGGAATATATAGAATAAAAAAAAATCTTGATCAGCCGTCATAAAACAAAAACACGGAAATGACAAATATACAAAACCAGAAAAAAAAATTATATTTTATATATATATATATATATATATACAGTACTGTGCAAAAGTTTTAGGCAGGTGTGAAAAAATGCTGTAAAGTAAGAATGCTTTCAAAAATAGACATGTTAATAGATTATATTTATCAATTAACTAAATGCAAAGTGAGTGAACAGAAGAAAAATCTAAATCAAATCCATATTTGGTGTGACCACTCTTTGCCTTCAAAACAGCATCAATTCTTCTAGGTACACTTGCACAAAGTCAGGGATTTTGTAGGCATATAGTCAGGTGTATGATTAAACAATTATACCAAACAGGTGCTAATGATCATCAATTCAATATGTAGGTTGAAACACAATCATTAACTGAAACAGAAACAGCTGTGTAGGAGGAATAAAACTGGGTGAGGAACAGCCAAACTCAGCTAACAAGGTGAGGTTGCTGAAGACAGTTTACTGTCAAAAGTCATATACCATGGCAAGACTGAGCACAGCAACAAGACACAAGGTAGTTATACTGCATCAGCAAGGTCACTCCCAGGCAGAAATTTCAAGGCAGACAGGGGTTTCCAGATGTGCTGTCCAAGCTCTTTTGAAGAAGCACAAAGAAACGGGCAACGCGTTGAGGACCGTGAGCGCAGTGGTCGGCCAAGGAAACTTATTGCAGCAGATGAAAGACACATCATGCTTACTTCCCTTCGCAATCGGAAGATGTCCAGCAGTGCCATCAGCTCAGAACTGGCAGTAAACAGTGGGACCCTGGTACACCCATCTACTGTCCGGAGAAGTCTGGTCAGAAGTGGCCTTCATGGAAGACTTGCGGCCAAAAAGCCATACCTCCGACGTGGAAACAAGGCCAAGTGACTCAACTATGCATGAAAACACAGGAACTGGGGTGCAGAAAAATGGCAGCAGGTGCTCTGGACTGATGAGTCAAAATTTTAAATATTTGGCTGTAGCAGAAGGCAGTTTGTTCGCCGAGAGTGGTACACAAATGAGTGTCTGCAGGCAACAGTGAAGCATGGTGGAGGTTCCTTGCAAGTTTGGGGCTGCATTTCTGCAAATGGAGTTGGGGATTTGGTCAGAATTAATGGTCTCCTCAATGCTGAGAAGTACAGGCAGATACTTATCCATCATGCAATACCATCAGGGAGGCATCTGATTGGCCCCAAATTTATTCTGCAGCATGACAACGACCCCAAACATACAGCGAAAGTCATTAAGAACTATCTTCAGCGTAAAGAAGAACAAGGAGTCCTGGAAGTGATGGTATGGCCCCCACAGAGCCCTGATCTCAACATCATCGAGTCTGTCTGGGATTACATGAAGAGAGAGAAGCAACTGAGGCTGCCTAAATCCACAGAAGAACTGTGGTTAGTTCTCCAAGATGTTTGGGCCAACCTACCTGCTGAGTTCCTTCAAAAACTGTGCAAGTGTCCCTAGAAGAATTGATGCTTGATGCTGTTTTGAAGGCAAAGGGTGGTCACACCAAATATTGATTTGATTTAGATTTTTCTTCTGTTCACTCACTTTGCATTTAGTTATTTGATAAATATAATCTATTAACATGTCTATTTTTGAAAGCATTCTTACTTTACAGCATTTTTTCACACCTGCCTAAAACTTTTGCACAGTACTGTATATATATATATATATATATATATATATATATATATATATATATATATATATATATAACCATCTGAAACACTGTACTGTACAGTCATGATCATTTAGCGCAAATACTGTAGTCAGGACCCAGCGTATTTTTATCTGTACTTATTATCAATTTCCTCATTAAAAAAATAAAATAAATAATAATAATACATAGGACTTAGGCTAGACATTTTCAGAGATGTAGAATCACAGTCAAATTGTTCTTGGAGTTTAACAGTAGATTTATAGAATCACTTAAATTTAGTAAATAATATAGAAAACTAGGCTACTCTATGGTTTCATTCACAAGTTGTAAAAATAAAACAAAATCGATACAAACTTTATTTAAGCGATCACCAGCAACAGATCACCTGATGGCATTTTGAATAAAGTTTATAACACAACAAACAGCATGATTACCAAAAACATGCCTATGCATCGCATCAGATATGATATCATACATGACATCAGTAATGACTAATCACATGACAAATGCTCCACCAAGACTTCCCAGAAGGACATTACCAAAATAATAACCTTTGGAGAGTTTCTGTGATGTCATCATAAACTAGGAGATCTTTAGTTTAAAGAGTCACAGAACCTGTAACTCACTTGAGTACATATTTTATTTTTTATAATACCTGGATGTTAGTATATGTTAAAAAAAACAAAAACACAAAAAACAGGGAATATAAAGGTGACTTTGCTTAGGTCAGAGGTCAAATCTAATCATCTAGAGGAATATGTCTTTTCTTTTTGTAATTAAATTTAACATGAACTAATCACATAACAAATGCTCCACCAAGACTGCCCAGATGTACATTATACTGGAAAAAAATTCTCTGTGCTGGACTGTAGCTATCATGCTTCTTGGCATAAGTGCCAACATAGACACAATCATACACAAAACAAGTACATTTTCATTGTGCTCACTGTCACTCTTTGCACTACTGTCTATAGACTAGGTGATATAGGTGTTGCATAATTATTACTGTTACTTCCAATGCAATATGGCATTGCCACATACCTATCCAAGACCATTGGTTTACCAAATGCATTTGAATATGTATCTCACTCAGTAAAAGGAATGTTTTTTTTTTTCTAGAACAGTGCCATGGAGATTGAGGACCAAACTCTGCTTCTTTGTGTTGTTATTGTCATAAGAGTTCTTAAGAACAGCTGACAGCACAATATTCTGCATATTATTATTTGTTTATTTAGCAGACGCCTTTATCCAAGGCGACTTACAGAGACTAGGGTGTGTGAACTATGCATCAGCTGCAGAGTCACTTACAATTACGTCTCACCTGAAAGACGGAGCACAAGGAGGTTAAGTGACTTGCTTAGGGTCACACAATGAGTCAATGGCTGAGGTGGGATTTGAACCGGGAACCTCCTGGTTACAAGCCCTTTTCTTTAACCACTGGACCACACAGCCTCCTTGCATATCAATAAACACACCCAGGTAATGTCCTTCTAGTCATTGATGATGTCATTACTGATGTCATGTATGACACCATATCTGATGTGATGCATAGGCATAATAGGGGTGCGTTAACGTTGCGTGCAACCTTAACGTCCCATTTCCTGACTTTTGTGATTTTGAACTGCAACCTTAACGCTGTTTTAACAAAGTTTCTGTTACTGAATAAATATATAGGCTAACTTCACTATAATAAACCCTTCTGATAACGAACACCCGTTTTTAACGATCCCAACAGTAAGAACCGATTTTTTCAATGCAAATTAGCCCAATTAGAACGATCACATACAGGATCAACCCGGATACAACGATCTCAGTATTGACTGACACTGAACTTTCTTCAGTGTCAAGTGTGTTATTCTCTCAGTGAAAACAAAGACCATGGTTGACTAATTCAAAGATAACGCTAATTCAAAGATGACCTATTGTAGTACGAATCATGCATGACAAATGCAATTGTTGCCTGTCCGTCATCTTCCCACAAACTGCAACCAGGCAACGGGCGTGAGGAGCAATCTACACTGGATGGTTTTATCAAGAGAAAGGACATGTAATTACTGTATTCAGCATGGAAGTGTACATTCTTTCCTTTTTCATTTCTTTGCTGTTTTCTTTTAAACATACCACAGGGGGAATTAGTGTTGGTGTAATCTATATGTGGAAATGCGTTTGTTTTGTATGCTTTTTGGAGTTGTTATGTTTGATCAAATGATTGTTTATAGACGGACGCTCGATTGAGACTTGCTGCCTGTCTGTCTTGTATGTGTCCTCTGTGCGTTACCATCGTTGCTACCGTCACATGACCCGTTTATTTACTTTGTTTTGTGTTTAATAAATACTGCGCGCCTGTGCAGGCGTTTCAACTCCAACTCCTCTATCTTGCAATGCGGTTACCCACACATGTGACATGAGTACTTTGTCACAATAATTAAATGTTGATCAATGTGAAGGAATCTTCATAAAAGTACTATATTGATGTTCAATTCAAATTTGCCGTTTTTTCATTATTCTGATACAGAAAAATGCCAAACCCTATTATAGTGAACTCCCTGATATAACGAACATTTCTCTAAGTCCCAGGGGGGTTTGTTATAGTGAAGATAGCCTATATATACTGTATATATATATATATATATATATATATATATATATATATAATTTCGGGTTTGGTTTATGCATCAAAATAAATATATATATATATATATATATATATATATATATATATATATATATATAGACACACACACCCTATTCAAGAATTGTTCAAACAGTATTAGCTATAAAATGATTCATAAATGTCTTTTAAAAGGTTATATAAAGTGGCTTTTATGGTCCTACAAACATTAATATAGTTGAAAACAGTTTGCAGTGGCTTCTTACAATTCTATGTTCATATTTGTTAGACAGTTTTTATGGTCATTATGTAGATAACAGCAACCCTTTAAAAATAATACACTGTCCCTTTGGTTTTCTGCATGGTTCTCAATTACACATCAACTGGAAAAGCACGGGAGCGCCAATTAAATGTGAACTGTGGGTTTGGGTTACGCATCAAAATAAACACATCAAAAGTTCAGAATGGCTGCTAACTTTCCAAATGGGATTTAGCAACAAACTCAAATGGGGACTGAATTCACCATCAAAACCAGAAGCTGTATAGTGGATGCTACATGAAACAAACTTGAATAGTGAATGTTGAATTATTTTAGAACAGGAATGTATATTTCCAATCTCCAACAGTAGATAATAAAGGCTGGGGAGCAGAACTAAAATTGGCAACAACTAACAATGCACCAAAAACACATACAAAAGCAATCTAATATTTGTGGTGAATCTTATGCTTGTATCAGTTGCATCAGGTTAACAACATTTTGATGTAATACAGTTCCAATCTGGAGTTTTCACTGTATAGCTATGGCCAAAATATTTGCATCACCCTATAGAATTAACTAATTTTGCTTCATAAAGTCGAATGAAACCTTCTGAACAATGCTATTTTAACATACTGAATTAAATTCGGATTTGTAGTATTCCCTATTCTTAATGAAAAACTGAAAAAAAATGAATAATTTAACATTTCAAAATCTAACATGAAATGCTGTACTATTATGGCTTCTGGTAGACTTTTGCGATATCATTTTGTAGTTTCTTTGGTTACATGGCATTAAATAAAATATCTAAATTATGTTCAAATAGTTTACTTTTTTTTTTTTTGCCTCAATCTTAAAATTCTAGGTGATGCAAAACTTTTGGCCATAGCTGTAGATTCTCTCTGAAGTCTAAACTGAACTTGACACACCACAAATTCTGTAACAAATTCCTTAAAACAAACATCTTTGTGAACTTAAAGAGCATCTCGTGATAAAAGAGGGGGGGCATAAACAGTAGCAAAAGTAAAATTTATATAACTAGCTGCATAGTGAAAAAAGCATGGTACTTCAAGTATACCTAGATGTTAAAATCTGATCTGGTACTTTTGCTACAAAATGCAGTTTATTTTTGTGTAACCTGTTCTTAGGATTCACAGAATTTCTGGATATAAGGGTTAAACAGAAGTACTGTAGATCAGTATGAAATGTTTCCTGAAGAAGTGGTCTCATTCTGGGGGAAATGTCAGAATCAAGCAGATTACTGCAGTGCCCATGGGCAGTCGCCACTCTGTGGCTGGCAATGCTTGTTACCTGTTGTCCTGCAGAAGAGTTCTGAAATTCTGAAGCTCCTTTATACTTGTAGAAAGCCTAAAAAAAGGCACAGTATGTGAATTCGGTTATTAAAAAGTAAGATTACTGGAGCAGTGCACAACATACTGCAACTCTGGGCCAGCATATCAAACAAGATGTGTTTATTAAATGTTTAATGCGGGGGACTTAATAGGATTAATATCAGTTTTCATTGATGAGGTTTTGTGATAACAGCAAACATATGATTCTGTGGTAGCTCATGCTATGCTTTTGCTGAGCAGATGTTACAGTATTCCATTTTACAACAAAACGTGAATAGAAAAATGATAATGTTTCGGTGAAAAGGTAGTGGACTGTACAATATTGAACACTGCATCCAACAATAAAGAGGAGTCGGGGTGTAATGACACACTTGTTAAAAGGAAAAATGTTAATGAGATAGAGGTAGTATGTATTTATACTAAACATGCACATTTCAAAATAATTAAGGAGCAAAAAGTAGCTATGTAGAGTTTATGTCTCATAAAACACATCTATTATGATACAATATATAATGTAAAGGAAATATTACAGTAAACTGTACAACATGCTTTTAAAATAGTATTATAATTATTCATACCTTCCAAAAGCATTCAGAAGAGCAACAATTTCCTGACGTGTGAGCTGAAAGCCTTTAGAAGGGCTGTTCTCTGAAAGATTCTTAATTTGTTTTTCTGAAAACAAAATCTTCAGTGCTGTCCCCAACCCCTGGGTCTGGGAGGAAAACAAAGACATGCATTGCAACAGGGTTTCAGTTCTGGATGAGTACAATGACTCTTTTTACTCTCATTTACGTAATGATGGTTTCTAGTTATAAATGGAACAGCTCACATAAAGTTACTTTCATTAAAATGAGCATTACATTCTACTATATATATATAAAAAAAATTTTAATTAGCTAATTTTGCAAGCTAAACAGTCTGAAGAGTGACAGAAGTTGTTGAAAGCTGAGAAACGTTATTATCAAATCTGGTTCCCCGAAATAGAAATGTAACCATTACCATTGGGTATTTACTGCTTAAAGAACCAAAACCTGAATAAGATTTATCAAAGCCACGCAACGAGCCTGTGACACAGTTATGGCCTGCTCCCGAGGACATAAATACTGCGCTCACAGACCTCAACGTCATTTTTCCTTCAAGCCTGCTGCAATCATGGACGCAGCGGCCTTTCAGTGAACCAGGGTTATGATAATAACCGGACGTTCCCTTTCAAGAAATGTAACCATTACCGTATGGGTAAGTGTACCAAAGCTGTCACAAAGGCAATATTGCAGAATGATCGGAATGCTACAAGGTTACCATACGGAACCCCAGTAACAAGTAGTTAGGGCTAAAAAAAATGCGGGAGAAATTCACCACTATGTCTGTGTTGTAAGGGTCGACTGAGAAGCTACCCTTAACACTCTAGTTCCGAAACCAGGGTTTTTTAGGAACCACAACATTAAGTCTATAAAACCTAGTAAAGATATGGGGAGTAGCCCACACTGCTGTGTTGCAAATGTCCTTGACAGATGCACGCTGGAATAAAGCCCACAAAGTTGCCATGCCCATGGGGGAATGTGCAGTGAGCTTTTCTGAAGGGGGCAAGTTGGCCAGTTCATAGGTGAGTCCAAGCACACTCCTAGATAGGAGGCTGTCTGAGAAGGCGTGAGCTGGCTCTTTGCATGATTCACCATAAGGCCCAACCGTTGAAGGTGGCCAGTGACAAGTTCCGTGTGGGCCTCTGCCTGTGCTGAAGACTGGGCACAAATGAGCCAGTTGTCCAGATAATTGAGCACTCTGATGCCTTTATGAGTCTCAATAGAGCCAGGACAGGTTCCATGCATTTTGAGAAGGCACGGGGAGCTAGAGAGAGGTCCATTGGCAAGACGCAGAACCCATACGTTGTTCCTTGAAAAGTGAACTGTAGGTACTTCCTGTGTGCTGGTTTTATGGGGATGTGGAAAATGGTGTCTTTGAGGTCCACCTGGTCTGGCCTAATTGACTGCAACAGCTGTTGCATCGTCAACATTCTGAACCTCTTTTGGTTCAGATACAGGTTGACCATCATCACCATCACCATCCATCACCAAACGTAGGCTATCAGAATACTATTGTAGTTGCCCAGCCATGCTGCGAATGCACTGGCTGAACAGGCACGCTTGAGTGTAACCTCCGAGACCCGGCACCGCTTGTTGAGGCAGGTAGCATCCTTGGACAGGAGTGCTAAATTAGGCCTTGTTTCGCCTTCTATAGGCCAGGGCACTTGCAAGACTGTAGTGGCCCTCTTGATCAGCGGTAGAAGCTGTGCCAGCTCCTGTTCACCCACCTCATCAGAGGCGGCGATGGACAGTATGTCCTTCTGTTGTAAATCTACGCTTGTAGCCACACCAGTGTCTCCTTGGCATACTCTGGCCCCAGGCAGGAAAAACAACTGCCATGATTGTCCTCAACAGGTAGACTGGCCTGATCCAAGAAGCAAGCAATGCAGTGTACAGTATACAGATATACAGGTGCTGCCTCAATCTGCTTTTAAAATGGGGGTGTAAGCAGTGGTCGGTACCGGGTCAGTACAGTATGGTACCGGGTCGGAACCAGAATGGTACGGTGCCAGGTCGGTTTTGTATGGGTTTGGTGACTTTAGCAACGGGTCCGTACAGTACCAGGTTGGTTCGGTGACTTTAGCACCAGGTCGGTATGGTATGGTACGTGGTTGGAACTGGGACACTACTGTAACAGTACCATGTCGGTTCAGTGACTTTAGCACTGGGTCGGTACCTGTTTGGTAACCATGTCCTGGGTCGGCGACCTTGGTACCATAAGGTACGGGTCCACTGGTTCACAGTTACCGCAGGTAGCAATGTACAGGGATGTCCACCTGTACAAGCCACTCACACAAGACTGAGGGAAGCCTGCTTGTTAGAATGAACTAACAACCTTTGTAATGGTGATGCATCAAGATACTGCGGGAGAGATTGCAAGCAACCACAAACGAAGCCAGTATCTTGGTCCTGTGCAGCGCTGCTGAATTACCATATATTCATTAAGTTGTTTTGTTTTTTCATTGTCCACAATAGTCTTGCCGTGATTTGGATTTGACCAAGATAAAATACACTTTTAGTGAAGCTGCATGCACTTATTATAGATTATAAATACATACAAATGAAAGGGGTAAAGGAGAGAACATACCTGAAGCTTACCCCACAACCGACACTTACTACAGCCAACACAGTCCATTATACGGGATATATTTTTAAAATGGAGCCTGAACTCTTCCTAAGAAAACAAAAGTGGATTATGGTTGCAGTATTCTTTAAATAATGTTTTTTTTAAAAAGCCAAACAAAAAGTGCAATAATCAAATAAATGTAAAAAATACCCAAGTTAAATTAGTCCATTTACCATTAATATCTTTGCTTCTGTTTTGCCTCCAGCAAACATGGACTTTTCATCAAAATGCATAGGGAATGCTCTATTGAAAGAAGCAGATTTAACCTTCATTAGAACTACAGTACAGAATGTAACATACTCTTGGTTATGTGAACCCAACATCCTTTAGAGAAGAACATTGAACCTTTTCAGTGTCCATGACGAGAGTCCTCCTCATTTTCTGTCTCCTCCAATGTAACCACGTATTCTGATAGTGTAAAGTTCTATTTTGAAATTGGTCACTGGGATCTTGTAAGATTTAGCTTATTTATTTATTTGAAAGTGATTTATTCAAATGAATAAATAAACATAAACAAGGAAGGATTCTGCGTTTAGTTTTTGTTATTACAGTCGATCAAGTTAGTTTTGTAAGCTACTGTAATTATAATTCACAAACTAGGATCCCTCTTAAATAATGTTGGTTTGTTGTAACCGCCCGTGCATAAATCCATCTAGATTTTTACAATTTTAACAGTAATGTGTGAATATCTAGGGATGGAAATGAGACTTCCATTGCATAACGTTTGATCCAGTCCTGGTTTTCTTACTAATGCTTTACAATGCATTAGTAAGATCTCATCTAGAATATTGTGTTCAGTTCTGGTCACCTCGCTACAAAAAGGATATTGCTGCTCTAGAAAGAGTGCAAAGAAGAGCGACCAGAATTATTCCGGGTTTAAAAGGCATGTCATATGCAGACAGGCTCAAAGAATTGAATCTGTTCAGTCTTGAACAAAGAAGACTACGCAGCGTTCTGATTCAAGCATTCAAATTTCTAAAAGGTATTGACAATGTCGACCCAAGGGACTTTTTTGACCTGAAAAAAGAAACAAGGACCAGGGGTCACAAATGGAGGTTAGATAAAGGGGCATTCAGAACAGAAAATAGGAGGCACTTTTTTACACAGTGAATTGTGAGGGTCTAGAACCAACTCCCCAGTAATGTTGTTGAAGCTGACACCCTGGGATTCTTCAAGAAGCTGCTTGATGAGATTCTGGGATCAATAAGCTACTAACATCCAAACAAGCAAGATGGGCCGAATGGCCTCCTCTCGTTTGTAAACTTTCTTATGTTCTTATGAGTTTAAAGACACATCTGAGCTTGTTACCTATACACTGTGGCTAATCAAGCTCATACTACAACCTTATATGGGTGAAGCTGCTATGCAATAGGGGTCTTATTTCCATCCCTAATATCTATGCTAGTGCATATACACTGTATAAAAAACGGTGATACTGTAATAGTATTAGCAAAACCCATTTCAGAGGGGTGATGCTATTCATAAGGTACCACCAAAACCTTGCTCATACCAACTTAAACAGGTAAATCTGATAAATACAATTGTGAAGTGATTGTTCCCCCTTGAAACCCTTCTTTCCTTTACCATTTCCAACCCATATATTATATTAATAAGCTGATGTTAATTTAGCATTTTACAAGCAATCATACAACAATATCATTGGACATTAAAGAAAGATTACTCCTGTAGTCCGCCTCATCAGTGCAAAATCAGTTGTGAATCATAGCTGCTACTTTTTCCTTGAATTTCTATCAAATATCTGTATTTGTTTTACCTGAATAATAAATTAACAAAGTAGTATTTGTCTCCTTACTTTGTCTCATTAAAGACCTGCAAAAGTAATTCCTTTGTAGCTGCATCTTCCTCTGTATTGCCGGTATACAAATCCACAATGGTCCGTTCAAAGTATGGTGCTACTTTGGACAAAGCACGCAATTCTATCAAGTATACGAAGTATAGGTTTTTAAGTCTTCTGGTCCCTTCTCCCTTAGTTTCAACAGGATCAAAACGATGTCTGAACTCCTTCATATTTGTTCCCCATGTCGTTTTTCCCCAGCCCTCTGCATTTAGAAAAAGACAAAATTATGTAATGTAGAGTATACATGTCTATGCAAATCATAAGAATAAAGAGATAAAACAAAGGTTATTCTTTACTTACCTTGTATCAGATATTTGGCACAGAGATGTATGTTGATACTTGTGTGGAGCCCAGAAATTAGTCTGTAAAATACTCTTTTCTCAAGACACAGACCTGTGTGCAAAAATAAAAAGAAAAACTTGTAAAGTCAGCTACTTATCCAAAGACCCACTGTTTTATTAAAAGCTGCAATACCACGGTTTCATTTGAGTTAATGTTTAAGTTTGCTTCAGAACAATATGTATTTAGTTAACGGTTCTGACTGCAAGTTATCAGGCTTTACATTTTTAAGGTCGTTGGGTTGGGCATCCTGTAAAATACAGGGTCTGCCATAACACACAAGTAACCCTCTGTGAAAAATAAAGAACTGGAAAATAGTGATTGAAGAGAATATCAAAATTCATAAATTGAGACTCTATGATTGACACAAACTCAAGTCATTCATTATGTGTGAGACAACACTCCTTCTCCTTACTGTCACTATTAATATCAAATCAATTATCAATTATACAAAATAAAAAAAATTAACTATCTACTGTGCAACTATCTACGGTGAACTGTGTGACACATTCCTAGTGTATTGCCAGTTTTATGTATTTACAATTATTTATTTTAAATGTTTTGGAGTGCTCTCTTCTACCCACCAGGGTGCTTTATTTAGATGCATTAGTCATTGGACATTACTGTAACCTTTAGCTCCTTCACACAATGGATGGAGCTGTTAATGTAAATGTTCTGCCGGAAGCTAGTATCAGGATTCCACCTTCATGACTGATAGTAGTTCTGATGCATATATTGAAATCCAGTCAATACAGGGCTGATCATTGTGCTACATGTTCTTTTGCATGCAGATTTCAGTCAAAAAATAATATAAAGTTTAAAAATTTTTGGAAGTAAAAAGCTTAGGGGCTTAATTTACCAATGTGACCACATAATACATTTACTATGGAGTGGAAGTATAGGTCTATTGTAGGTTTAAAATATTATATTACTATATTCTTCAGCACTAATGACCCTATTTTGCCATTTTCTGCCACTTAACAAAAATACCTGTTTGCTGTGTGATCAGGAAACTGACCCCAACCTTATCATCCTAGCATTTATAAAAAAATATTTCTATGTATTCTGAAATATGGACAGAGTAATTTTTTAATAAGTTTGCATCAGTATTGTCAAACAAAAATTATTATTTGATGTCAACAGCATTTTAAATATTGCCTAATACATTATAGAAGCAAATGAACAAGTCTTCAATTCTTCCTAAATACTGAATGCCTCCATCATATGTGCTGACGTTTCCTAAAACCAAGTGTAATACAACCACAGCGCAACAGAGTATTAAGTGTCTTAGTAAAAGTGAGACTCTTTTGAAATATTAATTTTGCCTGCTCGTTGGGCTTTTAGACGTTGTAATGAATCCCAAACACTGTAACATTTTGTGAAATGAGTTCAGCAAGTAATAATATGGAGTTTTTATTTCAGTGTTTCTTCTATTTGATACATTTCAGAGAAACAAATACTATACATATAAAAAAAACAACGAATTAAAGGCTAGTATTATTTATTGTACAATGTTCACTAGACTTGTCCTATTCTTCCAAGAGCAGCCAACTGTGCATCTCTTCTAACAGCAAAAAGGGATTTAAAAGTATAGAAAAAAAAGCTTTATGTGAAAAGTATATCACCGTGACCAAACCACACACAATGTGGATGACAACTTTCTTAAAAATAAAAGAATCAATCAATAAAATTTAAATATACATCTTTACAAAAAGCACATGTTAATCAAAATCATGAAACACGCTTAGAGATAAACTCTAGCCAACTAGGTGTCTACAGAATTAAATTACCTTCCAGCCAGTTGTAGAAGCTCTCCCCTGTGTAAATAAATATAGATTAGCAATAGTATTTGACTTCTGGTTAGAATGATAATTCCTATACAATGGAAATAAATAATAGGTTAATAAGTTGGTGTTTAAAGGTATGATGCAGTGGGAGTGGGGTAGTGAGAGGTGGAGGTTTTGCTGAATAATGGGTTGATGAACCAAGGATCTTCATCTCCTCCAACTTGTGTTACATTGTACCTTCAAGCAGTAATCATCTTACTCAGTGTGAAGAATATCACCAGGTGTTTTCCCTTTCTGAGGGGACGACTCTCTCAATCACTCACCAACAAAATGGCTCTACTCATGAAGGTTCAGAAATTCTCTTTATTACAAACACAAGTTTATGTTTCCCTGTGTTGTAACCAATGGTTAATTTTAAGACTATATATATTAGCACCCCTTTTATCCAAGCTGCTAATCCAAATGGTACTGTACTTTACATTTACATTTTGGGGGACAGTTCAGTAAAGAGGGTTCTGCTGTACTGAGGCTTTTTTCTTTAAATATTCTTAAAATATGAAAAAAGTGATTTACTTACCATCATCATCTCCTAAAGGAATAATAAAAAAAAAGAATTACAATAAAATAGAAAACAAACATAAATTAACTTATGACTTATTGTGGTGGGGTGCCCAGCCCCTGTGCATATTTTTGTGTTATATGTTGTATGTGGTGTGTATATATTGGTGTACGGAGTGTGGGTTATCACGGGTGCCTTAAAATATATAGTTGTATTTAGGCATGGGGATTGCACAATCACTTCACATGCAGATAATGTGTGTATTAGTATGTGTATTGGTAGGGCAGCAGTGTGTAGTAGTGGTTAGGGCTCTGGACTCTTGACCGGAGGGTTGTGGGTTCAATCCCAGGTGGGGGACGCTGCTGCTGTACCCTTGAGCAAGGTACTTTACCTAGATTGCTCCAGTAAAAACCCAACTGTATAAATGGGTAATTGTATGTAAAAATAATGTGTAAAAAATAATGTAATTGTATGTAAAAATAATGTGTAAAAAATAATGTAATTGTATGTAAAAATAATGTGATATCTTGGAATAATTGTAAGTCGCCCTGGATAAGGGTGTCTGCTAAGAAATAAATAATAATAAAAATAATATGTGAGCACGGGGATAGCACAAATTAGTCCACGTGCTGGGACTCAAGTGAATGATTAATTGGCAATTGAATCCCGGCACAGCTGTTTATACAGATGCACGAATCACTCACTCATGGTTGGGTGTTCAGGGCGAAAGGACGAGAGAGAGAGAGTAAAGTAAAATCTGTAAACAAAAATAACAATTGCTACTCGTGCTGACATAGCCTTGCACGATACTTGTTTGTTTAGTGTTCGTCCACTGTTTGTTTGTTTGTCTATTTGTTTTGGCCAACGTGCCGTTTTGTTTGTTCAGTGTTTTGTTTTCCGTTTAAACCTTTTATTTTCAATAAACCGGCGCAACAGCGCAATTCACTCACCACTCTGTGTTTCTTCCTGGCCTGACATCACCACACAAGCCAACCTGTCACACTTGGTGTCCAGAAGTGGGAAACAGCGTGTCCACAAACTCAGGCCAGGAACAGTACTCGGATACACAGTTTTTTTTTTGTTGTTTTGTTGAAATATATATTTTTTGTTTTTGGAGAAGATGGACATCTGCCTCATCTGCTTGAAAGGTGAAGAACGGTGCTTTGCTGTTGGCGAGATCGGGCACATAGCACCCGACCAACCCCCTCCATGGCAGGAGGTGGAACTGCCGGTCCCAAGGAGGAAGAAGGGGAGGAGTGGCGGTGCCAGGAAGAAGGCAAAAAGCAGATGCCAGCTCCAGCTGCCACGAGGAAGGAGCCTGAGCGTCCAGCGTGCTTGAGGGGGAAGCATGAGCGTCCAACACCCTCAGAGGAGATACGGGACTGGCTGCTGAACCCTGAGGTGGACCTCATGGAGGCCCTCTCAATGGCGATCGACCTGTTGTGGGCCAGAGATGGGGAGCAATGGGAGGCCTGGTAACAGCAACATCGCCCAGCGTCCCTCCCAGCCATCGCAGCCATGGTGTGCAACTACCTGGCTGCAGATATGGGAATGTCCCCACAGGTTAAATGCTCATCGGGAGGAATCGCGTCTACCCCACCTCCAGAGGCAGTAGGCACGTCCACGCCAGCACCCAGAGGAGAGCCGCACCAGTCCCCAGCGACCGAAAGGAGAGTCGCACCAGTTCCCGGTGACCGAGGAATAGCTGCACCAGTCCCCATTGATAGAGGGAGACTACGCACTGCTCCTGCCTCCACCACCAGGGGAGACTTCCTGCTGCTCCTGCCTCCACCGCATGGAGGAGACTACTCGCTGCTCCCGCTTTTGCCGCCAGGAGGTGACTACCTGCTGCTCTCGCCTCCACCGCCAGGGGGAGACTACCGCTGCTCCTGCCTTTGCCGCCAGAAGGAGACTACCTGCTGCTCCCACCACCACCACCAGAGGGAGACCACTTGTTGCTCCCACCACCACCACCAGAGGAACTGAACCTAGCTCTCCAGGATCAGCTCCCTCAATCACCTCCCAAGGATCAACTCCTGCCCAAGCATGCACCGCCTGCGGCTGCCGAGCCTGCTTGCCATCATGGGGATGGATGCTTATTCGCCATCGCTTGAGGATGCTTGTTCGTCACTGCATGGGGGTCATTTGCTGCTGACCCCCGTGGATATGCTGTGGCCTCTGGTGGAGTGGGCCACACCGCTATCCGCCTTTCTGCTGCCGGCGCTGCCCCTGGCACCATGTCCACTGCACACACCTGCCTTTGCTGGAGGAGCCGGCCTTGGAGCTTTGGAGCACGTCCGCTGATAGCATTGCCGTTACCAGCATTGCCGTTGCCAATGTTGCCCCGGATTGCCCCGGCTGGAGGAGCCAGCCTTGGCGCTGTCAGCACGTCTGCTGCATTTCCGCTGCTAGAATGTGTCACCCTGCTGTCAGCATGTCCCTTCTTGGCCCAGGAGTACCCCAGAGACTTTGGGGATTTTAATGGGGGGAGGTGGGCTTTAAGGCCACGTGTGCTGCACACAAGGGGGAAGATATGTGGCGGGGTGCCCCGTCCCTGTGCGCATTTTTGTGTTATATGTTGTATGTGGTGTGTATGTATTGGTGCACGGAGTGTGGGTTATCATGGGTGATTTAAAATATATAGCTGTATTTAGGCACGGGGATTGCACAATCACTTCACGTGTAGATAAAGTGTGTATTAGTAGGTGGGCACAGGGATTGCACAAATTAGTTCACGTGCTGCGATTCAAGTGAATGATTAATTAGTAATTGAATCCTGGCACAGCTGTATATTTAGATGCACTAATCACTCACTCAGGGTTGGGTGCTCAGGGCGAAAGGATGACAGAGAGAGGAGAGTAGTTTGAGAGTAGAGAAGTTGTTTGTCTATTTGTTTTGGCCAACGTGCATGTTTGTTTGTTCAGTGTTTTGTTTTCTGTTTAAACCTTTTATTTTCAATAAACTGGAGCAACAGCACAATTCACTCACCACTCTGTGTGTTTCTTCCTGGCCTGATGTCACCACACAAGCCAACCTGTCACACTTATCTACCACCAGTTTTTAACTGAATCACTATTTCAAATTACACAATGAATCCCTAATGCTATAACTAAAAATACAAATACAGGTTAAAACCATACATTTTCAATGTTTGTATATAATTTCTTTACAAAGTTAAACCTTAAATATATTCCACAATTATCTAAGGCTGAGCAAAAACTATAAAACCACAGTAGTTATACTTTGTTTGTCATCATGCTTATCACTGTTGCTTATTTTCATGACATTTATACTTGTAAGGCATCTCATAGTTCAGTTTAAAGTCACATATGCTATAAATGTAACACCACTGCAGTGCTACCCAATATGATCCTCCCCATTTATTCCATAAAATAAATTATCCTGTTGAATGTTAACACAATCTGTTCCAGTTCGATATAAGCCTCTCCATCTGCACCTGCTACATTATACTACTGTATATGTATTGTATGTACAGTCAATTCTCGTTAAAACAAACTCTAATTAGACAAATTTCCCGATACTACAAAATGTCTACATGGTCCCGGCCAAACAAAACATTAATTTCTCTGCTTCCACCTTTGGACCATGGTAACTTACGTATTCCCATGTGACTTTTATAGCAGCTTTAGGAAAGGACTTGAATGAGCTAATTAACATTTTCACGAGAAACTCATTTTTACATGTGTAAGTGGGCGTTGATTTCACAAGCATTTCCTGGAATCTCACAAGAAATTTCACAGTAAAATACTGAGACCGTTTCTCTGCCAAGTTTCACACATATTGTCCATTCACGTGGAACAAACCAACATGTAAACTGGCCTATTATGTAATCAAAATTATATCACAAAAAGTCTACTGGAAGCCATAACTGTAGTACAGTATATCATGTTAGATTTAGATTTTTTCATTAAGTATATTGAAAACTACAAAGCGCTATGCAATTCAATATGTTAACGTAATATTATTCAGCAGGATTCATTCCACTTTAGGAAGCAAAATCTGTCAAAGAAGTGGAGGGGTTGAAAACGGTGGATAATGCACCACCACACAGAAAAGGAAAGATGTTGCTGCAGATTTCAACATTACTTTCTCAACCATTCTGGAAAAACATGATACAATAATACAGGACTATGAACAGCAAACTATGGAGGCAAGTCATCAGTGTTTCCTATTTGCTCAATACCCTGATGCTGAGCATGCCTTGCTTTTGTGGATTGAAAATGCCCGTGTTCAGAATGGGATATGCAGGTTTCAAGTGCAGTTCATTTACAAATGTATCATTTTTAAAAGTTCACTTACAACTGTATTTTCAATAAAATGCACATTACTTTTAAACTTTTAATTTTTTAGTAATAGAAATTAGATTTCAGTGTTACTGTAACTTTAATAACGGACAGGATGCATTTTGCTTTATTCATAATATGAATTAATGATAATAAAAACATTTTTTGGCTAGTCCCTTGAAATTCATATTAACGAGAATTGACAGTATATACAAACATAATGAGATTGAGTTTATAACTGAAACACATTTCATTTTAGGACCCATTTTATTAGCTAGTCTGTTTGCAAAAAAGCAACCTGGGAAATAATTGGAAATGCAAAAAGAACTGATTCAACCCCCCCCTCTTCCACCAAATAAAAAAGTAATAGAAAAAGCACAACAAACAGGAAGGACTGCAATATTTATTTTCTACTTTGCGAAATTAAATATTGAACGCCTTCTGTTCAATGCAGTTTAATTAGGACACTGGGTTTTATAACCGTCTCCAGACTATATAGAAAAATCTATCATCAACATTCTATCGCCCATAGATATTTTATTTGAGCTACAGTATCTTGTTGGGCCCAGAGCACACAAGGAAAAATAAAACATTTTATAATGATTTGTGAACGTACTGCCAGCACTAAAAAGAATAAAAGTGAATACATTGATTAAGTAATGCCTTATATTTAACACTATTCAGGGTTAGAAACTGACAATATTGTGCTACTAGTACCTTTTGAAACTTGGTAGTCCTGATGTAAACTTACTAGTCCTTATGTGAAGTGCCTAAGTTGGAATCAACAACAACAGTTGGGGTCCCTAAAATATGCTTAGATTTTATTTTGTTAATAAATAAACACCATTATAAATTTAGATTAACATTTTTTTTTTAATAAAGCACCTTCATAAACGCTCATACAGATCGATCAATCACCTGTTTGAACCTTGTTACTGAGCGACTAACTGTACTGTGTGCTGAGAAACTGACAGCACCAGACGGGATGACAGAGGGAAAAAAATTCTCTCAGCTGTATTACCTTGCCGACCATGAAGCTCCGCCTAAAATTGACACCGATGATACAAGTAAAATGTTTATTTTATTGTACATTACATGTGTTGCTATTTACAAAAATGCTGGTTGGCTATGAATTACTATCTACAATAATTAATGTACTCACATACACATGCAGTCTTCACTAAAGTCCCAATTTAAAGTCAGTACATTTCACTGTAGCCCTTGGGATGAAATTGTTAGGTGGCTATATATATATATTTTTTTAATTAGCAGTGGGAGAAAACCTCTTCAGCAAGTACAGTAGAATCTGCCAGAACTGACGAATGCTGAATCTACCATAGATACTAATGATAGCATAACAAATACAAAAGAAAAACAAGGTAAACGCAGATCTTTTCAAGAAAGCTGGGAGACTTTGTATAAATGGATTTTATGTTTTTAAACGCTGCAATAACAGTTCTGTTTGTGAAGCATCCACACTATATATTGACAGAACAGGTGATTTATTTGCACAATGCGGGACCTTATTTTCCCCCATTGGTGCTTCAGCCCTGGAGCGCTCACAGAATCACCGCCTGTGCACCTATTGTCAGTGATTAAAGCCTGGTTTTCAAATGAACTGATTATCGCTCACCAGTACTGTATTGGTATAAGAAAAGTGTGTTTTAAAAAAGTAATTTCAGCTTCCAATCACTTAAAATATGCAAACGATAATGAAAACAACACCAATCTAGAGACAGCGAGTCCCAAGCTTCAAACGTGTTACTGTTTATAGATAAGAACTCAACTTTATTATGAATATATTGTGTTATTATGTTTTAAGCAACGTACTATGATAATGTTCATTATGGTAATTGTTTGTTTATTAGTTTTAAAACATTTAATAAAACGTGGCCTATTGTTTGACCTCGTTAGTACAGACGGCCCCCTTTACTAATGACATCTTCAGTTAGTTAGGGTCATAACCCGGTATAAATCTCCACATTTTTGTAAAATGACTTTACACTTACTTCAAAAGATGCAACGTGTTTCAGTAAATTCAAACGATAAACTTAGCATCCCGTGCAGAGGGAGAACACAAACGTAAAACATCATTAAGTGAGGTTGGCATTGCAGGGGAGATGAAGTGAGGTTTCAGTTCCGAGTTATTATTTGTGAATGCTTATTCACCATTGCTACACCCAGTTAGAAAATTGACTTCCCTGCATTTTTTTAACTCAAGACTGAACGTGAGTATATGTGTACATTTGTTTTAAGTACTCGCCCAGAGGACTACTGTGACACAGACATCAACTAATCATCATCAGACTTAATTCACCTCGTTTCTAACCCTGGTATTCATTTCAAACACATACACACACACACAGTTTCAGAAAATTCTTTAAAATCAACTGCTGAATACAGTACCATGATTTTATTTTTCCTGAAACAAGAGGGGGGCTTATGCTGAAAACAAAAGCCTGACGCTGTAGCTTTTTAAACATTGCCTGTAATGAATAGAATTACTGTGACATTATGAACATCATTTGGAAGGAAAAGGAGGGACACAACTGTCTGCCAGCTCTGGGCACAGCACTCAAAACCAATTACCAATGCTTACAGATTACTCTGTAGCAACACTGTACCTTACCAGAGCTGGAGCCAAGACAGTACACACACACACAGCCACTAATCTAGATATTTACCTCTGCTTGGTGCCAGTGGATTTAAGGGACGGTAAACAGATCTGGGTCTGAAACAAGATAAAGCCCATTATTTAATTATAACACAAAAGCCAAGTTACAGCCAAATTCATTTTTAGGAGGAAAAATTCATTATGAGAAATACATGCTATTACGTAAAGAAAATATGGGTTGGGATTTAATTAACATACCATACCCTCAGTACTGGAAAAATATACATTATTAATTTCTAGTCACAAAAAATTATGCAAAATTGAATACATTTGGCCAATTGCCCTTTACTTTGAATTCTTTATGTGTATCAATAATTCTTGTGGCCAATTCATTAATTAAAAAGATCCAATCCATTTGTTGATTTTACTTGAAGCAGTTTTCTTCGTAGATGCTGTTCCACACTCTCCATGCTGAAGGTCCTTTGTATCCAGTGTAGCGCTCTGGGTTAAAAAGCAGGTCCACATATTCTGCATCAGGTGATGTTTCATCTGAGGAAGAGTTATTGCAATGCATAATTTTCTTTTTTCACCAAACACACCTAAGCAGCAGATGTTACCAAGCTACTGAACCCTCGCCAGGCTGATCGCCTTGTCACCTCTGCGGCCTAACCAGTAAGGGTCATTGTGGCGCAGCCAGCAAGCTCCTAATCACGACGCACCAAACACTCCAAGTGGTAGGGCCACTGTGAACATTACAATGATTCATGTTTTAATAAGGAGCTGTGTATTTTAGCATGGCTAAAATTGGTTAATTCTAACAAGAAATATCTAAATATAATGGATAAGAAAAACAAACAATCAAAACACTTACCATCGAAGTTCGAAAAATGGTCCTTCGCATCATCATGCCTTGCCCAGTCTACAAAAGCTTCTTTACTTTGGTTGCTAAAAGAACAAGACGTAAAACATACTGCAAGTCATTAATATAGAGCCGTATGCAATAATAGGAGTGTTGTCTATTCTAATATTTCAACTACTGTGTGTGTGTGTGTATATATATTATTATTTCTTTATTTAGCTGACGCTTTATCCAAGGCGACTTACAGAGACTAGGTGTGTGAACTACGATCAGCTGCAGAGTCACTTACAATTACGCCCCACCCAAAGACGGAGTACAAGGAGGTTAAGTGACTTGCTCAGGGTCACACAATGAGTCAGTGGTGGACCTCCTGGTTACAAGCCCTTTTTTAACCACTGGACCACACAGCCTCCTAAAATATTAGAGGTCGGCACAGCTACCCAAAAACCCGGTAAAACACAGGTTTTAAATTTCCCAACGCTATCTGGGTCTCTTTTTACTACCTGGGTTTGATTTATTAATTTGAGAATTTAAAGAAAATGTAGAAAATATTACATTTGTAAGCGTAGGTCTCTGGAGGAGTAATAAAGACAAGCTTTTGCATTAAGCCTTTTTAACAGACAGGATATCAATGTTTTACAGAAAACAATAACACAGCGAATGCCAAGTACACCTCAATAAAAATAATAACTGCGCGACTATTATCAGGAACTAAATCGAAACAAAACAACATGTGGTCTACACCGTGACTAATTTGGTCGCATATACTGACTAAAAAAATTGCTTGTATGAACGTGAATTTTTATTTAGGCGCCAATGTGCCACTAGAAATTCAGAAAGGTTGACTAATAAATGTGATTTTTAAAAAAATTTTTTTACCTGACATTATAAAACTTTTCTTTTTTTAAAAGAAAAAACCCCACAGATCTAAACTCTCATAGCTCAATGGTAATGTACTACTGGGAATGTAGTTTATTGGTGTTCACTGGCGTTGCAAAATGGAGTGATAGCCTTCCTTCTTCAAGATCCCTTTTACCCTGTACAAATCTCCCACTTTACCACCACCAAAGCACCCCAGACCATCACATTGCCTCCACCATGCTTGACAGATGGCGCCAAGCACTCCTCCAGCATCTTTTCATTTGGTCTGCGTCTCACAAATGTTCTTCTTTGTGATCCGAACACCTCAAATTTAGATTCGCCTGTCCATAACACTTTTTTCCAATCTTCCTCTGTCCAGTGTCTGTGTTCTTTTGCCCATCTTAATCTTTTTCTTTTTATTGGCCAGTCTGAGATATGGCTTTTTCTTTTGCAACTCTGCCTAGAAGGCCAGCATCCCGTGAGTCAGCCTCTTAACTGTTGACGTTGAGACTGGAGTTTTGCGGGTACTATTTAATGAAGCTGCCAGTTGAGGACCTGTGAGGCGCCTGTTTCTCAAACTAGACTCTCTAATGTATTTGTCCTCTTGCTCAGTTGTGCACGGGGCCTCCCACTCCTCTTTCTATTCTGGTTAGAGCCAGTTTGCTGTTCTGTGAAGGGAGTAGTACACAGCGTTGTACGAGATCTTCAGTTTCTTGGCAATTTCTCGCATGGAATAGCCTTCATTTCTCAGAACAAGAATAGACTGACGAGTTTCAGAAGAAAGTTCTTTGTTTCTGGCCATTTTGAGCCTGTAATTGAACCCACAATTGCTGATGCTCCAGATACACAACTAGTCTAAAGAAGGCCAGTTTTATTGCTTCTTTAATCAGCACAACAGTTTTCAGCTGTGCTAACATAATTGCAAAAGGGTTTTCTAATGATAAATTAGCCTTTTAAAATGATAAACTTGGATTAGCAAACACAACGTGCCATTGGAACACAGGACTGATGGTTGCTGATAATGGGCCTCTGTACGCCTATGTAGATATTCCATTACAAATCAGCCGTTTCCAGCTACAATAGTCATTTACAACATTAACAATGTCTACACTGTATTTCTGATCAATTTAAGTGACCCCAAACTTTTGAACGGTAGTGTGTGTGTATATATATATATATATATATATATATATATATATATATATATATATATATATATATATATATATATATATATATATAACACACACACACACAGTTATAGTCAGGTTTACATACCCCAATGGAAATGTATAATTTCTAGAAATTTCTGAAAACAAATAATTACAGGTAAAATTTTCTGTAGCTAAAGTTTTGCTTTTGTGGATGAGGAAAAAATTACAAGAAATAGATGTCTACAATTTTTTATTTCAGCAATTTTTTGCAAAACTCCAAAATGCTAATTCAAAAGTATTCCTACCCTAACAAGGAAAATTAAATTAATAGCTAGTTAAGCCACCTTTAGTATTATTAACCTCTTTTAAACGATTAGGATATTTGTCAATAAGCCTTTGGCATGATTCTTTAGTGATTTTTGACCATTCTTCAATGGAAATTTGTTCCAGTTCATTCAAATTCGAGGACTTCTCTTGTGCAAAGTCTTCTTCAACTCATACCAAAGATTCTCAATCGGATTTAGATTGGGATTTAGACTAGGCCATTCCAAAACCTTGATTTTATTCTTCTTTAACCATTCTGAAGTAGATTTTGATGTGTGCTTTGGATCATTGTTGTGTTAGAACATCCAGTTGCGCTTTAAACCAAGTTTTGTAGCGGAGGGTTTCAGATGATTGGCTAATATCTTTTGGTATGGTATGGAATCCATTTTACCATTTATTGGAACTACATTTCCAATATTTTAAATTTAAATATGCAATAATTGACCTATGGTGGAAATGGAAACCCCAGTGCCACTTGCAGCCAATTCACTTTGAATGTCTTTGGCAGTCAATCTCTAATTATTATTAACCTTCCTCACAATTCTTCTACTTGTTCTTGGTGAAAGAACCAGGGTCTTGTACTTCTTGATAATAGAAACACTAGTTGAAATTGGGATACTCAAATGCTTGGAAATCTTCTTGTATCCTTCTCCAGCTTTATGACAATAAATAATTTTCTGCCTAAGGCCTTCAGAGAGCTCTTTACTTTTCCAATATTGACTTATTGGTAATGACAGCAATCATCCTATGCCTAACCCTTTTATACTCTGTAAGTATGTTCACCTACAATTCAGCATTTTCCAGACTTTTCTAGAATTAGGTTCTGCATTATATTGAAATTTCTAGCACATTGTAGACAATGCTATCATAGCATCAAAGGGTATGAATACTTTTGAATTGGCATTTTTGGAGTTTTGCAAAAGAATTGCTGAAATAAATAATATTTCTTAATAATAAATAATAAATATTTCTTGTAACTTTTTTTTCCCTCAGTCACAAAAGCAAAACTTTTGCTACAAAAGATTTTTCCTAAAATTCTTTGTTTTGAGAAATTTCTAGAAATTATAAATTTCCATTAGGGTATGTAAACGCTTGACAACAAGTGTATATATATATATATATATATATATATATATGTATATATATATATATATATATACAGTACTGTGCAAAGTTTTAGGCAGGTGTGAAAAATGCTGTAAAGTAAGAATGCTTTCAAAAATAGACATGTTAATAGATTATATTTATCAATTAACTAAATGCAAAGTGAGTGAACAGAAGAAAAATCTAAATCAAATCCATATTTGGTGTGGCCACCCTTTGCCTTCAAAACAGCATCAAGCATCAATTCTTCTAGGTACACTTGCACACAGTTTTGAAGGAACTTCGGCAGGTAGGTTGGCCCAAACATCTTGGAGAACTAACCACAGTTCTTCTGTGGATTTAGGCAGCCTCAGTTGCTTCTCTCTCTTCATGTAATCCCAGACAGACTCGATGATGTTGAGATCAGGGCTCTGTGGGGACATACCATCACTTCCAGGACTCCTTGTTCTTCTTTACGCTGAAGATAGTTCTTAATGACTTTCGCTGTATGTTTGGGGTCGTTGTCATGCTGCCGGAATAAATTTGGGGCCAATCAGATGCCTCCCTGATGGTATTGCATGATGGATAAGTATCTGCCTGTACTTCTCAGCATTGAGGAGACCATTAATTCTGACCAAATCCCCAACTCCATTTGCAGAAATGCAGCCCCAAACTTGCAAGGAACCTCCACCATGCTTCACTGTTGCCTGCAGACACTCATTCGTATACGCTCTCCAGCCCTTCGGCTGAACAAACTGCCTTCTGCTACAGCCAAATATTTCAAATTTTGACTCATCAGTCCAGAGCACCTGCTGCCATTTTTCTGCACCCCAGTTCCTGTGTTTTCGTGCATAGTTGAGTCGCTTGGCCTTGTTTCCCACGCCGGAGGTATGGCTTTTTGGAAGTCTTCCATGAAGGCCACTTCTGACCAGACTTCTCCAACAGTAGATGGGTGTACCAGGGTCCCACTGTTTTCTGCCAGTTCTGAGCTGATGGCACTGCTGGACATCTTCCGATTGCGAAGGGAAGTAAGCATGATGTGTCTTTCATCTGCTGCAGTAAGTTTCCTTGGCCGACCACTGCATCTCACGGTCCTCAACGCGTTGCCCGTTTTTGTGGTTCTTCAAAAGAGCTTGGACAGCACATCTGGAAACCCCTGTCTGCCTTGAAATTTCTGCCTGGGAGAGACCTTGCTGATGCAGTATAACTACCTTTTGTCTTGTTGCTGTGCTCAGTCTTGCCATGGTGTATGACTTTTGACAGTAAACTGTCTTCAGCAACCTCACCTTGTTAGCTGAGTTTGGCTGTTCCTCACCCAGTTTTATTCCTCCTACACAGCTGTTTCTGTTTCAGTTAATGATTGTGTTTCAACCTACATATTGAATTGATGATCATTAGCACCTGTTTGGTATAATTGTTTAATCATACACCTGACTATATGCCTACAAAATCCCTGACTTTGTGCAAGTGTACCTAGAAGAATTGATGCTGTTTTGAAGGCAAAGGGTTGTCACACCAAATATGGATTTGATTTAGATTTTTCTTCTGTTCACTCACTTTGCATTTAGTTAATTGATAAATATAATCTATTAACATGTCTATTTTGAAAGCATTCTTACTTTACAGCATTTTTTCACACCTGCCTAAAACTTTTGCACAGTACTGTATATATATATATATATATATATATATATATATATATATATATATATATATATATATATATATATATATATATATATAGGACTATCCGATTAACAGATTAATCGTACCGATTAATCAACTAAAGCTGATGATCGAGATTAATTTTATTTGACTATTTCATTGGGCATATTTTTTTAAATTTTATTTTCCTGTGATGCGGAAGTAACTTTTATGATGAGTGACCATAAAGAAAACGTGAAGTTTTATAGTATAACAATCGATGGAAATTATGCAGTTTATTAATCGTGCGGTTTCGATTTTAATTTAATAAATCGGAAATTAATCACTCATCTCACACACACACACACACACACACTATATATATATATATATATATATATATATATATATATATATATATATATATATATATATATATATATATATATATACACATACTGTGCAAAAGTTTTAGGCAGGTGTGAAAAAATGTTGTAAAGTAAGAATGCTTTCAAAAATAGACATGTTAATAGATTATATTTATCAATTAACTAAATGCAAAGTGAGTGAACAGAAGAAAAATCTAAATCAAATCCATATTTGGTGTGACAACCCTTTGCCTTCAAAACAGCATAAATTCTTCTAGGTACACTTGCACAAAGTCAGGGATTTTGTAGGCATATAGTCAGGTGTATGATTAAACAATTATACCAAACAGGTGCTAATGATCATCAATTCAATATGTAGGTTGAAACACAATCATTAACTGAAACAGAAACAGCTGTGTAGGAGGAATAAAACTGGGTGAGGAACAGCCAAACTCAGCTAACAATGTGAGGTTGCTGAAGACAGTTTACTGTCAAAAGTCATACACCATGGCAAGACTGAGCACAGCAACAAGACACAAGGTAGTTATACTGCATCAGCAAGGTCTCTCCCAGGCAGAAATTTCAAGGCAGACAGGGGTTTCCAGATGTGCTGTCCAAGCTCTTTTGAAGAAGCACAAAGAAACGGGCAATGTTGAGGACCGTGAGACGCAGTGGTCGGCCAAGGAAACTTACTGCAGCAGATGAAAGACACATCATGCTTACTTCCCTTCGCAATCGGAAGATGTCCAGCAGTGCCATCAGCTCAGAACTGGCAGAAAACAGTGGGACCCTGGTACACCCATCTACTGTCCGAGAAGTCTGGTCAGAAGTGGCCTTCATGGAAGACTTTTGGTATGGCCAAAAGCCATACCTCCGGCGTGAAACAAGGCCAGCGACTCAACTATGCACGAAAACACAGGAACTGGGGTGCAGAAAAATGGCAGCAGGTGCTCTGGACTGATGAGTCAAAATTTGAAATATTTGGCTGTAGCAGAAGGCAGTTTGTTCGCGAAGGGCTGGAGGCGCATACTAATGAGTGTCTGCAGGCAACAGTGAAGCATGGTGGAGGTTCCTTGCAAGTTTGGGGCTGCATTTCTGCAAATGGAGTTGGGGATTTGGTCAGAATTAATGGTCTCCTCAATGCTGAGAAGTACAGGCAGATACTTATCCATCATGCAATACCATCAGGGAGGCATCTGATTGGCCCCAAATTTATTCTGCAGCATGACAACGACCCCAAACATACAGCGAAAGTCATTAAGAACTATCTTCAGCGTAAAGAAGAACAAGGAGTCCTGGAAGTGATGGTATGGCCCCCACAGAGCCCTGATCTCAACATCATCGAGTCTGTCTGGGATTACATGAAGAGAGAGAAGCAACTGAGGCTGCCTAAATCCACAGAAGAACTGTGGTTAGTTCTCCAAGATGTTTGGGCCAACCTACCTGCCGAGTTCCTTCAAAAACTGTGTGCAAGTGTACCTAGAAGAATTGATGCTTGATGCTGTTTTGAAGGCAAAGGGTGGTCACACCAAATATGGATTTGATTTAGATTTTTCTTCTGTTCACTCACTTTGCATTTAGTTAATTGATAAATATAATCTATTAACATGTCTATTTTTGAAAGCATTCTTACTTTACAGCATTTTTTCACACCTGCCTAAAACTTTTGCACAGTACTATATATATATATATACATATATATATATATATATATAGGGTGTCCACAAAGTCCTGTTAACCCCATGTTTCTTTCCTACGATTATTTTTTATTTTCTATTGCAGCTCAAGCTGAAAGAAGCTGTCAGAGATGCATTTCGCCTCGTCACTCCATCCATGTTACAGAAACATTGCGACAGATCATTACCTGCCATGAAAATGGCTCTCACACCAATCCTCCATGCATCTAAATACAGTGAAATGCTTGTACTGCCTACAATGAATACTTTCAAATACAATGATCATGATTCATGTTTCAGTTGTTGGTCAGTGCACTGTAGAAAATAAAACAGGGGGTAACAGGACTTTATGGACACACTGTGCATCAATTGCTGCAAACCATTAAGACTGAAGTTTTCTAAATGTTTACAAATCTTGTTAATTTCTTGTCCTCTGAATCAGTGGTTTTCAAGCCTTTTCTTAAAACTGTACCCTTTCTGAGCTGGAGGTTTCACGTCAAGTACCACTTTACAATTTTCGCTGTACTGAATGGTACCACAGTTGCATTAAAAGGTAGAATAATCTGATTAACACATGTCATGGCATAGGTGGAGAATAAGGAGCCAAGCAATTTAGCCCAGTTGCTGCTCTACTCGAATTTAAAAAAAAAAAAAAAAAAAAAAGCAAAAAGTTTACTTTAATTTAAAATATATATATATTTTTAAAACTATGCAGCTTCAGAATCAGATATGGAAACACACTTGTTATCGCAGCCTGTTATTGATTTTCTTGGACTCCTAATCTCCACCTATATGACAATTTTATTTTTATCCCCGTTTATTTAATATATTATTATTATTATTATTATTATTTATTTCTTAGCAGACGCCCTTATCCAGGGTGACTTACAACCGTAAGCAAATACAATTCAAGTATCACAGTACAAGTAATAATACAATTAAGAGCAAGATAAATACAATTATATAGCAATATAATTTATGTCACAACAGTTTGGGACTGACAAACTGCTGGTTTAGGACAGAATACCAAACAGTTATTCTTAAAACTTTTAATTAAGTCTTTGGATGCACAGAATCAAAATACACTATTTAGGAATCTCTTCAGAAACACACATATTCGCTTTCAATGCGTGCCATTTAAAATGTTTACAACATCAAAAACATTAACTGCAAGATAAAACTATAATAACTAACAATGATAAACGTTTTATTAAAGCCAACATAAAAATGACCCAAAGGGACTCGGTATCACTTTGTCGCTTTGCACTTTCTGCACATTTTTCTTTTGCAAGTAAGAAATCTATTCACTTGAGAAATGATACGCTGAGAAGAACGCTGTGCGCAGAGGCAACGCAGAACGCTGTGCGCAGAGGCAACGCAGAACGCTGTGAGCAGAGGCAACGCAGAACGCTGTGCGCAGAGGCAACGCAGAACGCTGTACGCAGAGGCAACGCGAGAACGCCTGCGCAGAGGCAACGCAGAACGCCAGTGCAGCGGCAACGCAGAACGCTGTGAGCAGAGCTCACCATAGCAGAAGCCAGACACCTGCTTCACTCACCCTAACAATATTTCAGAGTGGAAATCACGCATGCGTACAAGTGGATTATCATTTTAAAACTATATTATACTAACCTTTGCTAAACAAAACTAATATTTATGCATAGTGGTTTAGAGATAATATATAAGATTGTTAAAAAAATGTATTCAATATCATTACTTTCTTTCACTTTCATCCTGCATACCCCCTATGACCCTAAGAAGTACCCCCAGGGGTATGCAAACCCCCGGTTGAAAACCCCTGCTCTAATGTCATAAGATACTGTTTATCATTAATTGTTTTCAATACTTCCTAAAAAAAAACCTAAGCTGCAGTAAAGGTTCTGTAATTTACTATTTTTACTCATAACCTTGTGAAGATAAATGCCAACCAAATTATTCAGAACCTTTCCCTTCCACTTAAAATTATTGAAGACACACATGACTGTACTTTCCAGGGGCACTCTCACTCATTATCTACGCAGTGCACTCGTAAATAAAAGTAAATGTTGGCTCTTCAATCTACAGTCCGTCAAAGTAAGTACTGAAAATCTGCAGTTCAAATATTGACATAGCTGTTCATTAGTGCCACAACAGCTGTATTTACAACATAAATCAAACATAACAAATGAAACTATGAAAACAAATCCAGTTTACCAGACTGAGAAAAAGAAATGTATAGTCCCACTGAGGCACAATTTAATAGCAAGTCTTACAGCAGTTAAAATAGGGACACAAGAACTTTGAACTAAAATGGCAATTTAATTCAAGGTCTTTGGATTTGTATGTTGTGTAAACGAGAACATGTTGATGTATTTAAAGTTACACCACGCAACTGAGACATGGGTTGCATCAGTAAAACCCACACCTTCTTGTGTATTACTGCTTACATATTCTGTAGTGTACTCGTACTACCAAACAATGATAATGTGTATAAGTTGTAACAATTTACAACTTAGGTTGAATGTCACCTGATTTTACTTTGGGAGATCAATTTACAGAACATATGGTACAAAATGTCACCGTAATTAAAGTTATGGCACAGTATAATTAAGCTAGATACAAGCGTAAGGTGATCTTCAAAAGCCAGTCAGTACCATGCTTAACATAAGAAACCCAGCCTTCTGCTGAAATATGGGTTTCAGCGTAAAAATATAGGTCTCAACACTATGTAATCTACTAAAAACTGTAGTCTCTTCAATACCACTACTAAAATAACAGACACAGTTTTTTTTCTGCAATCTGCTTAAGAAAACGACAACAGTCAGTATGTATAACCCTTATAAAATGTATAAAACACATTTAAGAGATCACCTTTATTACAATAAAATGTTATATACAGTACATATTTCAACGTGATTTGACAGTTTCTGAAACTGAATTCTTACCTTAAAGTGCTGTTTATAGCTCCAAGTTGATTAGCTTGCACACAATCCTCGATTTGTTTTACAGTGTTTGCAGCCTGTGAATACTGCAAAATATGTAAGTTTGTATGACATTCAGGCTTTAAGGTGTAAGTTAATCTACAAAATAAACATACTGTTCCAATGACATAAAATAATGAAACAACATTTAAAGGACCACTGACACCATAATCCATCGATCCTCAAGAAGATGTTATGTATATGTCGCTGGCTCAGCACATGAACAGGGACATATGTACATACAGTGCCATGAAAAAGTATTTGCCCCCTGTCTGATTTTCTGCATTTTTGCACATTTTTCACACTGTATTTGGTCAGATTTTTTTGTGGGTTGTAGTAGTATATAGAGTGAGTCTGAGAGAAAAAATGATACCAACGTTTGGTGCTTCTTCCATTTGTTTGGTGTGCAAGGTAATCAAACATGCAATCTTCAGGTGTGAAAGTTATTGCCCCCCTAGTTAACTCAACCCAATTAAAGGGATAATTAGGGTCAGCTGTTTGAGTACTTTGGTTAACAACCAGGCCTGATTTGGGCAGCCCTGCCCAATATAAATCTGACTAATTTTGGCCCTTACCATCAGAGTGAAGTTGTCAGCACACAGGTTCTAGAGGCACATCATGCCACGAACAAAAGAAATTCTAAGGCTCTGGGGCTCCACCGAACGAACCACAGTCAGAGCCATATTGTCCAAATGGAGAAAGTTTGGGACAGTAGTGAATCTTCCCAGGAGTGGCTGTCCTGCCAAAATCTCTCCAAGAGCAAGGTGTAAAATCGTCCAGGAAGTCACAAAGAACCCTAGAACAACATCCAGGGATTTGCAGACCTGTCTTGCCTCAGCTAAGGTGAGTGTTCATGACTCCACCATCAGAAAGACACTGGGCAAAAATGGGATTCATGGCAGAGTAGCAAGGCGGAAACCATTGCTCACTAAGAAGAACATGAATGCTTGTCTCAAGTTTGCCAAAAAGCACCTAGATGACCCTCAAGAGTTCTGGAACAATGTTTTTTGGACAAATGAGTCAAAAGTGGAACATTCTGGCCGACATGGGCCCTGTTATGTCTGGCGAAAACCAAACACTGCATTCCACAGTAAGAACCTCATACCAACGGTCAAGCATGGTGGTGGTAGTGTCATGGTTTGGGGATGTTTTGCTGCATCAGGACCTGGACGCCTTGCCATCACTGAAGGAACCATGAATTCTGCTCTGTATCAGAGAATTCTACAGGAGAATGTCAGGCCATCCGTCCGTGAGCTGAAGCTGAAGCAACAGCTGGGTCATGCAGCAAGACAATGACCCGAAACACACAAGCAAGTCTACATCAGAATGGTTGAAGAACAAGAAATTTAATGTTTTGGAATGGTCTAGTCAAAATCCAGACCTAAACCCCATTGAGATGTTGTGGCAGGACCTGAAACGAGCAGTTCATGCTCGAAAACCCACAAATGTCACTGAGTTGAAGCAGTTCTGCATGGAGGAGTGGGCCAAAATTCCTCCACGGAGAGAGACTAATCAATAACTGCTGTGAGAGACTAATCAATAACTACAGGAAGCGTTTGGTTGCAGTTATTGCTGCTAAAGATGGCATAACCAGTTATTGAGTCTAAGGGGGCGATTATTTTTTCACACGGGGGCATTGGGTGTTGCATAACTTTCTTTAATAAATAAATTAAATATGTATCAAATTTTTGTGTTATTTGTTCACTCAGGGTTCCTTTTATCTAATATTAGGTTTTGGTTGAAGATCTGATAACATTCAGTGTCAAAAATATGCAAAAATGCAGAAAATCAGACAGGGGGTAAATACTTTTTCACAGCACTGTACATGTATTCCCAAACTCTCAATACCTTGCGTTAAAGAATGTCTAACATCCATCAACAGCATTTCTTTAGATACATGTAGAAATTAAATTTAACATATGGACAGAAAAAATTGCCAGATTCTGATACTCGTAATAAGGATGTTGTGCTCAAGTCGTGTTAAATTGCAAAATCACAGTGTACATTAATTCAGCTGTCTAGAAACAAATACAAATCTGCTTAACCAACAAGATCACATGTAAACAAGTTAAAATGTTGAATTTCTATTAATATTAAATCATTTTTGTGCAAACTAAGCCTTTTTAGAGGTTGAAACATAATTATTCAAATAGTTTATGGTTTTAACAGGAAGAGGGCACATTTAAGATGATTCTCTGAGTATATGCATGATCTTTATAAAATGAAATTACCATTGCACTGTCTTTCTCATTAAAGCTACTAGCACAATGGGCGTTATGGAGCCCAGGCTCTTCCGTGTCCGTCTCTCCTTTGGGGGCAGCATCAGGCTTCTGGTTTCCTGTCCTTTTGGATTGGAGGCCTCTATCTCCCATCAAACAGTATTCCTGAAAATGTTCATTGCACAATAATAATGTATTGCATATTTGTTGTGCCTAGTACACCCACTCTTTCCATGTTAGCTGCTTGTTTTTTTTTTAAAGGAACAACTATTAAAAACAACCCAACAATATTGTGAAAAACTCCAATGTAAAAAATTCTCGGGAAAGTCATGCAGAAAATGTAAGTTATCGGATCAGCTTTTGTCACAGACACATTCCAGTACAGTGCAGTAAGTGATGATGGACTGTCTTTGCTTTACAACTACCAGAATAACTAAGACATGTAGAAAACCATAATTAACTGGTTGAAAACCATAATTTATATAACTGGAATTTGAAATGAAATATTTTTTTAGGTCTTACATACAGTTACCTTTGCACTGTGTGATTTTTTTAAACCATCATTTCTAACACAGTAATGCTGAGGTAACAATAAGAAAGTATACAAGCTAATTCGTCTATTTAAGAACATAAGAAAGTTTACAAACGAGAGGAGGCCATTCAGCCCATCTTGCTCGTTTGGTTGTTAGTAGCTTATTGATCCCAGAATCTCATCAAGCAGCTTCTTGAAGGATCTCAGGGTGTCAACAACATTACTGGGGAGTTGGTTCCAGACCCTCACAATTCTCTGTGTAAAAAAGTGCCTCCTATTTTCTGTTCTGAATGTCCCTTTATTTAATCTCCATTTGTGACCCCAGGTCTTTGTTTCTTTTTCAGTTCAAAAGTCCCTGGGCGACATTGTCAATACCTTTTAGAATTTGAAATACTTGAAATCAGATCACCGCGTAGTCATCTTTGTTCAAGACTGAATAAATTAAATTATTTTAGCCTGTCTGCATACGACATGCCTTTTAAACCCGGGATAATTCTGGTCGCTCTTCTTTGCACTCTTTCTAGAGCAGCAATATCCTTTTTGTAACAAGGTGACCAGAACTGAACACAATATTCTAGATGAGGTCTTACTAATGCATTGTAATGTTTTAACATTACTTCCCTTGACTTAAATTCAACACTTTTCACAATATATGCAAGCATCTTGTTGGCCTTTTTTACAGCTTCCCCATATTGTCTAGATGAAGACATTTCTTAGTCAACATAAACTCCTAGGTCTTTTTCATAGATTCCTTCTTCAGTATTTCCCATATGATATTTATAATGCACATTTTTATTGCCTCCGTGCAGTATCTTACACTTTTCTCTATTAAATGTAATTTGCCATGTGTCTGTCCAGTTCTGAATGCTGTCTAGATCATTTTGACTCCTCCTATTTTTGTGTCATCTGCAAATTTAACAAGTTTGCTTACTATACCAGAATCTAAATCATTAATGTAGATTAGGAATGGCAGAGGACCTAATACTGATCCCTGTGGTACACCACTGGTTACCTCGCTCCATTTTGAGGTATCTCCTCTAATCAGTACTTTCTGTTTTCTACATGTTAACCACTCCCTAATCCATGTGCATGCATTTCCTTGAATCCCTACTGCATTCAGGGATGCAACGGTTTGCTTTTTAGGGATGCAACGGTTATGATTTTCCCAAACCGGAACTGAACCTAAACCAACATTTGTATACAATTTCAAAGTGAATGATACCGACAAAAGATCAAACCAACTCAATGTTTGTACAATGAAAAAGCGTTGGCAGTTTCAGCACTAAAGGCTGCTACACATCAGACACGATGTGACAAGTGAAAATGTGCAGGGATGCGACAAAATGAATAGACCCTATACTTTTGATAAGTATACCACAGACGACATGACAAGCGACGTTGGAACGACACCAGGGCGACGCAAAATAAATAAGATTGAATCCTATTTTTTGAGATTTGTCGTGCGACAACTAGGAATTGACCAATCAGAGAACAGCTTCAATGCACGTGATCCAGCAGGTTGAAGCAGCATCCAAAATGACTGAGGAAAAAATAATACTTGCCGTGGAAAAATTCCCAGAGTTTTATGACAAAGATCATCGCAATTACTGTATAAAGATACAGATTTGAAAGATAATATATGGGAGTCAATACCGAAGGAACTGAATAAGCCTGGTATGTATGATTTGCTGCTATATGTGTTGAAATACCGTCAGAGAAGACACATTTTGTTGAAGCATATGTACCATTCTTGATCATAGTTTCGTCAATAGCAATTTTTAATAGTTTTATAGATCTGGCAGTTTTCAAATCTGTCACTTTGCATCTGTGTAGCTTCAGATGTATATGGTCATGTCACTGTGAAAGTATCTTGTTGCCTGCTGAAAAATCACATTGCATATGGTGTGCAGCAGCCTTAAGCCAATGGCATTTCCAGGAGCTCATTGCACGTAGATGGTTCATATTAACATCCCTTAATAATTTTAATACAGTTACATAAATAAAAGATTGTGTAAAAAAAAATGGTGACAGCCCTCAGTAGCGATAACCACAGTTTCACAGTCTGGGTGTTCAGTGGTTAATGAAAAGGGCTTGTAACCAGGAGGTCCCTGGTTCAAATCCCACCTGAGCCACTGACTCATTGTGTGACCCTGAGCAAGTCACTTAACCCTTTGCGGTCCATTTATTAATTCTGCATCAGGCTCGCCAGGTCTAATTAATTTTTTCACGCGCAGTTAATTTTAGACGCGCTGTTTAAATGTATTTTTTTTCACAGTCAAACGGGTTTAAATGGCCCTGCACATCAACAAAGCACTCACTAGGGATCTCCAGCCCCGCCCCACCCTTTCGTTTGCTATTGCTTTCACATATGCTACCAAATAAAAAATAATAATAATAATAGTCGTACATACCGATCAATCGTCTCCTGATGACTCGTTTCATCACCAAACTCCTCAATAATGCAATCCAAGTCATTATTTTATTGCTATAACATCTCAAAAAAGCTCTGCAAATGTCTGTGATAGTCTCTGTGCGCTGATACTGTACTCCCAGCTTGTTTCCATACGACCGCCCCATCTGATGCCAATGGGGTACTATGACTATTCATGAGACACGCCTTTTTTTTTTTTTTATCGGCTTGTCTCGGTTCCTTTCGTTCCCACTCGGCCATTGAATGGTTTTCTCGGCTTTTTCCGTTGAAAAACCGACTTTTTTGCGTTTTTTGCGTTTTTAAAATGATGTCGGACAGGGTCCGACAAAGGACCTGGTGGGAATAATTGCAATGTCGGACCCAGTCCGACAATGGACCGCAAAGGGTTAACCTCCTTGTGCTCCGTCTTTCGGGTGAGACGTAGTTGTAAGTGACTCTGCAGCTGATGCATAGTTCACACACCCTAGTCTCTGTAAGTCGCCTTGGATAAAGGCATCTGCTAAATAATAAATAAATAAATCATATGCATCGGGCTGTTTTCTTTTTAGGTTAGTTGATGAAAGGTGCTGGTGCTAACAGGAGCAGGCATATGCAAACACTCTGAGCCTGCGTACCCTACCCTAAACCTTTTGCTAAAACAATGCTTCCTAAGAAGTGAACAGTTTGTGTCAGAGGTTTTTGAGTTAAATAAATAAATAAATAGAAAGTTCTGAGTCTGTTTCGTCTGTTAAATGTGTAATTACTCTGTGTAGGCCTATTAAATTAAATTGTGACGCTAGACTAACTAAAACAGCCTAATGCAAAAGTATTGAAAGAACATAAAATGTCAGTTAAGATCCTGAACCACTGTGAAATAAGCAGTAAACTGGGTGAAGCTTCAAAATGAGCTAAATGGATACTGGAGAAAAATATCTGGAAGCTGCTTTAAATTAGATGCTCCTGTGAGCAGGTCAGTTTATGTTTATTACGGTAGCTTCCTTTACTGTGCATGTATTGAAATTAGTTTTGTTTGTCTGATTACTGTGTTGCTGCATTCCAAAATCGGTATATTGACTGAATTCAAGTGTAAGGACACATGCATTATAGTATAGTCTATAATAAACCAGCATACTAAACAAGAACTTTGGGGGGCTGGCAGAGTTGATAAAAAACCAAACTGAGACCAGTTCAGCCCAGTACAAGATGTTGATAGTAAAGTGAAACTAGTTAACATACAGTTCTTGCCTTTTCAATCACACACTAGTAAATTGTTTAATTGGATATCACTGTAGTTACTTAAGATCTTGTGAAGCAAAGAAAGACAGGAGCGGATGTGGATTGTGTCAGTAGTACTTTAAATGTCCTTTTTTTACTACCCTAATAGGTGTCTTAAATGAAAGAACAAAGGTTACACCTCCTTTTACAAGCCATAAAAAAACTAATAAAAACTCATTGACAGTTATGTAGAATAAAACAGGACATATTCTTATTTTTTCATGATTTAAGGTACTTCAGACAGTCTTACTAAAAAATAAAATCTATTTCTGGACAGTCCTCTAGGAACTAGAATAACATTTATTTTACTATTTTACCCTTTCTGTTGCTTCAGAATCATTACATGCAAATATTTAGCAAACTTAGTTAAAGATTAATACAGTACAAAAAACAAAGCAGGTGAAAAGTCAAGATTTTCAGAAAGGAATTTTCCTTTGCACTGGCTTCAAAATTAGCCCAACATGTTCTGTATTACTTTCAATTGTGCCTCAGTTTCTGCATTGTAATTGCCCTGTGTAACAATAATAATAACATTATAATATTAATATCTTTATTTTTACATAGCGCCTTTCATAGTGGACCACCATCATAGAGCGCTTCACAGTGGTTGGCTGTGAACTGTGCATTATATGCAGAGTTACAATAGGCCATTGATTTAATATCTCATCCGCAGGATGGAGCACAAGGAGGTTAAGTGACTTGCTCATGGTCACACAGTGAGTCAGTCAGTGGCAGGAGGTGGCCTTCTGGTTTCAAGCCCTGGACTTTAACCACTGGACCACACTGTCCCCTTAAGCATTGCAAGTTAATTAATCTGAATAACTACACATTAGTAGTACATGTTTACTTTAACAGTAAAGCAGTAACAGTTGTTCAAAGTAAAACCAAACACTTACTTTATTGTAGTTGCCAGCTTTAATCCCCACTGGAACTTTACTCTGAAAAAAAAGAGGTGGAATGTAACACTTTAAAACAATGGCTGCAAATTCATAATGAATGTCAGCTGAATACCAAAGGAATAACATCTGCATATCTTATGTACTTCCTCTGAGTTCTGAAGTAATTCATTTTGAATTCAGCACTGTTAATTCATGTGGATTTCATTCCCAATGTTAGGTAATGGTTTATTGCATATAAAAAGTAAATATGGCAGGATTAACTATAATTGCATCTGACAAGTACTGCTCCACTCTTGATGATACCCTTTAAAAAGCTTTCATTTTTCAGGTTACCTTCCAATGCCCTCTCAGCGGACAGCACTGTGAAACCTTCAATAGCTTCTTTCCAAAGTAAATCAGGTTATAGAGCTAACAGCAGGAATCAACAAAAACTTACATCTGCAGTGAGCTACAATTTGAGTTTCAATGGGTAAAACAAGGCCCAAACATACACCACTTAGATGCACAAATTGCTTTGCCATACTTGGGACTACAGGTTGCGAAAAACACTTTTCTTAAGTACGTGCTGAACATACTAAAACCGTACCTTGCTTAAAATGATTTAGTCTGGAGTTACAGTTAGGGATTTTGTTTGTCTTATGTGGAACTACATTGTTTTTTACCAGGTCTAAATGTGCCTCAAACCGTCAACAGGATTTCACTGACTGGTGTCTGGAACCAATACCGATGGTGCGTTGTATGTTAAAAACACATTTAAATAATTGAATAGGCTTGCAAGCAAGTAAGACACAAATAAATATTTCACCAGGCCATTTTATTAGGAACACATTAGAGTGTTTATGGAACTACAGCCTATTTATTTGTCTATCACTGCATTGAGGAATTGTGCCAGGGATGGTGGCTCTCATGGGCACTGATTTACTTTGACACTTCAGTTGATTCCACATGTGTGGGCCATGGGATATGTGCTACATCATTTAACCACTCACAAAATAACTTTGTCACTGTGATGCAAATAGTTACATTTTGAAATGCTCAGATATGAATGGGCTTTAGATTCAAAGGAATAAGTAGTGCCAATAAAAGCATGCTCAAATGACAACTCAGCATTTGTCCAATGTACAGTAGGTGGGTACAGTGGAATGTGAATTTATACTTTATTTTGATGGTTCACTCGTGAGCTGAATTTTTTATTTTTTTATTCAGCAGAAGCAGACATGATTGTCTTTGATCTGGACATAACAAGCTGGAACGTAATTTGAATTTCAAACTGCAGTACCTGGAAAATTCCTTGTCTCACTGACAGCTACAGTATAAAGCAATACAAAGGAAGCAATGTCCATACCTCTGGACAAGGTTCCACTTGACAGTCCTTGATGGAGCAATGTCCATCATCTGGCCAGAAGGGACATGGTCTCTTCAGGTTTACCTGCAAAAAAAATTAAAAGGCAGTCATTATCCGCCGTGAAAAATCTTTATTAAAAAACTTTACTGAGGACTCTAAGTGGGACAATGCACCAAAGGAACAGCACTAATACAGTTTTAAAGTAACTAATACAGTTTTTAATATTGTGAACTGCAGCATGTAGATCTGCTGCAGTTCACAATATTAAAATATACTCCCATGTGTTTTACTTTCAGAGCTACAGTACATATGAAAAAGCAAAAATCTGCAAATGAAAAATGGTTTCAATCTAAAACGTTGCATGTAAAGGCTACTCTTAATTTTATGGAGAGAAAAAAAAATGGTGTAATGTTCATTAGCTTACCTTTTTTGAAGCTTCATGGTTACAGGTGTTTTAAACACAGGCCGCGAATCTCGCAAACCATCTGGAGTATTTTTAACACAACTCAGCTGTCAGACTAAAAGCTGTGTGAAGGACACGTAACACTTTCTCCAATTAAAAATTTCAAACCCACGAAACTCAAGTACTGCAGACAGAAGCCTGGCTGCACAGTTGGTACTTTTTATTTTCTATTTCCATTCCCTAGAGGGCAGCTGTAACACATCTCCCAAGGAAGCATTCTGAAGTCTTTCCCTAGCTCTACATCAGAAGTCAGCCTGATTGCAGTAGTTCTGGTCCTGTTCTTTAATCTTGACAGCATGGCCAACTACAAACCCCAGTAAGGTCCAGACCAGCAACTCCTGCTTTAGTCCCAGTACTTTCCAAGCCTTACGCTTGTGTGTTGACTAATATTTCCTGAATGAATTCAGTCTGACACTAGCTGCAGCAATTAATGAAATAAATTGAAAAGACTATGAATTTTGAATTATTTGATGAAAGTCCCCCCTGTGCAGACAGAATCAGTACATTCTTGTCAGTCAGGGATGTAAAGGATAATTCCCTTTTAGATTTATAGTATAATAAAAATGATACCCATATGGTAATTTGATGATTTACTGGCAATTAAAAGCAATGGAGTAATATTTGGTAACCATATGCAGAAATTATAAAGTGACATTAGTACATAAGATGGAGTCTATTTACTTATGACATCTATATATAATTATTTTGGTAACAGATTTGAACTAAGTAATCGCTAATGACACTTATATTTCTGTTTAATTTATGTAGAGGCTTTAAAATACCAAAATATCACAAACATACATTCCAAATAGATTTTGGTTTAAAAAATAAAACATAAAAAACACAACATTCTTGGCAGGGCACACTTGCCATGATGTCCACTAAATAAATTGTTTTTTCTTGTTTGATTCTAACATGTATTTATACAAATTATTGACTATGAAGATGGAATTAACATGCATGGGAATAAACTCTATTGCTTGGAGAATGTAGTGAATAGACTGTTTGGGTTTGCTTGTGATGTTTGATCTTACAAAGATGGGTCTGCTAGCATTGCTGGTTTTCATTCTGTTTCTCTGCTTTACAGATACAGAAATGGTGATAGTCCAATTTACTTTTACTCAATAGCTGAAGTTAATGAATGTTACTAGAGGTTCAGGAGAAACTCTGGTTCTTAATTGAAATTTCCTTTTTATGTACAGAGCTCCTGAATCAGTTGCCATTAGGTATTTGTCATGGAGCGTTACTGTGCAAATTTCTAAATGAAACTAACTAATAATTGTGTGAATGATGTAAAGACAGCAGCACAGCATTACGGCTATTTTTGTACCCCCATAGAAAATATAAGGATTAAAGTATGGAAGATCACAGTAGTTTAGATGGGTTTGGTATCCAGAACACATTTGTGTACAGCATCCCTGTTTACATTTTTACTGTAGTCCAGTCTGTAGTCTGGTAATTCTTTATGTAGGAGGGAATATTTGCGATTATAATAGATGGATAATCCCTATAATCTTCTTGCCCTAAAAAACAGTTTTCTGTAAGCCGACATACATTTTAGCATGTTGACGGCAAACAAACAAATATGCTACTCCTTTTTTCTATGACCAGAATTTTCTTATTTAGGAATTCATGGCAATTGTTAACAATTACATGAACTTGTATAGGCTTTGTAAAACTGTGCCAGGAATGGTTCAATATTTATTTATTTATGATACAGGTGTTACGGAACTTACTTTATAGTATCTGAAGAAGTCTCTCTCTATTAGTTTCTGAATTTTGGGATAGATCTTGAAGTTGTTGAAGACATCAATGCTCTCTATGTCACAGAAGCAGTCATCTAAGTCACCTGTCAACTAGAAAACACAAGATCTTAATTAGTGTTTACCGCTACCAAGGCATGCATGATTAAAAGCAAACCAACCACTTTGGTTTGATGAAATGGACTTGGGTTGTACAATTCAGTTATATTTTCATTGAGTGACTACTTGAAAAGAATACATGTAAAAATGACATACGTTATCTCTGTAAAATAAAATAAATAAATGTATATTTAACAAAATATCAAGCATTGCACATAAATATTTAATCTCAATACAAAAAGTGCCTTCAAAAAAAAAAAAAAAAAGATAAGAAAAAAAGAACTTGATTGAAGAATAATTGTGGGTTACAAAAAATGTATTTTTAAATGACTTATCTATGCTAGAAGCATTCAGAACACATTCGATCGAAGTGTGAGAGTCTTTTCTGTTAGCACAAGTTACTGTAAAAACGTCCTTTCTACATGAATGCTTACTAAACCTCAGAAAAGAATTATGCTTCTGTTACAGGAAACATCATTATGGTTCTTCGGTCCATGTAACTCTTATCAATTGAATTTCTAGAACATTTCCTGAAATTGAAAAAATGAAAATAGGTCTTTTTTTTCAAACAAAAAAAACAAACACAAAGCTATCGTGATTTTTACCAAATATCCATATAAACATATTTTCATTTTTTCAATTTCAGGAAAAGTTCTAACAATTGAATTGATAAGCATTACACAGACCTTATTCCTATGTATATAAACGTTACATTCTTTAAAAAATGCAGGGTACAGATTGCACATCGATTAATTCAAATTGGTTTGGTATTTTAAACTGCTGAAACACTAAAATACTACTCATACAAACAGTAGCTTTTTGAATCTGAGAACATAGTCGAAAATCTTCACTATAGTCGAAATCTAAAAATGTGATGCCCCATGCTGTATAGTTTTTACATAGTTACAGTACATATTTAAAGCCCTTCAAGAAAATAGTAGGTCTTGCCAGTAAAATGATATCTGTATAATATAAAATACCATAGTGGAAAATGCAATACTTTTTTAAATGTATGTTTTGCTTCTCAAACATATCTTGAAGATTACATTCATACCATTCCTAGTCGGCGACTGACATCATTTCAACGTGGGTGACGACTACATTTAAATTCCAATCATGTAAAACTGCACGATTGTCAATACAAAATAATACAAAAATAAAATTACCTACGACAGACACCAATCGACTGGAATTGCCTTTTAGCGTGTAATTGAAAAGGATTACAGTAAAAGAAACAACAGAAAAACATCAGGCAGACCACAGCAGCAGATGCCACCCACATTAAACTAATTGAAATAGTGAGATATGCCACAGAACAGTTATACATACACATATTCATGACTAATGATTGCTCAATACAAGTAGCTACTGTAGGACCTTGCATTCAGTCTTAATTGAATACGGAGCTTTGTCTCACACATTAATAATTTAAAGTATGAGCTAATCAATTTGATAAGTTGCAGCTAATAATACAGAGTTATTGTTGTCTTTTGTTCCATATTCTTTTTTTTTTGCATCAGCTGTTAAAGAATAACACAGCTTGCTTTTACTATACATACAGTACATTAATTTGCTCATAAACATAAATTAATACTAACGTACAAAGGAATTGTACACTTTAAATGAAAAAAATAAGTTTACAATCACCAGGTGTTAATTGAAACTATTATAAGTTCACAGTATTTGAAGACGTCCAACTTTTAGTTTAACCTAATATTTAAAACACAGCTTGAACGCAAGCCACTCATACCCTTTAAAATGCTGTCAATGGCACCGTGATTAGTGACAGAAAATTAGTGAGCACGTACTGTACCAACACAATCCAAAAGTTTAATGACACGAGTTCCACTTTTCTATTTTGCTACGCTGTGTGATTATATATATATATATTTATTTTAAATACACATTATTAAGTGAGTTATAGCAACACTGACCTCACTTCTGGTATCCCAGGAAACAATGCGTAAAAATAGCGATGACACAACTCCTAAAACAACATAGCGCTGTCCGCTCATGCTGTAAACTGCTGTTTCTGGGAGACGGGACACCTTTTATGTTCCAGGTGTCAGTTTCTAAACTTATAATAATTCCAGTTACATACGAACACGCACCTTGCTATCCTTCTGCCAAAGATACTTGTGATTCACGGTGACAGCCAACCAGTCAATTAGCTTCCAATGTTGCTGCAGCAACTCCAGCTTAGCTGTCACTTCCAGCCCACTTATTTTTCAACAACCCCGCCCCCAAACAAAAGTTGTATGGAAGAAAACTGGCCAGCACCTGCTTTCTTAAGCTTGTAGTTTTTTTCCACTCAAAATCCAGTTAAATAACCCGACAATCGTGCAGAGCGGGACTACAAGTTCCAGAGGCTACTGTACAGAGGCTCTCGAGGGACCCAATCAGAGTAAACCACGCGGGCTAAAATCAGAAGTGGTCGGTGCCCAAACATTCAATATGAACAGAGTTAAAGTTGGAGACCAAAATCGTTTTGTTTTTCATTGAAAAGGCAATAAATATAGCCTTCCAAAAAAAAAAAAAAAAAAAGTCACAAATATTGCTATGCTTGTACCAAAAGAGGCAGCTAAAACCTAACTACCGAACAGTCATATTGTTGTAAATAAACAAAGACGTCGTTATTATCACTATCAAAATGACCGAACATTACAAGGAATCTATTTACTACGAGGCCTGAAAAACCAGAGCCCTGGTTAGAAATATAACAAAATATATCTTTTAAAAAAACACATTTACACACATTTTATTACCATTTAATTCAATAACAAAATAAAATACCGTTGTTTTAAACATAACTTAAAACCACCCAGTATGATTAAGGAGGTGGATCCTTTAAACGCCTTTTTTTTTGTTTTTGTAATTACTCTATTATGGAACACACCTAAACTGTTAATTCATTTCAATGCATAAGTAAACCCAATCTAATCTCCGCCTAACAACAGAAAAACAGTGTACACACGTAGAAGGGCCCTTGTAATCCCAGACTACATTAATGTGTAGGTTAACAATTTGTATTTGAAACAGTTTGTCAGAATTAAACAAAAATGCAATACAAGAAGCTCAGATTCACATCTGGCAATGTGTTGTTCAGCTGTACAGATCAGTAGTTGTTCAATGTTCTGTGAAAAAAATGACACCCAAATCCCACTGTTTAATTTTTTTTTTTTTTTTTTTTTAATGCAGCTAGGTTATAGTAAAGTGGACAATCCACAGGGTTAGATCAACATATGTTTGATTATGTATATGATGTGTTAAAATAAAACCAACCCAGTGTTCCAAATTTGCTTCATTAATGGCATGAATGTATTTCCCTCAGTGTAATCCTCAAGCTTTAAGGTTAATTGAAAATATGTCTCTGAATTGCTCTGTTCAAGGCTCATCTTTCACACAACTGAACAGGGGTTTGTGTCTATCTTTGGATAAAATGAGGTTATTAATTGATAGAAAAATATGCCGTTTTGTTAGTATCATTATTATCATCAATGTAATATTGCAGAAAACTCAAAATCATTGCTTCAGGCAGCTCGAATAAAAAATATACCCTATAAAAATCTGACTAAAGCTGCAAAACATGTTAATAATGGTAATATGCTATAAATAACAATTTCACTGAATTTATATAATAAATGATCATTGAATACTGTATGTAAGAGACTTAAATTTGCCCTCAAATGTCAGGTGCCTTACAGTACTTTCTTCATTATGTGGGTTAGTACATTAAGAATATGGTATTCCTCAGTGGCCTTGGAGAGGTGTAGCAGCAGTGAGCACAAATACAAAGGAAAGAGAATTCAGCCATCAACACTGTGCCTCCATGCTTGTATACAGTCACGCATTCATAAGTTACATATCTAGTCCACTGAAGGTCGTCCCTTGCAAGCCCAATTGAATTGAATATAATAACTGGGTTTCGATGGTTATCACTTAACTTGATAAACTGTTCCATGCACTTATTACTCTTACTCAGCTTCCATTTGTAACACCTCATTCCACTATCTGTACAAAGTTTGTAAAATACTTACAGGTCCCTGTCTTTTATTCTATGCTAAAGACATCTATGTTTTAACCTGTCCCCAAACCAGAACTAGACACAAGGTCCATTCAATTTGTACTTGTATTCATTTTTTTTATGCCAAATACATGTAGTAAGTACATCTTAACATAAGTCCACTGCTCCCCCCAGTTTAGTGTGATTTGCAAATTAATGACTGAAAAAGGTTTGCATACTTGTATACAAGACACAAATCTAAATATGTCTTAACAAAAAAAACAGCTATCTGAACTTACTGTATATATACAGTATATGTCTGTATCATACAGTGCCCTATAATATTAAAATGAGCACTCCCAAAAATAGTGGTATCGTCCGGAATACCCACAATAACGCTACACCCACGGTATAAATATCAGCCATATGCATTGTGGCACTCTGAAGGAGTATATGCCTCAGAGAGTAGGTGCACGTGATATTGCACCTTTTTCATAAGGTCATGTAATTGGGCATTCTGACTGTTGGTAAAAGGCGAGGCAGATTGCCAAAGATCTTGGACTGTCAAATGGTCATGTACATAACATTATTGTGACATATCGTCAGGAGATTGTGACCGCTGTCCATCGACCGCCACAAACTGTGCACAACAGGCACTTGTTTGCCAGCTCCATTCTGATAAAGCCTTGTGAACATTGCTAGCTCCGCAAACATTCATGACCAACATACAGCATAATGGGGAATGACAGCATGGGCAGCGGGCGAGTGGCCTGACAAACCCCTGCTCACCCATGCAAATGTACAGCACGGAAACTTATCTAACTATGGCAAAATCTGGACCAGTAACACATAATCTCACTGATTCCATGCTTGCATGGGTTCAGGCCCCAAATGCCAAACTACCAGATAATGCATTTGCTTTTGCTCAGTTTTGTGCTTATGTTGTGTCACAGTTTGGTATAATAAATGTCACCTCTGTTTCAAGACTGTTCATTTGAATATGGCAGGGCACTGTTTAATATATGTAGGGCATCTGATTTTCGGTAAAACAACCCCGATACAAAAAAAATGAAATCGGTGGACAGCCAATAAACACCGGAAAAACTGTGGAAATGTTTACTCAATTCACGTTGACTTTACCCTATTGCCATTAAAAAAATAAGACCTACTACAAAAATAATAATAAATACATTTGCCAGTGCTGCTGGGCAACGTCCCGCCTTCCTGACTTGCATCTAGCATTGATTCGTTCTCAATACTTTAAACCCGCCCCAAATACTGAATGACAGCACATTCCTACATTTCTATTGGAGACTCCGCTTGAAAGATTTAAAACGAGATTATAATCAGGATGGAGGCTTGTTAGCGGGATTTCAAGCTGTATTACAGTTAAAATACGGAGGCTTTAAAACAGAAATAATTGTGGCGAAATGTACAAAAATGTCTACACACAAAAACCCCAGAAGAATGTGTCCATAGGGATTTCGTTGTGGAAGACAGCAATGGAAAGAAGGTACAACTTAAGTGTGCAAGTACTGTCGAGTTACTACTATACATATTTTGACAGAATACAAAACAAACAAAAAAAACGCTCTAGCATTTTGGAAAGTAACTGAAAACACATTTCATACAGTATATCAAAAAAGAAAGCTCCAAAAAAACCAAAACGATTTACATAAAACTCGAAAATAGCTAAAAATAAACACCGAAAAATATAATTAATAAAACACGAAAAACAGAAGCCCTAGATATATGCCAGAGAATTATTGTTTGAATATAATATAGCAGCTGTAAAGATTTACAGTACAATAATCTGTTTACTGCAGTGCCAGAACAGCAGGTGGTCATATTTTTGTACAAACAATACAGGACAGAGTGTGTAGACTTAGGCATATATTATTTGTGTGTGTTTTTTATTTTATTTATTATGTTTTAATTCCGATTTTATTTATTGAATGTACTTTACTATTTTACCGACAACCACATTTTGGGTGAGAAAGATCACATGAATATTTTCATATTTTAAATGGCTTACCGTTTTCACGTCTTATTAAAAATTAAGAGGTGCTCAATATACATTACCTAACACTGTATTAAATATTCTTATTTTGTAAGAAAAAACACATACATTAAAAAAAAAACTGCTTTGCGGAAAGCCTTGCTATAGCCGCAAAAACAGACACTGTCACTTTAAGCAGATGTATTTATGACGTCAACATAATGTGAGAGGAAATTACTAGAAGAGTTTAAATGCTCAGTATTGTAACAAAGAATTATTGGAAAAGCTAAATGCTCAATTACAATAACATAGTAACAAATACATGCCAAACTTGTGTTTAAAAGGAAATGAAAAAAATATACTTACGTGACAGAAGCAACTCTGGTCTGAACTGGAGGTTATAGACCGTTGGCTTTGCTGTGTGCTGGATTTAATGTTGTTCAACCAACCCAAAACAAAATCACTACCCAGCAAGAACATAAAGAGAGCCAGCCCCCCACCCCGTAATGTAATATTTATCATCACGGATCAGAAAGTAAGAAACAGAACGTTTTCTCGTAGCTTTCACAATCGAAAATAAACAAATGGAGCGCCACAGGAAACTACAGCGAGCAGAAATAATACGAAGCCATTAATAATTAAACGAATACTTAGACAACAATGTCAAGTTTAAATTAGAAATGACGTTAGAAATACTACCACCCTACTACTAATTTTCCAAACAAAGAATAAATAGACGTGATATCTTGTTTAATCAGCTCACAGCAGAGGGATGTGATGCAACCCGGAGAGTTGAAGGATCAGCCACCAGTGTTGAAAGAATAAACAGTACTACTGCCCCTGGCGGTGAAAAGAAGAGAAGGTTTTTGGAAATAAGTGTTATAAAATTCAGTATATATACCACACCGTATAAAAGTATTTTTTCAACTGCCATATTATACAGCTTTACAAAATTTTTATTTTAATGGCATAACTTATTTTCAAATAAAAAGATACAGCACGCGCTTCAAAATACAGGTACTAAATGTAGTTACACTGTAGTTAGTGTATTTAATATACCTGTTTGAAGTGTGTCTGTTTAAACCAGAAAAAAATAGCAAAACTTTTTAAAATATGTTTTGAACAATCTGCTAAAACACATTCTAGATACTAGATCACAAACTGACTAGCGTTGTGGACTTAAATCATGTGACTCTGGATTAGACCTTGTCAAGTTGAGATGTCCTTTGTAAACTTTCTGTATTTTATAAATAGTAACATTAAAAAAAAACCCGTAAAAGCTTTGTAGATGTAGTCCACTTGTTCAATTTATCTCACTGTATGCCAATTTTCAGTATTTTGAATTTGTGGAAACCATTTTCGCATAGCTACTAGTACATATTTTTTAATAGTACTCGAATTCTGCTCTATTTGATTTTCCAGCAATCCTGATTTTCTTGTTTCAATCACATACAAACCTCTGACTAGTTTGGTAACCCCCGACAACCATTCTTTCAGAAACTGCTAACGTTTTGGTGTGTGTTTTGCAACAAGAGATGGCGACTGTCACAAAGTGTCTGGTTTTCTCAGAGAATGACAACGGGCACATATCATATTTTTCATATTTTTTAAACTATCAAGCTGTGCAAGGATAAATACAAGTAATTTGTAAGTTGCAGTTTGTTATACAATCCTATAATTAATTATTCATGCACAAATAGCAAAATATCTGCAAAATGTCAGCTTCTTGTCACTTACTAATCACAGTAATATCAGTGTGGTGCTACGCATATGTCACATTCTTGCATAGTCACAGTGAAATACTGTAGTCATGGGCCCTATTCAACCCCTGAGTTATTTAAAATTACCTTTTAAATCTTTTTAAAGAATAAAACAGTTTGATATTCATGTAACTGTTTCAGACTATTTTTAGATTTTTTGTAATAATTTCTTTAATGTCAAACTGTAATTTAATTAGAAAAACAGACTTGACACAATATGTAGTTATTGCATAAAGCCAGCTTTCCAGAAGGCTTAGGTGTAAATATCACTAATTATTGTGTGCACTGATTTATAATTAGTTGATTTGACTATTACTGATTTCACTTATTTTATGCATTTTGTGTGAAGTTAACTAATTTATTTTAGGAATTGTCTTTGTTTCACCTACCGCTTTAAATGTTGACACAGAACCCCAGCGTAAATCTTATGTGTAGTGGAACTCCCTAATTATCCAGGGGTGTAAAATGCCTTCTGTGTTAATAAAACAGTAGTTACCTGCATTGTTTTCTGAGTTGAGAACACATGACCTGGGCAACTGGCTATATGTATTTGATAAGACAATTTTTTATTTGTTTTTGACTAGCTGTGACAGGGTAAAGGTCTCAAGTTTGTCTGGCCTCCCAACTATAGGTGGCGCTGATACAGGCTTCCCACACAAGTATGGTGGAGATAGCCTTTAAATGGGTGACTCTCAGACACAGTTATCAATCACAAAAGTCATTTTGTTTTATTTACAATATTTACACTATTTACATGAAGCAAAGAAAGTGTTAAGTTTAGCAGGCAGGCTATCTTTGGTAAGGCATTTGGTTGTCAGGTAATCAGCAGTCACGCTGCTCAATATAGGTCCACAACTGCCCCCTCGCAATTAACAGGCTTTACTCAGTCCCAAGTTCACAACTCCTGGTTTGTCTTTAGGGTTAAGCCACAAGTCCAAGACAAAACATATATAAATAGTGCACTCACACCAAGCTCCATTAGCCAGCCAGTAATAAAGCCTCTGCCTGCAGCTCCTTCTTGCACCTGTGCCCCAAGCACAACCGAAGGCTTCAGATAAGACAGCTCCCTATATACTCAAACTCAACGCCTTTGATCAGCTTGAGTCTATAAACTATGAACAGGTGTATTCTATCAATCTGGCTGAGTCAAGCGACATGTCTACTTGTATCTACCTTATCTGACCTCACAAAGACGGCATCCTTAAAGGGCAATCTCTACCATCTTTGTGTGGGAAGCCTGTAGTTGATGTCAGTGCCACCTAATGTCAGGAGACCGGACATGTTTGAGTACCTACACCCTGTCACACAGCCCTTTAAGGCCGCCATCTTTGGGAGGTCGGATAAGGTAGCTACAAGGAGACACATCTTTCTGATCAGCCAGATTGATAGAATACACTTGCTTAGAGTCTATAGGTAAAGACAGTTTGGAGAGGTGGAGCCTCTGAGTATATAGGGAACTACTTTACCTGAAACTTTCAGTTGTGTTTGGGGAAGAGAAGGGCTTGGCCCTAGAACAAGAACCAGTAGCCGGGGAGCTGAGTAAATTGGAATTGAATTAAAGAGGACTTGTAACAGACTGGGAGGACTACACCATAGCTCCCTATGTTTTTGCAGCCTCTTTTACCTTCCTAAAGCCTGCTTTTCTTTGTAAATCACATACATAAACTATTATTCTTGTTCCCTGAAGAGATTTTTGCTGTATGGTTCATTCTATGCAGCCATTCACCCCTAGCATTTCACCATGCTGAAATTGGGCTGGTAGTGTATGGCTGTAATGTTAAAAGTTGCTATTTCTATGAAATAAAGACTCTGCTTTGTGTTAAGCGGATTGGTTCTCAGATTAAAGTAGCAGTTCAGTTGTTTATGACAAAACTGGTTGTTTTTAACTTTATTATTGCAGACCTGTTCAGTGTGATACCTGAATGTGCATTACGGAAAGATATCTGTTTATTGTACATTCTTTTCTACTGTTGTGTGTTGACCATTTGCTTCTGTAACACTGGTGTACTGGCTTGACTCAATCCAAATTACCTCTATATTAAGCTGCTTCTAAAAGTGTATTAACCCCTTGATTGTGTAGTTTTGACCATTGCTAAAATACTACTAAGTGATGCTTCCAATTAACACATTGATTTTGTATTTATAATCCTGGCTAAACTACCTCTAATTGTTATTAAAAGCATAGCCTACTAGTTGCTTGAAGCTGTGCTTCTGACTCTTCAGATATTTACCCATTAATCTCTGTAACTGGTGCATACCCAAAAATTCATTGTTAGGACCCCTGTGAGACCATGTATTCATTTTGATTATTTTAGATTTGTTTATTTTGTTAAAATAATTGTTTTTGATTACTGGTTTCAATTGTCTTCTTTCCTCCACTTAGTTTACCTAATCCTTCATCACAAAATAACCTGTATTGAATTATTTGAAGTGTAATTGTTCCATATTGATGAAGACGTTTAAACCTACTTAATTGACAACCAAATTATCTAGTTATTTCAATTAAATCTTAAATTGTTCAATACAGTAATCCTAACCACCAGGCCCTCCCTGGCCTGTTAGGGGTACTACACTTATATCATATTTCGTGGGTGGCATACGAGATCAGGCCCCAGCTGCAGTCAGAGGTGAATTTCAGGAAGTAGTCATGGAGTACAGGAAGTCCTTTTTATTTGGGGGTGTGCTTCACAAAGGAAGATTCTTTGGGGAAAAGTAAAGACTTTACCCAACAGATCACATGGAATAAAATCATAGGAAGAATGATGTACTAAAAAAGTATGTCTCCCTCAAGCAGTCACACAGTGACAGTGTCTAAACAAAGTTGGCTTCTGAAACAGGTTCTCGCTGTCAAAGTAAGATCTTTAAGTCCAAAGTTATAACTAAACTAAACAGGCAACACACAGTCAAACTGTCCACAATCTCCAAAAACCTAAAGAACAGTTAATTCCTGTTTCCCTAAACAAATTGTATTTACAGTTAATACATTACAAAAGTGTAGTGAAAAGTTAATATTCAGCAACACACGCTAAAGTGATAAAATCAGGTATAATAACAGCTAGCTGACGCGACGCACGCGACGCACGCGCACGCACGCACGCACGCACGCGCACGCGACGCACGCACGCACGCACGCGACGCACGCACGCACGCACGCACGCGCACGCACGCGCACGCACGCACGCACGCGACGCGCACGCACGCACGCACGCACGCACGCACGCACGCACGCACAGTGGGGCTGTGTGGTCCAGTGGTTAAAGAAAAGGGCTTGTAACCAGGAGGTCCCCCGTTCAAATCCCACCTCCGCCACTGACTTATTGTGTGACCCTGAGCAAGTCACTTAAATTATATCTATACTTTTTTTAAGCTTACATAAGGTTCAAATGGTATCCTTTGATTGTTCTCATTAATGGCAGACATACAAATTGGTTATGCAATAAAAACATTATCAAATAAGAGTTGCCTGTTGTATACTAGAAGACTGGCTGTACCTCCGCTATGCTCCCCTGCCTCCAGAGCCCGCTCCTTCTCCTCCCTGACCACCTTCCGGCGCCTCCTCAAGACACACCTCTTCAGACAACACCTGTAAAACTCAACTCTTCCCTTCTGGACAATATAGCACTTTGCCTTTAATGCATGTTAACTTGCACTTATCTGCTCCCTATTGTATTGTATTTAATCCTGCCATTAACCCAATCTATAGTATTTTGTATTTCACCTGCACTCATATCTAACCCTGATGTAACTATCGAAACTGTTATCTGCTCTTGAACTGCCCCGATATCAAATCATACTGTGTTTTGCATTTGCTCTTATTAGGACTGAAGTCATTGTATTTTGTACCTTGCTCTTAATTGTACTGTAATTCTTGTATTGTACTTAATTGTACATAATTAAGTACAATTATTACAAAAATTACAGTACAATTAATTCTTAATTGTACTGTAATTTTTTGTATACAACTTTAAGTCGCCCTGGGTAAAGGCGTCTGCTAAGAAATAAATAATAATATATAGGCCATACCACCTGGAAAATATCATTCACGTTCCTTGGAGGAAGGAAATTTAGAATAAAACAATATTTAAATATAGAGAATAGATTAAAGTGAATTACAAGAAAATTATTTCTTATAGGGATTCTGTGACAATTTCAGACCTGAAAAAATATTTCTATTGCCACAAGATGGCGCAAGACTTCACAAGCCATACTAACTGTATAGATCTAGACTATTGCATTACATTGTTTATTTTTATTGAAAAGTCATATTATGCAATAATCTTACAAGAAAGCTTGCAGGGATATGTAAAACAGTAGACAAGCCAGTGAAGAAAACAAACAGAACAGTACTCATAAAAAACAATGATCAGCTAAAACGATGGGCAGAACATTTCAAGGAACTGCTAAATCTACCTACTCCATCTGAGCCCCCAGACATACCACCTGCAGAAACTCCTTTGCAGGTAAACACAAACAAAGTAGAGAAGAAATAAAGGAAGCCATAAGGAAACTGAAGCGTGGGAAAGTCCCAAACCCTGATGGTATACCACTGGAAGACATCAAAGGAGATTTTAGAAACATCCACTTAAATGCTGTTCAAACTTTGAGAAGATGTGGGAAAGAGAAGAGGTACCTGGAGACTGGAAACATGGCTATATAATAAAGTTACAAAGTAAGGGGATCTCAGAGATTGCAAGAACTGGAGAGGCATCACATTGTTGTCAATACCAGGGAAAGTCTGAACAGAATTATCCTTGAAAGACTAAAGACAGAACGACAAAATGGCTAAGAGACAAGCAGGCTGGTTTTCAAAAAGGCAAATCATGCGTTGAGCATGTAACTGCATAACACATCACAGTGGAACAATCAATTAAATAGAACTCCTCTGTCTACCTCATGTTGAAAGACTTCGAAAAGGCATTTGTTAGTGTAGACCGAAATGCCTTGTGGAAACTGATGAGACACCATGGAATACTGAAGAGATGTATTACCATAACCCAAAAAACATACCAACATACATTATGCAGGGCAGTACAATATGGAACCCTCACAGAGTTTTTCGAAGTGGAAACTGGAATACAAAAGGGATGCTTGCTGTCACCTTTGTTATTTCTCTTAGTGATAGACTGAAGGACAAAGCCTCAGCATACAGTGGACACTACTTAGCCAGCTAGATGACTTCGCCAATGACGAAATGGTAAAGTGACTGGTTAATTATAGGCTTAGTTACTTTTATTTAGTTAATACCTGTTTAGGGATGCTAATTACTCAAAGACCTGAAATGTTATTTAACTGGCACATCTAAGCATGGAGCTATGATAAAGCAACAGAACCCTGATTACCACAACACTAAGGTAGGTCAACTACTGTACCAAGGAAAAGCCTGATAATCAGGCTTTTATTGAGATTAGAAACTGCTGAACATTGGTTTTATTGTTATTCAAAATGTTTTAACTCTCTAATGTGTGGGTTTATTTAACTTTTAAATGCTTTTCTTCAATTTCGATAATGCCCTGCACTAGATCTTCCTAATTGGTGCATGAAAGGTATGAGGTTTGGAATGGACAAATAGAAATGAAGGCGGCTGCTGGCACTTGTGAGAGGCCAGCATTTCGAAGTGGTCCTGTTAGTATTCTATAAGGTCTGCATCTACCAAGCGATCATATCCCAACCTTGTGTGGCTGAATCTTCCCCTTTTCTATTTTTCAACTTTGTGCATACCAGGGGCTACTTAAGAGTCATGCAAATTGTCATTAGCGCAATTTCTTTCAGTAAGGATAAAACTTAAGACTATTTACAAGCTCCTAAATTAAACTCCAGAGTTCCTTTTTGAAAAAAACAAAAACAAGCTAATGATGATTTGGAGTAAAGCGCTTTGAAAATCTAGCCCTCTTAAAAGACAAACGTGCCATTTGCAATATCTTCAGTGTTGACCTAAAGTAAAAAAAAATGTAATTGAATTTTATAACTTCCTTTTGTACACCACGGACAGCACTAATATCAGCAGACAAACATTCATAATGAGTGTGATTTATAAACATGGCACCATATGAAATAAACCATTACAGAATACCTTTGGACTGAGCATCTACACAGAACATTGTTGTGAGACTTGACTGTCTTGATACTTTTCATGGAGGGCCTCTACAGCATGACTTACATACATAAATACCAAGTCGACAGTATTGTATGTATTCCTGTCCATCAAGGACTGTCTACTTGTTATTCTGAAACGAAACTTAAAATTCTGTAATTATGTTTTTTTTCCTATGGTGCGTTGTTTAGGAATCTTCCTGATGTTTGGAACAAGTCAGTTATTTATGTATTTATTTATGTAATTTATCTAGGCTAGGGGATATTTTTGGTGTCAGATTATGGTGTCACTTTGTTTTAGACCAGTTGGCAATGGAAAAACTATATATCATGTCCAAATTGCTCACATTATTATTGCTCACATTATTGTAATATGTACAACATGTTAGGTGGTTTTGTATGGGCTGGGGTGTTTTTATTGCAGCCAAAGCACATTTGGAAACTTTAGAGATTTGTTACTAAAAATAATGTGGTATTTAAAGACAGATGTTCATTGTATTTATGATACAAATTTAGTGCCATTTGCTACTGCTTTCCACATGTTAAGAGCACTATGCATTCCAATACTGATTCCAACATCCCTTTAAAAAGTAATCGTACATGCTGAGGCAAAACTACCAATAAAAGAACACTAGCCTACTTGACTTGGTTAAATATAACTGATTGTGTGTGTGTGAATAGTTAAGCATGTTGGTGACATTCATCCACTGCCATAGCTGTAATTACCAAATTATTAAATGAAAGAGTCACCATGTGCCCTATATACACAACGTAAGTTTCACAAGAAGACAGGTGGACAGATGCCTCTATATACCCCCACATTTTTAAACTTTCAATAAATACGCTGAAAAATGCCCAAACCAAGTTTCTTCACAATTGAATAAGTGCTTCTCTAACTAAAAGTAAAAATATAGGTGTGTCATGCAGTGGCAGTGTGGCAGGATGAGAGCCCTGCCGGTGCACAGGTGTGTTGGGAATATTGGGTAGCAGGGAGGGGGTTAAATTCCTCTCTGCAAAAACATGTGGGGATGTGGCTGGAACCGAAAATGGAATAAATGATTAATTAGGCTCCAGCCACAGGTGTATAAAAGGGTGATAATGGGTGTTAGTGTGGCATTAATGGAGCTGCAATGTTGGCGATAGAGGTGGAGGTTCGTGTTTGTATGTTTTATGTCTGCAGCTTCTGAATTAAGTCAGGGAGTTTTGATCCTGATTAAGTCATCTGTGACATGACATTTCCGGGACCATGGTCCAGTGAGCAACTATAGAATGATTACACTGGTAGCTTGATGATTTCATAGAAAAAAAGTCTCAGCAAAACAAAGTGACCAGTCAGATCATGATTATTGAAGAGCTACTATCATGTCTATGTAACTTAGAACAATACCTGTCACTCTTATTCAACATGTCTGTTGTTTACCCATCTTTCCGCTTCATTTGAAATAGTGGCAGTGTTTGCATCAGGGCTGCCATCCTGGAGGTTACATCTTCATTCTCGTGCACCTCCAAAGTTAAGTCCCATCGCTGCACCCCCTAATGTTGCATCTGTTGATTACAGCTGGTACAGACTGAACTTTAGTCTGCTGTTAGTGAGGCACAGGGTGGTGTAAAGCAAGAATAACTAGCTATACAAGATGTGTAATATTTAGAGATTCATATATTTAACATAAAATGGTTGAGTGCTCTGCTTTTCTCTGTCTTTGTTTGTTAGCTGCCACTGCATTTGCAATTAGTATTTGGCATACTATTTTAAAACGAAATATGAACTGTTTTGTACATATTATTTAATATATTACCAAGCTAAACCATATTTATTTAAATCAAGGTAAATCAGTTGTTAATGCTATGTGCTCAATCGTAGAGTTTGAAATTGTTTTCAAATTCTTATAGAACGTAATAAGGACTATTGGTGAATGTTGTGTGTGCTAAAATTACAGTTGTCCACTCAGAAACAATGACACCATGTCTTATTCTATGGGGCTAGTTGGACACTTATTGTGCTACAATTCAGATTGATCATTTTTTATATTTACTAGAACAATTACAATATTTAACGGCTAGATAGTATCATACCCAAAGAAAATTGTGTTCCAAACAAATTATAGATTTATACTGAAAATATTTGCAAAAAAAGACAATCTTGAAGCCAGTAATGCTTAGCACAATCATGTAGAGCATTTTGATTAATAAATACAATCTTGAAAATCAATCCCTTCTCTCATAGCCTATAACAGGGGTGTCAAACTTGTTTCGTATGGTGGGCCTGATCCGATACCTTGGCGCCGAAGGGCCAAGTGACAGTTATATATAAAGACGAACCCAAAACCTCAAAATGATTGTATTTAACAAAAATGATCATACATAGCATATTTACATTCCCCTAAATAGCACATATTGATTATTTTACTCACCGTCACCTCTTAGAACACGTGTGCAAACATGTTGCTGTGATTGCTGTCAATCGCCGACCACGTGGGTGAGACGGCAGTGCGTCAGTGGATTCGAGTTACAACACCATCGATACCAGAGAAAGGTTTTCAGTTCTGCTTTGTAAGTTCTGTAGTGACAAGTGTCATCATGTCTTTATCCATGAAGAGAAAGATGGAAGAGTGCTGTGTGTTTCAAAGGGAATTCCGCATTTCTTTGTGGACATGAATGGAAAGCCAATGTGCTTAATTTGTAAGCAACATGTGTGTTGTGAATTAATAAATATGATACATATACAGGAAGGTTCAGTGAAGATAAATACGCTGAATTAGCACAGTCATTGAAAAAGCAGCGATTGATGTTTACTAATGCTTGTAAAATGAGTGATGCTGCTGTTAAGACGAGCTATGTGATTGCTCACAAAACCATTTTCTGATGGAAAGTTTTTGAATAAAAGCTGCTGAAATAGTGTGTCCTGAGAACTGGCAAGCTTTCTCCATCATGAATACCAACAAACTAAAATGTTATTCTTAACTCGATTCTCAAGATATAGATGGGTACGGGTGGTTCTCCACTGGCTGTTTGTTGAGCCGAGTGAGAACCGAACCTTGAAACTCCAGCCTCACAAGACATCTGAATCCGGCTGTGAGCCGAGCCAGGGGCAGGGTTAAGGATTTTTGTCATTACGTTGCATCAGTCAGTACACTCCAGAAAGAAAAACAACATACATGGCGGGCAGCGAGTGTGATGAGAGAAAACTACAGCCTTGGGACACTGAGGAAGTGTAACAATAATTGTTAGTAATTAATAATTACAATTATTTTTAAAATCTTTTGTTTCAGGTTGCCATTCGTTCTTGTATTACGTTTCATTTAATAATTACTAATTACGTAATACAAGAAATAGTAATTTGAAACATTTATAATCAATATGTGCCAAGATACAGCTGTATCGTTGGTCTATTATAATTTTTGAACACCATTTGTTTGCACATCTTTTGGCAAACTGAGTTAATTAATAACAATTAATAACAAATGTCTTTCACTGCGTGTGACGTCAGTAGTGTGGCGCAGCTCACAGTGGAAAAACAACCCAGGCTCTCCTTAACCGCACCGTGAGGGCTCAGTTGTGCAGTGGAAGAGAGGAAAGAGTCCTGCAACGATGTCATTTCCTGGGAAAAAAAGCAGCGGCTCCAGGAGAGTAAATCCCGCCACTGGCCTCGACGACAATATATATAAAATCTCACTCGGATAAAATAATTTCTGACGGACATTTTTTTTTTTTTTTGCATTCAAATACATGTAAAAATTCATTTAGATATTTGTCCCAGCACAAATTTTTTAGTATTTTTTTTACCTGTATCCTATTGAAATAAAAAAAAAAAAAATGATATTCCGTGGGCCGACGTTTGACACCCATGGCCTATAATCAGGGTTTTACACAACTGGTACGCAGGTACGAATGCAAACCAATAAAAAAAAAATGTGGACTGCCATATGGTTTTTTAACACTAGAACCGCCGAGATTTCGGATTACATACAACCTTTTACAATACAATTTTTATTTATGAACATCATACATAACATTTTCAGAGCAGAAACACTGTATTTACATGGAAAATTAAACTTTTTTCTTCTATTTCAAAAAAAGCACATATACATACATGAAAAACTGTAATAAAATAAACTTTACGCAATAAACTTCTGTGTAAACAGGTGTAGAAAGCTGTATGCACATATAAAATTATAAAACATAAATAGTTATAAAAATAGCATAAAACAAAAATATAACATAACTTATGCAACGTGAAAGCACTTTGAGTGAAACCGTTCAAAGGCTCTGTCTGTCTGTTCAGAGTTCAAAGATATCAAAAGTTCTGTGTTTTTACTGCATTTAGCAACCTAGCATTGTCTTTTATTCCATTTGCCAGTGGGCGCAACGCTGGGTGAAGGTTGAGGGGAATTTGCCAGCCGGCTTTCGTGTCTCTAATCAAAATGTTTCTGTCGTAGCTCCAGGGCTAGCTGCAAAATGAAGTCCCTCTGAGTGATTGTGTTGCCGGTGCACTCCTTCTACAAAACCAAAGCGTTGATGGCTGCCAAGCCCAAAACATTATAAAAAACAGCCACAGGCCACCTGCGAGTACCACCTTTGACAGAATACAGCCGTGCCATTTGATCCAGTATATCCACACCGTACTTCGTTGCGTTGTAAAATGCAACAGTCTCTGGCTTTCGTTTAGCATCAGTCCTGATGGTCACTGATCTGTGCAGAGCTTAGAATACGCATGTTTTTTTTTTTTTTTTTTGCACCGTCACACTCAGGGTGGCACAGTCGTTCTGCCTGAGAAATGTAGTCTAAATAATAATAATATATGATGTATAAAATGACTTTCATCAGTGTTTCAGGATTATAATACGTTATTTCACAATGATTTTGATTTTATTAGCCCAGACTAAATTGTTGGCTATATTGTATTAATTTCAATATGCTGCATAAACTGCGGGTCTGGCGGTTGAAGAAGTGCTTATAACTTATTCATTTTTACAATTCTGCAGCTGAGACATCATATGGGTATTTAATTCAAATATGTAGTAACACTTAAGAACGGGCATGCACAAGATATTCACATAGGCTGAGATATTTAAATTTGAATTGCAAAAGCCATTCAAAAAGCGGCTATGGGTGCTAGTGTTAAGATGCAAAGGCATACCAGCAGAACATTTTTAACAGGAAAGCATGTTTCATAAAGGCAGTGAGGTTGCTCACCCTTGCAAGGTGACCCATACCTGCCTAACCTCTGGATTTTTACCAGAGACTCAGGGTTTTCTATTCAGTCTCAGGGTCTTTGGGCTCTGTCAACGATCTCCGGATAACTGATACCAGTCCCCATATTTCACTTAAGACCGGAGGGCTCCAATTTAACTAATATGGTGGAAGGATATTGAAATAAATGATAATTTGTTAAAAAATGTAATACCCAACAATCAAGACTACTACTTAACCATTCAGAAACTATTGTTGTGGTCTCTGACAGTGCCATACCAATTGTTTAAACTGTCGTCGGAGGAGGTGGAGTTTGACAGCGACTTGGATCCTGACCCCTAATTTTTGGTGTGTACCAAACCATTTCTGCTGGTACTCCTGTGAGCACTTAATGAGAAATGTTATGTGCCTACAATCCTGTGGAGAGTGGTGTGGTTTGAGGAGTAACACTGAAATTCTTGCTAAGCTGGCAGAATTTCAGCTGTAGTAATGGTCAGGTAGGACAGCAAAAAGGTAGTAATCTACACAAGAGGTAACAAAGGCAGGAATACTGTAAGCATCTCAAGGTCAATATGGTGTGTGGGTGAGGAACGCCTAAAATTGTACCCAAACAAACTGGAGAGTTGACTCAAAATAATTTGGGACCAGACCCTCAGTACTGATTTTTTGGAGAATAGAATCTGCATCATACTAAAAATGCTTTGACAAGTTTTTGTTGTATGTATTTCACCCAACTTATACAGTCAGCTGTACATGGTCTACCCACACACACATAGAAGTATGATATTTAAGTATGGTTTCTGCAGCTGCAATTTCTACCCACAGTATGATAAGTGGTTCATATTAAAATGATCCATTTGGACAACTGGGCTGAAGATTAGATGTTACTGTATTTACAAAATAACTAAACGTTCAGACACTTTTCAACATGTAAACCCCAGAAAAGATTTGAACTTTTACAATAAAAGTTAACAAGAGACACATTGAGTAAGTAGCCACACGTTTAGTCCCTTTTACACAGGGTCTACAAAATGGGAATTGAATCTCAAAGTTTCATCTTTATTGGAACTACCATAGGGTATATTTTCAGAAGAAAATGTAATACCCCATTCTTGACACTCAGGATTAGTACCAACTGTATGTTTGTTTGTTTTTTACTTGACATTAACTGTGAGTCAAAAAATAATCATACAGGCCTCAGACATGTAATGAAAACATCTGATTTGTTTTTATTCATCAGGCAAACTGTTGTTTCATAATTAACACCATGTTGTATCACATCTATTAATATACAAAACTTGGCAAACCCATCACTGCATGCTAGATATATCACTATGCATTTGGCTCATGTCATGATTGGCATTGGATGAAACGTTACACTAAATCAGAATTAAACAACAAGATGTCAAGGTGATAGTATACTCCTTCAAAATGAATGTTTCTGTGCAGAAGAGGGGATGTTATAAAACATTAACAAAAAGGGGGGTCAACCAGTCATGTAAAGCATTTTATTTTAAAGACCAAATTCAATGTCGCAAGAAGTGCTATAGGGTCACAGCCTAAGAAATATGATTTTGAATTGACAACATATTGGGATTTTTAAATTTTTTTGGTGTATACATAGAAATAATATATATCAAAACCGAGAACAGACCATTTGTATAAATAATCTGGATTATGGGTGTGAAAATAAGATAGTTTTCATTCAAGTTTAAGTGGCACTTACAAATGGAAACACCTAAAATTAATATTCAAATTCATTGCATTCTTACATGGCAACACTGCATTTACAACAAAGCAGTCCGAGCAATGGAAGCTGACACGAAGAACGTTCACTGCTATTTTCATTGTGGCGCTACATATGATTTTAGACAGCCTTGAATGAACCCACCAAAAGAAGACAGATGGAAAGTCAAACGTAAAACAATGATACATTGTAAACAAATGCCTTAGCCTATGCAGCTCCTGGTGTGTAGGAAACCGTTGTTTAGTTTTTATATATCAGTTTCAACATGTTTCATCATGGCTGTAAACAAAAAGTTTAAACTACTCCTGGCTATGTGATAACACACTTCCTTTGTAGCCAGTTTAGGTACATAGAGTACAATTTACAGCATTTACAGATTTTGTAGCTTGATGAAGACACCGATGTATCAAATTGCGTTGTTTTTTATGCTTTTTAAAACAAATCATTATAAATAAAGATTGGTTTTAATGGGATATCGAGCACTTCACCTCATTTAACTGTTCAAAATTTAAAGGATCTACAGGGGTGTGCTGCCATACCGGTTTCTGCTACTGGGGACAAGTGGATACTACAACCAGCTGTATCAGAGACAATTATACTTAATTATCGATTCCTTTGTGGTAAGCACCTCGTCACGTTAAACTTATTGCACACAAATGACTTTCTGAAGCCAGTGCCTGCCATCGAAGCTCTGTCATGATGGAAAAAGACATTGGGTTCAAATGCAGAGAAGGGAATTTAAAGTAAACAAAATAATTCACAGTAAATGTTATCTAACATGTATTGCCATGAGTTTTTGTAGAAAAACTTTTCCTATGACTGACATATTAAATAAATTACCATTAAAAATCTAAAATCACCTTTATCATATGTGCATTTTACATAAAAGGAAAATATGTGACCTAAGATTTACTGGATTAAATTTTGTCAGCAACATGTAATTTAAACTTAATAACATAATGCTAGGAAATCTCAATATTCTTGCTATTTTAATACATATAAAAAGGTACATCTGATTGCATCACAAACATAGACTATGTTCTGCCAAACTGAGTTGGCTAAATGCTAACTTTAACTCTACCTATGCTCATTAACACAAATTCACCCTCTAGTTTTTCTATACCGAGCATCAAAAGAAACTTATCACTATTATAACACATTTATTTTTGGAAAAAAAATAAGGTGCATAAACGATGGACATTGACGAAATGTTTTTGGTTTCATTTTAATCACTCAATCATTCATCCTTCACCATGACACGCTTGAGTGACTATGACTGAAGCATATGCACTTAATCACCCAATTAGTGAGACAGTTGATTGGACACTGGATATGGAGTGATTTCAGCTGTTGAATTGCAAGCTTGAATAAAAGCAATAAAGAAAATCACAGAAAAATAACAATATGCCACGTCTGTCAAGAGAGCAGCGCCTTCGTGCAATTGGCATGTTGGAGGCTGGACTAGGGCAGCGTACTGTGGCTTGCTGTCTTGGGTGCTCACAGCCAGCAATTTCAAACCTGGCGGGAGACCAAGACTCACAACACCTGCCCAAGATCGACAGATCATTTTGCAGCATCTTCATGATGTAAATTATTAAATCAGCACAATTGAAAGTCACTGCACCTGCTCGAAGACAGAGTTTGTCATTTATCAATTTTTTTTCCCAAATATAAGTGGTAAGTTTCTTTTTATGCTCAAATATAAGTTATACGTTTCTTTTGATGCTTAAATATAAGTGATAAGTTTCTTTTGATGCTCTATATACAATCTCAATGGTGATGGTTGGGAGGTGTTATATATGTGTGTGTGAGTGTATACATTGTGGGGGAGGAATAACCTTTCACTATTGCCATAGACCAGTGGTGGCCAATACGTGGATCGTGATCCACAGGTGGATAGCAAAGATTTTTGGTGGATCTCGGGACAAACCAGAGCAAGCACTAACATAAAAGGATACAACAGTTTGTGTTACGTCTGATGGGGAGAGCCTTCTGTGACGCCCAGTAGCGCAGATGAAAATATCCTGACAGTTTTTGCATACGAGACTAAAAAAATGCTTGTGCAAATGTACATTTTAATTTAGGTGCCCGTGTGTGACTAGAAATTCCTAAAGGTTGACTATAATAAATAAACGTGATTTTTTTAAAAAATTTTTTAGCTGAAAGTATAAAACAAAATAAAATCTCACAGTTTGGATCTAAACTCTCATAGCTCAATCGTGATGTACTCTGAGTATGTAGTTTATTGGTGTCCACTGCCCACTGTTAATCACACATTAAAAACCACAAATCCCATACCCCGCCAATTTCACTGATTCATCAGTGTGATGGCTATTCGTTTCCAGACAGTTTGAAAACTTGTCAAAACCAAGATGAAGAAAATAACAAATAAAAATTATTTTTATGTGATTGGAGAGGTTTCAAAAGAACCATGATGAACAAAATTTAGATATGTTGGCGTCTTTACAAGAAATGAGCAATGAAGGTATGTCAGAAGGTAAAAGCGAACAGGGAACTTCAAGAAGGGCTATGTTAGTTACAGCATGTTTACACTTAAGTATCAAAAGAACATACAAGTTCAACCAACAGTGGCTAAAAGATTTTCCCTGGCTTAAGTTTGACAATGTTTTAAAAAACAATCCATGTTTTGCACAATTTTGTCAGGATGCAGGGGAACTGAGGTAGGCAAGACTGTATTTAACAGGGAGCCAGAAGTTAAAACATGAAAATATATTAAAGCACAGTGCTTCAAAACAGCATGCAATGTGCCAAGAGGCATACATCTAGAAATGTAAGCCAGACCATCCCTCTACCATAAGCAGGCAAGTAGCACATTCTGAGGAAGATGCTACCAGGCAGTTAAAAATCATTTAAAGGTGCAAAAGTATTGAACTGCACAAGTGTTATGTAAGAAAGGAAAGAAAAAAAGATTTGTAGATATTCAACAATACATTTGAGCAAAATTGTATTTTCGTTTTGTGTGCCCCTAAATTTTTCAGTGCGCCCCTATATTTTTTTTAACTTGTGCTTAAAAAAAAATTAGCGTTTCAAGACTCAGATGAAAAATGCTGGTAAGTTTTTGTTTGCTACCTATGGTAAGTTTTTTTTTATGCTTAATATTAAAAATGGTTTGATTGCACATTTGTTATGTTTTTGTTGTGGTTGTTTTGTTTTATTATTGCCGTCTTACATATTGGACACTATTATATTAAAACCCGCTATTGTTACTCATAGTTTACTGGTGGATCAAGCGAGCCCGTTGAGAGCCACCAAAATGGATCACAGTGTTTGGTGTATTGGCCATCACTGCCATAGACCATCAACAGGGTTCTCTTCTGAAAGGGAAATTAAGTCTGTCGATGTGATCTGTGAAGATATCAGCAGATGTAAACCAATCTTTGCGTTTAATTAATAATGTTGTACAAATGATACCTTTCATGTAACTGTTTATACATCTCTGGATTCATAACAGGAACACTCCAGTAAAATGCAACACACCAACTTTACAGTCGGTTTAAAATGACATTCTCTCCTTGGGAGTGAAACTGAACAAGTTCAGAATAGCTGTTCTGAACAACCACACATAGCAAGGGCATAGGAACACATTTAAGGCAAATAATATAAATCTTGTGTTGATTTAGTTGTAGATTTAGGATACAGTTCTAAAACAATATTGTATTTAAAAATGTACTACTTTAGATATGGATGTTTAAGACAACTGTGACTTGCTGCCACAACAGGCCGATTTCAGAATCTCACAGAATCTCACAACACATGTATTGAAGTTTACAGATCTCAAAATACCATGTTAACAAGCAGCAATTTCAAGTAAGAAATAAGCAAAGAATAGTCTCACAATCCATAAAGCTGGTGTTAAAGTGCTCAATATCTGAATTTGGAACTGACAAAATAAACTGGTAAAAGGCTAGTTCTCAGCCAAAACTGTCATGAACAATTCTAAAAACAGATAAACAAATTCCTTATATGAATCATCAATACTGTAAATATATATTCACATTCTGTTATTTTAGTTTAAGTAAGTGAATCCCAGTGCATATTACTTATAAAAAAAAGTCACAGCAAAGATAACATACAACAGGAATGTGCTAGAAGCTGATCACAAGGGGTTAACTGATGCTTGTTTATTTTATCATTAGTGCATTTGCAAGAAGCTGCAAAAATATAATTTGCCGGCAGCGTTTTTAGTAAAGCAGTTCTTTTCCAGAAATACGTTTTTTTTTATCCGCTGAACTAATTTCATTAAAGTTATTTGGAAGTAGTGATTTTCAAAATATCTAGCATTATAAAATTGTAAAAATGGTTTAAAATGAAGGAATATAACGTTTGTGTGTATTCCCTAATGTAACACATTACTGTGTTTGTTTAAAAATAAATGTTTTACAGTGTACATGAATCAACCAGGCTAGTCTAGTTTATTCGTTTTACTTTCTAAAAGACTTGAACAGTATAGATTCATGGAGGTGTTAAGTTGTATGTGACTTTTTAAGTACATAAGAAATGTTACAAACAAGAGGCGGTCCACTTGGCCCATCTTGCTTATTTGGTTGTTTATTGATCCAAGCAAGAACCTCATCAAGTCATTTCTTGGAAGTACCCATGTGAATCAGCTTCCACAACAGTGCTTCATTTTTTCATTCCTTGCTCACATTTTTAGGGCACTTCTAGGTACCCCTATATGTAAAACATCTGGGCTAGTTATAAAGAGTCAGCTTCAAGGAAAGTATTTCTGTGTTATTTTGTTACATATAAGAATTAAGAGATTCCTTGTAATTGGAGTATTTGAAGCTGGCTGAAACACCAGTTCTCTTTTTATATGTAAGAAATAAAGAAAATGGTGTCTTTTACACTGAGTGTTGCACTTACTTACCAGTTTTATTTGAAATTCATAGTCGGTGTCAAGGACCTTGAATACACTGGAACTTGTTTTCAACAGAATTTATATATATATATATAGCATATGAAAGAAAATGTTTTTAAAATATGTACACAAAAGGTTTAAAAGACTAAAAAATCTTTTATTTTCAGGACGTTTCGGGCAAATGCCCTTCCTCAGCTGTTTTTTTTTTTTTAATTTAATTTTTTCTTTTCTTTTTGTAAAACAAAATTGATATATATATATATATATATATATATATATATATATATATATATATACAGTACTGTGCAAAAGTTTTAGGCAGGTGTGAAAAAATGCTGTAAAGTAAGAATGCTTTCAAAAATAGACATGTTAATAGATTATATTTATCAATTAACTAAATGCAAAGTGAGTGAACAGAAGAAAAATCTAAATCAAATCCATATTTGGTGTGACCACCCTTTGCCTTCAAAACAGCATCAATTCTTCTAGGTACACTTGCACAAAGTCAGGGATTTTGTAGGCATATAGTCAGGTGTATGATTAAACAATTATACCAAACAGGTGCTAATGATCATCAATTCAATATGTAGGTTGAAACACAATCATTAATTGAAACAGAAACAGCTGTGTAGGAGGAATAAAACTGGGTGAGGAACAGCCAAACTCAGCTAACAAGGTGAGGTTGCTGAAGACAGTTTACTGTCAAAAGTCATACACCATGGCAAGACTGAGCACAGCAACAAGACACAAGGTAGTTATACTGCATCAGCAGGGTTTCTCCCAGGCAGAAATTTCAAGGCAGACAGGGGTTTCCAGATGTGCTGTCCAAACTCTTTTGAAGAAGCACAAAGAAACGGGCAACGTTGAGGACCGTAGACGCAGTGGTCGGCCAAGGAAACTTACTGCAGCAGATGAAAGACACATCATGCTTACTTCCCTTCGCAATCGGAAGATGTCCAGCAGTGCCATCAGCTCAGAATTGGCAGAAAACAGTGGGACCCTGGTACACCCATCTACTGCCCGGAGAAGTCTGGTCAGAAGTGGCCTTCATGGAAGACTTGCGGCCAAAAGCCATACCTCCGACGTGGAAACAAGGCCAAGCGACTCAACTATGCACGAAAACACAGGAACTGGGGTGCAGAAAAATGGCAGCAGGTGCTCTGGACTGATGAGTCAAAATTTGAAATATTTGGCTGTAGCAGAAGGCAGTTTGTTCGCGAAGGGCTGGAGAGCGGTACACGAATGAGTGTCTGCAGGCAACAGTGAAGCATGGTGGAGGTTCCTTGCAAGTTTGGGGCTGCATTTCTGCAAATGGAGTTGGGGATTTGGTCAGAATTAATGGTCTCCTCAATGCTGAGTACAGGCAGATACTTATCCATCATGCAATACCATCAGGGAGGCATCTGATTGGCCCCAAATTTATTCTGCAGCATGACAACGACCCCAAACATACAGCGAAAGTCATTAAGAACTATCTTCAGCGTAAAGAAGAACAAGGAGTCCTGGAAGTGATGGTATGGCCCCCACAGAGCCCTGATCTCAACATCATCGAGTCTGTCTGGGATTACATGAAGAGAGAGAAGCAACTGAGGCTGTCTAAATCCACAGAAGAACTGTGGTTAGTTCTCCAAGATGTTTGGGCCAACCTACCTGCCGAAGTTCCTTCAAAAACTGTGTGCAAGTGTACCTAGAAGAATTGATGCTTGATGCTGTTTTGAAGGCAAAGGGTGGTCACACCAAATATGGATTTGATTTAGATTTTTCTTCTGTTCACTCACTTTGCATTTAGTTAATTGATAAATATAATCTATTAACATGTCTATTTTTGAAAGCATTCTTACTTTACAGCATTTTTTCACACCTGCCTAAAACTTTTGCACAGTACTGTATATATATATATATATATATATATATATATATATATATATATATATATATATATATATATATATATACTGTAGCATTATTAACTGTGTATTAGCCTCATACACTTTGCACTTGCAAAAAAGGCAAAAAATGGCAGCCATTTAACATTTAATGGACATAAAATCCAAAGTATCGCTATAATATTGAATATCATGATACTGTGCATGGTATCGTATCGAGGTATCACAGAACACTTCTTCTGCACAAAGCAAAAAATAAATGAAGACATCAAGTTTATATTTTGTGTCGTTTGGTCTTTCGTTAGCATTCTTCATGTAAGCAAAATTACAGGCTTGGGGATTACAATCCTTGCAGTGTAATGCCATAACATTCAAGGTCAGCTGATTTATTCATTTTTAATTGAAAAAGTGCATTAGAGTTATTTATATGTAGGAAGCAGGTGACAGTTTGCTTCCACATTTACTATGCACCAGTTTTCTCTGCAGACGAGCAGGGCATAGACGGGTTTGGGTTTTATATGTCAAACGTCTTTCAAACTTAGATCCGAAGGTTTATTTAGTTCAACCTTTACTCCCTTTTCTCCTGCACCTGCAAGATAAGAATGTGAGAAAAAAGTTTTAAACTTGTATTACCTATAGCCATATTAGTGAATTAACCTATTTACCAATACTGTTTTCTAGAGTATAGAGGTGCAGATACTCGTTTATACCCTTTACTCGGCAGACCCTTACTATATCGATTAGGACTGCAACCCAAGCATTCTGTTTCTATTATCTCCACCCCTAATCATAAGCATTATGATAAGCTACTTTATAAATTGTGCGTAATTGTGTTTTAATATGCCATACCTGTTAAGTATTTTTCTTTAGCTCGTGCTCTTTCATCTGCATCAAAATACCAGACTGTTATGGCAAACCTGTAGAAAAAAGGTGAAAACACAGAACTGTAAATGCTGTGTTCAGTTCACCAGTTTGGTTACACCTGGTATAAGGGGTAGAAATATATGTCTTAAATTCGAAGGAATAAATTACAGAAAGAGTTTACATTTCACTGAAATATTTTGAGCAATATTGTTGCTAGTGCAGTGGTTCCCAAACTGGGGACCTGGGTGGCCATGTGATGGATTCAGGGGGTACACCACATACAGACGTATTCTCTCTCACATGACAATGTGATGCCTGGGAAAAGTTTTACAAGGGTCGGTAGGTAGGTAGGTAGGTAGGTAGGTAGGTATATATATATATATATATATATATATATATATATATATATTTATAAACTTACTACCTTGGTGTCAGCTTTATCCCACATTTTTAATCTTTGATTCCAATGCCCATGTAAACAAGTGAGCACAAATGTACATGTAAGATAAAAATGTCACATTTCTATGGATTTATTGGATGGGGGTCCTCTGTGAGGATGCCTCATGTCACTGGGTACTTGAACCCTGGCATAGAGTTTTCTAACAATCATGGTTCCAATAATAACAACTGTTTTCTTAAAGTTAACAGTATTGCATAAGAATGTGTTATATGAGAAAAAAGAAGCTTTAACAAAACGTACCTTGTGGAAAAAGCTGGCTGTACTTCATGAGGATTTCTGCGATCAGACCAGAAAAAGAGTAGTCTATCAAATCTAGGTTCAATATCGGCAAACTGTGCTTTACCCTCTGGGAAAATTCGAAGCAGACCTCCATGATCCTTTAAACACAAAAATAAACCCTTAATTAGAAACCCTAATGGGAAGATGATTTTACTCACAAAGGAAATTATTTCTAGAAACATGAGCTTTTTTTTTTTTTCTACGAATGCATCCTTTAACAGTGGTATGGTTTGGGATACCTAGTCGTGTTGCTGAGGTGGAATCATTTGGATCCTTAAGGACCCAACTTGAAAGTTTTGACATCAATCCACTTCTAGAAACTAGACAACCGTAAATGGGCCGGAATGGCCTCCTCATTCATAACTGTTCTTATGCTCCAACTGTATACATTTCTATCATATTTACCTTTTTACTGATCTTTTGTTTGAAAAACACATCTGTGACAGCACAACAAAAGCAGGGCTTTAGCAAAATACAAAGACTGTAATTTGAAGTACAGTAGCCTTCCACATTAAAAACTGAAAACACAAATCAGATCATTTTTTTTTCACTAAATGCAAAAAAGGTGTCCGACAATACTTTTTTTCTTTCCTAGACCTGTATGTAGTGTAGAACAGTGGTCGTCAAAGTTGTGCCCTGAGATTGGAATGCAAACCGAAAACAAACTGAAACCGGCATTTTCATAAAATTCCAAGCCGAACGATACTGACAAAAAGACAAAACCGATCCTAAACCAATTCTTTTGTACAATGAAAAAGCGCTGGCAATTTCAGCGCTAAGTCGACGGCATTTTCGGGAGATCATCGCACACTTTGCTGCATGTAGATGGTTCATAATGTAAATCAAAAGTTATGACAAGACCTGATTGGTTGTGACTCTCAGTAGGTATAAACACAGCATTATATTTAGGCCCGGACCAAATCAAAACTTTGACAACCCGCTAATCGCATTTAAACAAAACTGTATTTAATAGCATTTTCTTTTTTTGTAAGTATCTTATTTCTTCTACTCATAAAAAGAAAACACTATTAAATACAGTTTTGTTAAGTGTGATTAGCGGGTTGTCAAAGTTTTGATTGGTCCCAGCCTTAGTTAGGGTGTTCAGATGTTTAGGGTGGTTTTCTTTTTAGGAGTGTTGATGAAAGGTGCTGGTGCTAAAACTAGCAGTCATAAGCAAACACAGCCTGCGTACCATAACAAACCTTTTGTTCAAAAAAGCATCCTAAAACATGAAAAGACCAAGCAGAAAGATTCTGAGTTTATTAACCGTTCGGTATGTTCTCTGCTGTCTGGTCCCCAGGGAGTAAGAACGTACCAATACGTTCTGCAACTTTAAACTTTACTGAGCCTACACAACCCCTGATCACATAATATTGTAACATTAGATTTCTGCAACACCTTTTATTGGTCTCTTGCACCCTCTGCTAGATATTGACTGAATTACATATAATTATCCCAGTCACAAAAATGTCAACAGTGTTTGTAAACCAGCGAAAATCGCTCAGTGAGAAAGAAGTATTAGTAATAGTTTAGAGTACTACGCACTTTCCACAAGATGGCCGACTTCCGGTTTCCACCTACCGTCGGGTCCGCCAGTTGAGGGGAACACATACATACAACCAGCCTTAACAGCACCTTTTCTGGTCAGGAGGGAGATTTACAGTTCAAATACCTTCGCTCTGTCACATACACACACAGCTTCTGCTGCTAAAACAGCTATGAGATTTAACTGCCAAAAAAGGACCAGCAGACGGAGGCAAATGAAAGTAACAGAATTATTCAGACCACCAAAACCTTAGATGCAGCATTGTGTGCTTTAAATGGTTGCAGTTAAGCAAATTAAAACAAACAGTCACCACGTTCTTGATTTTTCTTCTATTTCGTTAGTACAGGCTGGAGATCATGTCTATATTATTGAGCAGCTAAGAGCGTTTATTTTATTCATTCCAATTGCACGTTATTACAATGCTTTCGGTAGATGTTTGCGATATAATTTTGAAGTTTCTTTGATTACATGATGTTAAATAAAAGATGTAAATTATGTCATAGATTTTTTTTTTTTTTTTTTGAATGCTAAAATTCTATTTGATGCAAAACTTTTGGCCATAGCTGTATATTGAAAAATACATATTCGTGTCAAACAGGATTGTTTGTTAGTTTAAGAAGTTGTATTTAGTAACTACAAATAAATTAAGAAATATATAGCACTTTCTAATCCAATTTCGCTATGAAACCAAGTAGTATTGTGTGACGGGCAGGATTTTTCAATGTAGTATTTATTTATGTATTTTAATAAAAGAAGTTTTTTGTATGGTAAGGTACTGTATGAGAAACAGATTTGAGATGTTATTGTATGTATTGTATTTGAATGAATTGTGCAGGTATTTGCAAGCTGAGGGAATACAGTAACAAATAAAAGCATAGGCTTTTTTTCCTGCCATATAACAATTAATTGTATTTAAATGTAACTGTGCGATGCTGTCTTTGTGCCATTTGCCATTCAAACTTAATACTATGAGAGAGAAAAAAATAACCTCTCATTCGCGTCCAGCATCTGTGTTCTAGCACTGCTTCGGTCAACGAGATCTGTCAGAAAAGGATGAAATGACTAACAGTGAAACTACAGTAGCCTATTAGACCACTGAGCTGACTGACAGCGACATCTAGCAGAGTCAGAGCAGAACGGAGATGGGACAGACAGCAAGTATAAAAACTACACAAACTTGAGATGATTTCTAAATTATTATTTTAGTTAAAAAAATAAACAATAGCAAGTGGTTTTACCAGTGTTTATGCAATATAAATTTATTTCAGTCAAACTTATATTTTTGGGGAATTCGATGTTTAACAATCTTTACCTATTACAATCTAAAAGTAGCAAGCCTAATTATAACATACCAGCAAATTGATAGATTAATTTGATTAACACTTCTCTGCCATCTTTATTTTAAAAAAGGCAGCTTTGATGGATGAACATTTTCACCCATCCTGGAATTCAGCAAAAATTGTTTTGTTTAAGAGCTACCATCATCAGACCTGCACAGGTTTGCATTTGTATGTAAGGATTAGTAACAATCTCAGAAATATCTACAGGAAATCTGCTGCACAATTAACAAACCCTTTTCCAATTAGCTACATTTCCACTTCATCAAAAGTCATTGCCTAATAAGAGATGCTGGGCTTTCTGAAAATATAATCTACCTATATACAGTAACTAAAACTATTCATTATTTCTAGAGATAAGATGTCACAAACCCAGCCTTGGCAAGTAGTGATATTATATTCTCCCATCCACACAAAGTTCAGGAACATCCTGGGAAGTGCAGCATTTTCATCCTGTGACATCATAAACAGCAACTTATCTTTATTTGGAGGCAGGAAAATGCACCCAAGAAGCTTCCCTGCTTAGGTCTTTTTCTTTCATATTTTATTAAAAATAAAATCTGGACATTACAGTTACTCTGCTTCCACTGGCACTACTTTGGAGCTTTGCAACCTAACTGACACAGAGTACTGCAATGAAGGCTACTTAAATAATTCAAGTATTATGTGACTCTAAACTAAATGAGCCCTTACAGTTACCTACCAGCAACTAATTTGTTTGTTTTTTAATATAACAATCTTATAGTGCATGTAACACTAATAAATAAATAAAAATAAAAGCCCAATGGGAATTTGGTCTTTTTAAAATCATTTATATTATTATTTGTATCTTAGTAAATGTCCCTCTTTGTATTTGTACTGCACTACCTGTGCTGGCCCTGTGGGCACAAAGTGAATAAAATAAACAATACATATATTTTATTATATATATATATAACAAAACCAATCATCATCATCATCATCATCATCATCATCATCATCATCATCATAATAATAATAAACACAGCTACCTATGTTACAAAATCTATGAAATGCAGATTCCAATACATTGTTATAATAACGCTACTGTTCAGGGACTGTGCCACAAACGGGAGAATTACATAGATATCAAGGACTTTGTTTAATAAAAAAATTAATTAAAAAAAATGATTTGCGTAAAAGTGTACTGGTAAATTAAAGCCTATACATAATTTATTTACACGTATGCTTTCTTTGAATTAATATTTAAAAAAAGAAATAAACAAAAAAAGTCCTTTTGAAGCGCCAGATGGACAGAGAATAAAACCCGCCCCAGTGTCAGTCTTTTCTTACCATTTTCTTCAGCAGGATTTGCTGTGATTTGTCATTTTATTGTATGCTGAGCTCCAGAACAAAGTCACCCCCAGGGGGGGAGGGCGTGGTATAGTATGCAGGGCATTGTGGTGATTGAAGTCCTGCACTGATGATGAGACGACCTCATAATCAAAAGGAATAGATAAAAAAAACATGCACGGTAAAAATAGCCAAACCGCCAAAGACAACATTTACCCGCTAGATGCTTTCAAAACAAGCCAAATTTGAAACTTGTCTGTAAAAGTAAGCATTTCTGCTATTTTTTATTTAATTATTTATCTTCAATTTCAGACTTGGTTGTATATTTGCGTCAGAGACAGTAAGATATTAAAGTTTTGAAGAAGGCAGTTGATATTTTTTCGAGACTACTCGTAGAGTACGGATGCGCCGGATGAGGAGACAAGTACTTTGAATAATCCTGTAAATTGCTATGGATAAGGTGTCCGCTAAATGAATTAATATTCATCATCATCATCATCATCATCATCATCATCATCATCAGTTCAATCAGGGTGACTATTACCAGATTTGACACTTGACCGTTGTGACTTAAGACTTGACTTGAAACTTGGCTTTTGGGACTTGACAAAAAATAAACAGTTATTAATATTAAATGCGCATCATGCTGCGGGATTCTTTGCGACATATAGTGGCCATATTCCGCTGTTGTTTGTTGTTATTAACATGGCTGTTATGTTCAGTTTTAAAACTAATGCAGTAGTACAGCATCGCTATTAAGTTATGGACTGTCGCAATAGCTACCGTAAATTGAGTCAGCTGGGTTTTGACGGCAGTCGCAAAAGAGACATGTGCATCTGTTTGGTTGTAACAATAAAGTGCTGTTCCTGATCAGATCACTAAATTCTGTCTTGACATAACAACGACATCCAAGCAAAGCAATGGGTGGAATTTCTTTACCAAGCAGGAGAAAATGGAATTTGCAAATCCTGCCAGGGAAATATTTCAGTTAAAAGGAGGAAGCACACTTACTTAATGTGCTCCACATTATTATTATTATTATTTTAATTTCTTTGCTTATTTATTTTTAAATAAAAGGCTACTTATTTTATCTTTCTGGTAAGAAACTATATCTGTGCAATAACTGTAAATAAAGCATTCCGTATTTGGGCAGCAGTGTGGAGTAGTGGTTTAGGGGTTTGGACTCTTGACCGGAGGGTCGTGGGTTCAATCCCAGGTGGGGGACACTGCTGCTGTACCCTTGAGCAACGTACTTTACCTAGATTGCTCCAGTAAAAAACCCAACGGTATAAATGGGTAATTGTATGTAAAAATAATGTGATATCTTGTAACAATTGTAAGTCGCCCTGGATAAGGGCATCTGCTAAGAAATAAATAATAATAATAATATTAAATGGATAACAGAGTTATCACTGACATAAACCACATAATCTGGTGTACAATAATTTGTTTATACGTTATACCCAGTAAATCCTAGCGCCGGCACGGTTCAAGGAGATTTTGAATAAGAGCTAACAATGTCAGTTTGTAAGCCAATAATATATGAAGGCTGAGAGGTTTCAAATGTTAAAATAATAATAATAATAATAATAATAATAATAATAATAATAATAATAATAATAATAAATTATAACATTACAAGAGCCTTCATTAGCAGTCTTGATAAATAGTATCTTAAAACGGATTAATATATAATTAAAAAGTAAAAATGTTTATAACACTTGCAAGAAGCTATTCTGTTCAAACATCCTTTCAACGGATCACAAATGTTTAAAGTCCCAATGAAGTGCTCCACTTAAATTAATCTGGTTGCTTGTTGCCATGGTTATATCAGTAGGCAATGCTTAAATGTCAATGTTTGGTGCCCTGATCCTTTAACAAGGATACACAAAGATCTCGAATCCCATGTCATGTCCTTTCTCCCACTTCTGACAGTTCATCCTAGTCTCATTGGATTTGTGGTTGCAACATGCTACAGCACCTTATGAAAGACAAACAGTGATTGCAGTCTTTATGTCAATATTTGAACATATTCATGGAGTCCAAAACAAACTTAAAAAAAAAAAAAGGTTAAGATGGAAAGGGAAAGACATTGCAAGCAGCTTGTTGCTTTTAACTAAAGAAGTGTATGTAGGCGATAGTTTTCTTCTAAAGTCTCTACTATATGGCTGTGTCTTTATTAACACGCTTACTGTAATACAGTACAACTAATCATGCAGAATAAAAAATGAAAAACAGGAAAAGTAAACTAAGAATACAAATGTATATTTTTATTCTCAGTCATTGTTTTGTTAGATTACAGGAAAGGTAAATTCCTTGTTTATGTAGCATTATCTTAGCCTATCTGCAATAGTGTTTCATCTGGAGAAAACATTAAATGTAACTTTATAAAGGTAATAGCAGGATATTTAAGAGAAGGATAGCCAATGAGAATACAGGATGCTTGCAATTCATATAATAACATATGTTAGGACATATGAATATAAAAATATTACCTAAAATCATCTTGAACCAGGGGATCAAGCTATTTCAGTTCATTAGTAAATGATGACAGCTTCAGCTTAATGTTGGATAATCAATCTCGGCAAGCACACAATTTACTTGTTAACCTTTTCTATCCTGAAATGTTAACCTCCAGTTACCTATATACATGATGTAATTAGAGCATGTGAATGCTAAATCTGACAAGTGCAGCTTGTGATATTTTACACCTCTACATACTTTCCAACAACTGGGCTGTTCCGGTTTGTGCGTACTCTGTGATGCACACTATGAAAGAGCTGGAAGAACAAACTAGGTGTCTCTAAAGTGTATGGTGTCTCGTTATACATTGCTAAATCTCTCTTTTTTAATACATTTATTTATTTAAAATCTTAGTTAGCATTAGTAATGTAATTTACCAAACAAATGACATGTAGAATACACACACAGTCGAATTAGGTGCTATAGCACACTCGAGTCTGTGCTGGGAGGGAGTTCACTTACGTGTTGTGTAAATGACACTTGAAAATAGATTTCGGACAGAGTTTAAAACAAACAAACCAAAAAAAGTAAATCAGGGGAAATAATAATGATAATAATAATAATAATAATAATAATAATAATAATAATAATAATAATAATTTTGCAAACATTTGCTGCCCTGCCCAGCAGTTTTACAAAAAGACTACATTAGTGTGGTATACTGAGATAAGTTCACCTGTTTGCCGTTTTTAGTGGAGTTACCTTTCCTATTTGATCAGATTACAGTTTGGAGTTTTTTCTTTGACCTGTATACTGTACCAGGTAGGTAGCGTTGAAAGAACTAGCAGTGAATGGCATTCCATAGTGCTGTGGTGGAAGTAAATGCCATTACAAAACAGTCGTAGTTTACAAGTTTTACTATCAGTCTAAATAGTCACATCATAGTTTACTTAATCAGATATGATATTCTTACTCATACAAAAGCACCAAGTGCTCCCCCTACCCCACCAAGAGGTTGTCTATCAGGTTTAGAAAAATGCCGGAGTCTCCTCACCTTTTGGGCTTGTTAGACCAATCCTACCTATACCCAAACATGTGCCATGATGTTCTTTAACTGAACTAATCTTTAAGAAATAACCAGTAATTCCAGATATATTTTCAATGGTAACAAATCAGAGCACAAGCCTTCAACTTTTACAGACCGTTTCGGACTCAAAATCCCAGAAAGAGAATGATTCCATGAACAGCTGCACATGCACTGCATCATATTACTTTAGATTTCCATAGCATAGAAAAATGTCTTCAGGAATTTAACAGGTGCAGTATGAGGTCAGCACTGATATTAGGGCTGATTTTAAATTAATCAACATATTATCGACAATTTTATAATTTCATAGTCTTGAGTCTTCTGCGAACTCTCAAAGCTAATAAACTTTCAATAAATTAAGAGTTATTTTTTCTGTAAATCAAAAGCAATTTAAAGAATCTCTGTTTTCTTTTAATACACATGACGTGGGCATTGGTAATGATGATGTAGTATAATGTTGGAAATGCTGGATACAAAATACAATTACATTAAAGTGTTACTGAACAGGCTGTAGGGTTTAAAACACATTACTTTCCCTAGTTTTCTGCTTTGTTGTACATATTCCTGCAATCTCTTTTTCAACATAATTGCGATTGTTTGGATTTTATTATTAACATATCTCTGGTCATAAATCAGATTTGAACAGTTATTTTCCATTCACATCAGTTATGCATCAGGACTTCCTGTCAAAATGTCTTCTGAATTCAGCTCATCAGCTCTTCCAATCTGTTCAATTAGAAGCTTTTCATTGGTTCCCAACTTCTGTCCCAAAGTTCAGAATTTTGATTGGTTAATCTGTCCTACCTGCTCACTTTGGCACAGGCTTATGAATATGTTAAGTCGTGTATAAATCACAACATCAGCTTTACAGAGACCCCCACCTGGATTTGTGGTTGCAACATTGTTAACTGACCTACAGTACATTGTTACTAGTGGGCTGCTTTAAGAACGATTTTTCCTGAAATCTACAGTATCTCAGGGACTTAAATAATAATAATTAAAAAAAAACATTCAATAGATTTTTTTATGTAAAAATGTTATTTATGTTCAAATTACGTTGTTAATTCTTAATAAATTGGTAAAACGGAATTGGTCATTTTGAAAAACGGAATTTGCCATTCCCAAGAATGGAAAATCAGGCGCTCTGCAATTGTAATTATGTTGAAAAAGACATTGCAGGAATACATACAACAAAGCAGAAACATAGGGAAAGTAATGTGCTGTGTTTTAAACCCTACAGCCTGTTCAGTACACTTTAATATCATTTTCATACAGGCTTAGAAGTGATGAATGACCTCTACTTATATTTTCTACAGTACATCTAGCTAGATTTGTGACTGTTCAGAAAGAATTTGAGCAGTGGAGGTGCTAGGATTTACTGGGCCCTGGTAAATAAATAAATAAATAAATAAAATTAAAAACGTGCAGCACAACGAAAGACAACCGTTTGAAAATAAACACATCAGCAGCAAAATCTGAAATCGGTCAAAAATTTATTATTTTTTATTTTTCCAACAAAACATATTTTTGCGTTATTTTAAGAATTAGGCATTGGGAATGGAATTGGCTTTTTGGGAATGGAATTCTGCTTTGCAACTGCACCTATTAAAAAAAAACAGATTAAAAAAACTTAACTGAATTTATGTATATATTTTATTTAGTTGTTATCGCAAATCTGTTACTCCGTCACCCGCTCAACACAAGGAAACAACACGGTGGTTGAGGTGAAACCTTTAGTTTTATAACTTATTGTTTCTAATTTATCATTAACTCCTCAATAATACTACGTACTCAGAGTGATTTTTAGGTTTTTTTTTTTACTTGTGTTGCTATAACATGGCTCTCTCTACTCTAGCTACTGTAGTAAGAACAGAAAATGGTGAAAATTGTAGTTTCAACGAGTGGACCAATAAATACTTATTTATTTTACCAACTGTACCGAACGCAAAGCCAAAGTGTTTATTGTGCAATGAATGTGTGTCAGTAGTTAAGGAATACAATATGAAAAGGCATTTTGAAACCAAACAAGGAGCTTTTGGAAATACGTATCCAGAGGGCAAAGTAGTTAGAAGCTCAAAAGTAGAAGCGCTGATCACTTCTTAACAGTTATACTATTAATATGTCACATACATTTTAAAATGTTTGTAATGATACTCCGTTAAATTCTCACACTCTTCTATTATTAAAATACTATTCATATGGCAAAATGTGTAAGTCTTGTTCAATATATGAACATTAAAGTTATGTAATATTTATCATTGCTTAAAAATGTGCAGAGTAAAATACTCTGGCCCACCCTACTCCTAACTTTTTTCCAATCTGGCCCCCTTAAATCTGAAAAAACTACTTGAAGAGCCCTGCTCTAACTAAGGTAACTGTGCAGGGTATACGAGAAACACATGCAAGCAGTTTTACAGCAAGTACAGAGTAAACCAGTCTGCGTTGTTGCAGATGAAACTACAGATGAGAGAGATAAGTGTCCTGAACATTGTATTTAATTTGTAATTTTATGAAAATTGTATATTTTTGTAATAATGCCCCTCGTTTTCGACTAGTCTGTATACTCTGTATTCATTTTCTGAAGTAAATGCAACAAGTAAACAATACCTGTTTGTTTGTCATAAATACAACAACTAAACGATACCAGTGAATTGTTTAACATGAATAATTATAAAACAGTTTAAATATAGGCCCTATGTCTTGTTCTAGTAGTTTACCTGCACTGTCTATTTATTATCGTTATCGGCTGATATGGGTAGATAACCATCGGCTATCGGTATCGGCCAAGAAAATCTTATCGGTGCACCCCTACGGTTTGTGCACTGTGATGTTTTTTTTCAGACAGAAAGTTCTAAGCAGTAGTTACATTATATGTAATAAACTATAACATTAATATTATGGTCAACTATATTAAAAAATTGCTATACAGACCATGGTAAGTCGAGGCTACGTTTATTGTATTTTGCCAGTATTGCATGTACAGTTGTGTAATTTACCTATAGAATACAGTGTAGCAGTAGAGGCCTACAGCTACGGCAAAAATATTTGCATCTATATAATTAAACAATTTTGCTTCATAGTTGAATGAAGCCACTAAATAATGTTATTTTAACATACTGAATTACAATCATACCGCTTTGTAGTTATCCATACTTAACGAAAAACAGACAACAATTAAAAAATGTGACATTTCGAAATCCAACATGACATACTATACTTCTATACTACTATATTCCTGTACACTTTTGTGATATCGTTCTGTAGTTTCTTTGTTTACATGTTAAATAAAACATCTAAATGTTATGTTATAATGTTATTGTCTCAATACTACCTTGCTACGGTTTCTTTTTCTAATTCCAGTAGATTAGATGGCACCTCTGATTTTTACGTCTAGTCATTAAAGTGGGCACAGAGAAAAATTCACATCAGCTCTGAATTTGGGGAGCAAATTAACTTATCCTACCACCAGAAGGAGATTTTATACCGAATCAATTTGTCTGACAAAGTTGTTGTAGTGCTAAAAAGACAAGCAGTGAATACCAAATAAAGACTTTGTGAATAAAAGTAATTGTGTATGAAATTATATTAAATATTAAACATTTTAAATGCTGATCGGTAGTCACACCACCAATTTAATTGTTTCTGTCATTCCTGACACTTACAAAATATATTAAAAATGTATGGCTTGTTTAGTTACATACCTTGGCATCCCAGTTTTGATTAAGATAATATATACATGTGACACATCTCCCATCTCCATTTGGGTTATCAACGTGGCGCACATATCCCGTTCCATTGCCTGGGTAGCATGCCACCATCGCCTGCAATCAAACAAACAAATAAGAAAACATTAGCAACATTTTCATACCTCAGGGACACGCAACCAAACATGTGGCCCAACAGTGTATTAATTCCATTTCACTTATGAATATATCATAACTATTTTTTAAAACTTTGTTGACTTGCTTTTTCAAAATTTACTCATAAAAAGCAGCACACCATTTTAATTTGTACTGCGGAGGGTAATTGCTTCACATCAGCTTGTCTCCAACTAATTTCATGAGTCTTCCTCTCCTTTCTTAAATGCACAAACCCGCTGCATTGAAAGAGACCATTCCCAGGTTAACATAGGCATGTTGCTAGGGAAGTGACGTCACTGCCCTGTGACTTTTGCTCGTGTTGCTGCGACAATTGAACAACTCAAACCAAAATAAAAACCGCTTCAGCAAGTAGATATTTAATTTGCTTTGTATTATTGTGCAATGCATGTGTATATAATAGTACGATATTAATGCTTTGTTTTTAATTGTTTTGTATATTTTTGCTTGTGATGTGTATCGCGCAGTACGAAATAAAATTAACAGTAATTCTATGGGGAATTGCCTGCATGTATATGCCTATGTATATTGCAGCTAAGGGTTAAACTTGGATTATTGTTTAGTAATGTGCGGCCCACTATACACATTAGGTTAAACTAGTTTTCTGGATATGCGGCCCGTGATAAAAGTTTGGTTGCGCACCTTTGGTCTACAGTGACGAGAGATGTGAAACTGAATGTTTAGATAACACCCGGTCATTACAATCTTATGCAAGAATTTAAAAGTTTACATTTTTATTGTTCAGTGTTTATAAAGAAGAGATTGTTGCTGGGACAACAATCTTACAGCAGAGGTGGTGTATTTTAACACAGCTAACGGCATTTTATTTCTTCAACCCAGTTTAAAAGCAGTAGAATTAGTTGTACAGACTTGACAGTCACCCATTTTTTTTGAACACCATAAAAAGGTTCTCCAGAATATCATCTTCTGCAAATTACTGTTAAGTTATTATAATATAATTATTAAAGCAGCTCCTGTATAGAAGCTTGTGATAAAGAGATAAAGGATCGATGCTGTAAATCTCCCTCCCGATTAGAAAGGGCGCTGTGTAAGGGGGAAGGTAGGCTGCCTCCTAGATCTACCGCCTCGGTGGTAGGTGGAAACCGGAAGGTGACCATATTAGGAGGGGCGCATAGCTGCAAGTACTCAGGACGATTCCATTGCAGTCAGCTGCGGGGCAGCCCTCTATTGGAGAAACCATGGCAACACGGTGACTGCAGGGAGGAGTTTGCTGGGTACAAAGGGGAAGCAGCTACGTCAAAACCTCCCCTTGCACTGAGAAAGTGAGAACGACCAGTTGGAGCTAGTGTTTTGTTTACCTTGGTGTTACGTGTCTGTTTGTGTTTTACTAGAGGAGCAGGAGGACGGGAGGCTGTAGCCGGAGAGCCAGCATTAACCCCAGAGCACGCCCTCATCGCACAGCACAACACAGCACAGCGCCGCACCACGATCCCGGAAGAAAAGAGCACAGTTTTCGTGCACGGAGGATTGTGGCTATCGGCGTGTCTTTTGTTTACTTTTGGACTTTGAACCTTTTTGTTATTTTGCCCCAATACCATCGATTGGTAGCGGGGCTTATTATTATTATTTCATTTTTGGATTACTTTGTGAACTTTCTGTTGGATTGTAATAAATATTGTTGTTATTGGGAAACAGCAGCCTGGACATTATACTCTTTTTGCACTGCACCAGTCGTCCTTGCCACAAAGCTGTATAGAAATTATACTGTATACAGTAATAGAACAAAGTTAGTAGCATTTACAAAAAATAAATACTGGTAGTAAGCCACAATTAGGACAGATTCTTGCTTGCACAAAATTATTACTATTACATTGGAATTTGGAAATTATTTTAAATCAGCTGTACTCGGATTCTTGCATTCAACCACAAAGACTAAGATTTTTGCTAAATAGGTTGTTTTTTTTCCCCAACAGAAACACTGTATATTTGTAGCAATTTTAAAATCAGATTTAAAAATATATTGATACAACAATAAATCAAAATTGCGAATTGTGCTGTTTGCGTGGTTTAATAAATGAACAAAATAAAATGGTTAATCAAACGAAAAACATTGTATACAAAAAAAAAAACAGCGTGGTGGCTAAAACAGACAAAGGCAAATACAGTGGACGAACACTAAACAAGTATCGTGCAAATCCTCCAGCGTGAGTAGCATTTGTTATTTTACTTTAATTATTTACTCCTTCTCTCTCTCCGGTTCTCCACTCTTGAACACACAACCCTGTGTGTGTGAAAATTGACTCTTTATCCAGCTGTACCGCTCGATTGCTAATCAATCATTCAATTGGAATCTCGGTACATCTACAACTAATCGTGCTCCCTCGTGCTTCCATCCTTATTCCCATTTTAATCTGCACGTGGAGTGATTGTACAATCCCTGTGCCTAAATACAGTTATACACTTTATATAACCTGTGCTACAAAACCCACACTCAGCGTACCAATACCTGCACCAACACTAACACGCCACATACAACATATAACACAAAATATGCACAGGGGCAGGGCACCCCGCAACATGTTTGTGTATACGGTGTGTGTGTTTAATACCGTGTCTATTGTTTCGGGTCTGAACCCTGTGGATTTAACTGAGAAATACACGTTGTTGTGTATTGCCAGTTCTCATTGTTATTTACTGTGACGTTGGATTACAAATAAAACCATCATTTCAGCAGTACTTTGTTGTTTGTCATTCTCTTGAGCACTGCATCACCTCTACACCTGCACACTCCAAATCACTTTGCCACACTACTACTGCCAGAATTTTGCCAAGGCTTGACGGATTATATTCAAAACCTACTGACGGGAACATTAACATTTAATCTTTAGAGAATCTAAACATAAAAACAGAAACAAATATTAGGGAAGTGGGTGCTTTTGCAAATTCTTCTTGCGTATAGGGTTGTGATAAATAATTGTATTTAATTATATCCTGGTATATCTATCACTGACACTGTTATCTGCTCGGTTATTGAATCATATTTTGTCATACTTGTACTTGCTAGAACCAAAGTCATTGTATTTATCTTGCTCTTAATAGTATTATTACTTGTACTGTGTTTCTTGAAATGTATTTTTGTTTACGACTGTAAGTCGCCCTGGATAAGGGTGTCTGCTAAGAAATAAATAATAATAATAATAATAAAACAGCTTCCCTGTAGAAAATGCAGAATTAACCAGGAATGCCTCAACCTTTCCCTCTCCTATGCACTTCCTTATCTCTTTACAAAAAAATAGTACACATTTCTTGTTTACATTACACAGTGTACAAAAACGTACGTCAAATCCTATCTTAGCAAAGATTTTTTCGTGATAACATGCATGTCAATGACTTTGTCTATCAGTATTTTCACATTGACTTCAAAAAGTACCCACACACAGTACACATGTGGAGAGCTTTGCTCAAACAGCTTCCCTGATCTACATTCCTCATATCAATCAACTGGTTTAAAACTACCATACCCAGAGAAAAGAAGAAGAAAAAACTAACAGTGACGGCCACCTAATCACCAGGTACTAGGCAACACCAACCTATATCTGACTGAGTGACAATCCTAATCCTCTGAAGAAATAATACTTTTACATTCCTACTATCCTGTTAGATCTTACACACCATTGTGTATGACTGGAGCCGCCACCCCTGAGAATAGTGAACCGATATAAACTCTCGGCTGCTGGATGACTGCCAGGCAAGCAGTATTTTAATGATCTTGCTACGTGCAGTACGTGAGGCAGTGTGCTGCTGATCTACAATCATGCCTGGGCACAAGAGTAAAGCTCAAGGATGAGTAAACACATTTGTCATTTTCATCAGTGTTGAGAGGAGGAGCAAAGGCTCTGAGCTGCTTGCTGAACACTTGGGCTGCTTGTTATGGAATGGATCCTCAGGCTCAGGCTAACAGCACAATGTTTACAATTAACTTAGGACTTAGACCAGCAGCAACAAAAAAAATAAAAATAATAATTAGGAATCATCCCAAATGTCCTGCTAGTGTTTACTGGGGTTAGGTAAATACCCAGCATGTTCATTATCCAGTGGATTAAACAACACAGGGAGAATCTGAGCTGCTTTAAAATAGCCGTCATCTTAATGAGACAGTGTGTAAAATAATAAGGTACGCTACCTATATTTAGAAGGGGTTCTAAACATCAAAAGAGTTGCTTACAGCAAGATAAAAAAAATAAAAAATAAAAAAATAATAATAATAATAATAATAATAATAATAATAATAATAATAATAATTTGTGCAGTTAGAAGATATAGCAACACCTTTCTCATTGGTTGTTGGCTTGTGATTTTGTACAGTTTATTTTAACCTTCGGTATTTCATATCAAATCTCATGCCAATCTGTATTAAAGATACTGTGAGGTTGGAATTTAAAAGGCAAGAGCCTTTTAAAAGGCAAAAAGCCACATCATTAGCAAATACATACTCCACCAAAGTAAAACAGTAATCTCTAAACCGATTGGAAATTAACTGCCATACCTTATGATTACAAATACATAATGCTTAGCACGAAGGGCTCCAGGTTTTAGCAATGTGCTATTCTTTGTACAGTAATTGTTTTATAATTGACAATATTTTAGCAACTTGCTATATTTCTAGTAGCTTGCAATAAGTTAAACAGGTTCAAACAATGCAAAATCAATGTTAATCCCACATTGATAAAACACATTTAGTTATGTATTTATTTTAACAGAACATCTAGGTCTTCAAAAGTACTTGATCAAAATTGTTACAGAATACATTTTCAATGCATGTCAGTATGTCTGGGATATAGTATGATACATACAAGACAACCGCATGAAAACATACATTAACCGCTGTCATTCTTTCCAGTTACACAGCCAGGCTTTCCCATGTTAAATAAAACCATGGGTTGATGTTTAGGACGGCTATCAAAACTATTTGTACTGGGTTCTTAACTTCTTAAGTGAAAACATTGTTCTGTGATTGCCTATAAAAGCAATGTCAAACTCAGCCTCCACTCTGTTCAGCAGAAAAGGTCATGAATGCTCATCCGATCAGATTCCTACTGCTCACTCGGGTTTCTTTTCTTTTTTTCTTTTAAAATTTTGGAATCAGCAATTATTTTTCATTCTCTCCCCAATTTGAAAAGCCCAGTTATTTTTATTTCAACCCGGCTCACCGCTGCCACCCCTGCATACATACACGCATACACACACACACACACACACACACACACACACACACACACATTGCTAAATGTGTACAATAATCTATTAACTGTGGAAAAAAAGTTTAACAACTGAACAAAAAATAAAGTGCTTTTTTATATATTATAATATATATATTAGCTCAAAGAGCCAGCTGCCCTAACGTTTCGATATGTTGTGTATATATATATATATATATATATATATATATATATATATATATATATATATATATATATATATATATATATATATATATATATATATATATATATATATATATATATATATATATATATATACACACACACACACACACATACACACACACATTATTCTGAAAAACAAAACATTTCCAGTGTCTGGGGAATTAAGTACTGGAAAATATGTTCTGTACTATTAATGCGAAATCTAAGAGTTCTTATTCTGCACCAGTAACTGGAAGTCAGCGAGTTGCTCACTTCACAGCAGTGCTGTGCTTCCAGATTGACCAGTAAATCTGCGCCTACACTTTGATTTGAAAACTCTCACTGTTGAAAACGTGGCTTCGCAGAGGTAAATTGACCTCAACATAGATGACAGCCTGGTGCCAACAGATTGAAAAAGACTAACTTCAGCATAATCCTCTGACTAAATATCAGGCCAGGTGCTCAGAAATGTCTAACTTGGCAACATTGCCTGAGGCTTGCAGAGAAAGTAAGTCACTATCAAATTGCTGTTGATTCAGTGAAAACAGCTCTTTCACTGTGGTCCAGTGGTTAAAGACAAGGGCTTGTAACCAGGAGGTCCCCGGTTCAAATCCCACCTCAGCCACTGACTCATTATGTGTGACCTTGAAGAAGTTACTTAACCTCCTTGTGCTCCGTCTTTCGGGTGAGACGTAGTTGTAAGTGACTCTGCAGCTGATGCATAGTTCACACACCCTAGTCTCTGTAAGTCGTCTTGGATAAAGGCATCTGCTAAATAAACAAATAATAATAATAATAATAATAATAAATGAGAATGTCAGATCCATCCTTTTAAAATCCTGGAATCGATGGGAAAATGTAGTCTACAGTTCTTTCAGCCAGGTAACCTAGTGCTCCTTTTCGAAATCGCCACCACCCCTCAACAACTGGAAATTAGTGAAATCAGACTCTGTCATTTGGTCAATAAACAAATCCAGTTTCTGTCGAAACTGGCGGACATGTTTGGCCAAATCAGCAACTGTTTTGTCAAGTCCTTGCAATGACAAGCTCAGTTCATTCAAGTGTCCTGTGATATCTGTCAGAAAGTAAAGGTCTCTCAGCCAAGCATCATTTTCCAACACAGAAAACTCAGAGAATCTCTCTGCTTTTCTTTCAGAAAGGCAATCACATGCAGCAGCAAAGAGAAAAATCTTTTCAGAACATTACCCCGGCCATTGTACCTCAGTGTGAAATATGATCTCCATCAACCTCCAGCATCAGCCTCCAGCAAAAACTGACGGTGATTGAGCACTTTTGCTCAGATGAAATGAACTATTTTCACTACCTTACAGGGGCGTAGCTAGGATTAGATTTTTACTGAGGCAAAAAAGTGAGGCAAAAAGGTATGGGTTCACACCTTTATTGACTTGCATTTGGTTCACTGCTACTTAAGTTGCCTTACACTGCTGGGACTGGTAACTGTTGCTGACCGGTAAGACTGGTGCTGACACTGGGACTGGTGCTGACACTGACTGGTGCTGACACTGCTAACACTGACTGGTGCTGACACTGCTGGGACTGGTGCTGACACTGACTGGTGCTGACACTGGGACTGGTGCGGACACTACTGGGACTGGTGCTGTTTGTATTTGTATGAGTATTTTGACAAGGTATTCACCAAAAATAATAATAATAATAATAATAATAATAATAATAATAATAATAATAATATGATGTTCTCACCTCTGAACGCTAGATCTCCTTTGAACGTTTACACAGTTTCTCAATCAATTCTAATATTCTTTTGTCAGTATAAATCGACGATAGGAAGTAGCACAGTACTTCAGGTGGGGGAAACCGGTCGCTGAGGTCCCGGTGCTGCCTAGCGCACAGGCCAGGTCACTAGTATAGATGCAAATACACAGCCACTATGCTATAATAAAACGTAAAACGCTATGCTATGGCAGGTGATACTTGGACGAGCTGACAGTTAAATTAAAGTGACGAGAAAAAAAAAAAAAAAAACCATACAGCCAGCTATCCCGGTTTAGCTACACATTTAATGTCATCATAAAAACAGGTACTTGGATTTTTGCTGTGCTGGCATTAAAACATTCTACATAGGAAAAAAAAAAAAAGATTTATCAAAACGTATTGCAGCTAAACATCACAATGCGCAGGGGAAAAACAACAAATATAAATGATAAATTCATTTAACATTGATTCTTACCAAGGGTTGGCTTCTTTAGAGAAAGAAATGTGTAATTGGTTGTTTTTTTCTCCGTTTCATGTTAGTGCTGCACTGTAAACCAGAGTACAGAGTAACTTGCGAAACTGATTAACGAGAAACGTCTTTGTGGCGCGAATTTGACATACCCCAGTGTCTGTACAGTCCGAGATCACAGTAATGTGAAGAAATTAAAAATAATATTTTATATATCTCAATTTTACACTCTTAAAAAATAAAGTGGGTACGTTTTGGTTTTTTTAAATCTTTTTTTTCGTCTTCACAATTAAGAATTAAGCCGATTTTTACCGAGGCGGCCGCCTCAGCTGCCTCAATGGACGCTACGCGCCTGCCTTATCCATGCAGTCTTTCATTGTATCAGATCGCCCCCTTTGCGCACACAAACTTTCCTGGTGGATAATGCAGTGGAAAGCACACAGCCGATTACTCAAATCCAACAGGTGCTGTCGCAGCAAAGCTGAGAATCTGAGCAGTCAGTCTTTGCTGCAGCACCATCAGTTGTGCAAGACCCAAGTTTTCCCAAATCCATATAGAATATCAATGCAGCTGCGAGAAAGGCATCCATAATGTCTTTACCTCTGGTGCGATCTTTCAGCAGATGTAAGGGCAGCAGTATTTCTTTATTGCCCCATCTTCTGTCATTATCTTATCCAGATACAAAACTGAACAATATCCGTGATGTCTGTTGACTCATCCAACGCAATGCTGAAAGACAGGCACTTGCTGAGTTCTAATTTAAGCAGATTTTCCAAATTTCCAGCCATTTCCTTTATTCGGGACACAAACAGAAATAAATTACTCTAGCTTTTCTGTTCCATACCACATAATGGATCATTACTGCTGTGTTACCTGTTTGACAATGCGGGCAATAATCCTAGAGTGGCCATTTTGAAAAGAGCCTTGAGTTTAAAGTTATAATGCTGTTCACCAGTCAATTACCTTCAGATGGAATATTACATTTTAAAAGACCGCAGTATTTCACATCTGCTTTTAATACAGATATTCAACTTAAGGGTCAATCTGACCCCAACAACCAACATGGAAAATATTCTGTATATTTATGAGATGAAATGTAGAATGTTATGAAGGTATGCATGCAGAAAGCCTTATCAGCAAAATGTTGACATGCTGTATATTTAGTTAATAAATGCAATATCTAGTTAATAGAACTGGATTTGGTTATTTTTGAGCAACAATCTAATTAATCTAAAAATCTAATTAAAAAGGACAGTTTTTTTTAAAGACAGAATAGTTGTGCATACTGTACAATTATTTACAATTTCAATATTTAAATTTCCAGTTTACAAATCAACAGTAGAATACAACATCTGGAATCTTACGAAACTGTGGAATGCAAAACATGAATGCCACGCACAGCCTGACACACAGCCATGTTTTCCCCCCGCAGAAGAATTCCAGTACTTTTCTCTTACAACCACAGCTCATTTCAACCCCCTGACTAATCCTTTTTGCAAGGAGACTGTAGAATTTGTTTACGAAGATACTGTCTTATTCATATAAAAAATAAATACAAATAAAAACCAATGGCTGTTCCTTTTAACCAGCTACATGTAGTTGAGTAAATGTGCACTACAATCTTCTTTTAAAAGAGAACTGCATGTGGAGGGCAAGAATTAAGTATGAAGCTAATGGGTTTCATGAAGTGAAGGGTAAAGTGATGGAGTTTCCATCAAATTTAAATTATGAAGTTACTGTAGCATCTCAAATGGTTCACGAGATATTAGAAGTTCAAGTAGTGGTGGCAGAAGGACAATTCGATAACTTCCCTCAGAGGGATTCTTATTTTTGCATAGGCTTACAGTAAGGCATTATTCTATTAAATCCTTCATGAACCAGCTGTCATAGCATAGATATCTATCTGCCAGGGACTAATTTGAAACTATTAGCAATATTAGTCAATATTCCCAAGTAAAGTGAAGACATGCACTGAAAAATTAAATCACATTTAAAAAAAAAAGAAAAATACTGTGCAAATATAGCATCTGCTCTTCCAAATTCCTTTCCAGACCTCCTGCCCCCCCTCAAAAGTGGGCAAGGTAAATCGTAAGAATAATGGGTTCACAACTAAATCTAAATATTTGTGAATTGAAGACATTACATATATATTTTTTTGTTTTATAAACAATTACAATGTATGGAAAATAAAGTATGTTTACCTTACTTTCCTTAGATCAAGCTCTCAGTGCAGCTTGGAACTGTGAGATTTGCACTTTTTTCTGTTGGATTTGTATGAATGAATGCATGAAAGCTTCAATAATTCATATTTAACAAAACCACAAATGAATAATAATGGATAACAGTAATATTAAACTGTTCCAAAAACACAAAGGAGACTATTCAATATCCTTTTAGTACTGTATATATAAACTTGGCAACGAGCAACAAATGTTTTAAATCTTTGCTCAAATATTGAGAAATGTTAGGCAAAGTACTGAAGGCAATTGTTATTCCTCTGTATTCCACATCACTAGTGTGTAGTTCTTGCATGCTTTCACTTCACTTGCAGCATGCAGCAGATTAAAAAGAGTAAGTAGCAGGGTTCCGAAAAATAGTGTTACACGTCCCCACATGCTGCTACAACTGTTTAAACAGCCTGACAACTTTTTACACTTATAACTGAAGTCTGTTTCAAAGCTCTTTTCAAAATGGCCGCTCTAGTGCACTGATAGTGTAAGGATCATTGCCCACATTGTCAAACAGGTAACACAGCAATAACGATCCATGACATGGTACAGAACAGAAAAGCCAGAGAGCTTATGTATGTTTTTTTTTTTTTAATGTAATTGCTCTTCCTGCTGCTGTCCTCTAACCTCAGTGTAGTACAACAGCCATTTTGAAAAGAGCTTTGAAACAGACTTTAAAGTTACAAGTGTAAAAAGTTGTCAGGATGTTAATGAAACCAAAAATACAGGTACATTATTTAAACAGTTGGGGACGTGTAACGCTGTATTTTCGATATCAGAACCCCGCTACTTACTCTTGAAGTACTTCACTAAACAGAATCTCCATGGAAGATCTAGCTCATCAAAAAATATCTTAATGTTACATATTACAATTACCTAATGATTGGGTATTCTACGTATTTAGCTTTTTCCGTGTGGTGTTGAATTGACTCGATTTGCTGAATTCACTAGATTTTTATTTGTATGCATTGCTTTTTGGATTACCATTGGATTTACAGATCATGGGATACTGCAGTTAAACCCACTTTAGTGTGCAACAGTTTTGTGCCTTTATTAAACATGAAACAATTTGAGGCAACTGTACAGGAATTAGCCTAATTTATACTGTACACAGAATCAGTCCTTCAATTCAAAGTCTATTTGTTGTTGTTTTCTCTTGTTGCGATTTAACCAGCCAGCCTCTACATTTCGTATTACAGATACAGTACCTCTGCTATGAATAATGAGTCCCCTACTATGATTTCACAATACATCAAAGTGTGCAGGTGGTTCTGAAGATCCAGCTTTCCTTTGCAAAACCAATCAGAGGCCAGAACTCAATGTCCCAAAGGAACATCAAACAGCAAGTTAATCAAAACTGGATGAAGAGTTCAAGATTGCTAAAACTGCAAATGTGATATCTGCATTTCTTTGGAAAGATAGTGGACCAGCAGTAAGACAACTTTTAAGTGCTTTATATTGTTACATTATTAAAAGGACAGTGTACCTGCATTAAATAGGAATCAATTTTCATAATCTATAAACCAGCAGTGGATCTAAATATTAATATATTAATTCTGCTTGCGTTTAACCCCAGGGGTGGTTGGAAGTGGAAAGAAGTCTGAGATACAACATGTTTATAAGATTTATGACATATATATTAGGATCTGCTGGCGTTTACTGTAGGTCATTAGAATACACACATTATGTACCAACAGGGTGACAAAGGCACTGCTTCCTCTAAACAGAAAGCACACTGCTAATTTTAGCACTTGAAAAGGTATAGAGAAGGCATGAACATTACAAATGTTAAACAGTAAACTTACATCCTCCTTGTTCTCCCACCCTCAGTTATGGTTATTACAACAGAAACATGATTTATAAGAAGAAAACAACTGCTTGCACCCACTCAGACTCTTTGTTAGCACTTTACTGCTGACTTGTCAACTGCTGCACTAGTTTGTCACCCATCACCCCTCCAGAGACAGACAAACGCAGTATTATCTGTATGTGTGGCTCTTGGAGAGTGATGAATATTTAATTTACACGTCTTAAGTGATTCAGAGTATAGTAAAACTGTGCTTTAAGGCAACTTTTTTTTTCCTAGTCCAAGGGGCCATTTGCTCCTATTGACGACAAAGTAAATTCTCCTTCAGTATTGAGGGCACCAGTCCCAAATACCTCAAACCTCTGTTAACATTACCTTTTCTAAAAAGGCCAGCAGGCACCAAACAAACGCTCTTAAAACGCAACATAGGGTGCTTCTTGCCAAACTTCGTTTTAACGAATGCTTTTAAAAGGGAGCTTATAAACTTTCACAGTGGCAAAATGTTATATTGTCATGAGCTTAGAGCTTTATTGACTTCCTAATACAGCATCCCATTTGTATAGAAAAAATAGAATTCAGATAGAGGATTTTAAACCCCCACACACACACACACACACACACACACAGACAGACACACAGACACAGACACACACACACACACACACATCGTACCTGAAACTATTTACTCTTATTAATACCAATGCTCATTCATCTAATTCACCTATTTTGTATTTATTTATTTTAAATCACAGAACACTACAAATGTCTCTGGAATATCGAGACTGTATTCAGTAAACAACCGAGAACACATTTCATTGACAGCTAATTTAAGCCAGAATGCAAACCAGCATGAACGCATTACAGCAGCAAGCTCTTGTTATTGAAAATAGAAGCAGTTACAAGTTGCATGCTAATATTGAGGGGAGTTTGGTTTTTCTGTTGAGGAAGGAAACCATTGTACTGTGGGAATTTTTTCGACTGGGGAAGGGGAGGCTGGCGAGAGGTTGAGAGTGATCGTTATACTGTATAACAGTAATACAGTTGTGTGTCAGGGTGATGACTAGGGGCTGCATCGCATGATGGAATGCCATTTCAGCTATTCTGGTTTTGATGTGAGCTAAGTTTATGGACAAGCAGTTTCAGGTTGTTTTCAACTTTTTTTTTTTTTTAGCCAACCACAACACAAAAGGCATGACAGTGGTACAGTACAATCAAAAGGGAAACTAGCAGCTAGACATTTCAGGTTTGCCAACAGTGTCTGTAATAATGTCACTGTCTTATCATAGTATTTAATTTCCGGTGTTAGAGTTTATTATGTGTGTTTTTTCTTTATCGCTGTTTCTGCTTAGTTCATTACTTACCAGGCTTGCAAACTAATGTGCTTTTTTTCTACTGGGGCTGATTCTGACAAGACTCAAGCTGAAAATGAATTTAGAAATGCATACTAGTGCTGTATACAGGAACTGTAATTTATGTCCCTTCTGTGACTAGGATTATGTAAATGGGACAATCTACTTTAAAAAACAGGTCAGTCCTGTTACAGGCTTACGAAACTCTCTCATCTCGATAGCATACTATTATAATTTATAAATGCCAGCACTTGTCTGTCTTAAACCAGATCCCATTAAAGGTATTCATCACTCAACAGAATACTATAGCCTTTACAATATGTTCTCTACCTTTTTTTGAAGATTAAAAAATTTTAAGACAACATGTGCTTTCCATGTTAAATTTTGGTCAGAGTGACTGTGCTGGAGCCCAGCATTTTCCACCCAGGAAAAAAATAAATAAATAAAATAAATAAATAAATGCCATTTTCTCTGCTGCTTAAAATATACTGTTAGTGTGTAGGTATCTGCGTGAAGCTCTGTCATAACCATGCTGATGCCACAAAAAGATCAGTTTACTGCATGCTACTAACAGAATAGGCCTATATTATGATAGTCGAGGAGAAGATACTAGAGGAGGCTGAGGATATTAAACTAGCAAGGGAGACTGCTGTCTCCATGAACTCTACTGTATACGTGCCCTCTACAGTAACCATATGCCAAGACAGTTGCTTTTTTTTAAGGTCCTGGGGCCTGTTTCCTAAAAAGTGCAGTGGTTGTGAGGACGCAGAGGTCGTCGCTGCGTACTTTTCATAAAGCAGGCGCCGTTCTGCCAAATTTCACTCTCCCTTTAAAAGTATATTAAGAAACGTTATTAATACGCATCAAAACAACAAAACAAACAGCACTACTTGTGTGTCTGTATGAGATAAAATTAGTTAAAATGTATTCAAAATTAGGTTTCGGTTTTTTAATATAATATTACAAATAATAACTTAAGGGTAAATACGTAAACATAAACACACACACGCATATCTATGGTTTAATTAGGATATATATCCAGAAATGATAAATAAGAAAGCAAGAAAAGTATCATTACTTTTAAATACCATGACACCGTAGCTTGTGATTACTGTTTTGTGATCTGCACTCGGTAATCCACTTTCAAGCCCAGTGACCGATTACGTAATTACACAATGGCAGGGGTTCAAAGTAGAAATTGATACAATTATAGAATTGGTTGGCCAACACAAATCTGTTGTATTTGGCAAGTTGTCTGGAAGTTTAATTAACGAAGACAACAAAAAAAGTGCCACACAAATCACGGCTGCATTAAATGCTCTAGGGGTACCTGAAATAAGAAAAAAAATGGATAGATCTAGCAAGTAGAATTAAACTAAAAGGAGGGAGATGAAAAATATCTCAAATGAGGAGGAACAAAATTCTATTTAGACAATTCATTTTTATGTAGCTGTTGCTGGTATTCAGAGCAAAAAAAGAAAAGCAAATACCGTATTCCTTTGAATTTAAGATGCGCTTTAACCATTTTTTGCTTAAATCGCCAACAAAAGACGTGACTATCCGAGTACACAAACAGCAACGTGACTGACTGCTGAGAAAAGACAAACCAGGCTTCCTGAGGAATACCAACAGAAACATTTACAATTTCAGCATTTCTAACAAACAGTACCAGCCTGGACAGAACAAAAATGCTGATCAGAGCCTCGTATTATTCGACATGCCAAGCAATGTTCAATGCTGTTGTGGTTGCTGGGTTACATGTTGCCTGATGTTATGCCTGATGTTATGCTTGCTGCCAGGATGTGTGATGCCGTAAGTGAGTGATGGTATGTGCACGACAGAGACGTCATCTTAAGTATTATACAGTGCGCAGCACAATAAAACAAGCTCCATGGTTAATCTACAACAACACTGTTTCGTGTTAGTTTTGAACAATACAGCAGCGAACTGAGGTTGTATCTTTGTAAATGCATATTTATTTGAGGTTTTATTTTTTCCCTCAAAATGAGGGTGGTAAATTTGGGCTGCATCTTAAATTTAAGGGTGTCTTAAATTCGAAGGAATACGGTAGATGGTCATCCTGCTGCCTTTAACCCATCTAAGTAAGCAATCATGAAAATAAATAGTTATAAGTTACACACCTTGTTAATAAAATGCATTATTATTTGTAGCAGTAATAATAATAATAATAATAATAATAATAATAATAATAATAATTAGTAGTATTATCTTACTCACTGTCTCCCAATATCTGGCAAAGCGATCAGCAAATATCACACTTTGACCAAATGAATCTGCTGTTTGTACTCTTGGGTATCAAATGACAGCACCTAACACAGACATTTTGACATGTGAGATGGCTTGAATATTAATGGAATTAAAACCTTTCCTGCTCATTCACAGCAGGAGACAAAATTGGTATTTGCACCACATGTACATTTCTCATTTTAATTGTGAAATTTATATATATATATATATATATATATATATATATATATATATACTGTATATATATATATATATATATATATATATATATATATATATATATATATATATATAAAATGAACTTGACTAAGACCAGTCGTGTCGAAATGCGTAGTTCTACTACTTTTTTGTAACTTAGAGCTTTGCCGGTGACTCTAATCGCTATCCGAAAGCTGGCTGAAGATATCTTCTTGTAGGGGGTTTAGTTGTTTTTGTTTTTTTATTCAATTTGAATTTTACTCAGTCCTGTACAATATATAACAAAAAAAACTTGCTTACTATCTATGAGACGATTTAGTTTCTGTTTCTCTTACAGAGAAATTACAAACAAGCAGGTAAATTACAGTGAGAAAAAAAAATAACCGAGTAGGATATATTTTAGTTTTAACAGAAATCAAACCGATATTCAGGAGGTAATATTTTTCGTTAGATGAACAACTGCATCACATCCAACTACCGTTCTCTCTCCTCTTGTCCAGCCCCATATCAACCAATACAAACTCCTGATTCGCTGATACAGTACTCCCCTGACCTCCCAACTCCCACTTAACAGCTATCAGTAAATGTACTGTATTCAAGCCCCAAAAACACACAAGAATATAGTGCTGCAGATCTCATGGCGCTGCTTCTAAAATGCCATAAATCTTGTATTAAAATATTGCAGCGTTTGTAAAGCATAGTATTATTAATAAAGTCCGCCCTCATATAATCGCCGCCCTCGTTTAAGGGCCGGAGTCACTTTGATCAATTTAAAATAAACGCTGCGGTGCGAAATTGAAGTAATACATTGTGTGATTGTGAATTGTCGCAAATCCCTTTTAAAAAGTCAGTTATGCACAGTATTGCTTCTACTCTGACTTCAACCAAATCAGTCTTTCGATTTGGCAATGGGGAATAACAGAAGAAATATACATTAGCCTATTTGGGTTGGTAGGATCTGTGCTCCACAACTGTAAAAGACTAATCTCGGCCAGTAGCTCACACATTTTGATCCAGATAATCTTTTGATCTATCCACTAATCTTTATCAACATCAATAGTACAGAGTATTTGAAAGTAACTGTTCGATTCCTTCAGGCCAAGGCTCCCTCAGTTTGCAGGATACTATAGAAGGATAGACAGAACTTGAAACAAATGTATGCACAGATTACTATACTGTATTTATGACAACCTCAGAAACAGAGTGGACCATTGAATCTTCAACATACAGTACACCTATATAGTGGTGGCATGGGTCTTTATTGAACTTAGTAGAGTGATCCTTCAGGTAGAGTACTACTTTAGTAGGATTAAGTCATCAGGACTTTTAAAATATAGGAGTATACAAATGCAACAGTATACATGCATACATACAGTAAAGGGTATTTACTGTATAATACAGTACCAGTCACAGTTACATCTGATTTGCAAACAACTTTATTATCTGTGCTCTGTATTTCAAAGCCTATTTCATAGTAAGTTTGAACCTGTGTTGGACATATCAAACAGATTGCATTCCATACTGTATCACATTCATATCTCATGTTTTCCAAAAATGGGAGATGGTCCACTTCGGTCCTGAGGGGCTGAAATGCCTTTAAATAATTAACAAATACATATCTAAGTTCTTAGAGGAGATACAGTATCAAAATACTGCCAGCAATCTGTAGGTCTCAATTGTTCCCAATATAAAAGACAAAGGCTTATTAGATTTTTTCTAATGATATTTTCTTCTAAGCCATTAATTAACAAAATGTACAGATAATTCCTTGCAGTTATTTCAATTCTGTGCTTCAACATCCCAGATTCCTACTTTAAGGGGTCAAAAAAGAAATAAAAAGAACCGAGAGACACTGAAAACACGTGTGTAAAAGCCACGATTGGTCACGGAGGAGAAGAGCCAAAACACGAAGCATCTGGAATATTGAGGTCTTGCAAAACTCCCAGAAGCAACTCATCAACCAAATGGCTGCTCTTCCAATCATGGTTTTTTCAATGCTTTTTATATATACTGTAGCTGAAAATTAATACATTTTGTTTGACTTAGAACAGTCTGTTCCACGGTTTACTGTCGGCAAACATTCCTTCTTTTATCAGACATACGTGATAAAGCAAGGACTCTGGTGTGCTCAGCATGAACTAGAATTTGCAGCAATGTGGGTGTGCAAACAGAGATAAATACTGTACACTGTTAAGGTCTTAAAACAGTCAATGAATTATCAGCTATGCAAGTGGAAATTATTTCTGCCACAACTGAATAAAATTGGCAGCTTTAGGTTTGTGTACAATTCTTCTGAATAAGGAAAAAGTGGATTGCAATCTCCTCCCAATTGAAAAAGTATGCAACTTCAGTTCACAAAAAGAGAAGAATTAATTAGATTACAGTTCTTACATTTTAAAACTTGTTTGATCTTTTACACATTTTGCAATTTAGCAAAAGAGATTTTGAAAATGTGAAACATGCTAAAAAAGTCTACTTATTAAATCTCTTGGACAAAAACGTTGAATGCATGTGGAATATGAACATTTAAAAAAAAAAGGCTGTCAGTCTTAAGGGTTAGACGAATACTTTATAAATATTTTTTAACACATCTTGTCTATAAATTTTTTTTTTTAAACTTTCCTGCAAATTTACCTTTCAAAAATATTTACAGTGTTTTCCTTTCTCCAACTTTCTTGTATTTTTTTCACTCACTGTCTCACTTCAGTTTTATGGTTGCTCTGCTTTGGTCTGATAATTGAGTAACTATGTAACTCACCACGATAAAATCAACCGTTTATTAATTTAACAAAAATCTTATGCAGCCGATTCTAAACGCATTTTAGTACTTCGACCTACAGTATGCCGTATGTCTGCTGTATATATTATACTATAATGTTTATTTTGAAAAAACAAATTTGTGTGCGTCTGTATATCCTAAAACAATGAAAATAAGCAGTAAAATGTGTTTATAAATCGTTTCCATTATTATGTCTTGTATGTTCAATTTGTAAACACATGCTTTGCTGCCATTTTGTACATGTCATCTTTTCAATGAGATTCCTTGAACAATATTTACTACAATATGTTCAGAATTAACACTATTCTCTACACCAATTATAAATATTTACCAAAGGGAAAATACATTCCCCAACAATGAATAGCAAATAATTCGATTAACTCTTTTCAGTCTAAAATGTTATCCAACTGCATGGATTTATATTCAAACCACACATCATGTTTCTAAACCGCTACAGCATTTTTTTTTAATTTTTTTTTGTGATGGAATAAAAATATATAACCCCATTATTTTCAAATAATGTATTTATTGTGCAAGTTGTCTTTGCTGCTTTTTTGTTTCCAGGAACACATTAATACAGTTTATAACATTAATTAATATTTAAACTTTACTACAGTTCATAAACAAATCCCAGAACCTCCAGACCCCATTATTTTCAATAAATCCCTTATTGTCTCAATTAAAGCAGGAAGTGTCACGCTCCATTGAAAATAATAGTGGGGGGGTCAGGCCATTCAGTTGTATTCCTGTCAGAATCTACAAATCGGTAACTCTGTACCAACATACAGTAACTTACACAAATGCAAATCTGAACTGACAGGGCTTGAATTTCATTTTTGTGTGCTGGGGGGATTTCCCCCCTATGCTGCAGCCAATGGGGGTTGGGATTCCAAAAAAGAAAAGTCACTTTTGCATATAAAAAACTATTTATATATTACTGCATCATCATTCACACTGGTGTTGCTTTAAAATAAGCTGCTTTCAGGAGACCTAACAGCTGTTCATCACTGTGAGACAGAGCACTCTCCATTGCTTTTGCCATTGCCTGACGTGAAGTTTTTGCTGCAGCAGAAGAAAAAGGTGCTTTTCTTTTTAACCAGCGCTCCATTTCCTTTTTTATTAACTCTTTACACACAGCCCTATTTCTGCCTGTTTTTCACTGTTTTCATTTATGTATGTTTAACTACTGGATAGTTTGTACTGCATGCATGGAACTTATCAAATGAAAGGCCACAAAATGTCCAAAATGTTTGGTCACTGGTATATATATTGAAATCATAGATGGCTAAAAAAAAACAAAAAAACAATGCACCATTGAACGTCAATATGAAATGAAGATGGGGGGGGAGCTGAGCTTCTTAGCTTTACAACGATACCACCCCTTTCAGTCTAGCTGCTACATTGACAGAGCAATAGACTCAGAACGAAACCTAAGCTGTGAACTCTGTCACATGAGGGGCTTAACTTCAGGCAGTCGTAGTTCCCGCTAGGAGTACCGCATACATACACCGAATACGTCTTTGGAAAGCTCCGAGTCTGTACTTTTAAACAAGCTATGAACCAGGTGCCTTTTACTGTGTCTGAGTAATATGTGCGTAACCTTCGGGGAGCTGGCGCCCCAAAATGAATGGGGCTGAGTTTTAAGAGTTAAAGCGAAAATCACCGCTTGCAAAACACCTAGATAGACTTAATATATATATATATTTTTTAACTGTTTACTTATACTGCAGTGTACTGAGTTTCTGTAATGCTTAAAGATAGCGGCCGAGAATCACGTACGAGAGAATAAAGTCTCGCGGCACTTAAAATATCCAGCACTACTTTTTTATTTATTTATTTGTAACCAGAACTACTCAGAATGCAGCTGCTTTCGTCACTGACACCCACTTCCTTATAGATTGTTGTAGCGTTTCAGGCATTCTAAATTGGGTGAAAAATACAGTAGCTTGGTGTCTTAAAATATCTCTGTTGGATTTTCCTGCGCTGAAAGTTGCAGATATGCAGGAACAACTTGGAAAATGAAATGAAACTTATTTTGAGCAATACAAATTCTGCAGTTACCTCCTGATTTCTAGACTGAATAAAAGGTGGAATTATACAAAATCCTCTTTCAAGCCAGGTGCCTAACAGTACGCTGTACAGGTGGTTGCATAGGTATACCCATAGCACTACTATCCATTATTGTCATTCATGGGGTTTCCATGCGGGGCAATTTACACGTGAAATGGCGATGCCCGTGCACGTTTGGGAGAATTACTCATGTAAATCAGGTTTGTGGCCGAAAAAAATGGCCAAAGAGAGGGAGAGGGTAAATCTAATTTACTCATGTAAATGACAAAACACACAGGGAAATCCACGGCCAGTTTTGCATGGAAACCCGCACTTCACGTGTAAATGTTAATGAGCGTGTTTATCCTTAACTACAAATATTGCAAGGGAGCAGGTCAGTTGTTACTGTGGATTCCAAGACAGCAGCAAGTAGTGGTTGATTTTATGGTTAACAGTGGTGTAGTTCACCTTAATGATAATGATAACATTATTAACCAACCAGGCACGAGGTATGTTGCTTTATTACAGCCGTTTAGATTCACTCGTGTACCAGTTCTCTTCATGGAAATCACATTTTCACAAAATTTCACTAGTAACCTTCAAAAACAACACGAGTACTTTACGCATCGCTAATTTACATATCAACCCCCACCTTTCCCATTCATTTGCATGACGTCAAGTGAAAAGCCCAGTTTACTCGAGTAAAATAAACTGAGCGAATGGAAACCCAAAAAAGCATTTTACACGAGACATTTCTCGAGCAAATGTCTCGAGCTAAAAAAAAAAAAAGGCCAAAAGGAAGTAACTATTTAAAGTAATGACCTAGTTTTTATAGTTGATTAAGAACAATGGAAACAGTACACTACTTGGTCACTGGGTTACCTGTTAAATCTTTCATACAGCTAAACATTATTCCACTACCCTTTCCATTACCTTGTCCTGTACTACTGAAGGCATTAATAACAATTATGATAACATGTTAAATAAGCCCAGATCAAAGTATTTCCGCAAACACTATTTCAGTGCAATATAATAATCCAACAGCACTATTTTACTATCAATTACACAGGCTCAGGGGAGACATTCATACTATGATAAATCTGATCAGTTCAGAGCAGATTTAGCAGGCACCCGATTCCTGGTACCTGGTCATTTCAATAAACAAGGGGAGTTCCATGACCCAAGACTGGTTGCAGTACCAGTTTGAGTTTCTAACCCAATTAATTTTTTTGAAATTTCACAATTACAGGGAGCAACCTAACACTATTTTTAATCATGTGTTAAATAACCAAATAAAACATGTTTACGAACGACTGACAGAATAATAAAAAAAATTGGAATAATAGGCAAAAAGAACACTGGCTTTAGTCATCTGTTACCCAACAAGCAGATGCAGACCAGCTAAAAAAGGAACCCGGCAGAACTGACTGCAGCACACAGACGTCCTAAGGGGGCTTCTGACTCGTAGTTAAAAAAAAAAAAAAAAATTGGCTTTCACTTTTGTTGTTCTTAAAAAGCAACTTATTTGATCCAAAGAAGAACATTGTTTTGATTATTAGGTTATATTTCTATTGCACATGACTTAATTGTGTTCTTAAGTTAAGAAGAGAATCTATTTTTCATATTCTAAATTTGATTTGTCTTTGAAAATGACACTTTGTCAATACATATGTTTACTCTATTTGAATTTCTTCTCTGAATTCATGACTATTTAGTTATGAATGTTCACTAACTGGCTGTAAAAGTTAAGTTCTCTGCAAACAATCTATTTTAGTGCTGGGACAAGCATGTTTTTTTTTTTTTTTTTTTAAATTATTTGATTAGTGTTAAATTTCAAACAGTCATATACTCTTTCATTTTGAATTAGCTGAACAAATGCATTCAACATTAAGTACCTTATTAGAGTAAATAAGTCTCTCAAGTAAAATAAACTACGTACACCATCAAATTAAACTTTGAACAAAAGGAGATAAACACTATTCTGTTCATCAGGTGTTATTTATTTCAGATGAACTAGTCTCTAACTGGCTTACTTTAAATACTTTTAATATAGTCATTTTAACATTCTGTAAAATACACATATTAACAAGTCATTTTTGCTGTTCGAATGTTGTTCCCAATCTACTAGATTTTACATGTTTCTTCACCCAACCACAGGACACAGGTTTACTTACAACAGTGCCCATGCTTTTCCAAACCTATGTGAAAATACTATGGTATTCTTCAACAGTGTGACAGCAGACCCAACATAAAAGAAATACATTAATAAATAAAAACCTTTTCAGAACAACAAAAAACCCAGTCTCAGATTCTTTCTTTTCTGGTTGTTTGATGTGTCACTCACACTAAGAGATGCTGTATGATTAACCATTATAATATGTTATTTTAATTATCATTGCATTTGCCAGAAAATATTACTGACCACATTTCACTGGATGTTAACATTTAAATAAATTACATATTTAGAATGCAATAGCACAGTGTATTTAAAAAAAAAGAAAACAGAACAATATTAACATCTCATTTCACTGACACTAATGCTGAATACTGGAAACACATAAATGGTTATAACATATTTTTTGTATTTTATTGTTTAATCATGTTATACTAACAATTTATAATCAATATACCAAGGATCTTAATTTTCATAATTGTGTGCGATAGGTATACGTTTCTCTTATGCAAGCTCAGTAATGTTTGGTGTCTATTTCTGTTTGGTGACTTTATTGGGTTTGTTTTGGACTAAATAGCTTTGGAGAATCTATCCCTGTAGTGTTATATTATTTATTAGGCCCACATAGTTTTTATTATATTATTAAGCAAAGGGAAAATATTTAGGTAAACACTACAGTGTGGTCTGCAAGCTCTATATTTTTTAAACTATGGTTGTAACAATTACTGGCAGATATTATTTCTATTATCAATTACTTTTGGAATGGACAAACTATAAAAAGGTAAGAAATATTGATTTTAAAGAGGAGCGTTTTGGTTTTTGTAGTCTGTCATTTATCTTCCATCATCCGAAAATGTTGTGCGTAAATCAAATGCGTAATAATACTCGTCATGCAACACAAGGATGGAGGTTTTCAAGTAGTTTCATGAATGATGGAAAATATGTTGCTATTACTCTTGTCTCGTCTTCTGCATTTGTATGAAAGTATACACTATTTATTGTTATCTTCTTTTGATGTCCTTGTAGTCCTGGAGGGTTTTATGAAATAAAGCTAACACAGGCTACAGCCTTACTTACAGCTAACACGGGCTACAGCCTTACATACGTGGTCTTGCTACAGTTAACAACTCTACTCTAGTATCACTGGTCGCTGTAATTTTTGGCACAACAACTTACTGAATCGAAATTATTTAGGATAGTAAAAAATCAATGCATCACTCTAGTACCACCATTTTGAACTTGATGTGCAAGGCACAATATACAGGACTCAAAATTAACAGCAACCATGCGGCAGTTGCTGTGGGTGCCTGTGACAGGGTAGCGTCACGGCCCAAGCTATTACCGGCAGGAAAGAGACCCTGAGACAGAAAGAGACCCCGAGACAGAAAGCTGCAGTTTAAGTGCTGGTGCGCACATTTACTTAACAAAACAAACACAAAAACAGGAACAAAATAAACTGGCACGAGGGCCAAAATAAAATGTTCAAACAAAAGAATAAATCCCTTGTAGGCTAGGCATTAGCCTTCACTACAGAGAAGCAACAATACAAAAATCACAACACAAACACTCACCCCCAAACTCCTCTACCGAACAAAGGATTTCAGATTTCTACAGTGCGTTATAATGCTATCTCAGAAAAGATAGTCAAAAGCCAAGCACATTTTGCAAAAACAATGTCCAAAACTTCATAATTTTTTTCAGATCATCAGTTTAGAAAGGTTTACGATACTTACAAGTGGTTCTTTTTTTTATTTTTATTTTTTTAATGTAACTAACTTGAATATTGTTAAATTGCTGTTCTCCCTTTATTTAAATGTCCTTATGTTTACCACAACGAAACCAAGACGGTGGGAAATACTATTCTACAGTGTATTACAGCGTTTATTATCATTATTGTTCCATCTTATGATAAAGATTTTTTAGTTTTTGTTTTTTCAGTTGATCCATAAATACAACACAGCGCCTCGGCATTTTGTATGATAGACGTGGGAATGAGATTTCTGAGTTTCGTTTATGTTAAACAGGGTAGAATAATATATGCTATTGTAAGATTGTTGTTGTTATTGTTTAGGACCAATACATTCAGGACCAGTAAGTATTCAAAAGTTAGGTTAACATGTATATTTTCAAAATGAATAATTCATATATATATATTCAAAATTAAAAACACATCAGTATTACAATTAATAAAAGAATAATATTAAAATTGCTAACTGTTAAAAGGATAATAAAGTCAATTGGTTCAGCTCTCCTGTTAGCATTAAGATAGCATTAAATAAATAGTAGTTATTAAGTTACTGTGTTATTACTTCCTGAGGCTAATAATTTATGTATGTATGTATGAATCCCAAGCAAAATTACACAACATCCTACACTTTGGCCTTGACTTAAGTTTAGTGGCCTTGGTGCCATATCTCTACATACTCAAGACAGGTCCAACATTGTGCTTGCCTTACAGCATACAAAACACTTGACTTGGTCACTGTCTGAACCCTGTGTCAAGAACCTTTAGTTCTTAATTCTTCATTGTTGGGATCAAAGTGATTTTTTAGGTTATTGTACATGAATTAGCTGATGCTTTTCTTATGCTTTGTCAAGGGATGAGGCAATTTTCTCACTTAAGGCTACAAAAATGTAGGTGTTAATATGAATATTGGCCTACATTGCTGGAAAAAAGGACCAATACCGAATGCAAAGTTTTATGTAGGGTGAGAGATAGGGTGACCAGATTTTCAAAGCTCAAAACCAAGACATATCGTTAAAGAATTGGTAAGACTAATTAAACCATTTAAATATAGGCTATTTTAATGGTTATTTAAATAGCCATCCTCTCACTCTTAGTATTACCTTTTTTTTCAAGCAGCTAGCTAATTTCAGTATACTCCTGGGTGTATAATTTGTGGCTAATTAGTTTAAATAACCATATGGTGTTATATGTATTGTGTACTTTTATACTGAGTTCAACAATAATAATAACCACAAATTAAATATTTAAATACATTTACATTTTCGCATTTCTTTCTTTTTTACTCACTGCATCAGGCTGTATTTATTGGTGTTGTTGATGTGGTTTAACCTGGTGGATTCGGATGCTTGCAACCTCTCGCTGCTCTTTCTGGGCTAAATCCCGGCAGAACTGAACAGCTACAAAATGACTATTACACAAAATTGTAGATTCATATTGAACATATACTAAATGAAAACACATGGCACACTGAGGAATAAGCACATATGCCTGTGTTAAACACTTTATAAAAATAATATTCTTGATTACCCTGCCTAGTACCATTTTATTTTATTTGTTTTATTTAATTTAGTTTTCCCTGCAGGTGCCATAAACTAAAAGTGGCTGTTTACCTTATTTTGACAAAAGGTATTTAGAGTGTGTTGTGCTACTTGAAGTGGCTGAAAACTGGGACTTTTTGAAGATTTTGAGCAAAATGTCAAGACACCAGGACTTTTGATGGAAAACCAGTAACCCTAGTGAGAGATAAAATGGCTTATCATTTTTACATTTACAACTATGACACAATCTACTAACAGGAAACAAACAAAAGAATGGTAGATAGCGAGTCAAGGTTTACAACAGACGCTATTACTAAAACATGTTCATTTATTCCAGCATAATTTAACACATGGGTTTATAATATCTTGTGCTAATAGCATTTCATCATAAACAGTACCATAATCGAGTAATGGTTTTGATGGATCATAACAGTCAGTTTCAGCATGCTCTACATCTGTGGAACCTACAATGAAACCTGTCCCACACAATTTAAACTGCTGAATGTTTGTCGAGTGAACTTTGCACCTATTCTGAAACAGGAACTGCAAATGATATGCAGGACCCTTACTGACAGTAACACTGTGCCAGCAGTGGCTAATGACTATTTGGAGTACCAGAGGTGTTCAGTTTCCTGCTCTGCTACATCTCCTTTGTGTCGGTGCAATTATATTTCCTTCCTTGCCGCACAAGGAAGCAGTTTCCTCTCACATGGCTTGGAGTAAAGAGAAAGGTGACAAAGGCTAATGTAGGTTCAGGAAGAAGGCAAATCAGTATGCAGCCGCTACAAAACCTAAAGCAGCAACAGCTTGCTACATATTTATTTATGCAGATAGCTAATAATACATCAGAAAACGGTCAAGGTTCACATCCTCCTCACACACATTTTGCACGTCGGTCTAGAGGCAGGAACGACTGTGCGCTCCTTGTTGGCCTGACAGCGACAGTTCAGTCACCACCAGTAGCTGGCTGTGTTAGTCTGTGGGAAAGTATCTACGCTTAATTCCTTTCCAGAATCTTTACAATGTGCCCCTCCCCACGCCACCCTACCCCTCCAGCTGCATAGTCAAAACAGAAGACTTACTGTACTTTGTTCATGTCTGTAAAACACCATTATTGTTTCTCAGCAAAGGCCACCATGTTTTATAAAGTTACTGGGATGACCTGAAACAAGTTTTATAAAGTTACTGGGATGCCCTGCACCATGTTTTATAAAGTTACTGGGATGACCTGCACCATGTTTTATAAAGTTACTGGGATGACCTGCACCATGTTTTATAAAGTTACTGGGATGACCTGCACCATGTTTTATGCTGCTTTGGTGTGTAAAATTGTAATAGCCATCAAAACAAACACGCTATTGGAAAGCCTTATCTCTGCACAATTAATATTACATCAAAATAATGTAAATTGGTAGAATCAGTATTTGACAACTAGAATTGAAACTTTGGATCTTTCCATTTCTCAGTGATAACATTGTGTTTTTTAGAGAGATAGATAGATAGATAGATAGAGATAGATAGATATAGAGATAGATACTGAGATAGATAGATAGATACTCAGTGGTCCAGTGGTTAAAGAAAAGGGCTTATAACCAGGAGGTCACCGGTTCAAATCCCACCTCAGTCATGGACTCATTAACCTCCTTGTGCTCCTCCTTTGCTCCTACTCTGCAGCTGAGGCATAGTTCACACACCCTGGACTCTGTAAGTCACCTTGGATAAAGGTGTCTCCTAAATAAACAAATAATAATAATAAATGTTTTAATATGGCACAAACCAGCAACTTTACTTGAGAGAAATGGAATGACCCAAAGTCATAATTGACTGCAGGCCATTTTTACTACAATAAGTGTGTGAGTGTGTGTATGTATGTATGTATCTATCTATCTATATGAGAGAGAGATTAGAGATGCCAACTTATTAAAGTAGAAAATAGTTGTGGAAATATAGTAGCAGAAATATTTTTTTAAGGCCCCTAGAAATTAAAAGGTTCTTAGGCTCATACAAATACTTCAATTTGATGATTATTATTATTATTATTTATTTTAATTTTTTTGGAATTCTATTTATCCTGGATTTAAATATTAGTAATGAAGAGAGTGTTTTAGGATCTCATAAGCGCTATCAAATCTGGACAAATATTCAACATCTAAACTTTATAAAAACAGCTATCAAAATAACAACACTCAATCATGACCATGCCCACCATGTTTCACAGAGAAGTCTGTCTGGCAGTATTCACAGTAGAAGTGAGATTGAGACACTCCACTTCTTTTAATGAATGACCATTTCTGACAAGCCAACCTCAATCTTTTAGATGGAGGAGAGTGACATTTTTTGTTTGATTTGTAATTCCTGTTTTAATAACTGATAAGGCTGGGATTTTGTCACGTAAATCTGTACTAAAAATCACGGAGCAGTCACTGTAAATTTGTTCAAAATCACAGATGATGGGGAAAATGGTGTCTGAAGTCACAGGGATGAAAATTCAACTTTTTTTTATTTATTTTTTTATACAGTACCTACATAAAACACATAAAATTAGTCTGTCTATAGAAATAGGAAATGAATGTAAATATGTATTTATTTATTATGGTTTTCACAACATCAGGTTCATGTTTTAATCCTGTAAATCGCTAAGCTTCACAGCATATACAACTATAAACAAAGAAGTTGATTTTACATAACATTTGGTGGGGTTTCTACAGGACAGTATAAATACATTTTCTATCCCAATTGTGCTATTTTCCTTAAAACAAATCAAAAGTAAAATTTTAAAAAGCATTTTCATGGGGGCTCCCGAGTGGCGCATCCAGTAAAGGCGCTCCGCGTGGAGTGCAGGATGCGCCCTATAGCCTGGAGATCGCAGGTTCGAATCCAGGCTATCTCATTGCCGACCGTGACCGGGGGTTCCCAGGGGCGGCACAACTGGCGGCGCCACCCGGGTAAGGAGGGCTTAGGTCGGCTGGGCAATCCATGGTTCATAGCTCTTCTTTGCACTCTTTCTAGAACAGCAATATCCTTTTTGTAGTGAGGTGACCAGAACTACAAACAATAGTCCAGATGAGGTCTTACTAATGCATTGTAAAGTTTTAACATTACTTCCCTTGATTTAAATTCAACACCTTTCACTATATATCCAAGCATTTTGCTGGCCTTTTTTTTTTTTATAGCTTCCCCACATTGTATAGATGAAGACATTTCTGAGTCACCATAAACTCCTAGGTCTTTTTCATAGATTCCTCCTTCAATTTCAGTACCTCCCATATGGTATTTATAATGCACATTTTTATTGCCTGTGTGCAGTACCTTACACTTTACTAAATGACATTTTGAATGACCTGCTGAAACGGTGTTTGCCACTCCTGCTATTTTTGTCTCATCTGCAAATTTAACAAGTTTGCTTACTATACCAGTGACGCATAAATAGGAGGACTGGCAAACACCGTTGCAGCAGCAAAGGTCATTAAAAAATGATCTAGACAGCATTCAGAACTGGGCAGACACATGGCAAATGTATGTAACTGACCACCAAAAATAACAAAGTAATTAAAGATCCTTGAGTGAATAAATGACAATTATTAAACTAATACAAACTCAGAAAAAAACTGAAATAAAAGGGGAAGCATTGCGTTCTCAGACGTACTTCAGGTTTAACATAAACATGCATTATTTCAATTTTCTACAGTTCACTGCTTTATAAACTCAATATGTAAGGCACCTTTGAATATAAAGTCAAAATGTCCAAATTCACACACACACACACTGTATGATTCATTAATGTACTAAACCAGCCACATGACATATCGTTACAATTCTGCCCGCAATTTCCTTTCCCATGGTGGCAAGCCTTTCTTTAAGCTGAAACAGAGTGGAGAAGAACCCCCGGCTTGTCTATTCAGGCTGGTTTGCGTACAAGCACAAACCAGCAGAAAAAGCTGCTTTTCAAATGCAGAAGTTACAACACTCAAATATTAAGAACTTAGGAAACAACAATCTTGAAAAAAAACCGCAACCAAACTGGTGTGCACATTGTGGCTGCTGGTTAGAGAAATCCTGTCAGGTATATAGACCCCCACTGCAGGGTTCTGCTAACATAGAAACCATTTCACCACAAAAAGCTGCAACAAACCTCTGTGAGACCCATATAACTACACAGTGGTTTAAAGCTACAAAAAGATAATTTCATTACAACATAGCCTCACCGAGAAATTGCATGTTGTATATGCAGAAGATGCGTGACTTTTTTGGTTGTCATACAACTTCCAGCAGCAATTGTTTTTAGCACTACATCTGAATTTTTGTAATTTGCAAAGTTGACCGTGTTAATTTTACTTTGGCAAGGGTTAAACCCAGCTTCTATTTCAATCAGCATTTGCTGGTTTTATGTAAAGCCAAGAGTTTATCAACTGGAACAAGTCAGCTTTCCAAGTTGGGCTTAAAGTACAAAACAAATTTTTCTTTTCATTTGGCAAACATCAAAAATGTGTGTGGACTTTTCAGGTAAAAACAAAAAATGTTGCTCCTACCAATAGTTTGTTTAATGAACCTCAAACGTTTGTGCTTATGCTTGCTACCACTGTGTTTGAATCTTATTTGGTCTGTACATGCCAAGAGTTGCAACTGCAAGGATGGGACCATGTTCTTATAAAGACGTCGTCCCGCCCCCTTGGAATTGAAGATATGAGTCAATTAAAATAAAATGAGTGAACGTAAATTATCTGATGACAAGCCCAAGCAATTTAATAAGGTCAGCTGTTTTCTATTATAGTTTTAATGTGTGTCATGTAATTATATTTTGGCACAGTTAAGTATTCGTACTACAGCATGGTGTGACCAGAGACCTGTAATTCAAACACAGTTAAAATTGTTTTCATGTAAACATGAATGGCTAGTGATAATTACCACGGAGCATTTACTCTTTAGGCAAGCTGTACTTACTTTTGTCCTTCCATTTATTTTGTAGTTTCCCATTTTGCCATTACAATGCCTCACAAGATCATCCATGCGGCTCATTAAAAACCCAATCTTCTCACACCCTGGCTCCTTTCCTTCAATCCACGTTATTTTGTCACCTCTTATGTCTTTGGAAGAGTCACTTTTCTGACTGACAAGCTGTCCTTCAGTGAATCTGCCAGTGTCATATAGGGATTTAACTTCCTCCAAAATACAAAGTCCCCTATCTTCTCCTAAAAAATTATCAACTACACAGATACCGTGTTTGTTCATACACGGAACTATATATTCCATGGCAAGTCTCTGGGGATGGGATTTCGTCTGTCCGTTTGGCTTAATGTTGTTATTAATCCCATCTCTGGGTTGTTTGATGTTAGATATACTACCAGACTCATCTGATGGGGTAGAATCTCTCATTCTTTCTCCGTCTGCCGGCAAATTGAAAGGCCCCGGGTCGTCGGCGCTTTGGGAAGCGCTTTTGGGCTCGGGTTCAGCGGGCTTCTGCGGCTCCCCACCTTGGTGTTGTTCGGGGTGTGCAGGCTGTAGTGCTGGCTGTGCCACAGGCTGTGACAGGCTCTGCCCTTTTTCGGCCTGCTTGCAAACCACCTTATGCTTCTTCCAGTCTTGTTTCTGGTGCTCCTTACTGCAATAGAAAGAGTTTCTGCAACGGCCGCACTTGAGAAGGTTATCCATCTTCCCGCAGAGTTCACAATACTGATCTCGGTTCAGTTCACTGACTTCGCAGGCCATGGTGGCGGAATCAGAGCGGTGACTGTCCCTTTAAATCCGCAGTTTCCATGCGCTGCCACTGTACAACTTTAGAAGTGATCCACCAGCCCACCACAAGCACAAAGGAAAACCAGACTCCACCACTTCACAGTCGCGTACTTATATTACACACGACCGACTACCCTCTAGTTTGGTATATTAAAGATAAAATTCCGGCAACCGGAACGATATTTCCAGCTGCCTTTTGAACTTCAAAACGCCATTTGTACCCGAGCATCAGTCTTACAGACATGCATGAGCGTCAACGTACTCAGCCCCTGATCAGGGTTGCCAACTAGTTTTTTTTACAAAAACCCGCCCACAACCAGCCCACAACCCGCCCAATCAAGTGCGTAATTTGTGACATCACAATCATCTCTGATGTTGTTCCATGTTTGCAATTGTAACTTTTTTGTCTTTTATGTGCTTAATTGGGATCATATGAATCCGTTTGCTGCGGAGTAACGCGGAAAAACAAAACAAAAAACACATTATTTTTACTACTCAACAAGCTGTTTAAAGATGCCGAAAACTACTTAAAAATAAATAAATAATAAATAACCCTTAAATATCGGGTCAATGAGTTTGGCAATAGGTGACAAAGACTCGAGATAAACTAATATAAATACTATTTTGTGGGGTTTATTATTAGTACACAAACGTATTTGTAAAGTTTAAAGTAAAATGGTACGTTTGTTTATATTATTGATTGATGGCACTCTGGTGAGCTTGTAACTTCCTTCGAATTTGAAAGTGTACCAATAAATTATTTCTGTAAAAACTAACGAACTAACTTTTCGAAAAGATCCTTGAAGCTAACTTTGAATGATCCGATCTCCCTAAACAGTAATCAGTAATAACGTTTCATCATGATTCCACGTTGCATTATGTGCTGTCATGTTAAATCGTTTTTTTTACGGAGTTAAATTACAGGTAAGCGATTATTTAGTTTTTTCTAACCGTAATTTGCAACTGACACTGGCTTTCATAGAGATTGTTGCTAAGACCCGGGATTCCATGATTAGTGAGCTGTGGCCAAAAGTTTAGCATCACCTAGAATTTTAGGATTGCCATTTAGGATTTTACTGCTATAATATTAGTACAGTATTTCATGTTAGGATTAAATATGTTGATGTAACATTATTCAGCAGGTTTCATTTTACTTTATGAAGCAAAATTACAATACTTACAAATGCACGGAGTGTAATCTTGACATGGATTCAAACCAAACCATTTTCAAGACTTATCTCCATATTTATTTGTGCATAAAACCTAAAACAACACAATATGGTAATCAAATGAAATTACTTATATCCGGTCATTCACACAATCATATGAATTCCAAATGTGGTGTTTCATTTGAATTTATTAGGTTGTGACTTATTTAAAACTAGAACATTTTGAGGAAAGCTTGAAAACAAAACTATTGGAATTCCAATATTTCTTTATTTTAACCAACCAACGATTTATTCAGGGCAAAATCATTTACTAAACCCTTAGATGCTCGCATCCCAATTGACTACCTCTACCCCAAATTTAGAGTGTATTTTCTCTTATACTTTTTGCATGAGAGACCTGACTTGCTTCACACTCAGACCTGACACCGCAAAGAATGGGCAGGAAAAAAAAAACTCAACTTGATTTGAGGTAGCCACTGACCATTTATAAACATACACTATATTGACTGCCGTTTTTACCTTATAGTGGGGAACTGTTCAACGGGGTTGAAAAGTGACCTCCAGTGCACAATAAAAAAACCTTTAGTATGTGACTAAACTGAATTATTTATACAAAGTAAATGATTATTGCAAATGAACTATAACTATTTACCTGTGTATTTAGCCACAGGTAGGGCAGAAATAATAATTTGGACAAACAAATAACCCCAAACCAGTAAGTTAAACTGAGGCACATTTGTATCATTCAATTCCAGGGTTAGAAAATGTATACTAGCTTTGCACAAAACACTGGATTTCAGCACTATCAGCAGTTAAGAATAGTGTTTAAATGATAAGGGACCTCATTCAAAAACACATTTGTGACTTCACAAAACATTTTGGGGACTCTTAAATAGTGAACGATTAGTCATTGCATTTTATGTACCCTTGTTTACCTTTTTTTTTTCTTCAAAATCCTTAATTTTCCCTACCACTGTCTATGTGATTAAACAGTACCTAGCAATAACTGGCCTGGTCCCATGAAGAGGATAAGAATATGAACAAACTTTGTTTGTCAAATCATTTGTCATAGAATTCTGTGAACACCAACCTTATCTAATTTTTTTTCTTCAAGTTCGAAAGACAAAGATGTAAACTATATAATACTATCTAAATATTAAAATCTAGTTAGTCTGTTAGAGAAGCTGCAGGCTGAGAACTGATACAGTGACAGTGCTCATTTGTACTGAGTAACGCCTGTACTGGTAAAATTACACACACTGATGGGGTCAAATAACTTTTCAGTCTGTTAGTGGATAGTGCTTGCTGTCACTATAAGTGAAACAATGTTGCCTAACAGCCCCAAAATACATTTTAAAATCGTTCCTTCAGATTGTATATTTGCTAAAGACTCGGATTTTATGAACTCACAAATAGAAAAGACAGATACATAAATGAACACATTACACTACAGATTGGAAAAATTTAATATTAAAATCATGTAAAGTTTATTTGTAGTGTTATTATGATTAAGATGATGTACTGATTATACAAAACTTAAATATGAATATTACTGGAAATAAAGCGCACATAATTGTGTGTCTTCATTTGTTCTATTTGGCATAAATAAATAAATAATTTAAAGATCGTATGAATAGGGTGTACACAATTTAATTATTCTCTCACTGGCGTTTAATTCATGTTGTTTAGTTTCCAATATACTATATATATATACAGTACTGTGCAAAAGTTTTAGGCAGGTGTGAAAAAATGCTGTAAAGTAAGAATGCTTTCAAAAACAGACATGTTAATAGATTATATTTATCAATTAACTAAATGCAAAGTGAGTGAACGGAAGAAAAATCTAAATCAAATTCATATTTGGTGTGACAACCCCTTGCCTTCAAAACAGCATCAATTCTTCTAGGTACACTTGCACAAAGTCAGGGATTTTGTAGGCATATAGTCAGGTGTATGATTAAACAATTATACCAAACAGGTGCTAATGATCATCAATTCAATATGTAGGTTGAAACACAATCATTAACTGAAACAGAAACATCTGTGTAGGAGGAATAAAACTGGGTGAGGAACAGCCAAACTCAGCTAACAAGGTGAGGTTGCTGAAGATAGTTTACTGTCAAAAGTCATATACCATGGCAAGACTGAGCACAGCAACAAGACACAAGGTAGTTATACTGCATCAGCAAGGTCTCTCCCAGGCAGAAATTTCAAGGCAGACAGGGGTTTCCAGATGTGCTGTCCAAGCTCTTTTGAAGAAGCACAAAGAAACGGGCAGCGTTGAGGACCGTAGATGCAGTGGTCGGCCAAGAAACTTACTGCAGCAGATGAAAGACACATCATGCTTACTTCCCTTCGCAATCGGAAGATGTCCAGCAGTGCCATCAGCTCAGAACTGGCAGAAAACAGTGGGACCCTGGTACACCCATCTACTGTCTGGAGAAGTCTGGTCAGAAGTGGCCTTCATGGAAGACTTGCGGCCAAAAAGCCATACCTCCGACGTGGAAACAAGGACAAGCGACTCAACTATGCACGAAAACACAGGAACTGGGGTGCAGAAAAATGGCAGCAGGTGCTCTGGACTGATGAGTCAAAATTTGAAATATTTGGCTGTAGCAGAAGGCAGTTTGTTCGCCGAAGGGCTGGACAGCGTACACGAATGAGTGTCTGCAGGCAACAGTGAAGCATGGTGGAGGTTCCTTGCAAGTTTAGGGCTGCATTTCTGCAAATGGAGTTGGGGATTTGGTCAGAATTAATGGTCTCCTCAATGCCGAGAAGTACAGGCAGATACTTATCCATCATGCAATACCATCAGGGAGGCATCTGATTGGCCCCAAATTTATTCTGCAGCATGACAACAACCCCAAACATACAGCGAAAGTCATTAAGAACTATCTTCAGCGTAAAGAAGAACAAGGAGTCCTGGAAGTGATTGTATGGCCCCCACAGAGCCCTGATCTCAACATCATCGAGTCTGTCTGGGATTACATGAAGAGAGAGAAGCAACTGAGGCTGCCTAAATCCACAGAAGAACTGTGGTTAGTTCTCCAAGATGTTTGGGCCAACCTACCTGCCGAGTTCCTTCAAAAACTGTGTGCAAGTGTACCTAGAAGAATTGATGCTTGATGCTGTTTTGAAGGCAAAGGGTGGTCACACCAAATATGGATTTGATTTAGATTTTCTTCTGTTCACTCACTTTGCATTTAGTTAATTGATAAATATAATCTATTAACATGTCTATTTTTGAAAGCATTCTTACTTTACAGCATTTTTTCACACCTGCCTAAAACTTTTGCACAGTACTGTGTATATATATATATATATATATATATATATATATATATATACAGTATATATTTTTGTCATATTTTATACTTAGTTTTACACAATATTCTTTACATTAAAAAAATCCTCGCCAGCTGTCCCAGTTTAATTAATGATTCAAGGAGAATGGGCATTTCAATGTCACAGATTTTTATTAAAATAAAATTGGTGCCGAATAGGGTTAATTTGAAGTGGAAACTACTCGCAAGGTTTATGTATACAGACACATTTACAGATGTTTTTTTGGCTGGGCTTAAATATAAACTTGTAATTCATATTTATGACAGTCCATTTTCACAAACTGTTTGAACATATAACCCCCCTGGATACAGAAATATAATTTATTTTGCAAATAATGCAATTGTCTAACGAAAACTGGATTTTAAAATGTAGATCTAATAATGGAAGCCATCCGTGTAAGGTCAAGCCCCATATTTGAAGTACGAGCCATTCTACTGGGACTGTGAATACTGCTCAGTTTAATATTGAATGAATGGTCTGCATCTGCAAGATAACTGGAGATAACAAGTCCTAGCACTGATGGCTTCAGTTTCTTAGGAAATCAATAACTCTGTTTTTAATATCTCCCTTCCAAAGTATTTCAGCAGGAGCTAGACATCAAGCATGACAAGTATGAGACACTGGTGAAACTGACATTACCATCGAAAGCAAACAGACCATTTTTCTTCTTCATACAATTACTAGGTTAGTAATGCATAAGCTGTATGTTTTTTTTATTGTAGGTTTGGCTTGTTGCTTAACTTTGATATAATTGTTCAAACATGAACTTGTGCGTGGGCTGAAGTGCCCACAGTTGTCTTTGTTTATTTTTCTTTTAAAGCTGGTGTAAAGTTGCATCATCTCTCTCAGACAAATACGCAGGTATTTATTTTTCTAATAGAAAATCTCTTTTGTCCATGAAACATCAAATAAACAGCAATAAAAATGGCAAAATAGCGTTTTACATATATTACATTAAATTAGTAAGCATAGCAATGTGCACTTTAAATTAAAAAGGAACCCCATTGGCATTGTCTTTGGTCTTAAAACCCTACCAAGCTGTCTTTGATTGAATCAAATACTGCTGAAATCCTCATGGTTTCTACAGTTGTGAGTAAGGTACCCAGGACGACATCTAGCAATGGGAATACTGCAACACTACTATAGATACTAGTTTAACGCAAGTGTGTGATTAGCATTGGCAAAGATAAAATATTTCCAAATACTTTATTAAAATGCCTAAGGACATGAATTATGTAGGTGGTATTGCAAACAGAAAAATACTGGTGTCAGTGGTACTGTAAGGAGCAGTGCTTCACAACTCAGACACACAGGGTCCTTATTGGATAAATCAGAGCCAGCTAGCCCAGAGCACAGGCACAGAGACCTACAGCAGTGAAGCTTCAGCCTTAGCCCGATGGTGTACAAAAGAGCCTCCAATGGGAATAGCATTGAACCTACTGCAAAAAAAATGTTCTGTGTTTTCTGTTTGTCGCCATATTTGTTTTTCCTGTCATTCATGGTAAAATGTGGCAATGGTGTTCCTTTTTAATTTAAAGTGAACAAGTGAAAACTTTCTCATTACGCATGATATTTTTCTGTTTGGTTCAGTGAAGCTCACCTGACAGGTTCACCCTGTCTGAAGTAAATACAAATAACCTGAAAGCAAGGCTTGCAAACAGAGATTTCTTTATATTATTGTAGCACCTGATCTACAATGAAAATACATGATTTGTGTAACACCTATATAGAAGTGTATGACGTGATATTTCTGGAATTATTTTGTTAACTACTATAAAGGCTCTGTGACAGACGAGACTCACAATGGTGTCACATCAGCATATGGAATATCGTTCATCCTATTTGCATAATTTTTAAAAAAATACACAAACAGGTCATGGTCTTCAGGCTTCTTAAAGGGGAGATGCAGCTTTCCCTGACAGACTCAGGGGAGCTCTCTATCTACAGAGCTTGTCTCTTACTACGCACAGCACTTCAAGCAGCCCTTCTTTGGTCGTACCTGTGTCAGTGCTGAAACATTTTAATTCATAAACTGTCCCTATAGCCTACTGCCATTAATGGGGATTAAATAACCAGTCAACTCCAATTGACACACACACACCTTTTTATTTTCCAATATCGTCATAAATAAAGGCTGTTCCGCATGCTCAAAAGACTGAGCATTTTAAAACTAGCAATAATTTATGCGGAGACTACTTTTTATGCTCATGCAAATCAAGTTACTGCAGGCAAGAGCCCAGTCTGAGAAGGTTCTGTCTGTTATCATGGGCGCCTGACCTTTAGGGGTCACTAGAGCGTAATGTGGTGAGCAAATTCATCCCCCCACCCCAACCCGCCAAGGCAACTGTACATGACCAGGCTCTTGATTGTGTGACGCACCCTACACTTCCATGTGTTAGTGGCTTTACTAGATGAGCCAATGGGACCCATGGCAGGATACATTTAATAATGGTCGGGTTTATCGGATTTTACCCAAATACATTCCGAAAGGTCTACACTAAGATAGGAGTCTAGAAGTACAGACAGACATTAGTACATCAGTCCACATTTTAAAGGTTAATTAGTCTCAATGCGAACCTAAAGTCAGACAGCAGTTGGTATCCTACAGGTTGTAGAGGAGGATGTATGCTCTTTGCTAAACTACAACAGAAGTTCAGATGCAGCTTGGCTACTGACCAATTTAAGTTATTTGCCAATTTATTTATTTGAATACAAAGAATGTTAAAATAGTAAAATTGTTCTAAATAGGATTTAGATATTTCATGAACTTATAATAATGAAAACATGACTGTATAATTGTGTGATATAAGTAAGTAGTAGCTAGTAGTTGGCTTCTTCTGAATCTTCCTGCTGTAATTATATACAGTGACCTCTACATTTTGTGTCACAGTAAAAATAGGTAAGATTGATGCAGTCAATTAGTGTTCAATATTTATTTCTCAGAAGGGTTGCCGGTGACATTAATGTTCTTATAAAGATTTGCATTTGCATTTGCATTCACCTCCAGATTCTCTGTCATCATTATTTCCCACAGTTATGAACATTACAATAAAACATTGCCAGTGGAGCTTAAATCTTGTGAGTACCAGCTAAACTCGACTGCACCATGGTTACCATCTCAAGGGGATCTTTTTTTACTGATAAAAGTGTGAGTCACTGAAATATGGGTATTTTATCTGTATTTCCAGAGATTTCTGCACAGACGTACAGTTCATTTTTATTTGGCCTTGGTCCTGAACATAAGAATATCATTTATTTGTTTTAAAAAATAACAGTATGGATTACATTTATTCTCATTTGCTGATTCTTGAGAAACATATCTGTGTTGCACAGGCTTCAGTGCGCAATGCTTAAAAAGTGGGCTTCAATACACAGCATAAGCATAAAATGCTTCCCACCTTGCCACAATCAGCATTGTACTGTAGTGTTGCTTATAAAAGTTTCCCATAGTAAAAGCATAGCAAAATAAGAAAGCATTGTGAAAGTATTGTAAAGGATAGTGAGGTATGGTAAAGAATGTTAATAAACATGGCAAACCAGGGTACACTGGTAAATCATGGAAAAAGCATGGGGAAACTGCAAAAATACTGTGCAAAATAATGTCAACTTTTATAAGGAGTCTTTTTAGAAAGATTATTTTCTGGAATTTTCTGGATGATTTTTCTCCCTAACCCATGAGAGTGCAAAGGTCAATGCAGTCTGTGGACCCCCAGCCACTCGGGGCAACCTGGGATTGAACCAGTGAGCTTCCGATCAAATGAGTCACCCGGCACTCCGCACAGTGGTAACAGACAAACTTTAAGTAGTTAAAATGTCTATATATACATTTTTACTACATTTTTACCACCATGCTGTCAAGCAAAATTATTTATATTAACATATAATCAATGTAATATTTACAAAGACTGTAACATAATCTGGTCTGTCTAAACCTCATTAACTTCGAACTTCTTATGGATATAAAGTAGCAACAAATGAACCACTTAGATTTGATGAATAGAAAGTTATGACTGGTTTGCAGTTATTGCAGTGCATGGTAAAATTGCTTTCCTCTTTTTCTGGTTATCTCTGTATTGCACATGGCCTTTATGTCCATTTAATTCAATCCAGCATAATTCCCCCCATTGAGCTGAGGAACTCAGAACCCAAAGCTAAATCACATTCATTGAGAAGCAGCTGTATAATTTAGTTCATAGTCGTGATGAAGGAAGCATTTAAAAAAAAATACTGAACAGCATCATCATCTCAGATGGTAAATCTTCAGTAAATGCAAATCTAACTCCAGTCAAGATGATTTCAGCTATGGTATATTTGTGTAAAAAAAGAATCAAGTGTCGGTAATAACAACATATTGGCATAAAATCAAAAATGCATCAGTCATCAGTCAGTATGAGAAGGGGTGCCACTGAGGCCAATGCCAGCAGTCTGTCTCCCATTAGTCAAGTTTGTGTGATGTAGGAATGACCAGCATGCTGCAAACTAACTGCCAATGCCTGGCCACTAAGATTAATTGTTTTACATTTGAAAAAGTTACATACAGTACTGATGCACAAGTGCAGAGTATGTTCCTGTAACAGGGCGAGCAGCCCTGTACATTGATTTGTTTATTTTATTTTAGAATGGGGTCCCCCTCCGCCCCTGTGTTATTTTGTATTTGTTTATTATGATTTATTTATTGTATTTGTGACGTGCGTACGCCGTGTTATTGTTATCTGCCAGGAATAATTAATAAACTCGTGCAGAAGGTGGTCATCTCCCGAATTAATTAAGTGATTAATTTTGTTGCTAATCGGGAGATGGTCACCTGAATATAAAATCCTGCAGCTCTCGGCACTCGGTGTGGGTGTTTAAGAGGAGTGTATGATCGCGAGCGAGCGAGAGCGAAACAGAAACAGAAACAGAAACAGAAACAGAAACAGAAACAGAAACAGAATAACCTTAAGGTTATTGCCCAGCCTGATCGCTTTGTTTGTGTTCGTGATTTGTTTTGTTTAACCTTTTTATTTTTGCTCTGTGAGTTTTTCTGTTTAAACTTTTTATTTATTTTTGTTATTTTTGCTTAATAAAACGGCGCAGCCGCGTCTTCATTTACTTTAACTGCAGTACTTGCCTGGTGTGTGTTTACCTTCCTGCTTCTGCCTGACGACACCACCCAGTCACCCTGTCACAGTTCCGCAAACGTGTTTCAGCCTTAATTACTTAACTTGTATTCCTTATTGTATCAGCTTGAGCCAAACACCTCACACTAAGAAAGATAGGACATCTACTGCTATGTGACAGTGTTATACCTATCCTATGGTTGTACTACAACTGTCGTCTTATTCACAGTAATATTATACTTTGGCATGGCTTATGGTGCAAGCCTAAAAAATTCCCCAAATACACAATGGTTTCTGCACATGATTTTACCAAAGTTTTTAATTTTTTTTTATAATCTTATCTTGCTGTTAGCATTTTTTATAATTAATTTGATGAATTCCTTCCAATCAGATTTTCTGATTGGGTAAATCATTGTTCATGTAGTGTACCTATTACTGCTTGCCGCTTGTTGTTGTTGAAAATGACTTACAAGTGTGTTTTCCCTCCACAATCTTAAAACCAGCCTTTGGTCAGACTTTATGTCTGCCAAGTTTCTAAGGAAACATTAAGGCTTATATGATTTTAGAAGTTATCGTGCAGGCTTGGAAATCATTTTTAGATTGTGGTCACAGTGGAATTGTTTGTACATCCCGATCGGCGTGACCAATTGCATTTCCCACCATTTATTTTTATTTTTGATCTTTTATTAGAATATATAACTACTTTAATAATGCTGTAGGTCATATACTAACCTGATATAGCCCTGAGATAACATGTCATGTTTTTGGTTTTGCTTTGGTAACTAAATGAGGGGGGTTCCTAGAAGCAGTTTAATTTATTATCCTCCTGATATACAGTACCAGTCAAAAGTTTGAGTACACTTGCTGGAAACTAGGTTTTTTTATATAATTGACAATGTTTTACGTCGTATACGTTTCTGTAAAAACTTGAAAATGAAAACACATGTTAAAATATACAAAACAAAACATAAGGAGTATCAAAGCAATGTTCAAGAAAATTGGAAATTGTCTCTAAATTGTCCTCAAAATTGCCACCCTTTGCCTTAATAACAGCCTCACAAACACAAGGCATTTGGTTAACAAGTTTCAGCAGGAAATCACCCAACATGTCTTCCCAGCTCTTCTGCAGCAATTCCAGAGATGTAGGGCACTTGTGGGTAGCTTTGCTTTGACTCTTCTGTCCAGTTCGCCCCGTACAAGTTCTATGGGATTGAGGTCTTGAGACTGGGCAGGCCAGGTCATTAGATTGAGTTGTCCTTCACTTTCCTTCTTCGCCAGATAGTTCTTGCACAACTTTGAGGTGTGTTTCGGGTCATTTATCTTGCTGAAGAATGAAGGACTGCCCAACTAGCCGTAATCCTGATAGAATAGCATGCCTCTGAAGTATGCTACGATAGCCATGCTGGTTGAGCTTGCCATGGACTTGGTAAAGATCACCAACTCTGTCACCAGCAAAGCAACCCCAGACCACGACACTGCCTCCTCCATGCTTGACAGTGGGAACCACACATGCAGAACTCATGCGCTCACCCTCTCTGTGTCTTACAAATACTCGGCGGTTGGACCCAAATATTTCAAATTTTGACTCATCGGTCCATAAGACCGACTTCCACTCCTCAAACGTCCAGTTTCTGTGTTTTTTGGCCCAGGCAAGTCTCTTTCTCTTATTCTGCACTCTTAACAATGGTTTCTTTGCAGCAATTCTTCCAGTTAGGCCAACTTCACGCAATCTCCTCTGAAGAGTTGATGTTGAAACATCTGTACTTCTAGTAGCATTTAGCTGAGCTTGTATTTCAGGGGCAGTTAGTCGCTGGTTTTGCAGACTTGTGACTCGATTTGACTGATTTGTCTTAAAGATTGACCTTCATTTCTTAAAGTAATTACCGACTGTCTTTTTTCTTTGCTTAACTGAGCGTATTTTGCCATTTTCTGCTCCCTTTCATTCAGGAATGAAAAACTTGTGCCTATGCTACCTATATTTATAGTAATCATGGACCCTCACCTGTTAACAATAATTGGTGACAAAAGGTTAATTAGGTAACATGCTAGTTAACTCGGAGAACATCTAACAAAGACACTTTTATACTTAGGCCAGTGTTCTAACACCGTGTTATACACATTTCAGACTTTTAACTGACTTGGGCTTGACAAGATTTACATTTTCATTTAAAAATAACATTTTTGAATGCAATTCACTTATGATTATTAGCTTATATAAGTACACGTTTCATATAATGAAATATTAAGTGTTTATAGACAAGTTTATAGAGTTAAAAGCATAGATAATCATGAAAAACCTGGTTTCAAGCAGGTGTACTCAAACTGTTGACTGGTACTCTCTGAAAAAAAAAAAAAAAAAAAATATATATATATATATATATATATATATATATATATATATATATATATATATAGAAAGAGAGAGATGCCTATCTAATTGTCCTGAAACTAAAAACATGGCGGTGTGCATGTCATACGTACTGTATATTTTTACATGTGTATATTGTGGAGTTAGTGGTTAATGAACTTTTTCATTAAACTGATTTTGTATTTACAGTTTTGGCAGGGTATGGAAGGATAGTTGGGAATAGAAAAGGGATTGTAAACAAGAGACTGATAATTTGTAACAAGCCCAGGAGTATTGTGTACACTACATTTATAACTAGCTCTTTTTCCCCATGGGCATTTTTCCTGTGGTTGTTAGTTTATTAAAGTGCAGTACTGCTCACATTCAGACCTTTATTCAGTCTTACTTTGTAATGTTTATCCTTTTGCAGTCAAACGAAACGAGCATCTAGCAACATGAATCTTGCGTCAAGCACTCAAACCCTTAATGTTCTGTAGTGCTGCTGTCCAACCAGCTTTTTACTTTAAATCTACAATTTAATCTCTGATTTATATCAGATTGATGGTTTCAAAGGAAGGGAAAACAGAAGATGAAATAAGTAGACCTCAAAAAAGTGTAAAATCTGTTTACAGTTAATTTGTTACAGACAGTTATGCTACAACTTTTGTTACCTTAAATTAATGTAAAATAAAAGGTAAACCACCCTAAATGTATTTGCCAGCAGTACTATCAATCTCTGTAATCATTGAAGCATTATTCAGACAGTGCAAAGTTGATTATTACAAGTCGCTAAGCTTGCAACTGGAACCCATTTATAAATGTATTGTAACACAGCAGGGAGGGGGTTAATATCCTCCCTGCATAAAACATGTGCAAATGCACATTGGTGATGTAATTGTTTTGTTTAATTATATTTGTTAATTGTTTTATTATTTAATTATCCCCTGCACCTGGTGATCATTGTAAATCAGAGCCAGGTGCAGGGTATTTAGAGAGAGCAGCCAGTCTGTTCTGGGTTGCTGGGTTGCTGGGAGCAGAAAGCTGTGTGCGCTGCTACCAAACAGTCATGTAAAGTGAGTACTGTGTTGTAGTTTGTATCGGTAAGCAGCTTAGCTGCCCGATGGTCAGTCAGGGACTGTACGCTGTTTAGTTAGTACTCCTTTGAGGAGTTAGGCTATTGTTTGTTTTTTGTTTATTTGTTCATTGTAATAAAAAGTGCATGAAAGTGCTTTATTGTGCAGTTCGGTGTCTGGGTCAGTATTTTTAGAAGGTGGAAAGGTCCCGAATTGTGGCAAGGCACCCCCACTTTGTCACAGTATTTATATAGCTATAAACTAGTATTCTGTACAATACCCAGATTTTTAAAAACAAAATGATAGTATTTGAAATAGTTACTTGCAGTGGTTCATAAAAATTCACATTATATATTTTCATGTCACCACCTGAGTTACATTTCCGCATACATATTTGCAAGAAGTCAAGGTAAATAAATTACATTTGGACCTTTGGACGCGCAGATAATGCTGCAGTACACTTTTATATTTTTTTTTTTTGTCTCAACAGTCTGAGTTTCGCAATAGCTTTTTGACAGGTGGAGGCCTGAGTTGTAAGGTATTAGCAATGGCATATAATGCCCTTCACCTTATGGTTGTCAGTTCAGAAACAGCCTAATTTTTCATCCAGCTGAGACTATGTGAAATGGGTTATATTGGTTTTAGGCCTTCTAATCACAGCTAGACGATGAATATGAAGGGACTAGGCTACCTGTTCTTACTAGAACTGTTCTGTACAGGAAACAGCAACAAGGATATAGATGGTCCATCGGTACACTACACTCCAACAAATATTTGAACAGTATTGGGATTTATGTACTGCAGGTCAGTGTATTCTCCTTCACCCCACCACCCCCCCAATATGTGTTGGATAGTAATGTATGTCAACTTACATTTTTTAGTCGCTAATCCAGAATGGCCCGATAATGTCAAGGAATTGATTGACTAAGCTATTGTAAACCATTCAACCTAATTTATGAAGGTAGGTTTATATCTTGGGAAACTTATTTTGATTAAACTTAAAGATATAAATATCTAAAAATAACTTCTCAAAAAAAAAAAAAACGATACGGTACCTAGGATAATCTTGGATAAATATGAGAATTGTGTCTCAAGGTTTTTTGTCACCCTGGTAAATCGTCCACAAAGTGAAAAAGATGAACGCACGTAGCAACTAAGAAATGAAATGCATTTTTCAAAACTTAGTTCTTTTCTGGATCTGATATTACATTAAAGCCTTCGCTTTTGGAACCCAAAAGAGACATTCAGGTTTTCACATTTATCAGTAGAGACATGATCTTGGCATGCATGTGTGGCACCAGCACCTAATGTATGCCAAGTAATGATGGAAAATAAAAGCTGTTTGTTGGATCCAGGTCTTTACTATAGAGTGGTTTTGACTAAATATAATAAATGCAAAGAGGCACAGAAAATTGATAGAACTAATGTAATAAAATGTGTATATTGTAAGGGAAAAAGTGGTCTAAAATCTGTGGTCTACTTGAACCCAAGGGTGAAATCTACTTATAGCTCATGATCTTGGTAAATTAAAAACATGAATTCATATTACAGTAATAATAACCTCTTTTTGTATTCATGCTTATTGGGGGTGCTTGACGGTTCATTGGATAGAAAGAGGGTTACTTGTATCTACTGTCAAAGTGAGTTCCAGTATCACTGAAGTGCATCTGGTCTGCTGTACCACCTGTGTGCTAAACATTTATTATTTATTTCTTAGCAGACGCCCTTATCCAGGGCGACTTACAATCGTAAGCAAATACAATTCAAGTAAACATGCTTTCCCTTCTCAAAATACACTCTAGTAGTATTTTTTGCTACAGACAACAAATGAAACCTGTCAGTTTCGACAGAGTACTCTCTTAGAAATTCAGGATGGCTGCAAACCCATGAATCAAGCCAAGAAAGATACTAGAAGTATAACCAGTGCTGTTGGATAGCTACCGACAGCAGACCCATTAACATTGTATCTTTGTTTTATTTCAAAAACCACAATTATTTTAAAAGATATTATTTACAATTCTGGAGGATATAACCGTTACTCAGTGAATGTTTTGTTTCATTTAGGCAATATCAAGTTATTAATAAAAGATAATTTTAAATTAGTATTATTAATATTTAAACAGCAGTGAAAAACATCAGTTTATGAGTAAAGGAAACTGTAAAGGAAACTGATACATGCAGTAAGGTGAGTAATAAACTGACTCCATTGTGATTTACCAGTTGGTTCAAACAATTTAACAACAAATGCTGGATTGTAAATAAATATACAACTATAAAGAGAATCCAGGAATAGGAAAATATGGTTTTTATGCTGGATTGTTTTTTGGATAATAATAATAATAATAATAATAATAATAATAGCAGCATCAGTAATAAAGTAAACTTAAATGAGATGGTTGCAGTAATTGTACCAATTAAATATGCGATTAAAACCAAGATTAACTAAGATACATTTTTTTTATTTCAAGATTAATCGTGACTAATTTTTTTAATCGCTTGACAGCTCTAGTTTTAATAATTTTTTTTATATGCCTCTGGTTTAATGCATCCTGATTAGTGCTGATCATGGTCTGTGAATCCTGAAGTTCTTGATGGCTTTGATTGGAATCTTATATTTCAGGGTTCACCTATTAAGTACCCAATCGCTTACAGAAAAAAAAAAAAAAATGTTATTCCTGTCATGCAGTTAAAGTTGAAAGAAAAGAAAAGTTAGGAAATTAATATAGATGGATTTAATAAGAATTTCAAGACATAATGCCCTTTATCTTGATACAGTACAGCTTTGAGTTAGCCATGCATACTGTGTAAACTACTGTACACAGACCATAACAGTTGGTGGTTGTCCTGTTTCTCTAAGGCATTTTGTCCTCAGAACAATGAAGCAGCCATCCTAAAATGATAAACATACACAGCCGTTATCAGATACATACCAACTAAACATTCCAGCCCTTATAACCATATCACTTAAGCTATTAATCATCTTGCTATGCTGTTTGCCGTTCAGTGTAATTCAGTATCCTGGATCACTGCTAATGCAACATGGGGCGATGCAAATAGATGTTGCCATGGAAATAAAACCACCTTGTAACGGCTATGATTTTTGGATTTATTTTGCGGCTCACACCCGCAGCTTTAGTCTTGAAGAGAGGTATCTGTTTTTTTTCTAAAAACAGCTCAAGCAATCGATGATGGCTGGTAAGTCCACATTTTCTCATGTGTTGGTCCAATCTGATAAGTGCTGTGTCTTTTTTTTTTTTTTACCTATTTAACTAGGCAGGATGGAAACGTTTCCTTTTGTTTTTAAAGAGATGAACTCCTCAGAGTCTATTTTATTGTAATTAGGGTTTTCTAAATCTGCAGGAGGCAGCAAAGAGCAGGGATTTTAACTAGAGTTATCTGGAGCTGTCTGTTTACTTTAGAGGACTGGGCTTATTTTACGTGCATTCTGCCTGCGATGCAGAGATCGAGCGATAGCCCAATGATACGTGACCTCCCCAACAACACGCTGGAATGTTGGTATCGGTACCCTCTACCAGTGTGTTAACCAGTGTGGTACAATTGTCAGGTCAGATGGAAAAGACTAAGGGGTTCATTTGATCAACCTGTATCCCTGTGAGATTTGCATTTTACAGTACCAGGCAGGAAATCCAACTGGATTGCATCAGAGATAACCACAGCTAGGTGGTGGATCCAATCCAGGAGGATTCTCAAGTGCCTTAAAATACTCAAATAAATTCCAGCTGTGGCTTATCCTGATGGGGTATTGGTTGATCAAATAACTCCTAAGTCGGTTTCACTGGTAATGAAGGTTATGCAGAGCAAAATGAAATGGCTGGCATTGGCACAATGATTTATCAACATTCTGCATCCAGTGTTTGCAAACTCACATTCACTTGTTGACAGTCAGCTTGGGGATTAGAGTACTGAAGTGGGATATGCAGGTTCTAGATATGAATCATCCCAGGCAAGTGCAGCTAATCTCTGTGGGGAATAGGTGTAGGGAACAATAAATAGGCAGATAACTTCTCACGCCTCTGCTGTTAGCAACAAGTACACAGACTTGTCTAGTGAGATGTGTAGCACCACAGTAGACATTTAACAGTGTAGCAATAACTCCATGTTGAAAATATGTCACACTTTGTTTTATGTGTACCTTTATTAACTGCTAACAACTAGCTTACTAACAGGTTTGCTAATTCTCATTTTCTGTTAATTGTTATTAATTAGTTTATAAACTTTTAAACACTGTTGTTTAAAAATGCCTGAAAACAATGCCTAAAAAGGCTAAGTCATGTTTTTGGCTCACAACTGGCTTGAAAAGTGACAATTCTGTAAAATTTGTATATAATCTATAGATAGATAGATAGATAGATAGATAGATAGATTCAAATATTACCTTTGTAGAATTGTACATCAGTAGCATTGTACTAGGCAGCCAGGTTCTCTGGGGAAAACAGAACTTATATTTTATAATATTTGAACTTATATTGTCCTCCATTAAAAACACAGTGTAGAACTGGCTGTTAGAAAAGGACAAACCATGGAGTCCCTCTCCAAATCTCAGTATAAATCTCAGAATAAAAAATGATTTCATGTTTTGCTTCATGTAAATGTAATTTTTAACCTATACTTCTGCTACAACTCATAGGCAGGTTTTAAGGGCAGAAGCTTGTGTCCCCCCAACTAAAGCAACCGTTGTGGGTTGTATGCTAATAGGGCTATCATCAAGGTCTGCTTTCTGATAAAGTGTTGTGCACAGTAATGTAGCAAACAGACGCCATAGTAAAGTGGTAGTCCAGGGCCCAAAGAGGAAAAAGTTACAAAATGCCATCGTTGGGTATCATACAGTTTGAATGCACTGCTAACCAGGGTTTTAAAATCAATGTTCTTAGCTTATTGCCTTATCAACTTACTTTATTTCTTATTAGCACTATCAATATTTTCACTGAAGATCTTTTGATTCTTTACTTGTACAGTATTTTATACTTCAATTTAGAATATGCCAATATTTCAAAGGCAACACTACAGTACAGATGAAAAGTAGTCGCTCCAATAGTGCAGGTATAAATACCGGCACATATTAACTAATATGGGGTTTTCCACTAGGAGTGATTTATAGATCCACTTATTAACATTACTGCATGCGATAAAAAACACAGTGAAATAAGGGGCAGTTTATCGTTCATTTATCTTGCATTGTAATTGAAATAGTTGCATATCCTCAATTAAAATGTACTAAAAGCAAAAGAAAAACTAAAAGATTCTAAGCACAATAAAAAAGAGGACTTGTAATAATCTTAATAAAGCTGATAATGGATATTAAAGCATTGGTTACCACAGCTCTATCTCCATGAAAACTAAAATACAGTAACCATATTTGGTATTAATTGTGTATTGTGCAGTTTCTGAAAAAATATTTGCCAAGTTGGTGAATTACCAAGTAAAATGCTAACAGCAATTCATCCCTGACACCTTGTGGTAAGACTGTACAATGGCATCCTTTTTTGTGGATACAATACTCTGCACTAAAGTATACGAACTGTAAAAGAAGTAGTGGGTCAAATTTTGTGTTACCTTTAGTATATTTAAAAAGGTTTGTTTTTAATTTCTTTTCTTGGAATGTAATTTTTGTATATCCTTGAAATGTACTTAAAATTAAAGTTTTTCCATTTAGAAATACAAAAATAAGGAAAGATGCTGTTGACATGTGGGTTTCCAAGTAAACATGTGTATTATTTGTGACAAAGTGGGGTGTGCTTTGCCACTTTCAGGACCTTTCACACTGTCTCCTTGTGTAAAAGAATAGAAATTCCAAACAGATATGTTTCCAAACAGGGCGTTGCCTGTGTATGTATCTTCAAAAACAAAATAATAAAAAAAGGCCTAACTCCTTCCAGGAGTGCTAAACTAAACTTTTACCAAGTCTTAACCATAATTTCCTGGTGACAAAACCATATATACTTTTCCAAGTATTAAACACAGTACCTTACTTTAGGTTCCCACTGTAGAAAAAGTACCTGTAGGCAAAATACTAATACAATTGGAGCAGAAAAACACATGTATCACTAAAATAAAATGCTGACACAAATTGTGGTTAGCTGATGTCTCTAAATGCTCTTGACGCCCTGGATAATGGCGTCTGCTAAGAAATAAATAATACATAATTCGCGAGCCAGTCAGGAGTGGAGACATCAGCAGAATGGGAGCTTGACAGTTGTGGTCATAAGACTCCGGGGGATTCCCTATCTCTACAAGACCTGGTGAGTATTTTCTTATTACTAGATAAGGATAGGGAAAGTTCCTGGAAAATCCCAGGAATAAGCATTGAGATCCACAGGTTCTCTCTGCTTGATTAGAGGAGAACAAGGGAAAGTTTAAGTTTAGGTGTAATTCTGCTCAAACATACCTAGAGGAAATGAGTATGCACTTGTAAGTAGACCGTTTTAACCTGCAGTAAAGAACGGTAGTTTGGTAATTGAGAGTTCTTTATATAGAATAGTAAAAAGGGGTTGATACTCAAGAGGCATAAGAGATATCAACTGGTTTGTCGATAAAGAAGGGTTGCTCAGGCTGCGGACTGATCACCTGCAGTAGAGACTGAGGACTGATAGTTAAGGAGGGACTGGTAGAGTGCAAGACCCTGTGGAATGATCAGGGCACCAGAAAGATCTCTGGGAAGACTACTATTCCTCAGAAAAGCTATCAAGACAGTAGGATCATCAATAAAGGGTGAACTACTGTAATAGGGAATAATTGTAATTGACAGTAGAGCTTTAAACCCAACAGAAAGTCTTTGGAGTAATTGAATATAAACTCCAGGACAGGGCAATTAGATATGCACCTTAAATATAAATATCCAGACATTAACACTGTAAGAACAATTCTATATTTAATAACTTAGAGTTTATCCAGGATGATTAGTTCTCTTATAAAAATATTTAATGACATGTTACAAGATCGAGGATTTACTATGAAGACACGACACAAGGAACGTTTAATCAATAGGAGTATTTTATTAAGTACACAAATATTAAACAGAAATCACAAAGGTCAGAAAGTAAATCTCTTAGTTTCTACGCACAGAAGCACAAGTTAAAGCTCTCATAATGCGCTAAGCAGCTGGCAGGCCAGTGAAATATGATACAGCTTGCTCACTCGCACACACACCCAGGGCACTCACAGCCTCTCAATCCCTGGTAGGATCAACAAACAGCTGCTGAAAAGTCTTCAATCCCGACAGGATCCACAACAGCACCCGTCTGCTCTGTCCTCTTCACTGAATCTTTAGAACCTTGCTCAGCAATCGATGTGGAGTGCAAAATGTTTAGTTTTGCTTGGATATTTATAGTCTTTTCACTCTGCTAAGTAGCTATTTGCATGAGGTCATTTATGTATTTTGCCTCTTTGAACTCCCAGTGATGTTTAATGTCCTTTTCCGCTCTGGACATAAATGCTTTGTCTTCCTTGCATCAAACCTCTTGTTATTGCAGTTGTGAATTATCTGTACATAATTCAACTGTCCTTTCAGCCTAATCCAGTCCAGATGGCCGCCTCGCCCTGGTCACCTAGTTCAGTGGTCACACAGTTCAGTATGTCTGCCAAGAAAAGAGGCCCTTTTTCTCAAGACACAAATATTTCATTATTTAGTCCAGTTAGATTTAGAGCTAGTTGAGGTGACTCCTAGTTTAATGAGAGAGATTGTACATGCATTGTGTTAGTGGACATAACGTGATAGACAAAGTAGTGAACATGATCAAAGGCAGGATTGAGGTACACTGTTGAAGAAATATGTGACAGCTGTGTGATTTCTGTACAAATTAACCTCCGCACCAGCAAAGGGAGGGAGGGGTAAATACCTACTAGTAATAGTTGACATGTTCTGTAAATGGGTTGAGGCATTTCCCACTCATGCCGTAGCTGTTACTACGAGTGCTGTGGGATCAGGTGTTCGCAAAGTGGGGATTCCCTCAATGGCTTGAGAGCGATTGGGGAACCCCTTTACAACACATAATGAAGGATCTAAGCACATTCCTTATCATCAGGAATGGTGGAGCGGATATATAGGACCCTAAAAATGGCACTAAAAAAAGCTGTGGTGGAGTCGGGAAGTGATTGGTGCAAACACCTACCTGGCATCCTCATGGCAATTAGAGGTACTCCTAGTAGAAGTACAGGACTAACGCATCATGAGTTAATGACTGGGCGGACAATGAACTTAACACACCCAACCATGACTGAGCTCCCAGGGCCCATCCTCCATAGGGTGCAAGCTGACAAAAATAACATGGGGCTAGCTCATAAGGAAAATAAGGACAGAATTGATAACCAGGTCTCCCCATTGCAATTGGAAGTAGGAAACCAGTTAATAATAAAAATAAAAACTTTGCTCACAAGGGACCTTGGGATGCAAATTGGATGGGACCACATGAAGTAATTGCACTTGTGGGGAGGGTAATATCAAGGCTGCAATAAGCAAAAATAAGAAATGCACTCAGTATAGATGGTATCATGTGGATCAGTGTAAGTGTATAAAGAAGCAGGTGTTAACAAAGAGTAAATACTGCACTCTCTTTTCAGGTCAATGAAGCTGACAAAAGGGGTATCAAGGGGGGTGTCCTCCTGATCATCTACCACCTGATTGTGGTGACATGCAATGACAACAGTATCTGCAAAATACACAACAACGTGACCTGCCCTGTGAACACCATCTGCCACAACAAAACGAATGGACAAGGGGTGCAATGCCAGCGCCCTCAGGGGTTATACTGGTAATGGCATCAGTAGCTGTGACTATGACAATTAATTTACCATAACTTCTATATGCAATTGTGGCAGGGCGAGGAGTCCTTCACATGAAAAGGGGGCAGGGCAAAGCCCTGCCATAAATGTATTTGTTTAGTTCATTTTTGTTATTTAAAAACAAATGTATTTGTTTATTTTTAGAATGGGGTACCCCTCTGCCCCTGTGCAGTTCATTATTTTGTAGTATGATTTATTTATTGTATTTGTGTATTTTTAAATGACGGCGAAAGCCATGCATTTTGTTGTTGTTTTATAAATGTGACTGCGAAGAGTCGTAGGTTTTGTTTGGCAGTGTGGATGGGAAGCCCCATCCACAATTTAAAAACCTTGTGTAGAAGGTTGCCATCTCCCGAATTAAGTGATTAATTTGCTGCTAATCTGGAGATGGTCACCTGCATATAAGCCTGCAGCTCTCTGCACTCAGGGTGGGTGTTAGGAAGTGGAGTACAGGAGCGGAGGAGACAAGAGAGAAATCAAATTAAAAATAAATCTAGGAACAGTGAAGGCGATTTGCCCAGCCTGACCTGGATTACTTATTTTGTTATTGTGTTCGAGATTTGTTTTTGTTTAAATGTTTATTTTATTTTTGTTCTTTAAATAAATAAACGGCGCAGCAAGCGTCTTTTGCCCTACAGTTACCTGTTTGTGTTTGTTCCTGCTTCTGGCCTGACGTCACCACATCGGCTACCCTGTTACAGCAATAATAACCACATTTGTGTAAATACACCCAGAAGCTATGAATGTAAATGTAGTTTTGGATTGGGAATGACCGATGAACAGCAATGTGTAAAAATGTGTCCTAAAGTGTGGCCCGTGCCAACTAATGGCATAGTAGTGACACATGATCCACGTACCAATATTAATAATGTAAAATGGGAATTTTTAACAGTGGTGTTAAGTGTAAAGGACCTAAGTACTCAATGGATAGATGCTTGTAGAGACCATTCTGCAATAGCTAAACCATATGATGACATAATACAAAGAGAAAGGGAAGAGGTAGCCCTGAGAGACACTCCCAGGAAACGAAGCATGTTTGGAGATCTGGGAGGAATGTTTAGTTCAGAAAATTCCCTGTACAAACAGGTTTGATAAAGGGATACATGAACAGCATAAAAAAATGGGAAGTTTGTTGCAGGAACAGGTTAAGTTAACCAGACAAGTAAATGAAATTATAATTAAGCACATGCAAGCACAGATAGCATTACTATTTAAACTGTCACAACAACAATTTTGCTTGGCTGCATATGAAAACGCTGGTGCAGGATTTTGCAACTGATTTAATCGCGAACAGGTTCCCCAGGCATTTTATTAAAGAAGACGACAAAGATATTGGGGAAAAACTGACAAAGGGAGCCCTGGAAAGGGAGGGAGTTAGTATGTGAATGATCTGAGGCAAATTGGTACAATTGCGCTTTAGCACAGAAACTATTAGGTAAGACACCAGACGACGCATATAGTAGTTTTAAGAGGCAAAAAGAAATGTTTTTTTGTGAGTAATTGGAGACGGCTGTGTTCAGTACCCACCAGAAACAACACAGATTGGCGTGTGTAAGAGGGGAGACCTGGACTGGCCGTCTGACGTATGCGTAATGCTGCAGGAAGAGGGAGGCAACCCCGTGGGATTCGCCTGTCAGTCATGGCAGTGACACAGAGAGGGGCGGAAGAGGGTGTGTGGGCTTTCCCTCTCTCCGAGTGGCTGGGCGGGTCTTGGGGGGGATTGCTGGACCTATAAATTAATACTTTGTTGTTTCCTCAGATCTTCCCCTTTAGACTTAACAACGAGCTAGCGGTAACGCTGCTCGGCAAGACCGCGGATAGACGGAAGAGAAAACAGAAGAAACTCAAAAGAGAATAAACTAAAGAAATAAAGAGAGAGCAGGGAATCCTTGGGCAACCCCGATAGCATCCAGAAATAGCTGAGGGAACAGCAGAGTGTAGGACGGAGACCCGGGTCGTACGGGTAGCGACGATTGGGGAAAAACGCTGCAGAGTTTTCATTACTGTGTTTTATTTTCCCTTTTTCTGTTTTGCCTTTTTGTTTTCATTATTCTTTGAGCACCCTGCCGTGGTACTCCGGAGGTCCTGGATACCATAGTTGGTAGCCAGGCCATGGACAACAGCGCCCTCTGTGGGCTAAAAGAAATCAGTTATATAAAAAAAAAAATAATAGAATACAAATAAAACTGAGCACCTGTGCGGTGTTTCTCAAACAGAATTTCTGTCTCCTGTGTCAGTGATTACCCACACCCCATCACAGGGTGTCAACATAACATGTGCTGATGGTAGTTGAGATGTCTATTGGTAATACAACTGTTTACAGAAATTGTACACACAATAATATCAGAGAAGGGATTACCTGTTAAATTGCTATAAGAATGCTATAGCCATTCCACTGAAATATAATTGTACCAGTAAGAAATTAGCATTTGTTATGGTTAGACCTGTGTATGAGAAGAGTGATGTATATGTAAAAACTGCTAACATGATTAACATGGGGATATTGCATAATAAGTTCACAGAGGACACAGCATGCTAATACATAATAGGACACAAAAACTAGAAGTTGAAAGCTTAGAGGGATGTAATATAGGGATAACTGTAATTATGTGTCCGGGTGATAGATTAAAATCATATCTGGGATGTGGATGGAACTATGCTACTAAAAAAACGAATTGCATGTGCCTTTCTTTATTAGACTAATTTAACTGCTGAAGATGTGCAATGCCAGCCACCTAGTCATGAGTTCTGTATACAGGTCAACTACACAATGAATACTGCAGATAGAAGTTATATTACACGAAAGAGCAAATTGATTTGGATTTGCATGACAAATATGCTGAAAATTGGCAATCTGACCCCTTACCTGAATTGGCAGATATCAAAATACTAAAAAAAGATGATCAGTTAAAGTTGCAACTGATTAAGGTGAACGAACGAGAGAGTGTTATTACAACAGATAGACAACTACATAAATGGACCATCGGTAATGAAAACTAACTATCAAGATACCTACTGGGACTGGTTGTTCAAGGGAGCAGTAGCAGCATCAGTAGTAATACTGTTGCTGATTCTGGTTCTGATTTGTTATCTCCGGTCCTTAGTAAAGACAAGAAAGAAGTACTGGGTATTGGAGACCTGGTCGACCTAAGATTGTTAATACAGTATTTGTTGTTGTAAAACCCACAATGTCCACTAGTGGCCAGTAGTTTGTCAAAATCTTTATGTTTATGGAGCCGTGAACAAGGATTTAGCCACAGCTTCCATTTCAGTTTAGCAATCAGTGGCCCAGCAAGGAGGGGCAGAGCTGCCTTTCTCATTTGTTTGTTTTGTTTGGGGGGGGACAGGTGTTGTGTGCTTTGCTGTTTTACCTACTGTTCAAATTGCGCGTTCTTATAGAGTAGGAAGTAATCTACAGAGTGTCAATAACTTGTATTTATTATTTGATCTGAGTGAGTAATCCTCGTTTATTCTGTTTATTTTAAAGAGGTAAAGGGAGTAGACCTCCTCTGATAGTTAGGAAGTCTTTTGTTCAGTTAGTGCCATTGACGGCAGGGTTTTTGTTAAAATGTACTTTAACACTGAGTGGTCAATAAAATCATTGCAAGTTCGCAAAATCCTGGTTTCCTTAATCTGTCTCCTTCACCTGCACCGGTCATAGCCTAGGGGGAGGTATTGTTCTCAGTACACCACTAGGGGCACACTTCTACAATACACACTTGCAACTGAAGTTCAACCTTGCCTAGGGTCAGCTACTAAGGTTTGCACAGGCAAACTAAACCTCTGTGTCAAAGACAAAGAATGGGACATGTTGCAACGACAAAATAACAGGTCATCACAGTGAAATTTTGTTTAAAAATACCATAGGTGTAGTAGCATAATGGTACTGATGTGGTACCATGGTGTTACATTTTGTTTGTTGCCAAAGATGAGACCGTGTTTATGTATTATTATTATTATTATTATTTATTTCTTAGCAGACGCCCTTATCCAGGGCGACTTACAATCGTAAGCAAATACATTTCAAGTGTTACAGTACAAGTAATAATAATACAGTACAAGTAATAATACAATAAGAGCAAGATAAATACAATGACTAGTTCAAGCAAGTACAAGTGTGACAAAATACAATTCAATAATACAGCAGATAAAAGTGACAGTGATAGTTACATCAAGATATGATTAAATACCAAATACTACAGATTAAACACTTGGCAGATTACAGTACTCTGAAGTACAGGATTAAATGCAGTAAAATAGGGGCAGATAAGAGTAAGTAAAGCACATTTAAGGAAGGGTGAAAGTGTCCCAGGGGAGAAACAGAGGAGTTCTACAGGTGCTGTCTGAAGAGGTGAGTCTTAAGGAGGCACTGAATGTGGTCAGGGACTGGGCGGTCCTGACATCTGTAGGTAGGTCATTCCACCACTGCGGAGCGAGGGTGGAGAAGGAGCGGGCTCTGGAGGCAGGGGAGCGTAGAGGAGGTAGAGCCAGTCTTCTAGTGCAGGCGGAGCGGAGAGGTCGAGTGGGGGTGTAGGGAGAGATGAGGGTCTGGAGGTAGCTGGGTGCAGTCTGGTCAATGCATCTGTAGGCTAGTACAAGAGTCTTGAACTGGATGTGAGCGATGATCGGTAGCCAGTGGAGTGAGTGGAGTAGTGGAGTTGCGTGGGAGAAGCGAGGCAGAGAGAACACCAGGCGGGCAGCGGAGTTCTGGATGAGCTGGAATGGAGGGGTGGCGGACGCAGGGAGGCCAGCCAGGAGGGAGTTGCAGTAGTCTAGGCGGGAGAGTACCAAGGCCTGGACCAGGAGCTGGGTGGCGTAGTTGGTGAGGAAGGGTCGGATTCTTCGGTTGTTGCTCAGGAAGAATCGGCAAGTGCGTGCCAGAGTGGAGATTATTTGAAAATAATAAACCCACGTTTATGAACACGAGACCAACAGACTGCTCTTCGTTGTTACTACTCGACTCCCTCTCTATTCGTAGCTGCCTACGTAATATCCTGACACATGGGACTGTATTTCAATGTAGTATTGGTTCTATTGGTTGAATGTTTTTGTCAGATTGCATGAATAAAATCAAGTTTGACATTCTTGAAACTGTTCAGGACTATTGATGGTTTCATTAAAAGTGAAGGACAGTTTCATAAATATCAACCTTGATTTTATTATTATTATTATTATTATTATTATTATTATTATTATTATTATTATTATTATTATTATTTCTTAGCAGACACCCTTATCCAGGGCGAATTTTTATTTATTAACATGACTTTGAAAAAACATTCTTTAGCCAACTCATGAGTTAAAGTGGATAAGGGTGTCTGCTAAGAAATAAATAATAATAATAATAATAATAATAATAATAATAATAATAATAATAATAATAATAATAATAATAATAAAGTTTTGTGAATAGAGCCCTACATCTCATACTATCATAGCAGCCCTTGTGTGACCGCTCCTCTTTATTATTGCATTGTTAAGTTCCACTCATTGATTCATCTGACTGCTTAATTCCCAGGCATTTCTTAAAAATCATTAACCTCCTTATTCAGAGATTATGCTTTGCTCTGGAAAATTGGCCTGTAATTTGAATGTTATCATGCAGGTGGCACTGTTATATAAAGATCAGGGTAAATAACTGACCACCAGAGGAAAAAGTTACATCACCCATGTTAATATCACTGGCAGCTGATTCTAACAAACCCTGGGATATTTTAAGTAGTTGTAAAATGTGAATTTGATCAAATTTATACAGACATCAACACATATTTCTATTGGCTAGCCAAATTGGTCACCAAAATTCTGAGTACTGCGCCCCAGCTTTAACTTTAGCCTGAGACTTCATTTTCCACATGCGTGATAGTAGCAATTGAATAGTTCACAACCAGTACTAAGAATGCCATAATAAAGATAATAATCTTACATATGAGAAACAAAACTTTAAGGTGTTATTGTTTGCCTTTTATTATTTTCCTTTTTCCCTTATAATATAACACATTCTAAAAGTGCAGCAAAATGCAGCAAAATATAGTAATATCACAATGCAATCATGGTAAGGCACAGACAATCATTCGGACACCAAAGACAATGCATTGGTTCTATAATTTTACAGGTAAGTACGGCAAAGCTTTGTAAAAAACATGGTTGATCATGGTAAAGCATAGTATATTTATAGTATAAGTAGATAGGTAAACTATCATAGTGGACTGTAGAAGGTGCAGATGAACATGAAGGGGAGGGATATACCCTGAAAGTCAAGAAAACCTTAATAAAACACGGTATAACTTTAACCAATTATCAGTGCTGCCTCATCATATTTTCAGATGTTCCTTTAAGAAATGGTTGCCACGGTGAACACCCTGAGGTTTAAAAAGTTGATAAAGTTCACCTGAGTTTCCCGAGATACGCATAAAGGCCGGGGTAGCCAGCAGTGCTCTCTCTGTTCCAAGTTTCTGTCAACCTTTGTTTGATGTTTTTATGTCTTCAACAAACAAACTTGCTGAAGGCTTTTGTCAGAAGCAGCTTTAGAAGCGCTTGTCTGTTGTAGCTCAAGAGAACAAAATACAGGCTAATGGGGGTCATTTCATGCAGTTTCACAACCACACAAAGACCTCCTATGTACAAAACCTTTGCATACACTGTAGTAACGTAGGCTAAATGACTTTACAGAGTTTTTGAACAACTTCCCCAACCCAAATTAGCTTTAAAGACAATGGTTTTGACAGCTGGTGTGACAAATACATGGTAAGAGCGATTTGCAGAATTCTAAACACAATGGTATTAACCAATAAACATAGCCCCATTCCATTGTGTGCTAATGCTGGTCATGCTGTGGTTTGATAATGGTTATGTTAGAGTTTTTTCAGGGTAATTCACTGTTATTTTAAAATTCTCCCTTGTTCCTTGAAATCTACATATCTTACGATTGAGTGTTCTATAGCTATGGATGAATTACGCCATTTGTTATTCATTTTAGCCCAGTAAGCTTGTTTCTGAAATGGTGACTTATGACAAGACTGGGATGAAAATGAAGAAACCAGTTTAAAACAATATGTTCTTCTTAGACATTTTGCATTTTTTTGCTCCACACCCAACCTATTGGAAGGTAGTATAATAATGGATAGATCAACTAGATTAGAGTAGTAGATTGGAGTAAAATGATCTAGACAACATTCAGAACTGGGCAGACACATGGCAAATGACATTTAATAGAGAAAAGTGTAAAGTATTGCACACAGGGGATAAAAATGTGCATATCATATGTAAATATCATATGGGAGCTACTGAAATTGAAGAAGGAATCTATGAAAAAGACCTAGAAGTTTATGTTGACTCAGAAATGTCTTCATCTAGACAATGTGGGGAAGCTATAAAAAAAGGCCAACAAGATGCTCGGATATATTGTGAGGAGTGTTGAATTTAAATCAAGGGAAGTAATGTTAAAACTTTACAATGCATTAGTAAGACCTCACCTAGAATATTGTGTTCAGTTCTGGTCACCTCGTTACAAAAAGGATATTGCTGCTCTAGAAAGACTGCAAAGAAGAGCAACCAGAATTATCCCGGGTTTAAAAGGCATGTCGTATACAGACAGGCTAAAAGAATTGAATCTATTCAGTCAAAGAACAAAGAAGACTATGCGGTGATCTGATTCAAGCATTCAAAATTCTAAACGGTATTGACAATGTCGACCCAGGGGACTTTTTTGACCTGAAAAAAGAAACAAGGACCAGGGGTCACAAATGGAGATTAGATAAAGGGACATTCAGAACAGAAAATAGGAGGCACTTTTTTACACAGAGAATTGTGAGGGTATGGAACCAACTCCACAGTAATGTTGTTGAAGCTGACACCCTGGGATCCTTCAAGAAGCTGCTTGATGAGATTCTGGGATCAATAAGCTACTAACAACCAAACGAGCAAGATGGGCTGAATGGCCTCCTCTCGTTTGTAAACTTTCTTATGTTCTTATGTTAACTAAACTGTGGATTGATCAGCACCATCTTGTACAAGACTAAATCAAGTTTCCTTCCATACATTTACTTCAGCACAAGTACCTGTTGCAGTAGATGCTCTTTGGTTAGTATATCTTTGGTGGTGACTCTCCTCAGAACAAGGAAATGGATGAGACAGGCATTTAGAACTGTACTGCTGTCACCGAACACTGATTGAATAATAAAATAACACTAACTATACCCAACAATGCAACTCAATATTTAAACAACAACATTCATAACTGAAACAAATATAAAATAGGAAACGAGAAGTGGGAATCAAAATGTATTTTGAAGCTATTTACATTTCCCGTTCAACCAATAAACACAATGAACATGACCCTTATAACTTCTGTTAGATTGATCTTAAATTATCTGTACAGGTTAATAATGATGGGGGAATCTAAACATGTGTTTATAACTATTGGTTCCCCAAAAGCACCGCAAAATTAATCCACCGTCTGACTACTAATAGGAGGATACAGTAGATGCACATCATCAAATGGTTGAGGAACAATCATTGATTTAAACATTAGGAGCAATGCTCAATATTTATCATGCTGAAAGATTCAGCCAATCAGGGTGTAGCACACTCATCATCTACCTGAGCATAAAACTACACAAAACTGCACCGTAACTCACCCTGCACCATGCGGCTGTGCTTTTACCAGATGAGCCACTCGGGGGACCCGCAAAAAAATATATTTTAATTCAAAGAAATAAGACATTGCCAGTGATGCAAAAATAGGTAGTAATGGATTTACTGGCCCAATGCCAATCTGCCATGGGGAATTTCTAACACTGTTTACTGAGATACGAAAGACATGTTCGAAGACCATCAACAGAAAGATTTGCTGCACTATTCATTGAAAGTTAAATTACTTGTATACAGCGTTCCAGTAAAAGCGCCTGTGTTTGCTTCCTTATTTAGTATGTCATCCGTCACACAAAATAGTTTTAGGGAAGGAAACTGTGTGAATATTCAGCTAGTATTGTTCCCAGCATGTTGCACAGGAACAAGCCAATTGTCTCCTACACCCAGGAGCTCTACAGAAGATGTCGGCAAGGAAGACAAACGCCAGCCCTGGAGATGACCAGTAGGATCGTGGTGAGGATAACCAGTCACTGACGATTTTGCCTCTTTAACGGGGAGCCCGAGACCGAAACACCACTCCAACAACTCACACAGCCAAGACGTGAACCTTTGCTCCCCTGGCAGTATGACTCATTTTGCACACCATGCAGAGACATTTTAAGTGATAAATACATGGGCACACCAAGTGTACGGAGAGATAACAGTTTTACAGGCTGCTGTGCTATGCTACCATTGTGACATCCCTGTAAATCAAAAGCGTCCTGTAAATTGCAGGAGATATGGATTTGGAAGTCTAATGACACAGTGAGTTCCACTTGTCATATGCAGAAGCTCATATCACATACTGATTGATGATTGACTGCTTTTCTAAAAACAATAGGGTGGCAAAATTTATAATTACAACTTACAGTGAGGGAAACTGATATGTAGGTATCTTTTCTCTGAACATTACATGTTGCTGCAACTTTGAGTGGATAATTCAGGCATCACATTTGTGGATAAAATACACGTACAAGTGTGGTTTTAGGAAGATTAGGAATTTCAAAGATCACCAGGAGTTTGCATAAGCATCCATCAGGTTCTTGTTAACAGCTGAGTTCAGATCAGGGCATGAAAAGCAATGGATCAATGACAAGATGTCTTTCTCACTGAGTCTCAAACCATACTCATGGCTACCTAGACCCTTGACAGTGGAACTCAGCTGAGGCCTCAGGCCACGAAAGTCCAGTGAATTCAACCAGAACCATGCCAGCTGTTGACAAGACTTGATCAGAATAGCCTCAGTCTTGTTTATGTTTAGAAACAGAAAGATGTGACTCATGCAGAGCTTTATGCCTGTAAGACAACCAGACTGCACTGAAATCACATCAAACTTTACTTAAATTTAAATTTCCTTGAAAGAAAGTGTATTTACAGTACTGGGACACTGTGACAGGGCATGCTTTGCCAAGGAGGCTCAGAGAAGACCATAAAACTGCAGACCATATGCACATATTTATTTAAATTCCTCAAAACAAACACATAGTACCGTCCGCTGCACCACCAACACAATTCTAACTAACACCCGTGATCACCCTATTTATACACCGCCCTGCCACCCATTACTCCCCACTTATACACACCCGTGCACTGGCAGGGCTTTTACCCTGCCGTGCTGCCACACACTTCCCTCATGTGCGCAGTGATCTCGATCACATTCCTAGTGTATATGTATATCTTCGTACGCCTGTTCTTCGTTCTTGTGTGGATTAGACACAGGTGTTAAAAGCCAATTGCAAATCCGCAATCACCTAAGGAAACGTTATTGTAATATCTAATATGCTGTTTCCTTTACCAAGATTTCAGTTGTGTAATTCAAATAACATCTACAGTAAAGGTCAGCAGTCATACGTTTGCAGAATTCAAATAGGCTACAGTTGCATTAATAATTTCTTGGTAGTAACATTACACTGGGTGCAAATATCATTTTAGCAATACAACAAACGTTCCTTAAGGTTACAAATGGTTAAAACAACTGAATAAATCTCATTCATAACCACAAGTATAGAAAAGGCTAAAATATTTTCATAATTACAAATATTGAATTATCTAGGTAGTCTACACACTCTCTCTGTATAATCGGCGCCACAGCCGGTCTGTTAAATTTCTGTTTCAAGGTGAGTTATATACTCTTTCATTAATTAAAACCTTCCTTTTCCAAGTGCAAATGAACTCCTGATAAATTATGACAATTAACGCGGATTTGCTTTTAAATTCCTGCCCTGTTTGTCTAGAGAAATGTGTGTTAAATAAAGTCCTTGAAAGAACCAAGTGTCTCTTCTATTTTCTGCCTCCTGTGAAACACTACATTGGAGTCAGAAGCGGGATTCGCGATGGAACCCACAAGCGTCAAGCAGGAGCAGTTAGTGCAGCAGGACCTTGGAGCATGAGGCTGCCCAGCTTTGATGGCACTATGAGCTGGGAGGCTTTCCATGCTCAAGTAAGGGTACTGGGCAAGCTGTACAGCTGGAGCGAGGGAGACAAGGCACATCAACTGACGCCAGCACTGAGAGGATGCCCAGATGGTGCTGCTGAACCTGGCCGAGGAGGAGATGGGCAGCTACCACACCCTGGTGGCCACCCTCCAATGGCTACGAGCGAGAGCAAGAGTGGATGACAGGGGAGAACCTGGCTTGATTAGTCACAGACCTGGAGAGGGAATCCCGGCGGGCATACATGGACGCTGTAGCCCGGGAGCAAGAGGAGTAAGACCGGGTGAGCTCCGCAATTACCTGCACCATGCCAAACCTCCGTTGCTACAACTAGCCCAGGAATGGGAGGACGTGGCCCAAGAGGAGAGCAGCGCCAGGCCGCGACCCGCAGTCCGAAATGCCGAACGGGAGGAGAGCGACACCGCACAGAGCATCGCGCCGCTGACACAGCTCCTGCGGGGGGTCGTGGCCATCCAACAAGCTATGTTGGGACGGTCCCTGCCTCTGCTGGGGATGCGGGCAGCCCGGCCACATCCACTTCTACTGCCCTCGGCGGGAAACGAGCGAGGGCCAGTGTAAGAGGGGAAACACCAGTAGCCCGCTGGCTCGGAACGCTCCAGTCCTACGAGCTAGACGTACAACTGAAACATGGCAATGCCAACACCCTGTTCAGGAGCGTGCAGCGAGGCTGGGTGCGGGTACTGTGATCACCAGGAAATCAGGGAGAGAGAGGCACTCTACGAGGACGGACACAGTGACCGTGAGAGAAGTGCAGCCCCTCTCTACCACTGAGTGGCAGGAGCAGCAGAAACAGGACACAGAGCTTGGCCTGCTCATGAAGTGAAGGAGGAGGCCTCCTGCCGAAGTAGCCCCTCTTTTGCAGGCTGTGAAAGGATTGTGGTCGCAGTGGACCTCCTTGGAACTCCGGGACGGTGTCCTGCACCGCCGATTGCAAGTCCCGTCCACAGATGAGCCCAGTCTACAACTAGTGGTGTCTGCCTCGCTCCGGTGCACCGTACTCCAGGCCAACCACGGTGCACCAGGGGTAGGGCATTTCGGCATCTCCAAGATACTGGCGCGCCTCCACGACCGGTGCTACCGGGGGCCATATGAATCCCATACGGGCGACCACCAGGGGTAAGGGAGCTGCTTGGGTTCAAGTACACCCAGCATTACAGGACCACCTGGACAGCGTTCACGCCTTTGCTGCAAAAGAGGGGCCTTCACTTCCAGCCAGGTGAGCTGGTCTGGGTCTATAGCCCCCATTGGAAGAAAGGGCACTATCCAAAGCTGGACGCATCTTGGATGGGACCTTGTATGGTCCTGGCACGAGTGGAAGAGGTGGTCTACTAGGTACAACTGCTCGCCCAGAACTGGAAAGTTGTACTCCACCATGACAGCCTTGCCCCTTATCATGGACCGGAGCCAGCAGCGGGGTCTCTCTCCCCAGTAGCCGCCTCACCGGGAGCCATGCCGCAGGCAACCAGGATAGCCCTGGCTTCACCGGCGCTGCATACCCACCTAGCCAACCCTCCCCCACACGGCCTCAACGGCACCGACGGGTACCTACTCGGTATCGGGACTTTGTGATGTGAAGTTGTGACGTAAAGTTTCAATAAGTAAGCCACTAGACAGACATTGATTTTTGTCGTCAGAACAAGTTTGGTAAGTTAATAATTTAAACGTATGTGAATTTACGGTATTTTGACAGTAAATACCAATGCTAATAAAATGTGTTCAGTTCCAATCTCTGATATAATCTGAATGTTGTCTATTACATGACACTGGCAATATTACTAACCTGTAAATACATTATTACTGACCATTTAAATACAATACTATTTAAATGGAACCCATCCTGGGCATGAGTTGAATTTAGCGGCAAAATTGATAATATTTTGGCATAACACCGGTGTAGTATTATTTTCAGGTACGCGGATAAACAGTGGTATGCAGCGCACTGTGCTTGCTCACGCATGCCTTAACAACTTCTAAACAACTTCCGCTTAGAAAACACGGAAGTGCCCATTCAAATGTGGAACGTTATGCTGTTTTCGGTCTTTTTCATCTTTAACTGAATTTATCATTTTTTTCTATCACTAAGAAAATAGTATGCGAACATTTATCATATGCAATACTTTGGGTACATTTTTTTTACTTCTGCAACTGCAGAGGACTTCTCATTTTGTCTTTTTCGTTGCGAATTGTTTTTTCAGCACAGAGAATCTGCTATGAATGAATGGCAATGAATGAATGATGATGATTGCAATTGCAGATGATTTATGAACTGTGAAGGGCCCGATGACTGTGGTGGGCACTCAGGGTGCGAGTGAAAGATAAATTTGGCCGGAGGAAATACATGAACAGTTACATGCATCCCAGTGCTGCAGATAGGAAGTGGCTATGGGCCACCTCCCCCCAGAAAGATGAAGACACCAAACCATGAATGGCGAGATACATTTGGCCGGAGGTCTCGTCCGTGGGTGCCCGACGGCTACCTGTGTGAGGCCGGCTGGAAAAACATGAACAGCGACATGCATTCCAGTGCCACAGATAGTGGCCACCTACCCCCAAAAAGACAAGGCTGCCAAACCATGAATGAAGTAATAATAAATAATTAACATGCTCCACAGTGGCGCCCTGCCACCTATCCCCCAAATATTGAATTTAATGAAAATCAGCAGCTGAGACACGGCCCGTCCCCCAGAGCATGACTGCGCTGGGGGAGAGAGACCAGCCTGTCCAACCCCACCACTCACCCCGAAGAAACTAAATACGAACTGCTCAGCACTCAGGTAAGGAAAAAAACCCTGCTCGCATATTTTTTATTTTTTAGGGGGAAACCTCAGGGAATCCGTGGCTGAGGGCAGCCCTTCCTCCAGGCTCTAAGCGGTCAACTCCCATTTCGGCCTCCCAGCGCTTGACTGAACAGCCAAAACCAAAAGAACCGACATGAAAGAATAACACAGAGAGCTTTTATGCGCTTGCTGATGACGTATTGGTTAGGGGCGGATTCTCCTTTGTAGAAAAGCAACCAAGTTTACAATTTATTTTTAGAGAAATTGATTCTCTGTTTCCCGTTTACGTTTGCATAAAAATATTGTAGAATTAATGGTTTGCAAAATGAATGTATAATTAATGGTAAATGTACCTCTGTTTGACAATAGGAAAACATATCACATCGCAATTGATTGCACCTGTACTAAAATCTCACAGCGTACCACTTTCTAACATTACATGGGTCAAGTTTTGGTACGTGTACCACATTGTGACGATGTACCACTTCATAACACTACACCGGGACAGGCTGAGACAGTTCAGGTTTACAGACTCCTACCACCAATGCATTTAACAGACAGGTGTGTAGGGTTATTCAATTGATCCGTGATAAGCCATTCGTGTATCTCAAAATACAACTGAGAAATATATTAATAATAATGATAAACTTGTGAAGTACTGTATTTTGTGTTTGTGTATTTGCTGCGCATTCAGATGCCGTTTGCTGTCTTCCTTAAGAAAAAAGAAAAAAAAGGCATGCATCTGGATATGTGCATACACTCTAAAATCATGCAGTTAGTTTAATTACAGTCTGTAGACTGACAGTACTCTATTGGGGAAGGTAATAGGCCTACTGTGTTGCCCTGCAGCCCTTTCTGCTTTTTGTACAAGTTTGTATTTTCAAAACGTATGGTACATTGGGAGTGTGCTTTTTTGATAATATTGTGATGTAAATACCGGTAGTTCGATATACTTTTATTTCCCAATGCATTAGATCATTTGATGACACAGATTAATGTTAAATTGCGATCCATAATGTGCGCTACCGTTTTTAAAATGGTTGGATATTTCCCTGAAGTGTTGTGATCTTCTGTAGAATAGTTGTTACGCATGAAAAAACTCATTTGCAATATCAAAGGAATGTTTATGCTTTTGCCAAAACATTAATTTTCAACCAGTACATTTCGTTTCATATACAGTGGCTCTCAAAAGTATTCACCCCCCTTGGACTTTTCCACATTTTATTGTGTTACAACATGGAATCAAAATGGATTTAATTAGGAGTTTTTGCCACTGATCAACACAAAACAAGTCCATAATGTCAAAGTGAAAAATAAAATCTACAAATTGTTCTTAATTAATTACAAATATAAAACAGAAAATAATTGATTGCATAAGTATTCACCCCCTTTGCTATGACACACCTAAATAAGCTCTGGTGCAACCAATTGTCTTTAGAAGTCACATAATTAGTTGAATGGAGTCCACCTGTGTGCAATTAAGGTGTTTCACAAAATTTCAGGTTAAATACACCTGTCTCTGGGAGGTCCCACAGTTGGTTAGTACATTTCCTAACAAAAACTACATCATGAAGACGAAGGAACATTCAAAGCAAATCCAGAATAAGGTTCTTCAAAAGCACCAATCAGGGGTAGGATATAAAAACATTTCCAAGGCATTGAATATCCCCCGGAGCACAGTAAAATCCATTATTAAGAAATCGAGAGAATATGGTACAACTGTGAATCTGTCTAGAACAGGCCGTCCTCAAAAACTGAGTATCCGGGCAAGAAGGGCACTAGTCAGGGAGGCCACCAAGAGGCCTATGGCAACTCTAAAGGAGTTACAGTCTTCCACGGCTAAGCTGGGAGATACTGTGCATACGGCAACAATAGCCCGGGTGCACAAAACTGGCCTTTATAGGAGAGTGGCAAAAAGAAAGCCATTGTTGAAAAAAACTCACATCAAATCTCGGTTAGTTTGCCAGAAGGCATGTGGGAGACTCTAAGACCAAGTGGAAGAAGATTCTATGGTCTGATGAGAAACAAAATAGAGCTTTTTGGCATCAACGCTAAGCTCTATGTTTGGCGCAAGCCTAACACCGCACATCATCCTGAGAACACCATCCCTACCGTGAAGCATGGTGGTGGCAGCATCATGCTACGGTGATGCTTCTCTGCGACAGGGCCTGGAAAGCTTGTGAAGATAGAGGGCAAAATGGATGCAGCAAAGTACAGAGAAATCCTGGAGGAAAACCTGCTGAAGTCTGCAAGAGACCTGGGACTTGGGAGAAGATTCATCTTCCAGCAGGACAATGACCCCAAACATACAGCCAAAGCCACACTGGAGTGGCTTAAAAACAAAAAGGTCAATGTCCTGGAGTGGCCCAGTCAAAGCCCGGACCTCAATCCAATTGAGAATATGTGGAAAGAGTTGAAAATTGCTGTTCACCAAAGGTCCCCATCCAACTTGACAGAGCTTGAGCAATTTTGCAAAGAAGAATGGGCAAAAATTCCAGTGTCCAGATGTGCAAAGCTGGTAGAGACTTAACCAAATAGACTCATGGCTGTAATTGCTGCCAACGGTGCCTCTACCAAATATTGACTCAAGGGGGTGAATACTTATGCAATCAATTATTTTCTGTTTTGTATTCGTAATTAATTTAGAACAATTTGTAGATTTTATTTTTCACTTTGACAATATGGACTTTTTTTGTGGTTGTAACACAATAAAATGTGGAAAAGTCCAAGGGGGGTGAATACTTTTGAGAGCCACTGTAGTTTAAAATTATGATGTTATTGAAGTTATGAAACAGTAATTTCAAAATCCCATAAACCGTGGGAACCCTAATTAAAAATCTGTATATGGTCTGTGCAACTTTTCAAAACAGAAACAAGCACACCGAATGATTGCACAATACAAGCTGAATCAAAAACCTGTTAATTTTAAAATAAAATAAAATGTTCCCTTACCTGACTGACTTAAGGGTGCCATGCTAGGCTTTGCCTAGGGTGGCAAGTTGCCTAGCACCGGTGTTAGAAAGTGGTACATGTCACAATGTGATACAAGTACTAAAATGTCTAATGTCAGAAAGTGATACACTGTCAGATTTTCGTAATGTGCAATCAACATGTGCATTGATCTGATTGATGGGTGTTTTTTGTTTGTCAAACAGAGGTACCTTTACCATTAATTATACTTTTTTTTTTTGCAAACTTAAACTGGAAACAGACAATCAACTTCTCTAAAAAGAAAAAAACAATTCAGGACGAACAAGAAAAATGGAGAAGTCGTCCGCAAAGTTGCAGAAGTAAAAAAAAAATGTACAAGAACCAATGTATTGCATATGATAAATATTCGCATACTATTTTCTTAATGGTGGAAAAATATGATACATTCAATTTAAAAAGATGTAAAAGACAGAAAACAGAATAACACACCAGATTTTAATGGGCACTTCCCTACTTTCTTAGCGGAAGTTGTTTAGGCATGCACGAGCAAGCGCAGTGTGCTGAGTACCACTTTTTACTGTGTACCTGAAAATTACACTGGCCCTGATAGGGATGCAGTACAGTAGACTACAGCTGTGCAAACATTTCAATATTCTGTATATTTTTCCTTTTTTGTTCCGCATTTCATGCATCAACATTAGCACTATACTCTTAAACAATTACAATAATTCTCACAACTGATACTGTCTTTGGCTTTATGGTGTATATGAATGTGTGTAATGGAGATATTGTACAGGTGTTTTCGTAGTGTTTTGGTATTTTTGACTGCAGTGAAGTGCAATGGGCGGTCAACATGTTGATTAGGCTTCATAAAGTGAAGGATCCTGAAAAGGTCAAGATTTGGTGTCAAATTTTGATGACTCGCCTCAGTCACGTAAATGACATAATCTCCATGTGAGGGGAGTCAGGAAATATACCCACTAGACTTCCCTGATGAAAAACAAATGGCACATCGTCGCACTAAATGACACTCTTAAACCATTAGAGCCAGGGTCAACTGTACATATTAACATAGATTACATTTACATGGTAACAATCCTGTATAGAGTGAATAGGTGTACTGCAAACACTATATCTCTAAACTTTATGATCTAGCTATAGTCAACATAGCATATCCCATGTTGAGTCCTTGGTATACAGCACACACAGGCAGCATGCATATATACCTCATTTAATACAATTATTATATATTCTAGCCATCTGCTTAAATGAGGGAACACAATCACATGTAAAAACTGTGTAGATTCCACAAGCTTACATTTGCATTGTGTTTTAACGCAATGTTAAGGTCTGTAGCAACTTATGAACACAACTAATTGTTCTGAAGTGCATATATTTAAAGCATACATCAGTAGCCTATTCAATACTTTCTTCACATTATGTTGTAGGCTATTCCGCTATCGCTGTATACGCACTGTATTGAAAAACAACAAAAAAAAGAACTGGTACATAAACTGACCCATGCATTAAAAGACTTGAAATACCGACGTACCACTTTTTGATAAAGCATCATTTTCTGACAATGTACTACTTTCTGGTCCTACACCGGGAATGCAGATTTATTTATGTATTTGTTTTGTTTGAGTAAGTATGCTAAAATGTAAATTTAAAAACTGCAAACAGGAAACCAGAAATGGTCTAACTTAAATACTTTGTAAAACCAGCCAAAAGTTTACTTCAACAACATAACTAAACACAACAAAAAACGTAAATTCAGGTTTTGTGCTATTGTTTCTCAAGTACTGTACTGGTGTTAGTAGTGTTTTTTGTTTGTTTGTTTGTTTGTTTGTTTGTTTTGTTTTGTTTCCAAGATTGCCACGACAACATACAGTAGCCTATTGCGAATTTAGCAGAATGCAGATGAGGGTCATTGCTTCCCTACATGCGTGTTATATTCTTTCATTGGCGCAGTTCTGGAAGTACCGAGGCAAAGGCATGAATGCATAGCCTGCCTCCGTCCAAAGGAGCAGGAAAGGAAACTCCTACATTACAACACGACACGACGGGACAAAGTGCTAGTGCTGCTGAATGCTGATAACGATGACTGTACGATTACCAAAAAACAGCAATTTGGACGTGATTGTTTTCAAGAACAAATAGCATTACTGGTATTTTATGTTAGGATTTTTAAAAAGTATTTTGTTTTCCGAAGAGAAAGCTGCGGAATTCTTCATGGCAAGCATATTAATACAGTCTGAAACAAATTACCGAGTTACGACTAGGAACAGAGGCGTTAATTAAAACAAACAACTGCATTATATTGTGAGTTGTATACACAGTTGCTTGGCTGCATTGCTGAAGTTCTATCAATCAGACAAATCGGAAGTAGCCATTTACAGTAACTTTATGCCTTCATAAAAAAAAAAAAAGGACACGCATCCTGTAACTTGTACCGTTATATTAAGGGAAATACCTGCGTCAGTCTTTCAGGAAATTTAAAGAGATGGCAACCTTCTTCTGCATGTTGTTTTTGGTGACTTAACGGTTTCCCCAAGATGTTTACTGGTATGATGAGGTTGGAGGGCCTGGGCTCTCCCTCCAGTCCCAACAATGACAGAACAGGCAGCCTTCAGCTTCACTTTGCTCGCTGCAGCCAGGAAGGTAATTATATAACTCTCTCAAGAAAATACTCTGATTTAAAAGCATGTTTACCTAGATGTACGTACATTCTGAACACTGTCGTATGTGAACTGGGAGAAACCACAATTTGTTGTTCTTTATTTAAAATCCATGGTAACATTTTGCATTTACTATCACATTTACTACAGTATTTGTTTAATAACAACATATGGATGAAGTAATGTTAAAGCCAAAAAGCTTTAAAGAATGTGAATCATAAAACTGACAATGCTCTGGGTTAATGTTACATTGTAAACAAAAAGCGTTGCTGTAGTATACGGTTTCAAAAACGAACTGTTAGTATAGCAGGATGTTCAGCCAAATTTTGCTGCCAACTTTTAAATCGTAACGTATTGCTGAATTCAGTGACTGAAAAGATGTGCCCTGTCCTGAAATAGTATCGCTATTATTATTATTATTATTATTATTATTATTATTATTATTATTATTATTAGTAGTAGTAGTAGTAGTAATAATAATAATAATAATAATAATAATAATAATAATAATAATAGTCATAACATGCCACTCTGAAATGAAATGCCCTGTTACACTTTACTGTTGCACATCAAATAATATTTAACTGCACAAATAGGATATGAAAGCAATATTGATGCATATTAGTGCATTATTCATCACTGCTGGCCTCACTTCATCCCAGCATTAGTACAGGGTAGGTTCAGCAAAAGTAACTAGATACATACATTGAAAATGAAAAACAAAATAGTATATTAAATCTACTATACTACGGGCATTCTAATCAGAACCTTTTGGCTTTCTCGGGGTTTTATAACGAATCATTCTATAGTGATCTGCAGTTTAAATACTGGGTTCCAAATAGAACCACTAGGGTCCAATAATTAGATGCTTCTTATTTGGAATCCATAACTGTATAACCCCTAAATGTGATTCCAAACTCTGATACTATTACTGTAATAACTAAATATTCTTTTAAGGTTTCATTTTGACAATGGGTTCTCTAGATAAATGAAAACATATTAGTGTGACAAAGGCAGGTAGTCAGACAGACAGGGACCTCCATACACCCCCATAAGGTACACACAATAACTAAAGAATGTCTTAGTAAGTTTCACCACAACTGAACGAGCGGCTATCTAGTTATATGAAAAAAACTCTAAAATGCCAAAAAGTCAGACAGACAGGTAAACAGCCTCTATATACAGTTCCTTGAAATTAAATCAGTCATTTGTACAAACTGTGTAATAACTTTATTATCCTGATGGGGTTAATAGTGTACACAGGGAAATCAAACCCTTGGTGCCTAGATTCTCAGTTACAGTGAGGTTTGTACTGTATATCTAGCTGGTTTTTCTTGTAATTCTGTGAACCGTCTTTATTAGCATAGCAACAAAGTACACCACACAACTGTGTTTGAGCTGTACATTTGCAAAGCAACACTAACATGTTGAAGACAAACATTCTTGTTTCAAACATGTTTTATCTGCAGGTCTTCTGTGTGTTTTCTCCCTCACCCCAGTCCTGCAGTAAACATTAGTATTCCCATTTGATAAGTAAACAGAACTTTAAAGGGAATATATAGTGCATTCCAGGTACTCCTCACATTAACAAATCTCCATATAACAATTGTTACTATTGTTTAATTTTACTAACACTCCAATTACATAGGGCATTGTGTGGCAGACAGAAAGCTGAATGAATGACCTTTTCTGCTCCAGTGCTTCATTGACACAGTTGCTCATATCAAAGACTCATGGCAATAAAGGGGCATCAACAGTCTGTTTACAATATATATATGAGTGGCAACCTTATTTTGCTCATATCTTTGAGTGACCTGTTGATTTACTGCAATGGCATAAAACACTTAAAACTGTTTTATGCCATTGCAGTAAATCAACAAATGAAAGTATTGCTTTCAGTAGAGTTTTTTTTCTGATAAAACCCAAAGTATAGGATATCATTTTATCATCTTAATATGAACTACTGTGCATACAGTACGTTAGAGCAGTATTTCGTGATAGAATTCTTAGTCTATGCTGTCTTTGATAAAACATTGTAGTCTTTTAACTCATGCATATTTAAGTGAAGTTTTCACTTGACCATCAATAAAAAATGTTACTTTGCTGTAACCTCGACTCAGCAAAGTACAAATTAGACAGTTTTGGTATGAAGATAGTTTAGGCTTTTGGTTTTATGTATTGAAAACTGTAATGGCAGGAACAGTCAACACTGTTTCTCTGATGTAATGAAACCAGGAGAAAAAAAAAAGATGTATCAAGCCATATAAGATATTTGGGTTGGGTGAGGTATAGATAATCCTTATTTTTTTAATTTAAATGTATTACTTTAAAAATTGGGAAAATCTTTAGAAAATGTATAGTTTGCATAGTGGCAGGTTCATATCATAGTCGCACGTCTTTATTCTTAAAGTCACGTCAGTGCTTCTTTGTTTCTTGTAGTTCTATACAGGAAAGGAAAGTTCATTCCCAGGCATTCTGGCCATTTGAAAACTCTATATTTAACCAATTTTAATGACATCATTAACTGCTCAGGAAGCAGACTTTAAAGACAATGACAACTCCCCCAAACCACTACACTATAAATGCTTGTATTTTAACCCTGTGTTAGGGAGTAGCTTGTACAAGTAATACAACTGTGCTCTGTGAATTTCTAATGGTTTATACTAGCCTGCTTGATAAAAGCTGTTTGGTATTCATAGTATGCTTGAGTGGTATTTCGAGAATAAAATATACTAAGAAATCCAAATTCACCATTTCCGTTTTTAATATCTGTAGACGTAACTCAGTTTATTGTTATGGATTAACTCTATTATAAAAGTACAAAGCTGAAACAAATTATTCTTTAACCCTGTGAGGTACAAGGGACATATGTGTCCCACAAATACAATGATGCTAACTTTCTTATTTTTGCAATGAGGTGCACGGAACAGGGTTTAAGATGTACTGACTGGTTGGATCTGGCCATCCAAAATGTCAGGTTTCTCGGGATACTTGAGTCGCTCTCAAATGTATTTTTAATAAGAAACTGTTTGAACAACTGCTCAATTCCTTGTGTACCTCAAGGAGTTCAAATTAACTTCCCTCACAGTCTACCAAGAGAAACACAAGGATGAAAAATAAAAGTTCCAGTTTAAAAAAATAAATAAAATAAAATATATATATATATATATATATATATATATATATATATATATATATATATATATATATATATATATACAGTACTGTGCAAAAGTTTTAGGCAGGTGTGAAAAAATGCTGTAAAGTAAGAATGCTTTCAAAAATAGACATGTTAATAGATTATATTTATCAATTAACTAAATGCAAAGTGAGTGAACAGAAGAAAAATCTAAATCAAATCCATATTTGGTGTGACCACCCTTTGCCTTCAAAACAGCATCAAGCATCAATTCTTCTAGGTACACTTGCACACAGTTTTGAAGGAACTCGGCAGGTAGGTTGGCCCAAACATCTTGGAGAACCAACCACAGTTCTTCTGTGGATTTAGGCAGCCTCAGTTGCTTCTCTCTCTTCATGTAATCCCAGACAGACTTGATGATGTTGAGATCAGGGCTCTGTGGGGGCCATACCATCACTTCCAGGACTCCTTGTTCTTCTTTACGCTGAAGATAGTTCTTAATGACTTTCGCTGTATGTTTGGGGTCGTTGTCATGCTGCAGAATAAATTTGGGGCCAATCAGATGCCTCCCTGATGGTATTGCATGATGGATAAATATCTGCCTGTACTTCTCAGCATTGAGGAGACCATTAATTCTGACCAAATCCCCAACTCCATTTGCAGAAATGCAGCCCCAGACTTGCAAGGAACCTCCACCATGCTTCACTGTTGCCTGCAGACACTCATTCGTGTACGCTCTCCAGCCCTTCGCTAACAAACTGCCTTCTGCTACAGCCAAATATTTAAAATTTTGACTCATCAGTCCAGAGCACCTGCTGCCATTTTTCTGCACCCCAGTTCCTGTGTTTTCGCGGCATAGTTGAGTCGCTTGGCCTTGTTTCCACGTCGGAGGTATGGCTTTTTGGCCGCAAGTCTTCCATGAAGGCCACTTATGACCAGACTTCTCCGGACAGTAGATGGGTGTACCAGGGTCCCACTGTTTTCTGCCAATTCTGAGCTAATGGCACTGCTATACATCTTCCGATTGCGAAGGGAAGTAAGCATGATATGTCTTTCATCTGCTGCAGTAAGTTTCCTTGGCCGACCACTGCGTCTACGGTCCTCAACGTTGCCCGTTTCTTTGTGCTTCTTCAAAAGAGCTTGGACAGCACACCTGGAAACCCCTGTCTGCCTTGAAATTTCTGCCTGGGAGAGACCTTGCTGATGCAGTATAACTACCTTGTGTCTTGTTGCTGTGCTCAGTCTTGCCATGGTGTATGACTTTTGACAGTAAACTGTCTTCAGCAACCTCACCTTGTTAGCTGAGTTTGGCTGTTCCTCACCCAGTTTTATTCCTCCTACACAGCTGTTTCTGTTTCAGTTAATGATTGTGTTTCAACCTACATATTGAATTGATGATCATTAGCACCTGTTTGGTATAATTGTTTAATCATACACCTGACTATATGCCTACAAAATCCCTGACTTTGTGCAAGTGTACCTAGAAGAATTGATGCTGTTTTGAAGGCAAAGGGTTGTCACACCAAATATGAATTTGATTTAGATTTTTCTTCTGTTCACTCACTTTGCATTTAGTTAATTGATAAATATAATCTATTAACATGTCTATTTTTGAAAGCATTCTTACTTTACAGCATTTTTTCTCACCTGCCTAAAACTTTTGCACAGTACTGTATATATATATATATGTATATAATACACCATTTTACTTCAATTTTGCACCAGAGCGTTTATTTTAAATTGATCAAAATGACTGCAGCCCTTAAACGAGGGCGGCGATTATATGAGGGCGGACTTTATTAATAATACTATGCTTCACAAATGCTGCAATATTTTATTAAATAGTTTAAGGCATTTTAGAAATGGCGCCATGAGAGGCTCCGATCTGCAGCACTATACTCTTGTGTGTTTTTGGGGCTTGAATACAGTACATTTACTGATAGTTAACGAAACCCTATTAGGTGGGAGTTGGGAGGTCAGGGGAGTGCTGTACCAGCCAATCAGGAGTGTGTATTGGTTGCTATGGGGCGGGACAAGAAGAGGAGAGAGAACGGTATTTGAGTGTGGTGCAGTTGTTTTTCTTAAGGAAAAATATTACCTCTGAATATCGGTTTGATTTCTGTTAAAACTAAAATATATCCTACTCGGTTATTTTTTTTTTTTCTCACTGTAATTTACCTGCTTGTTTGTAATTTCTCTGTAAGAGAAACCAAAATAAAATCTTCTCATAGATAGTAAGGACGTTTTTTTATATATAATTGTACAGGACTGAGTAAAATTCCAAGTGAATAAAAAACAAAACAACTAAACCCCTTACAAGAAGATATCTTCAGCCAGCTTTCGGATAGTGCTTAGAGTGACCGGCAAAGCTCTAAGCTCTAAACAGACAGCCCTTGTTTTATCCGCTGCTGTGTTGGCACTGAACTCTGCTGGAAAAGAATGGACGTGAAGGACTGCTGTGCTGTAAGTAGTTCATCTTGGGTTGTCTGTCAGGACTGTACTATAAAATAACATTTGCTTACTAAGGTGGGTGTACATTAGTTTGTATTACATGCTGGATTGAGGTTGCAGTCTCTTCGGGGGTGTCATGTACATAGGCAGAGTTGCGCGTTTCTTTATTTTTGAGCAGGGTAGAAAAAAATACCTTACGTTTCTTTATTGAGAGCGGCGTTTATTCGAAGGCGGCGTCTATTAAAACTTTGATATCTGAGTGAGGCGTTTTTTTGAGGGCGGCGTTAATACAAATTCAAAACTTTATTTAACCAGGTAAAGACATTGAGAACAAGTTCTCATTTAAAATGCCGACCTGGCCAAGAGGCAACATAAATACAACAAACAACAATACATAGACAGTTAGAGACATTACAGCAATACGAAATAAAAAAAAATAAACTAAAAAAATCAGTGTCTGCTCTGACAAGCACATAAAACAGGGAAAAGAGCTTCAAGTCTAGAAAAGAAAGCACCCTCTGATAAAACCAGGGAGTTTAAGCCTTGATTGTAACTCATTCCAATCGTGAGCAGCTGCATATTGGAATGAGTTATGCCCAACAGCAGTTAAAACACGAGGGACAATTAAATTCGAAGTAATACGGTATATAACATAGCAGTGTAATATGTGAAAGCACTGTAAAGCAAAATGTACGAGGAAGTATGGTAAGCAGAGTAAGTATAACAATAATAATAATAATAAAAAACACAGTATTAATATTGGGAAAGCATTTAAAATTGTAAAATATTTGTACCCCCCAGGGGACTGAACATTTGTTCCCCCCGACATGCATGTAGTAAATGCGAGCAATGTTTGCAGGCTTTTATCATGTATTCTTGTCGGTGAGACTGGATCTGTCACAGGGGACTGGGTGGTACAAGTTTAGGGTTAGGGTTAGGGAAAGTGGTCTTAAAATTAAGGTTTCAGTTGAAAATATATGGGTATAGACTTATGCAAAAAAAGATTACTTTATTACAAAAAAATTAAGGGGGTAGAGATATTCGGAAGGGGAACCATTATTCCCGAAATTAATTGGTTCCTAGGGGGAATGAATATTCGTTCCCGTGGGAACAAATATTTGGGGGTAACATATATTCTCTGACACCAGAAACCAGCGATCCAGACTGCATACACGTCCCATTAGTTTGGTTACATTTCACTATTAACAGAGATATACCAATGTTGAATGTGACCGAGCATTTTACTGTACGCTTATTTGTAATATGTACAGTGCAGTTAAACTGCAGTCTTTCAGCACTCACTCCAGTTATTTCTTGGGGTGTGCCAAATCACAGGACTAGATCATGAGTTTATAAAGGAGGTTTCATTTTTACAGCACACTGGATTTCCCTATGAGTTGACATTAAACCTATAATTATAACTCAATTCTGGTTTTGGTCTGTGAAAAAAAAAACTAGAAGTAAATTACAGTGGGTGAAATTTAAAGTCTAGTTTATAGAATAAAGATTAAACTTGAAAGAACTCCCTGAGGGGAATGCATATGTCAGCGAAACTATGAGTTGGAACAGTCTTGTGAACAGAATGTGGAACACTAGAAGACAGGTGGCTATTAGCATATGACTTTCACTTCCTTAAATCATTTGGTTCACTGTGAGGAATGTGTGTGGTGGTGCTGGTGGTGGAGTTCAGACTCACACAGACAGACAAAAAACCAGGCCTGTGTGCTACTTAAATAAACGGCTGTCTTGAAAGAACTGTAGAGATATCTTTTGAGCAGCAGGAGGCTATCCCTATGCAGGATCCCTGGTGTTTCCTTGCTGGTTTTATCTTACAGAAAGTCAATGAACGTTTTATGTGATGTGGCTTCTAACATCTGCTGATTAAAACTACTTGACTGTTCTGACAGAACTGTAGCTGAATACTGTATTCCTCAGCAAATAAATATAGAGTTCTTACATTTTAAGAGAAGATTGTTTTAAGTTCATGCAGGATGTATATACGAGGCGATCTGAATATAGTTATGTGGCCTGTCTGTAAACTTGTTCTGAAACTTTTACTTCGAGAACTGCTAAATGTGATGGGACTTGCTGAGCACATTTTTCATGATATTGGCTGCTCTAATTTTGTATTTACAGTTGTGGCAGGAATATGTTACTAACTACAGTTTGAATACCGTATAACGGGAAATTTTGGCTGGTTTTAAATTCGTCGGATTTGCTACCTTGGTAGATTTTGACGGTTTTTGAATTGCCGTTTTTCACTGTTAGCACGTTCACAAAGAAAAATGCCACAGTTTTGTATTTCTACTTTTAATTTCAAAAACATTCAAATACATGTTTACTTAATGAAACCTGTCTTTTAAAACAGTATAATTTACAGTAACTTGTTATAGCATTTACAATGCCACTGCAGCAACTTGGATAAGAACAAAGAAGGCCTTCTAAAAATGAGTTACAGCATTATCGTTATATAGTGATTAATTTTAAGATACCAGTAACTGAAAAGGATTAGTAGCTGCAGTACACTTTAACAATAGGCATTTGCTGGCTCTCAGTTTTAAAACGTAGGTCTGGTTCACTAACATAACACAGTGGAATGATCACAATATCATTTAATAATTGTAGGACAGTATAGTCACGTTTAACAATAAAGCTTTAAATTTAAAACTAGTTAATAGACTAGCAAGCACTGGCGAAATCAACTCATTTTTATACGGTGCAGAACTAATTTATTTTAACATATTGTTTAGGGACGTTGCGATACCTGCACAGTGGGTGTCTTAATAGTAGTAGCTACAACGAATCGACAATAACAATCCAAAGCAAATTTGCTTTTGTTACAGACTTTCTAACAAGTCTGGAATAAACTATTTTGGCTGTTACAGTACTTAACCCCTTGTAAAAAAAAAAAAAGAACAGTCGTACAGGTACCACAGTAGCAGGCGCAGTTAACACTGCCTCAGAGTTCCTGCTCACATCGTAAATTCCAGATTTTCTAAATCCATTGATGTAAATGTCCGGCCTGCTTTTAATTTTTTCAAGCAAATTGGCTTCATCACACTGCCATTCTCATATTCACTTTGACATCTGACACATTCTTTGCTTTGCCCAGCACTTCTTTAACTTCATTGTATGCCACACTCTGATTGGTGGAAGAGTTTTTGGCGATCCAATCAAAACCACCAATAAAGCTAAAATAAATTCCCTGCCAAAATTTCCGGTTATACGGTAACAAACTTCACAAATGATCCCATTCAGAGCTGAAGCAGCACATTACTTTTTATTAAAATTCAGGACTGCTAGGATTAAAACCTTGAGTCCGTCTCTGTTTTTTTGTACACTCGATGCATCTATTATTTATCACTTACTGTAATTGTATTACTTGATTGAGAATAAACTGTAGTACAGGGGGTTCAAATCAGGTCGCCCGATTGCCAAATGCAACCTTCAATTTTAATATGCCCAGTAGCTTGTACTGTAAAGTCGCCAACCTCGGTTTTGTAATAAAGGCTTTCAGTTTAACTGTCAGAATCTGCGCCGTCCTGTTGATCTTGCAGAGCCAATCCTTTTGTGGAACCAGCCCCTTTCTTGTTTCCATAGTAACGTGCACCAGCTAGTCAAGTTAGGGTAGAACAGCGGAAATTATCATTCCGAATTCATTCTGCGTTGTCTGCAGTTAAGAGACGGCTATTGCCAACTTAAAGAAAATTAAGAAACTAAAAAACTAAGTATGTAGATTCCCCTTGCCCCAACAACAGCAAGGGGTGAAATGAGTGTTGAGGTGTCTGTGCTGCCTTACGGAATAGATAGGAGGGTTTAAAATAACAACACAGCTTTTAAAACATTCTCTGTGTTACAGGCGTGCTGCAGCACTACTGGCCATTGAGTTTCCCTGACTCGCTCGGTTGATCAGCTTAGACCACATGGAAAATACATTTAAATGATGACGTCAGACCCAGAAGAAACACACACAGCACTGCGAGTGAAACGTGAATGTGCTTGCTTGCGCATTTTAATAAAATAAAAAGGTTGAACAAACGAAAAACACTTTGACAAAAACAAACAGCACGTTGGCCAAACAAACTGACAGACAAACAAACGGGATGAACACTAAACAAACAAGTATAGTGCTGGTGTTTCCAGCACGAATAACAATTGTTATTTTAATTCTAGTTGTTACTCTTCTGACTCTCTCCCGTTCCTTTGCCTTTGAACACACCAATCCTGAGTGAGTGAAACGTGCCCCTATATACAGTTGTGCCGGTATTCAATTTCTAATTAATTATTCACTTGAATCCCAGCATGTGAACTAATTTGTGCAACTAATACACATTTTATCTGCACGTGAAGTGATTGTGCAATCCCTGTGTCTAAATACATATTACACTCGTGCTACATAGCCCAATTTATATTCCGTGCACCACTATATCCACAGATAACAGACAACATGAAACACACCATATACAACATAAAACACAAAATACGCACTGGGGCGGGGGCACCCTGGCACACATATATCCCCTTGTGTGCAGCACACATGGCCTCAGCAGCCACCTCCCCCCTTCAAATCCCTAAAGTCTCGGCAATAGTCCCAGGCCAAGAATAGAGGCATGAAGAGGCCCATGGCTGGCAATGCTGTCAGTGCCTCTGCTGACAGTACGTAGGCTGGCTCCTCCAGCCTCGGCAGTCCCGGCAGTGGAAATGCTGCTAGTGGTATTGTTGGTAGCGGAAATTTTACTAACCAAGTTTACTAACCATGCATTGGTAACTAATTTTCATGAAGTGACTGTAACCGGACGAGGAGTCATGTACATGTATTTGTTTATTTTAGAACGGGGTACCCCTCCACCCCTGTGCAATTTATTATTTTGTATTTGTATTTGTTTTGTTGTATCATCATTATTATTATTATTATTATTATTATTATTATTATTATTATTATTATTATTGTTGTTGTTGTTATTGTTATGATTTATTTATTTATAAATGTGACGGCGGAGGTGTATATTTTGTTTTGTTTTGCAGCGTGGATGGGAAAACCTGTCCACATTAAAAACCTTGTGGCAGTGTGTGGCTGTAGGCTAGTGCGTTGTTAAACTAGCCGGTTGTTGTTGTTATTATTATTATTATTATTATTATTATTATTATTATTATTATTATTATTTCTTTCTGCCAACAAAACCTTAAAGGCTGCATAAAAAATGAAAACCGTTGCACGAAAACTATTGAAATTTCAGAGTTATAGACGCCAATGGGAACTAATGTCCACAGCTGAATGAACGAGATTGGTCACATGGTTTGGCAGCGTTATTGGATTTTATGACAAATTTTGGACAATTTACAAACATCTTCTTGTCGGAATCACATATCGCAGAGTTCTGAAACTTGGTATACATGGTTAGGGATTGTACAAGATGCACAGTGCTTGAAATGAAGCTGATTGGTTCAGTGGTATGACGGCCATGTTGGATAACCTAATTAACACACAAATGTCTTCTTCTCCAAAACCGCTAATCTGATCGAAGCAAAACTTGGCATACATGATCCAAGTAAAATTTGCCCAAATGAAGTTGCTACAGTAAAAAAACATGGCTGCCGTGGGCCAATCAAATTTCAGCATTGTTCTAGTTGCATATATTGCGTATAACATGAACACCGTTGAACAAAAACTCTTGAAACTTTAGAGAGTAGTGTCTACAACTGAGTGAATGGCAACCAATGGATAGCAACCAATCAAAATACTTAAATTTCACAATAACTCCTTGGAAGCCATAAAGTTGCTTGCAACTTCTAGTTATATTTAGGATTGCTGTTTTTCAGTGTTTCCCTTGCAAACGAGGGTGCAACATTTTAATAAGCGATTAATCTATAATTTAAAAAAAAGAATAAATGCAGGACACTCTATTACAATAAATATTCGTAATTGTATTCACATTAATACAGTCTAGTCATTTATTAAAATGTTACGCTCTGGTTTTAGCGTTCTTCATTCTGCATTTAATGAGAAAGTAAAGAAAAGCCTATTTAGTTTCACATTAAAAACACTGTAAATTAAAGTGATTTTTCTATTATTATTGAAATGTACATTTTATATGACGGTCTGGTCTCACTAACGTCTTGTGACAAGTGCTTTTAATCTGCGATCATAATATATCTGCTTACATGTATTGAAACTAGTGCCAGGACAAATATCCGAATATTCGAACAAATGACAAAAATACCTTGCACTTATTTACAGAATTTGTGCAACGTTTTTCAAAACAGTCAGACAGGAATTGCAGTAACCACACACCGGCCATGCATTTTGCAGACATTAAAGGTTTGCTGACATAAGGGGGTTTAACAGAAGAATACATACATTAGTATCTTTCATAAAGCGGGAAACCATTGCTAATAGAGCTTCACAATAGATGACAGGTTTGCACCCGTCCATGTAGATACGCGCGAGGCCCACAATGCAAATTGTATTGTACAGTATACATACCTACAGTACAAAACAACATGGATACAATGTAAAGGTATGAAGTTTATTTTATAGACCAAAAGTAAAATGAAATACTGTAACTGTTAAAAGCATTATGATTTTATAAGATAACAGACAATGACGTAACAGGATATTAAGTTTATCTATAAAATGCTAATTTAATCTGTCATGGAGATTATTTTGTTATAATGTTAACCGTAGTTTCACCCAAAATGAACACATAATAGGTTACTACTATAATTATTACTTTATCAATTCTGACTATGAAAAATAATAATAATAATAATAATAAAAAACAGGAGCAAATAGCTAGCTATAACGTTACCATGATCCATAACGACTTCCTTGTTTTATCAGTACGAATAATAGAAAAATACAATCTTGAGGTGCATTAATTGATCTGTTTTCTTTTTATAATAGTTTATCATTACCTTGCATACTTCTCCTGTTTAACTAGTGAAACGTGTGCTTTAATACAATGTTACATATAAACACACATGGCTAACTAATGCCACTGTTTAATAAAACTAACCCAGCGTATTTTTTTTTTAAACCTTGTTGGTTGATATCCCTTATTCTGTTATTACTTTTTAGTTAATTTCTTCAAAATTGTACAGCATTTAAAAATGCAGTGAAAAGGCAGGGTGCGAGTATACATATTTATGAACAAAACAGTTATTATAACACGTTGCATGAATCTTTTAAATGTAGCGGTACCATGCTATAATTAGCTTTCATTTTCAAAACAGCTCGGTTGTGGTTGTCCAGAGCCCTAACCACTACTCCACAATGCTGCCCTAATTATGATTCATTTATTATTAGTAGTATTATCATTAAATTATACCAAATCACGTTTTTTTATTTAGAATGAAGGTAGTCTATACAGTGTCACCTAAATGCTTATAAAGTCAGCAAAAACATGTTTTCCCTTCGTTGTAAATAAAAATATGATTTGGTATAGTTTAATTATAATGCTATTAATAATAAACAAATCATGCAGCATCAATAGCAGTTGTTAAGTATTCTGTAAACATTTTGTCTAATAGTTAAAAAGTGCAATATGGGGCTTGCTTTGAAAAGATATCGCCATGGACATGAATGGAATACCTAATGTGATCAAGGTCATTGACATGGATTTTGCCTAACGTATTTGTAATGTTGTCAGACTCCCCCCACACTGTATGTACAGTGTACACTCACCTTCACATGTCTGTATGCACATATTATAACATCTTATAATCGGTGGCTACTTCTATTCATGTTGAGTTTATTTATCACAGAGGCAAGCAAGGAGTACCAGAGAAAATGCATGATTAGAGGAATTCACTGAACAATTAACTATAAGCAAATTGTGTATTGGGTTGAGGAGTTATATCATAATTTTAAAAGCTTAATACTTTAATATTTATAATGAAGTGTTACATACATGGTGTACATGTATAATAACAAACAACTACAAACACAAATGACACTGCAAACATATTTATTTATAGTCTACAATAGTACATACTAAAATACATACAAAAGTAGATGTCAACAATGATTACAGTTAGACCACAGTTGGCCAAGGTAACAACAGTTATACATATAGATTTGATAGTTACATTTTTTTAGTTTACCAACCATCATAATATATCAATTTTTTTGGTGTTTTTTTTTTTTTAATTTGATTTTCTTCAATTTTGAAAACCTTATTTGTTTTTCACCCAAAAACATTAACCCAAGGCGTTAGCATTTTGTCCTGTTGCCAGTGACAATAACACTCAATCCAATAAATTAAAAGTATCAAATAATTTACTATATTATTATTGCTGATAAAAGCCAATTTAATACAAAAAAAACCATTTCTTGGCATTTGTTAACAATGCCAATGCCAATAACAGTAACAGCCAATTCTATACATTGTCAGATTAAATCCCTTGCATTTCTTCATGTTGTCAGTGACTATAACAAGCTATTCAATAACGTGTGAAGAATATCATTACCATGTGTGCGCACGGTATGTGGGGTGGAGTAAAAAAAAAAAAAAACGCTCCTTTAAGGACTGCTTCCCGTTCCCAGGAAGGATTGTATTTTTTTTAAAATATATATTTCGCCTAACGATTTCGGCATTTTTCTTGCCGAATCTGAGGGGTCCCTGTTATTAAGCACTCAAAATATCTACTTCTGTTGGTCTATTTTCCTTCGAAACAACAACAGTCCTATTGGTGGATAGTTGACAGGGCAGGGGGAGGGTCTCTGTATGTGCGTGTGTGTGTGATCTTACTCCGATTCTGATTCGATGTGCTATTATGTCAATCATGGCAGAGATCCTCTACTTTTTGACAAAACACTGTTTCTCTATGTAAAAAAAAAAAAAAAACCTGCAGTGTTTTGCTAAAACTGCCTCAAAATAGACAGCCCGCCGTGCATCATTTTCTTCCACAAAACAGAATGAAAAGCCACCCAATTGGGCGGAAAAAACGGCCAGTTGGCAGCACCGGCCTGATTTCGCTATCTCCCAAACTGGCATGCACGTAGAAACCGTTGCGTCAGTCTGTCATTTGTGTTCATGCGCAATACGTGCAAAAATATATTCCTATGTGAGTTGCTACGTAATCGTGCTCTCCTGCCTGCCTGCTGCTTAATATCAACAAACCGCTTTCCTTTAGGCACCTCTGCTGTAAAGGCTGCTGTAAATCAAGTGCTTGGCAGCTGCTCAGGTTATTGCGAGCACATATAAGGTTACATTGGAGAGACGCTACGGGCAACATTAAAGAGGTTGTTGGGCCGCACTTTGGGCACCCTTCTGATAGAGGGACCAGACAGAAGGTTAGTGTAATTGGGGATTGCTATGGAACATGAGCCTTAAGTCACCTCTATATTTCAGACCCTGGGGGCAGGGCATTTTCTGCTATTGTTCCTCAAGTCTTGCCCAGACGTAAAAGTAATGTAAGCCTCAACCCCTTGTAAATCAGCTTACAATAAAGCAATATGATATTGCCTGGGCAGTTAGAAATGACCACATATGGCAGCAGAAACCATCTGATTTTAGAGGGCTGTACTAAACCGAGATTAGACAACAACCAAATGCATTTGGTAAGAAATATTACTCAAATCAGTTGTAGTACAATTTTTTAATTCATTGTTTATCAGTGTTTTGTTTTGGCATAAAACATTGTTGATAAATATAGGTATACACTGGAGAGCGAACATCACCAGAGACCGCTCCGATCTCTTTTGTGTGGTCAGCCTTGAAAGTGAAAGCGCTGACCATTGTTTTGGTGATTTTTTGAAGATATATACGGTAATTCCATATACAAGGAATTGTTGAGTAGGGACAGTTGAAAGCTGTAGGGGCTCAACCATGCCACCAGAGAAGCCAGTCCATGAATAATAACAGCATAATAACCTTGCCTACTGGTGTGCAGTATAAACCACATCACCATTGTTTATTGTCACTCCAGACATCCGCCATCACAGTGAACTTGCATCTGGAGGGAGAGATTGGCTCCAGCGTCAGCTTAAATCACATATTTTTAGGTTAGCTGTGTGAAGTCAAAGATCATGTCATGCTTCTGGCAGACAGAATAGTGATCTTCACTGACCAGCATTTGTTCAGTCCCAACATATGGCCAGGGTTGTGTATAGAGAAGGACACAGGAGAGTGGTGCGACAGTGAAGGAATTGTGAAGCATGATCACTATGGTGGAGGCAGTGTCATGGTGTCATTGAACAAAAAATGCAAATTACAAATTACAGTTATTAGCAATACACATGTTTTGTATTTGTTAGCAACATCAATAAAATATATTAAATCCATCTAATAGAGTGAGGCTTTGAAACCGTTTTCCTAAAGGACAAATTAACAATTACATATGAACCATATGAATTGAATAGTTACAGTAAAGGTCAGATTGGAGAATGCAAACCATTCAGAGCTGTGCAAATGAACATCATGCAACATATTGTTTACAGGGAACAAGCAAACTATAACCCCACCCCTTTGGGCCTGCTTTGTTCTGTTGAAAACACCAGTTCAAGTCCTGAACAGCCATTGAAAGAGTGCCATGGTAAACTTCCTATTAATTTCCTTTTATTTTCTATTGTTTACAGTCATTTATACTTTATCATACTTTGCACTGCTTTACAAATAATTAACTGTACATGGTTACACTAGTATGAGACATTATATATTGGGAATTACAAAAATAAAAACAAATCTCTATCAGTGTCTTGAACAATAGTGCCATTTGACTTTTTTATGTATACCTAGCATCAAAAGAAACATATTGCTAATATTTGAGCATCAAAAGAAACTTATCACTTACACAATGCCGTGAAAACGTATTTGCCCCCTGTTTGATTTTCTGCATTTTTGCACATTTTTCACATTGTATTTGGTCAGATTTTTTGTGGGTTGTAGTAGTATATAGAGGAAGAAAAATGAGAAAAAATGACACCAAAGTTTGGTGCTTCTTTCATTTGTTTGGAGTGCAAGGTTATCAAACATGCAATCTTCAAGTGTGAAAAAGTTATTGCCCCCCCCTAGTTAACTCAATTAAAGGGATAATTAGGGTCAGCAGTTTGAGTACTTTGGTTAACAACCAGCCCTGCCCAATATAAATCTAACCCTGCCTAATCTAGCCCTGCCCAATATAAATGACTAACTTACCATCAGAGTGAAGTTGTCAGCACACAGGTTCTAGAGGCACATCATGCCACAAACAAAAGAAATTCCTGAAGACCTCCGGAAAAAAGTTGTTGATGCCTATCAGTCTGGAAAGGGTTACAAAGCCATTTCTAAGGCTCTGGGGCTCCACCGAACCACAGTCAGAGCCATATTGTCCAAATGGAGAAAGTTTGGGACAGTAGTGAATCTTCCCAGGAGTGGCTGTCCTGCCAAAATCTCTCCAAGAGCAAGGCGTTAAAATTGTCCAGGAAGTCACAAAGAACCCTAGAACAACATCGAGGGATCTGCAGGCCTCTCTCGCCTCGGCTTAGGTCAGTGTTCATGACTCCACCATCAGAAAGACACTGGGCAAAAATGGGATTCATGGCAGAGTAGCAAGGCAGAAACCATTGCTCACTAAGAAGAACACGAATGCTCGTCTCAAGTTTGCCAAAAAGCACCTAGATGATCCTGAAGAGTTCTGGAACAGTGTTCTATTGACAGATGAGTCAAAAGTGGAACTTTTTGGCCGACATGGGCCCCGTTATGTCTGGCGAAAACCAAACACTGCATTCCACAGTAAGAACCTCATACCAACGGTCAAGCATGATGGTAGTGTCATGGTTTGGGGATGCTGTGCTGCATCAGGACCTGGACGCCTTGGCCTTCATTGAAGGAACCATGAATTCTGCTCTGTATCAGAGAATTCTACAGGAGAATGTCAGGCCATCCGTCCGTGAGCTGAAGCTGAAGCGCAGCTGGGTCATGCAGCAAGACAATGATCCGAAACACACAAGCAAGTCTACATCAGAATGGTTGAAGAACAAAAATTTAAAGTTTTGGAATAGCCTAGTCAAAGTCCAGACCTAAACTCCATTGAGATGTTGTGGCAGGACCTGAAATGAGCAGTTCATGCTCGAAAACCCACAAATGTCACTGAGTTGAAGCAGTTCTGCATGGAGGAGTGGGCCAAAATTCCTCCACGGCGCTGTGAGAGACTAATCAATAACTACAGGAAGCGTTTGGTTGCAGTTATTGCTGCTGAAGGTGGCGTAACCAGTTATTGAGTCTAAGGGGGCGATTACTTTTTCACACGGGGTCATTGGGTGTTGCATAACTTTCTTTAATAAATAAATGAAATATGTATCAAATTTTGTGTTATTTGTTCACTCAGGGTCCCTTGTATCTAATATTAGGTTTTGTTTGAAGATCTGATAACATTCAGTATCAAAAATATGCAAAAATTTACTAGATGTGATTGAAAAATGACTTTTTATTGTGCTGATTAACAATTGACATCACGAAGATGCTGCAAAATGATCTGTCGATCTTGGTCAGGTGTTGTGACTCTTGGTCTCCCAGTTCGTGACCTGTCATTGACAGAGTGTCTGGTTATACCATCTCGCCAGGTTTGAAATTGCTGGCTGTGAGCACCCAAGCCACAGTATGCTGCCCGAGTCCAGCCTCCAACATGCCGATTGCACGAAGGCGCTGCTCTCTTGACAGACGTGGCATATTGTTTTTTTTTCCTGTGATTTTCTTTATTGCTTTTATTCATGCTTGCATTCCAACAGCTCAAATTGAAGTTGATTGGTCAGTTGACAGTTGATTGGTCACTCCATATCCAGTGACCAATCAACTGTCTCACTAATTAGGTGATTAAGTGCATATGCTTCAGTCATAGTCACTCAAGCGTGTCATGGTCAAGGATGAATGATCTAGTGATTAAAATGAAACCAAAAACATTTTGTCAATGTCCATCATTTCTATACCTTATTTTTTTTTATTTTTTTTTAAATAAATGTGTTATAATAGTGATAAGTTTATTTTGATGCTCGGTATATTTAGAAATTGTCTTGCTGTGGGAGGCAATTAGTTGCATTTCTTGTGTGCCATGATGAATTACGTGCTTTAACTGATGAGGGGATTCATCTGGAAACAAAGAGCTTTAGCCAGAACAGATGCATGATATAATAGTGGCAGAGGTTAGGATTTTTATTTGTAACCTGGAGTGTGATTCAGGGAGCAGTAGCTAGGGCTCCTTCCCTGTTCTGTGCTGCCAGTAATATCTGCCAATCTCTATTTAAACCCTAAGTCATGTCCTTACTCTCTGTCTTGTGTTTTTCATTAATTCCATCCTCCCTTCCTCCTCCACTATGCTGCTCAACCTCTGCAACCTCTAAAAAACAAAAGCATTTACAGGTATGTGCAAGTGCAGAGGGTTGAAATAGCATTATACTATACTACATTTTACACTATTCTGAATTGATATCCAGGGTTCTCCCCAGGAATTATGTACAGCCGGGCGTCAGAACATTATAGCTGGGAGAACTTTTAACGGAAAAATAAACTTGCCTTACCTTAAATATATAATATGACAAGTAATTTGAATAATGTGTTGTCGTCTTTCGATGACTGTATCTGGTTGCTCTTTTTATGTTTTCATTACTGTTTTTATTATGGTTACCGTGCTTATTTAGGCACGCTACGATTTGAATGGAGAAAGATGGTGTAGGGTTATTGGAGTTCGCAAAAAAAAACGGAAACCTTTTCACTTCCTTTTTAGCTTAATTATTAGCTTATTGCTTCATTTAAATTGTTTTCTTTATGTTAAGTTTTCAGGGCATTTTTGTTTTTCGCTGTTCTTTTTTGAATGCAACTGTTCATTTTAACCATTTTTTTTTTTACACAACAGTACTCACACACGTTTGGTCACCATCATAACTATTGCATGAAACCGGAGTGTAATAATCCAGCACCTCTGCATTTAAGCATCTGCATGTCAGCTGACAAGTGTTCAGTTGATATCGCATCATGCCTTTCTTCTTAAAGGTGTACAGCCTCTATACATGAACCCCCAATATCTCTCACAAGCACCTGGGTACATATTTTTTATGATATCACAACAAAAGGAATACGCTTTTTTTTTTGGTGCATATGTATAGCTATTATGTACTATGTACCTTAGAGTACAATAATACGACAAACATTGGACTGAATGATAATAGCCGAAAATAATCGTAATATTTTTTTTAATAAAGTAGCCAGCATAAATATAGTAGGCAGTGGATTGTGTCGATCGCTGGCTTATTTTGACCCCCTGCATTCATTGTCACTATTTTTGCTTTGAAAATAATCGGTTATTTTTTTAGCAGTCATTTTAACGTTTTAGCCTCTCAAAGTCCTTATCACACATAACCCGCCCCTTCAACCCTCTGATTGGTTAAATGTTGTGTCAAGAGTGACACAGCTGTCATGTAGTTCCAAGATTTTTTTTTTCACCCAAAAACACGCTAGTGATCTAGTCTGCTAGAAGCGCAATCAATCTTTATTGTTAAAGGCACAGTAGCATCTGCAAGACGGGCGGATCAGGTTTTTTAATGTATTTGTTTTCTAATTTATTTAAGCTATGCTATATCATATTGAATTAAGTTTTTGTAGTAACTAACAGCTCACAGCCTTTCATAAAATGTGGAATAATGTTGCATTAACTCCTTAACAGTCCAAACAATATACACTATAGCTTCACCTTTGAGCTGGATTAGTCCTGCAGTACCTATAAATCGAAAGGAGCTATGATTCAGAACCAGTGAGCACCTTGACTTGACCAAATAAACACACACACACGTTTTCACCTCCTATTTGATCAAATTGATAAAACGTGTTGTAGATTTAGGTTTTTATAACTGGTTCATCAACTACACTCCCTCTGAACCGTGACTAATCAGCTGGAATTCAGCTGGCCAATAAAGCTGGTGATTATTTAAGTGCCAGGATTGAAATTGGTTTTGAATTATACCTCACCATTCTCTGTATTTTTGCAAAAGTATCTGCTAGATGGTGGTGCTGGTTTATTTTATGTTCAAATCAGGTCCTTTTTTAGATTGGTATTGAATCTGCATTGATATCTGCAGTTAGTACACAAACTATTGTTATCCACAATATTATTATTCATCTTTCTACTAAATTCACTTCATATAAATAAATAAGCTCCTGTTTTGAGATCTCAGGCGGGACCACTGAAAGCTGAAATTGAGGTCTAGTTTTACTCTATACCTGAGGTTTAATGTCACAAACTTTAGTGAAGGTGACCAGCACAATACTGTTAGTGGCTGGCTAGTTTAAACATGACAATTTCCAAAAACAGTTTTTCTGGAGACACAGACAGGCTGGCAGAATAATATTTACAAGTGTACATTTCTATTTACAGTGAATGGCTTTGCTAATATTTACATGTTCATTTTCTTTTCAGATGAGCCTGAAGTACTGCCTACGGGGACCAGTTCCCGCAAAAAAATACTTCATAGGAGACCGGGTTATATGAGAGGAGAGCAACAGAAATGCTTAGTGTCTACAGTGGAAGAAAATAGCAAAAGACCCTGCCAGCGACCTGGGATGAGTAGAAAGACTTATACAGACATTCAGAAAAATGATCTTGAGACTTGTCGAATGCTTAACCTAAAGGAGTCCGTAGATACTGACCACCACACTGTACAATATAGCAATCCAATGGCAACTGCCGATTCTGTACTAAATAGCTCTAGCACTATAACCTTGCATTTGTCCTCAGTTGTGAATGTACCGGCATGTATCCAACAGTCCTTGACCAACAGCAGCTGTAGAAACTGCGGCACTACAGATGCTTCTCAGAAGGGACCTTGGCCATGTGAATGTCAACCAAATCAACAGAATAATAAACTTCTTGAAAGGAAACGTATGAGCATGAAAGTGGAACCTGCATTGCAGGAAATGCCTTGTACACCTTCTAAGGAAAATGGTAATGACTCTTTGGATTACGTGGATGACACCTTCAACTCAAGCTTCAGTTTTATACAGAAATCTTTGAATTCGAGCCATGGGGTGGGAAATGCAGGAAATGATTCAAAACACTTGCCTACGGTCGGCCGGGAAGAACCTACAATATTACAGGATGAAGCAGATTGCGGTTTTTCCAAAATGGATAAAACAGATAATTTCTTCAGCAAAGACCTGTGGACAGACATTGAGAGAATGTCTTGGCAGTACAATCAGATTGACGAAAGTCAACCAATCACAGATGCAGACATGAAACAAAGGCTGGAGGACACGTTCTCCGTTGACACTGAAGCCATGTTCTCCTTCTCTGTGGATTCCTCAGATGCAGCGTCCGCCGGATCCTCTGTCACCTCTGGCTACGAGAGCATCACCAGTACTGATCACACCTGGGACGCAGTACTGAAGAAATACGACGGCTTCCTGCAAGACTGTCTGCAAAGTAACCGATCTTACATAAAGGCAAGTACTGAATCCTAAAGACTTTGTACCCAAGTGTGACTGCGCTTGAGCCAGATAGCGGTAGGTTTCTTCAGCAAGTATATTAGAAGCTTGGCAACAGAAGAGGGTAAATTAAATGTGAGCATGCAATGTGACTAATTTGGCCAGCATACAATATTCCTATTAGATATGCAGTAAACAGACAAGAATGTCTAAGTGCAAAACATGCCATTCAGTGTATAAAGCTGTGGAACTGTGTTGCTAGAGATGGCACCCCCAGAAGTTATGTTGCAGTGCTGAAACATCTGTTATATTTTTTATATTTTGGAAAGTTATTCTTAAATTATTGTATTTTATAACACATAATAGCATGTTGGAAAGAGTGCAGTTGTACTGAGATAACTCACCTCTTAGGAGCTGAAAACACAGCTGTATCTTCTTTTTTGGTTACAGACACATGTTGAGGCACTACTGTAATGTATTATATGATCAATGTAAAGTAGTTTATTTACGCCCTGGTAGATGGTTGGAGCAGAACACATTGGTCTTTGAACCTCGGGACCAGGATATGTCCCTCAGTTACTTACCCTTTATCTTAATAAGGAAAGCTGACATATCTTCAGAGCATCATAATTTCTAGAATATAACACAAACTCCGCACAGTGTGCGTGTGACTGAGTAGTTACATTTAACACCCCTTGTATAACACATACCCCTTGTATAATGTTATCTTTTCATAAAATGCTCTCCTCTGATATGTTAAAAGCAGAGGGATAAAGCAAAGAATAATATTTACTTAGATCAATCATAGTTTAAACTGTGTTTATACATACTATATTATTAATCCCAATATAAAATATTTGGTTTTAGTTGTATTTTTCTCACACATAACAAAGGCTTGACTGTAAGCTTTTGCTGACAACTACAAGAAAAACAGCTTAGTATTCATGTATGTTGTGACTTATAATACTCATGTAAACTCCACTGAAATATATAGTGCCTCGCATATAAATCCTGAAGTTTTTCCTGAATACTTCAAAAATTTCTAAAGGTGTGGACATGATATTCTGAAATTACAGTAGTTCATTGCAATGAAATTTCCATTTCAGACAGTATCAGCGTTGCTGCATTCATATTTTATGAAAGATAAATGAGAAAAAAATACACAACTTTAAGTGCTCATTTACTTTTCAGCACTAGAATATAAAGGCTTGTTTACAAATGTAATTGATTTTTTATTTTTATTTTATTGTTTTTAGATTGAGGCTTCATTGTTAAAGCTCCAGAAACTTCAGGAGAAGGCAATACGAGAGGATGACTATGACAGAGGTAAATCAAGGGAGATTAGATAAGAGAATAATCCACTAGACACCCATTAAATGATGTAGATCTAGTGGAAATAATCTAGTTAACACTGCCGGAGGCACAGTTCCAAAATACAGGCTTCTTTCAAAGACAGTTTGCATTTTGTTTTGTAATCAGGTGGGATGTCAGGAAACCAACCACCCTTAAAATCAGTGTCTTGATTTAAATCAGTTTTGTTGTCATAGAATATGACTAAAAGACAGAGAAAAATATATGTAGCCAGCTGTTATAGTAATTGTAGTTAACAAAATAATTCAATTTTACACTTCCATTAACAACATACGGCTCAGTTATGCAGTTTTTAAAGAAACACATATGTTTTAATTTTAAAACATGATAGCTGGTACTACTTTAGATTTAAAGGAAACGATCTTATTCTTGGTTTATCTGTTTGCACTCCCTGGTCATTGCACCTCACCATTGTTTTCTGTGTCAAAGCAAGGCTGAAAGCATGTCAGTCAAGAGGAAGTAGCTGATTGGTTATTGACAGGAAAGAAGCCAGTCAAAAGAGCGGGACAATTTCACTCTCCAGGTGAAATGACCCAGGAAGTACAAGACAGTCAAAGAGCATGTTTGCAATCTTGTTAGCTGGGCTCCCATCTCTACATTCTCATTCCCATCGCCAGTGGGCAATCCTCAGATAAATTAAGCTGTTTCTATCAAAGAGCCAGACATCTCTGCGGCATATACCATTTCACTCAAGAAATGTGCTCGCACCTTGTACAAAGGAAGAAGGGTTTTAGGGTCACTCTGACACTAGTGAAGTACCAGGCAGTATGGCATGTTTTGAAATGAAAATACATGTTTTCTGTAACATGTTAGTTTCAAAACTTATATAATGAATAGATGTGCATGGTGGAGAAGAAAAAAAAAGAAAACTATTTTGTTAGCTTCAGTCACTTTAAGGATCCTCATTCTCATTATTGCAAGTTAAGTAAACTCACCTTACATATTGCTTCCCCACATTATCGTTCATGAGTTATGATCAATATTTGTGACTCATTCTTCCAAATAAAAGCACTAATTCAGACCCTGGTATTCTGAGTTGACCTATAATACAAAACACATAATGAATTGCCTGCTGAAAAAAAAAATACTTTTGGTACATTCAGCATAACAAAAAGATTCACGTCTGAGTCTTTGCAAACTTTGCATATTTCTGAACTGCAAAAACATAAAAGAAAGAGTAGGCCAGGCAGTTTTAGTGTGATATGTATTACGATTAATCACTGCTGTGAACAAAAGACTAATCTTAGCCGGTGCAGGTTCAAACTGTTTTGGATTTGTGAGTTTACTATGTAACTTTTTGAAACCATTGATGACCACCCAATTTTACTACTAAAAATAAACATATTTTGTCTTGCTATCATCCAAGGTTTTCCTGAAAATATATGGCTATCCTTTGAAGCGTGAAAAGCAGTTGCAGTTGGTATTAACTGATCTTTAAAATATTGAGTCCAGTTGGACAGCAACATTATTGCATCTTGAAATACACACCAGTTTTGTCATGGGTGGATAGTTTTGTTTGAAAAATAGCAGTTTCAGTTTTAGAATCAATAAAATCCTTTATTACTGTATTTTTGGAAAGAGCAAATAAAACCAACAGACTTTTTGCATTTTACAACTGAGTTTGCCATGAATAACCTCCTATTGCTATTATTACGATCATGACTTACATTTCTTAACATACTGGTAACATAAATCTCAATGAAAAAATGGAAACTGCAAACACCTGGCGACTTCAGTCCAGGACAAAAATTAGTTAAACTGAAAGGCAAGCCGTAGATCTTAAGCAGATTCATAAAACTAAAAGAAATGATACTGCTTTTATTGGCTTTTTAAAAGTTTTCGTATACAGCTTTGTTTTTTTTAGCAAATGAACTTGTAATATTTGTATACCTGTCACAGAGTTAAAGATATATTAGTAGAAGCAGGAGCATACATATTTACTTCACTTTAAAAAATCTGAGTCCACCAAAATCTAATAAACAGACACAGAGGTGGTATATATCTGGTTAATAACGAACATGATTGTGGGATAGTGCAGTTTAAAATATGTGTTTTTCTTTACTGCCATTACTGTAATACGGCTGCTGTAGAGCAAGTCATTCAGTACCAGTCTCAAATAGTAACAAAGCTGAACATGAAGCAATATTTGACTTTCTATTTAGTACTGATTAAATGCTGTACATACAATGATGCCATTTAGGTAGGCCGATAAAGCATATCAATAAAACATCATTAAAGTCAGCATGGTTCAACAGTGAATTAAGCAGATTCATTTTTGTATTGAATATTCTCATTACAGCTTAAACAAGAATAAGCAAAGGTCAGTATCCTTGTGAAAATTAAAGAAAGATCCTGTGACAGGGCGCTGCACGTGTAAATAATAGTTTTGTGTTGGGTTTGTAAACAAAATTTGTTTAATTGTGTTAGATGTGGCATCCCCTCCCTGCTTAATTGAAATCTAGGTTGTGGCCAGGTTTTGATTTGCTAATTGATTATTAATTAAACCTGGCCTTTAAAACAGGGCTGAAAAACCAGTTCTTGGTGCTGTGCTTTGTCTACCAGCTGGAAGCCTCATGACTGTGTGCAGATCCAGGGTGACTGAACCAAATACGCTACCACTGTGTGTTTAACCAGGGCTGTAAGCGCAACCAAGGACCACTGTGAAAAGGATTTCATTTAGAGGATTTTAATCCCACTCCAGTTTATTCAGTGTGTGTTATGAAGGTTCCTGGAGGCGGACCGCCATTATAGTATGAGCAGAGCTGTTCTATCACACTGTTTTGTTTTCCCTTTTTGTATTTATGATTTTCATGTACACTCGTAGTCCTTCTGCACTAGGGCTACCATTGCTGGTACCCTAGTGGCAGCCACCTACCACTGCACCTGCCTGTTTCTGTGTAAATAAAACCCAGTCGCCTCCGAGGCGTTTTCAACTTCAACCTCTTTGTCTCTCTTGTCACTTAGCGGATACCCACACAGTAACAGAACACCCCTGTTGCAGACCCTTAAAAGGTCTTTGTTGCTAGTGTAAATGGGTTTCAGTGGGGGTGGGTAACTGCTGAACCCTAAGAAATGAAGTTATGTGATCCATGAATGCCACCTTTGTCTTCCTGGGACAAGCAGGCTTGTGAGTTCTTATACCAGTTATTCACTGGATGTTCTGTGTCTCACATGGGTGTTGGAACTCCCCTCCCGCAGATTCAAATTCAAAACCTACTGTACTATTCTTGTAGAGTTTGAAATTGTCTACGTTATCACACTTGACATAGGGTTCAGCAAAACTGCAGAAAAAAGTGTCTCATACCTGTGGGATTAGGTTGAGCTTTACCGTGGAATGGTTGGCTGGTGGGAATCATGAACTTCCAGTTTGGAGGACCCTTTAAAAACCATTGAATATCCCATAAGATGTAGCCTTGATACCGAAGAGTAAAGCTGTTTTGGGATCTGAAGCAATATACTTTACCTGCAATCCTACTCTCTTAACATTCCAGAAAATGTGAGGTTCTATTGGGAAAACCTCCAAGTGTGCTATTGTTGGATCAAGTGTGTTATCGTGCTAATTAAATATTTTATATATTAAATTGATATGCTGTAATGAGGCTAATTATATTTGCACCCTTGGCATTGTACCGACAGACAATTGCTTAGCAGGCATTCTTTCCAGGAGCGCTCGGTTTGTCCAGACCCTTTTATTTATGTGCACTGTGTGTATTTTTAGTTCACCCTTTTATTGATTTTCCTATTCTGAAAGGAATAGTGTAACAAGGTTTAAAAAACAGTTGTACCCAATAATAAAAAATATGTAAATTAATTAGTATAGCCCTCAATTGTATAGAATATCTTCATATTTAGTCTTCTCTTATTTGTTTTATTCTAATTTGAAAAAGCATTGGAAATCACTCTGTTTTTAATCAGTGCTTAACTAGTGAAACTAGAGTCTTTCACAAGAGCCCCTATTGTGAAGAAATGGGCAGGATTTTCAAAAAACAGTGTTTTTGTATCAAACTTGTGTTCTAGTAACGAGATGGTTTAGTAGCAAGTGATTTTCAAATGAAATGTGTAAATTAAATCAATCCGTTAATGCTTGTCACAAGTCACATACATCACTACCTGTCTCAACGACTTGATAAGGGGAACTCGTTAATCAAAATGCATGTTTACGAGATCAAGAAAAATGAATGGACGCATAGTTCTCTGTTATGGAAACTACTAGTGTACAGGGAGACAGCTCTCGCACCAGCCAAATGGAAATAGAAAATAATGGGAATATGTATTTTGTGTATAATTTCTAAACTTCATTTAAAATAGTTCACATATAAAATGCTGGTTTACGATTATCTGGCGTGTTGGGTAAAAATCAGATGGCATGGTATAAAAAAAATAAAAAAATAAACCCCATTACATTTACCCTCATTCAGAGAGATATTTTGCCACTTACTATATACAACTATTTTAATGTGCATTTTGCAATCTTTTTTTGGTTAAAAAAATAAAAAAATACCGTAAGCCATCGATGTATATTGGTTGGAATTTATTTTCTTATGATGACATCTACTTTTGTATGTATTGTAGCGTTTTCTGTTTTTGGGACAGACTGCAACCGTGAGTAGATTATTTGTGGTACAGTAATAATAAATAAAATAAATTAATAAAGTGAGGGAAGGGAACTGGGAGTCGAAAATGAAAATAAATGATTACAATTAGGCCTATTTGCTTTTCCCTATACATTTTCCCCCTCTCTTACTCTTGTCTTCCCCGAATCTCCTTTTCCACATACCCCCTTATGTGCCCTCACTCCCCGCCCCTTACAGACCCCCGCTCCCCATGTCTTTCCTCAGCCCCATTCCCCTGCACTACACACACACACAAAGCAACCCCAGCACCACACACACACACACACAAAGCAACCCCAGCACGCACACACACACACAAAGCAACCCCAGCACGCACACACACACACATAAAGCAACCCCAGCACGCACACACACACACACACTATCCTAATTCTCTCCCCTCCCCTCAGGATCGCTGCAGTATTCTAGTATATACGATTGTAGGCTATATATAAATACATATGTTTCAAGTTCCATTGGTGTTTGTAGTTGTTAATTATTATACATGTATATCATTATTATTATTATTTATTTCTTAGCAGACGCCCTTATCCAGGGCGACTTACAATCGTTAGCCAATACATTTCAAGTATCATAGTACAAGTAATAATACAATTAAGAGCAAGATAAATACAATATCATGTATGTAACACTTCAATATATATTTATTAACTTTTAAAATTACGATAGAACTCCCAAACCCAATACACAATTTGTTTATAATTAATTGTTCTGTGAATTCCTCTAATCATGCATTTTCTCTGTTACTCTTTCCTCGCCTCTGCAATAAATAAACTCAGCATGAGGGGGCTCCCGAGTGGAGCATCCGGTAAAAGCGCTCCGCATGGAGTGCAGGATCGCTTATAGCCTGGACGTCGCCTGTTCGAGTTCAGGCTATTCCATTGCCGACCGTGGATGTGAGCTCCCAAGGGGCGGCGCACAATTGGCTGAGCGGCCAGGGTGTCCTCGGCTCACCGTGCACCAGCGACCCCTGTAGTCTGGCCGGACGCCTGCAGGCTTGCCTGTAAGCTGCCCAGAGCTGCGTTGTCCTCTGACGACGTAGCTCTGAGGTGGCTGCTTGGTGAGCCTACAGTGTGTAAAGAAGCAGGCGGCTGACGGCATCTTCGCCCCTCCCGAGTCAGCGCAGGGATGGTAGCAGTGAGCTGACCCTAAAAATAATTGGACATTCTAAATTGGGAGAAAATAATAAAAATAATTTGCGACTACTAAATTAAAAAAAACAAAAAACATGATTAGCCACCGAACACTTACAGTATTGTAACAAACTGTGGTTCCCGCAGGCAGGAGTTTTTCCACACAGGAGACAATCGACACACAGGCGGAGGTGGGACGCGAATCCGGGACGTCCCGCTCTGAAGCATAGCGGCGATACCGCTGTACAAAAGAGACGGCTCCTTTGTACAGCGGTATCGGTGCTGTGCTTTAGTGTGAGAGGACCTGGGTTCGCGCCCGCCTTCTGCCTGTGTGTGGATTGCATTGCCTTGTGTGATGCACCTGCCTGTAGGAACCGAGGTACGCTACAATAGTGTCAGAAGTGGATGCAGGTACCCCGGCACGCACTTGTCAGACTGGTGCACAAGTCCGGGGTGGACTTGAGGCTGGCAGGAGAGAGTGTAGTGTGCACGGGGGTAGGGGTCAGGGCTGGTAGGTGACGCAATCTGAAAAGACATAAGCCCGATATCTGCCCCTGCAAGGGAGCCAGCTCTTTTGCAAGAAGCGTATATCAGGCTTATGTCTTCGTGTGTGATTACGTCATCTACCAGCCCTGCTGCTGCCTTCACCCGTGCACGCTACAGTATTATAAGAACATTTTATATGCATACAAACGTGTGAAGGTGAAAGTGTACATTGCACAATATAAGTGTTGGGGGAGTCTGACAACATTACAGATACATCTAGGCAAAATCCATGCCAATGATCTCGATCACATTCCTAGAGCATCTCTGTGTGTTCTTGACGCCTTTTCTTTGTTCTTGTGTGGATAAGACACAGGTGTTAAAAGCAAATCCGCAATCACCCAAGGGAACTTTATCGTAATATCTAATATGCCGTTTTCTATACCTAGATTTCAGCTGTATAATTTAAATGAAATCTACAGTAGATGTCAGCTGTCATATAATGTACGTATGCAGAATTCAAATGGGCTACAGTTACATTGATAATTTCTTGGTAATCACTGGGTGATTAGCAATATAACAAATTTTCCATAAGGTTACAAATGGTTAAAATAAGAATAAATCTAATTCATAACCACAAGTATAGAAAAAGCTAAACTATTTTCATAACTACAAACACTGAATTATCGCGGTAGTCTGTCTATTAAACCTGGTCCTGTACACTCTCTCTCTGTACTGTTGTGTTCACAGACACGGTCTGTTAAAACTGTTTCAAGGCGAGTTATATACTCTTTCGTTAATCAAAAACCTCTTTTTCCAAGTGCAAATTAACTCCTGATAAATTATGACAATTAACACGGCTTTGCTTTTAAATTCCCACGCAAGAAGCCCTGCTTGTTAAGATATTAACATTATTTCATAAATCAACATAATTTAGTAAATCACATTAGGACGCTTATTTAATAACGAAAGGCATAACAACCACTTGAAAATGCCAAAATCAATGCTACTTACCGATTTCTTGATAACACTGGTCAAACTTTTGAAAATCCTACCCAATATGCCTTGTATTGTAGTATTGTATCTTACAATGGCTGGTGCTGCCCTCTTATGGATGTTTACATTACTGCAGCTGTTACTTGTCCACAGCTGCTGCTGTAGATTGTGAGGGCTCACTGGCTCTCATTACCCAGCTCCTTGCTCATTTCATTGATTCCATCAACCTAGATCCCTTTGGGTTAAGCCACAGCTGGATGTTTTAAATGGTGGTAACTTTCCTATACTAATGTCCTTTCTATGCTTGTCTACAGTGCTGAAAGAGTTCATTCCAGAAATATAGGCTTTTCAAGCACTACACAAGGGATCAAAAAAATATAACTACTGTTCTGGGTAGCACAGACCTTTGCGAGTATATCTGACGCCTGCACTGGATATCTGAATCAACTGCAGCCCTCAGCTTCTATAAAGAGCCTTGGGGTACACTTAGGCATGGGGCGGATTAAAACACGCGGGGCATCGCTAACCAATATTTTGGGGTCCCTATGCATATTATTGCGAATGGTGTTCTTGGCACATTGGTTAATTCGGCCCTGCGTTGGGTACAGAGTGTAGTGTGAGCGGGGAGCGGAGCGAGCCAGTTGTATATGGAGCGGGGCAGCGGAGCGGGGTAGTTGCTGGAACGAGTCGGAGCAGACATTTCCAGAATTACATGTTCGGCCATGGCGTTTGAACAAACAAGCAAACAAAAAAAAAAACAAGGTGACAAATGCAGATGTAGTGCATGGTAACCATTAATTTTCCAGTTTCAAACCAAAATTAGGCACTTTTATGTTTTGCAGACTTAAGAATTGCATAAAAAACCTGTTTTATATTCAATGTGGTTGGCATTGCATTTTATAATTCATTATGGAGGGAAAAATATATATTCTCCCGATTGTGGAGCTGCCATATAAAAATAATAGAAACGTCCAGTGTGTCCATCTGTCTGCAGTTACTATATAGCCTATATTGTTCTTATACAGTTCATCATTATGCCCCAATACAGCGCTGTGAACAAGGTTTATATTTTCTGCACGCTTAAGGATAGTTCATACACTACAGTGTGGTCCGTGGTGTTCATGGGTTGCTTTGAGCTCCCTATGAGATATACAAACAAGCCCAGTATAAAGCTAAGTTGATGCTAATCATATGCAAGTTTGAAATCTGTGAGTGCACCCTACACAGCATCGTAGGAACCTGTTAACCTGTTAATTGCAAGATTTCCTAACTTTTACTTTATTTTCAATTTACGCTTTTTTCAATAGGAAAGTATCTTTGAATTTAATTAGATAACTTATCTGCACACTTTATGTAGGCTTTTGTCTTTGCTGATCATAGCTGGGCATGAGGCTTGTTAAACTGTGTATGCCTTTATTGCCTTGTACCATACAACAGCAGTCACATGCGAGTGATAATAATTAAATCTCACTGTTGTTAATGATCATTTTAATTAACATTCAAACATCTGTGTGGGAACATAGAACACAAAATGATGCAATATGAACCACAGTAGCAAAAGCTTCAGTCCCAGACAGTAAAGTACAAAAGCATATGCAAGTGCATAATATAACATCCTCTGAGGTTAATGGGTGTGACAGAGGCTTGATTCTTGGTGATAAATCTCCCTCCCGACCTGTGAGGGCGCTGTGTAAAGGGAACAGAGTGCCCTGGACTGGATGGCCAGGCAATTAATTCCCAGGGTTAGGCGGAAGTCGGCCAACTAGAAAGGGGGTGGAGCTACGGTACACTAAATTATCGACCGGAAGGAAACAATGTGGCAGCAGGAGTTGGAGGAGCGGTTGCAATTGTTAACCAAGGGGGCGTGATTGATCGTATATAAGGGGGTGTAGTGAGTTGATCTGTTCCTTTTGTTATGGTTAATGCTAACCCGGAAGGAGAACCGTGTTAAAGTATCGTGAGTGTTTTGTTCGTTTTGTCGTGTCTAATTGTATACTTGTTTGTTGTTATTGGACGACTAACACGATCCGGAGCTGTCGCTACAGGCAAGCACTAAACCCGGACAACACTGCACTTTTGTTCACGATAAATTGTATTTCACCACGAGCACTATAGCACTCGCTTTGTGTGTCTTACTGTCTTCATCACTGCAACCTGTGTATTATTATTTCGGGACTGCTACCCGTTGTTTTGCCAGCACAATACACATAGGTGTGTATTGCCGGGGTTATTCTTTGTGGTCACCAGACCAGGATTATAAAGGGAAATAAAATCAGTTTGGACCGTAAACTTTGTTGTTTGTCTTCTGTTCCACAATCACATCACCACTACACCTGCGCACTACAAACCACTTTGCCACAATGGGTCAGTGGTTTTGTTAGTTTACCAGAAAGTCCAGCAGCTAATATATACAATAGCAGCAGAATTATATCTATATATATTTATATAATATCAAAATAAAAAGCATGTTTTATGTGGGCACTCGGGCAGCGGCTCTAGGCAGTCAGGCGATGGCGCTGGGCAGTCCGGCGGCAGCTCTGGGCAGTCAGACGATGGAGCTGGGAACTCAGGAAGCGGCTCTGGGCAGTCTGGACATGGTGGGGCCACTGGCGCTTTCCGGGATTCGGAGGGTGGGACCAGCAGCAGTCGTCACTCCCACTGTCTGTCGGTGCTCTGCTCTTGCCTCGCGCCAGTTGCAGGGGCCCTTGAAAGGCCTGGTGCTTGCAGGGGGACGGGGGGTTGTACTGGTGGCTGTCGCTGCTCCTGCCCTCTGCTCAGCCCTTTGCAGGAGCCCTTGAAAGGGCTGGCGCTTGCAGGGGGACGGGGGGTTGTACTGGTGGCTGTCGCTGCTCCTGCCCTCTGCTCAGCCCTTTGCAGGAGCCCTTGAAAGGGCTGGCGCTTGCAGGGGGACGGGGGGTTGTACTGGTGGCTGTCGCTGCTCCTGCCCTCTGCTCAGCCCTTTGCAGGAGCCCTTGAAAGGGCTGGTGCTTGTAGGGGGATGGGGGGTTGTACTGGTGGCTGTCGCTGCTCCTGCCCTCTGCTCACACCCTTTGCAGGAGCCCTTGAAAGGCCTGGTGCTTGCAGGGGGATGGGGGGTTGTACTGGTGGCTGTCGCTGCTCCTGCCCTCTGCTCAGCCCTTTGCAGGAGCCCTTGAAAGGGCTGGCGCTTGCAGGGGGATGGGGGGTTGTACTGGTGGCTGTCGCTGCTCCTGCCCTCTGCTCAGCCCTTTGCAGGAGCCCTTGAAAGGGCTGGCGCTTGCAGGGGGATGGGGGGTTGTAATGGTGGCTGTCGCTGCTCCTGCCCTCTGCTCACACCCTTTGCAGGAGCCCTTGAAAGATCTGGTGCTTGCAGCGGTAGCGACTCCTCTTTCCCTGGCAGTCGGGCTGTCAGCACCTCCCTCTCAGGCTCTGGAGACAGCACCGGCTCCCTTTCTTGCCTTTGGGGACGGCTGCACCTCTTCCGCTTTTGTTTTCGGGCAGGCAGCTGTTCTCCCTCTTGGCAGAGACAGCGCCTCACTTTGTGCCTGAACTCCCTGCAGACAAAGCACCAACCCTGGTCCTCTAGGTCCTCCCCTCCGCCATCCCACCGGATCCGGGACAGGTAGGGGTTCCAGCCGCTTCACAGGTCCATCTCTCTCTCCTGCACACGGACTATGCTCTCTGGCACCCAGGTGGGCAGCACCTCCCTCTCCAACGCTGGAAACGGCACCGGTTCCCTTGCCCCTCCTCCTCTTTTGCTTCGGGGCAGGAACCTGGGACCTCCCACACTGAAGCATACCACGGATATCGCTGTACAAAAGATCCGGCGCGTTACAATATTTATTTATTTATTTTTAATCTTGTTGATAGCCGTGTCAGGCTTTTTTTTTTCAGTGTGTTTTTAAAATTACTATTTTTTTACTGTTTGTTTGTAGCTGATCAGTCTTTTATTAGGTCTATATAAATTATCTACTTCATTGTTAATTAGTGTTTTTATTTATTTATTTTTTTCCCTTTGGCCTTAATTGTGACTTCCATTTAAGGTCTTATTTTTTTCCTTTTCTTGGTCTTTGAACTTGGGATTGATTTAGATTCAGGGACAACTTCAATTTAAATTTTCGAGTACATTTGGTGTGTTTAATATATATTTGTCTTATTTCAACATCTCATTTTTTATAATATTTTTTTAAATGTATGAAAACTGAACGATTAAATCCTTTAGCTATGTTATCAATTGAAAAATACATGATGGCTGACATTCCTGACTTTAATAATAAAGTAATCAAAAAAATTGCCACTATAAGACATCATGAGCAAACTTTTGTATCGCTTCCAACAAGAAACAGATCCACTGGACAGTGCTTCTACCACTGAGGTTGGCCCCTTGCCCCGGACCCCACCCCGTCACCTGCATCTGAGTTGTGAACACCCACAAATTTTGGCCACCAGCCGCCACTGGCTTCAAGTAAAATATTATAAACCCAAAATACCACTCAAGTACTGTCGATCAAGACCCAAAGAAAATCTGAGATCCTTATAACAATTTGTTTAACAGATGCAAGGAGACAAATTTGAAATTAAAAGCATTTAGTATGCCAAAAAATAAATACATACTATACACTAAATACATAAATAAATACATAAATACACTTGAAATGTATTTGCTTACGATTGTAAGTCGCCCTGGATAAGGGCGTCTGCTAAGAAATAAATAATAAAATAAAAAAACCTGCTTTTCATTCATTACCAATAATATAAAATAACACATAATATTTGGCCACTCTGGCTTTATTAAGGATTTTTTTCTACATAAATTGATATGTGACACTTATAGGAATATTTTGTTTCTCATTTTTTTTTCAGTTTCTGTGCTAAGTTAAAACACTGGCATAAAAAAGGTTATTAAACTACACTGTAATATTCAAAATATCAACTTACTTGAGGATGTAGCGATTCATTTGGAATTATGATCACATGTAAATACCTGAAAATAAACAGAAACTCCTTGTTTTTCTTTGCTGGTGCTAGGCAGCTTCCACACTTGGTACGGTACCATCATCCTTTGAAGTCTTGTGTGGAGGAAAGACACATTCAAAACCTGTGGTACACCTTGTGCTCTATGCTACTCCTGTTATAACCAGTAGATGGCAGTGTACTGTAATTAAAACGGCTTATATGTACAGTAGTTATATATTTGTTTGATTTGAGTTACTGGTAGAAGCAGTTCATACCAGTATCATCTACTTTAACTGTTTTCCCCCACCTTCATCAAACCTGTCCTTCTTCCTCTTAAGAAAACAGTTTCCATGCCCATCCTTTCCTTGGCCTTTGGTGAGTCTGCTTATCTGCTGGCGCAATGCCAAATTGCATGGTGTTTCTGTGCACTGTGGGTTGAGTGGAGACTACTAATCTTATTTTACATTTGAATTTACATTTGATTGTACTTTAATCCAAAATGCTTCCATAGGTGAAAGAGGAATCAGTTTCTTTGCCTCTTTTTTAAAAAGCCATGGTCTTTAGCAGTCAAGCAAGAAAAATCTGCTCCTTAAGGGATTAAACTAAAAAATAATAATAATAACAACAACCCCTCACCTTACTGTCCAAAGAGATTTCCTTTGAACATGTGAAATACCATATATTAACCCTCTAGCTTTTGCTTTCAGTTGATTCACCATTCAGGGGTAACTAGCGTTATCTACTTCTGACTGTACAGCTGTGGCCAAAAGTTTCGCATCACCTAGAATTTTGGGGTTAAGACACAATAAAACAAAAACAAAAAAAAAACCATATGAACAGAATTGAGATATTTTATTTAACATGATGTAATCAAAGAAACTACAAAATGATATTGCAGAAGTCTACAGGAAGCCATGATAGTAGTACAATATTTCATGTTAGATTTAGAAATGTAACATTTTTACATTTTTGTTTTTCATGAAGTATAAAAACTACAAAGTGGTATGTAATTCAGTATGAGAACGTAACATTACAAAGGTTTCATTCGACTTTGTGAAGCAAAATGAGTTCATTCAATTGATGCAAAACTGTTGGCCACAGCTGTACATACTGTATATTATATCTTGCTTCAGACAATATGTTTTATTTACACGAAGCCTGATGTGATGAATTGTACTGCGTTCATTACAGTTAATGTCCTATGTGTGAAAGTGTTTCAAAGTGAATTTATTTAGTGTAATCGATGCCCAAGAGAAATTGCAGGAGAAAAATATACTTTTGTCCAACTGAGCAGAGTTTCAGCATGTTTCGATGGTTTACACATTAGTGTGGCAGTTTATGCCCTCAGCGTGACTGCAGTGTTATATAAAAAGACTTACTATATATATATATATATATATATATATATATATATATATATATATATATATATATATATATAACAACAATAAAACACAATATTTGAGTAATTGCAATAAGAACCACTTAATGATTGCAAACATCATAAAAAGCTAAACAAATATTAAACAAATATTTAAATTTATAGTTAAACAAATATTTAAATTTGAAAATACTTGCTTTTGAATTATAATGGAGGTCATAGTTAATTAGTAATCATGTTCTGTGTTCTGTTTCTGTCTTTAAGAAGAAATTTCAATTAATAATGCAACAATATGAACAATTGCTCAATATTTTGTTTCTAATTACAGGAAATCATTAATTGGGTTAGGGGGGCAATTGAAGGAAGATTCTGCTGATGTCAAAGTTCATTTTTGTTTTTCCCTTTTGACCTTTAAAAAATGTGATAGTGAGGAAGTGGAATGGACATTTTTCCACTTGACCTTTGTGTAATAGATTGCTGGATGTTCTGGCGTGGAGTATTCTGGCATTGATAGATTTGACAGCACATTGATGTGACAGGAGCTTATTGTTTGGAAGGAGATATGTGTTGAAATAAAGCCCCTGAAGGTATGCTGCCGTACAGTGTGTAGTTTTTACAGGTCTGTTGAACCCGTCGCTGCCCGTGGTGTGGGCTGCTCAGAGAATCCACTCTTTAAGCAGTTACAGTACATACATAATGTGTTCTACTAGTTGTTACAAGACACCCTTACTGGTGCCTGACTGATATACCGCACCCCCCCACCACTGAGATGCCTTACAGAGAACATTTTATATATATATGCTCTCCTGAACTAAAATTGTGATCCAAGTCATGTATAATTACTTCACCTGGTTTGACCAAAGGAAAAAATAACGTCAGTAGTGACATTGTTGTAAGCTGTTTGCCTGTTACAAGCAATTGTATTGCAACCTAACATATTCCATAAAAGCATCCTTTTTAACCTCAAAGCAGGGGGTCTTTCATTTCCACATATGAAAGGGAAGCTTTGGGACGAATGCAAGATAGAAGGAACTAGCAAGTTTTGCTTAGTTTGGATAAAGGGTGGAAATATTTTCTGGGTGCAGAACAGAAAAAACTAGCCTCCTAGAAGAAATCATAGTGTAATTCCATAAATCCATTATGTACTTCCATGTCGTTTGTGTCATGGTACCCATAAAGAAGCACTATAGGGTGTGAATTACATTCTGCTGTTTCAGAAAAGCAATTTGTATTTAAATGGGAAAATGAAACTGATCACTTTTGTTTTTTGAAATACTTTGCTTTTACTTTAGCTGACAAATTCAGAAAGAAATTGTTAGAGCTGAAAAGAGAGAGAAGTACCCTAAAGGTTGGACTGCCATCAAGACATCCTATAGTCTGTAGGTTTCTGGAAAGACTGAAAGACCAGGCGCAATCGGCCTTACAGCAAGCTCATAGAGACTGTGGGTGAGTAAAGAAATACATTTTAGATTTTTTTTTTTTTTATCAGGTGTTTTAAAGTGTATTTTATCAGAGCACCATTATTTTTTACTGAATTTTGCAAATTCTATTTACTTTATTTACCAACATACCCTATGGGTGTGCCAGGTTGTGTTAACAGAATAAATCTGTTGTACTTTCAACAACATTTCAGAATATATTGTATTTACAGCCAGCATTCTATAAAGATCTAAGGCACAGGTAATGAGTACTTACACTAGTTGTATTTAATGATCCTTTCAGTTGTCTAACCACAATGCATTACAAATTAACTGTTATATTATTATATACAGTGGACAAAAAAATGGAAACACCTGGGTAAATGAGGGACACCAAGTATATTGAAAGCAAGGGCTTCCACACAGGTGTGGCTCATGCGTTAATTAAGCAAATAACATCCCAGCATGCTTAGGGTCATGTATAAAAATGCTGGACAGGCCTGGTTGCCTATAATAATGGCTAGCATGGCTACAAGAGGAGACCTCAGTGACTTTGAAAGAGGGGTGATTGTTGGGGCGTGTTTGGTAGGAGCTTCAGTGACCAAGGCAGCTCAACTTGCTGATGTTTCACGAGCAACTGTGTTTGAGGTGATGTCGGCATGGAACTCCGAGGGAAAGACATCATCAGCAAAGGGCACAAGTGGGCGGAAGAGCATACTCCAGGATCGTGATATCTTTGCATTAATTTGAAGTGCAAGGCAAAACAGGTGAGCAACTGCAGATCAATTGACTGCAAATTTCAACCTGGGGCGCGAACAGCCAGTTTCATCAAAAACGGTCCGCCGAGAACTCCACAGAGCAGGATACCATAGTGGCCCAACGCCCAATTAAGTGACTTTACATTGGTGTTTCCATTTTTTTCTTCACTACATGTAGTATTGCAGGATAATTACTGTTTAACATAAACTTGATAAACCTGCTTTCATTATGTTTAAGGTCTGACAATGAAGGGATTCGACCTTCACAAAAGCTAGAAAAGGAGGTCACATGCTCAAGTCAAGAAAAGACACAGGGATCTCTATTCAGAAGAGGCCGACTCATTCAAGAAAAGCAACAGTTACAGGTAATGGATAAGGAGATTTCATATTCTTTTTAGTGTGTTGCAGCAAATGTGTTGGAATCTCTGTGTTACACATTATGAGCTTCATAAAATGGCTTGGATAAATTAAACGCAGTGATTGGCTGAATCAGATCACAAAAGGGAACTCTTTTGAAATAAAATCTTATTTGTTATTTGTTTTCATTTTATAAGCACAATAACCCACTTTTGGGTGGTTAAAGGCAGACAACGCAGTAAGATATGTCCTACCACACGTCCTGTGTGGGTTATTGCTTACATACACAACCTGGGCATTGCTCTTTGTATGCTTTTATAGACTGACACAGTTTATTGAATATCAGACTTTATTTAATCCATCCAAACATACTTCTTTAAATAACTCAGGCCCTATATTCCACATGCTTTCTAACATTCAGTGCATGCTCATTAGTATAAGTGCTGTTTTAAGTAATTAAAATACACTTCTGTATTTTATATGACATCAAATATCTAATTAAAATAGAATTCAACCACCCCTGCTAGTTTGTGCTTTGGGCAAGACATTGTTACTGCACTCCCTTGCTAACTAAGTATCTTGTTATCCCTGAATAGATAATCGGCTTAATAAATGTCCCACGATTGCAGTGGCACCCCAACTGTTATACATAAACAGTTACAAAAACACGTTATAAAATAAAACGGCACAGTGGCCAAAACAGACAAACAAAACAGACGGACATGGAACAAACAAGTATCGTGCTGGTGGTAAACCAGCATGTGGAGCAATTGTTATTGGTTTTCAGTTTCTCTAAGCTTCACTTAAAGCTGCAGGTCTTTTATAGTGGTGACCGAAGGATTAACAAGCTATCAATTATCGTATTAACCCCTTGGTCACATTTTGCACAGGTTTAAATAAATGCATGACTGTCAGCTCATTAACTAATTACTAGTCGACAGTCACCCAGTATCACGAGTAATACAAAAATATAAATAATAACAGTAATTTTCATCCGCCCTGTATTTTAAATAATAATAATACAAAATAATACAAAACATGCACAAGGACGGGGAGTACCCCGTCACAAACACTCACTGACTTTTTAATGTTTAAACCAAACAATTAATACCCATTTGACCCTATTGTTACAAAGGCAAAGTTTGCTCCCATTTTTTTTAAAAAACAAAAACAATTTTAACATTAAAACTAGCAAGAAGCAACTATTTTACTAACGGTTCTTGCACATTTTTTTATTTGCTATTTTTATTATGTATAGAGCCCCTGGTCTGTATGGATTTCCATTGTTTTCTCTGTGTTTATTGCTTGAAATCTATTTACAAAATTCAAGCCACTCTTTTTATTTATTGTTTACCAAAACAGAAGGAAATTCAGGACCTCAGAAGAAAGTTAGCAGAGCTCGAAGTGAAAGACTACCTGTTAAGTAAGGAAATTAAGGAGGAAGACAGACTAATTCAGTGCCAGGACAGTGAGATGCCTTCCCTGCTGAACACACCTCTCAGTGAGCTGCAGGATATGAGTAAAGCCATGGATGAAATGGGGAACTCTGTCCATCGAAACCACCTCTTCACTGAGCTTCCCCATCACATAAAGAGGTAAAGACTAACGCAATGGTGGTTACAGGCTGTTTATTTTATTGAATCAGAATAGGTTTGTGTGACAGGATGACATCACAGCCCAGGCTGGTGAATATTAGGAAGTAGACCCAGAGACAGAAGCTGCAAGTTTGAAGGCGCTAATGTGCCTTTTAATTAAAGAAATAAACAAAAACAAACGGTACAAACACTAACAAAACCACACTGGTCAAAATAAAAGGCACAAGAGCCAAAACAAAAGGTTTGACAAAAACTCACGGAAATAAACCAACAGACAGCACAGCACGGAACACGGAACACGGGACACGAAACACTAACCTTCACTACGAACACCAACATTAATTCTCAACACACTAACCATTTCACCACCTGTGATCACCTTAAACATTTAAACATTTATTCAATTGACGTCTCCAGCCACATCCCCCCGTGTTTTTACAGGGAGGATTTTAACTCCCTCCCTGCTACCCAATATTTCCCCAACACACACATACCCGTGGAACGGCAGGACTTCCGCACTGCCAACGTTTGGTATTCATTTTATTGAATTTAAAATAGGTTTGCTATTTATTCAACTTATTAAACACCAGAACTGTTTAGAATGTTTTGGTCTAGTACTTCAGAACACTTCAGGAACCTTGTAATGCAATTTTTTGTCAATATATCCACTGTATTGATAAGTCAGTTCTTGGAGAAGAAAATATACTCCAACATATGACTACTTTGCTACTCTACTTTTGGGTACAAAACATAATTGCTATTCAAGTGAAGGATTAGTAGTTAACCACATGCAAGATGTATATTCTTGCTGACAGAGCTTAAAGAGCAACAGCAAGATTTTTTTTTGGGTGATACCTTTAAGGGATGAAATGTTGCAGGGGGACAGGTTAATATGTTTACACTCTTGTGTACCAGATGTACTTGAAGAGTACATTACTTAAGATAACACTAATATTTCACAGCCATACCAAGTTAACCATTCAGCCAGTTAGTTTTGCATTAAAATGCAAGAATCATTAGAAGAGGTTTTGCCCTTTCAGTAAATCATACTCCAAAAATATTAAACCAAGGATGGCTCAACTGAAAAACAAGATACCTCTTGTCGTACTAATCAAAATGAACTGTTCAGCCAGTAGCAGGTGTGTCATTTTCTCTCATCAAGTTCAGCAGCCAAGTGGTTAAAATGACATTAAAAAACATTAGCCCTGGGTGGGATTTTGCTGCATGGCAGGCTAATGCACAGGGCCAAGCTTTCCCAGTAGGAGGCTATATAGATATCCTGCTGAGGCAGACACTGTGAAGGTCATTCCAATCTCCTATATTTAAAGTTACAGCAATTCTAGTGTTTTTACAGCACTCTGATACCTAAGTATGTATTGAATTGGACAGTATGACTGTGGATCCCATTTTCCTCTTATACAGTACATGGTGCTAACAAAATAATTCCTGTAAACGCTTTCCTTCAACGCGAAGTGCAGCATGGAAAAAACTGCAAAAGACGTTCTCCAGTTTACAATGTTGTAAAACAAATACATTAAAAATCAAATACACATTTAACATAATGTATGCATCTTTCATATAGGAAAATGTGGAATCTACGAAGTGACGTTAATACATAATATATTAAGATTTACTGGAATAATTTAGTTGGCTCTGTGTACTTTAATGACATTTCACTAGCAGTTGCATTCCTTACTAACATACTTAAACAATGCTCCCCATTGGAAATGTATTAAACATCGTTTGTGTACCACATTTGAAGCACACCATGTTGTGGTATAAATAATTGGTTAGATAAAAAAACATAATTAGCAGATAGAGTAAAGCAATCATTAACTACTGTTTTGAAAACTATTAATAGTGTGCTCTGCTTGAAGAAGAGGTACGGATACTGTATTTAAAACTAAACAGCCAGATGGTTATTTGAATGTAGACAAAAATGTTTTAGCAGTGGTAAATGCAATCACACAAAAAACAAATGGCGATGTAAATTAAACAGGTCATTGTATGCTGCTCAGAACTGAGGCCTGGGTGAACTTGATATGAATGTCCCTTATAAAAATTAACTATGGTAAAAGTACAAATTCAACAAATTCAAAAATGTTAAATACAGTGTTTACTTTACTTTGTCTAATCCCTGTACATCCTTCTCTAGCTTTGCTCTCAAATTACAAACAAAGACAGGGTCTGACACTGTAGCTTGCAGGGATTTGTATTGACTTGCAGGATAAAGTGGGTTTAAGAGCTTGCTTTGTTATTCATGATGGAGAAATCGACCCCCCCACTTGTAGGAAAATGGAAGACAAGAAAACCCTGCCTACATCCCAAAATACAATCTAGATTCACTCTGGTTATTGTATCTATTCTTTCATAAAACACTTCCCCCAACTTAAGTGGGTTCAAAGACAGGATTTGGTTAGGGTGTGGAAGCCTTTGACATCGTCAACACTATGGGAGTGATCAGTTTAACATACCAAACAAAGAATTGCTATGAATTGTCTTTGAAAAAAAAAAAAAAATCGGGGTAGTATGTACATTTAACTTGTCCACGCACATTAATATGTGCCTTGCTAATGACTAACTGTGATTGGGAGGGGGGAGAATTCCTCAGAAATATCTGCAGTATACTGTATCAATACTCTGTGGTATTGTCTGGTACCGTTTACCAGAACTGCTGATAGCTCATAGCTTGCCTGCCACAAGCTGTGAGCACCTTCACTGTGACATGGATAAAACATGAATGTAGTTTTCCTTTGTGACTTTTAGGTCTGTAATCCAACTGTATCAGATCAAGATATGTCAAAAGATAATAGGAAACCCGCAAAGACAAGCTTTGGCTGAAACATGACAGTTTGATCACAGCTTGTGCTGCTTGTTGTTCTTTTCCCCCACCCATTGAGACATTTTAAAAGTGTCCAAGCTAAAGATGGCTTTCATTTTGCGAGTCTTATTTAAGCATGACCGCCCTGGTGCCCTACGTGGAGCATCACGCCTCATGTATATGTTATATTACTGGTTGTTTTCATGTGCTTGTGAAAGCTTTCATGAAGAGTAATCTTTTGCTTTTTGCTTTTTAATAATAGTTTTCTCGATGCATATATTATATTTCTTAAGCATAATGCTACGCACGTGCATGTCTAGCTGAATTTGAAGTCTGTGAAAGTACAAGAAGCACTATTATGATACACATGTATTTTTTTATTGAAACAAAGGGTTATTCATAATTTTTATACATTTTTCATTGCATTTATATTTTGATGGTGAAACTGAAAAATCATAGATTTGCAAACTGAAACAGAATTACATTTACACAATATGAAATGATAAGTATCTGTAAATGAACTGTTATTTTTTTAGGCATTTTGCCCTAAAAAAAAAAAAGGAGGTGTTTTAAACTTTATTGGTAAAAAATATCTTCAAGGGTTTTTGAGACTGTATGCCAACATTACAATGTCAAGAAGACTCAAGAGGTAAAAAAAAGGAAAAGATCTGAGGTGGTTTTCTGTTTTGAAATCCATCATAGCCACATGTCAACACGCATCACAAAAAACATCTGTAACCTGTGTTCATCCCCTATTAGTCTCTTTACTAAATTATGTACAAAACTCAACTGCGGCAACAGAGGCTATGGCTGAGGGTGGTGATTTCACAGGGACAGAAGATAAACAAGAAGAGGCAAGAACAACAGCCCCTAAAGCTGCCTACAGACTGCTCTGACCATGTCTAGCAGGATTTGGGGTTTTAACATGTTCATTGCTGCCAACTTTTTTATTGTTGAACATATAGTGTTGATTTATTAAATGTTATTACAATTTAAATTAACCATTTTACTGTATCTTGATACCCCCCTTGCATTTTAGCTTCTGTACTGTCCCTAATGTCCTGGTTTGCTGCCATGAATAAGAGAATGCTTCTTGGTTGTTGTGTGGTTGAAAGTTAATCTCTTAATAAACTCAATAGACTCGCAGTAAAGACATTAAAAACATGCATACAGAGAATCTGCAGCATTAGGGCTGGTTCATACTTCAATCATGCGACCATTGCTGATGACGATTTCTAGTCTCTCTAGAACTCTAGCTGGTCGAATTGCACGAATGTCGCACGACCGTCTCTCGGTTGATGTTACACTGAAATATGAACCAGGAGGGGGAGCTCTTTAGGGGTAATAGAGTTTGTGTTCTGAACTCAAAACTTGGCACCAAAGATGGCCTGCAACAAGAGAGCACCTTTACCGAAAAACCTACAGCGTTTGAAATACCGGGGTTTCATATAAATGAATGTGAAATGAATCATTTTCAAAATGACAAACAGCTAGATAGAAGCTTAAATTCTGAGCTCTGAAAGCCATAGAAGCATTTCTGTGTTGATTGAGGACAAATATAGATTTCAGAAATTTGAAAAAGATGTCAGTTTAGTGCTTGTCTCAAGGGTGAATACTGTACATCATATGGGTTGAAGAATTATTGTGCCAAAGAACTTTAACATGTGTTGCATTTGTGTTTTACAGCCTCAAAGAAAGGGAACAATCACTGAGCACAACTATTAAAGAGGCTACAGCAAAAGTAAGTGTGTTTCACTAATTATATCCTTTTAAAGTAGTTCTCAATTTCTAAACATTGTTAGTTCCACAATGAATTATTGACAAGGAAAACTACCAAAATATAGGTTTCTACCAGATTTCCTGTAGGGATGTACAATAATCTGAGTAAGGGTGGATATGTAAAAAGTCGGATGAATGAATCCTGTTTTAAATGCCATTATACACAGCTGTAACAATTCTTATATTCACACAGTTATAGTTTTGAGGTTCAGCTTTTATTAGGGAGCTCGCCTAAATCACTTGTTAACAAAAATACAGGGTATTAATGCTTATGACGGAGTAGCCGTCTGCCGTGTGGGTGCGTGCATTCGCTGCTGAGTGACAGACAGGAGATCGGGACGGAGGTTGAAGTTGATACGCCCCCGCAGACGAACAGGATTTATTTACATATCAACACACTGAGCAGCTCACTAGACACTACCAGCAATGGCAGCGCACGGAGCACACACAACACAACGTACAATATCTGAACTAATCTTCACTGTTCAATAATCAACTAACGTTGCTGAAGAGGTTGATCATGACGGATAAACGATTAGGGCGGATGTGTGACGGGCGGATATGTGCAGTGGCGCCGGAAGAATTTTTATAGTGGGGGTGCTGAAAGTCATTGAACTCAACTGTAACCCCTGTATATGATGGAAGCTGCAATGGGGTAACGATGCCCTGCAAGAGTGCAGTGTGGAGATACCGTACAAATTACATTCAAATGACAGAAAAGCTTAGTGTAAAGCTATTGTCTATCATAATACATTCAACAGGTACAATGTTTGTGTGATGTATTGCGTTTAAAGCTTAAAAATCCTGGTTTATAACTGTATTAGTATTGAAAAACAATTGGTATCATAAGCGGTACCTGCCTATTAGTAACATGGCTCATAAGTTAAAAAAAAACAAAACTTTTTACCGAGTGGTGCAACCGTTATATTTCTGTCAGGACTCCAAAAAAATAGCATGTTTTTAATTCTGTTTGTGTAAGCAATTACCTTCAGAGTGAGTTGCATTTTACAGTAAATACAGTTTAGGTTGCAGGCAGCTCATAGAGTTTGACAGCATCATCGAATGTCCTGTAAAACACAACATATTGTACGGATGTGCTGGAGCTCAGTGAGGAAACGCTGCCCTAATATTCATCCTGCTCACCCGCCACATACCATCAATTTGAAGATCTGAAAGCTGCTGACTAAAATACAGTAAGCAATATAGGCTTGATTCTGCTTGATTTCAGCCTAATTTACTGTGCTGCTTTTTCAGATTCAGGGAACAAGCCATGGCTCACTACAATCTGATGTGACAGATGTCCGTCTGTGTTCTTGCGCTAGAAAATAAATGTGGTATTTTTATGAAAGGAGATTTTTTTTTATCCTTGCATGGTAAATAAATAGGTAGAAAGACATCACTGCTGGTAAACTGGCAATATCTTACTTTTCAAAGTTTGTAATCATTTCTTATCCCTACTGTACTAATTTAAACAAAACTTTATATTGACTTCTATATATCAGATCAAATATTTTTGGCACATTTGGGTTTTTCATGAGGTTGAGAGCATGATCATTTCATTCTTTTGACATTTACAGTATATAAAGGACTTTACATTAATATTTATCAGATTTAACAGATTTTGTGCCATTTGCTAAATCAGAGTACTAGATTGGCTTTGATGACTTTAGATCCTGTACCAATACATCAGTATTACACATTATGCCAGCTGCCATCATGGGCACAACATGATTATTTTTTTATATTATTTTCATATTTCATTTCCTATCTGTGCAATATCGTATGTGTGTTCTCAATTGTTATTTTTATTCTTTTTATTTTTTTGCTGATACTAACTACTTCAGCAAAAATGTATATTTTCAACCACTATGTTTTCTTTTGAAAAAGGTTACTTCTGAAGCTCAACTTCTGATGTGAGATTTTACCATGAATGGTGTAATTTCAGTCAACTGTAGCTGTGATTTTCTCAAGAGAGTTTCCATTTGCTAACTCACAGTTTCCACAGTTGCAGAGGGGTCAGATATTACATAATGCTTTAGATATAATGTAATATTGCTGCTGTTCAATTAGAATAATGTTAACTGTCTCCTGAATAAACAATACCAGTCTCAAAAATATAGCATGTCTACTGAGCTGTTAATAGCTGTTAGCTAGAGGGTGTCAGAGCTGTTCATTCTGATAGATAAATCTGCACACTGAGTGTCAGACTGGAGTTCCACACAGTTCTTAGCCTGTTAGACAAACATTATACACCCTCCATACTTGAATAGCTTAATTAACTTGCACTATGCACTGTTTTGGCCTATACAATTGTTAGGTTTGTAGCTCTTTTTAAAGAGAAAGTAGCGGGGTTCTGAAAAATATAGCATTATATATCCTCACGTGTTGATACAATTGTTTAAATAATGAACCTGTAATTTTTCTGTTCATGTTAACTTTTTACACTTATAATGTTAAAGTCTGTTTCAAAGCTCTTTTTAAAATGTCTGCTCTAGTGCACTGGGACTGCAGGAAGAGCGATTAAAAAAAAAAAAAACACTTAACAAGTGCTCTGGCTTTTCTGTTCCGTACCACATCATGGATCGTTATTGCTGTGTTACCTATTTGACAATGTGAGCAATAATCCTCACACTATCAGTGCACTACAGCGGACATTTTGAAAAGAGCTTTGAAACAAGTTATATGTGTAAAAAGTTGTCAAGAAGTTAACAATGCAAAGAAAGATTACAGATACATTATTTAAACAGTTATAGCAACACGTGGGGACATGTAATGCTATATTTTTTCCGAACCCCGCCTCTTACTCTTTAAAGGCTTGCAGCTATTCTAGAGGCGAGACACATCCCCTCTTCTTCCTGCATTGGTTTACCCCAATCATTTGGACCTCCAAACTTGTGTCATGAAGTTTCTTTCCTCCTACTCCCTTTGTCTCCTTTGCAGCTGCATTCCCATTTCAGGGTGAGACTATAACTAATTTTGTGTTTGTTTATTTTGTATCGCAACAAAATACAGTAACCTATGAGGCATAGCCTCCACTGTAATCACCATGGTGCTGATATTTGATTTCAGTAGCTTATAAGATGCTTCAACACATCAAACTCCAACAGTACTATTGGACAAAACATTTAAGAATGGGTCAATTCACTTTTCATATAATATAAAAAAAAATGTTTAAACACATGATAAACACTACATTTTGTCCTTTGATAAATAGCCTGGGGCAAGGATTATATTTCTGAACCACAGGTTCATCCACAGCAAGCAGACCTTTAACAATCATAAAGGGCATCAAAAGCAAAGGAAGAAATATTTACAACATTACTACTTGTTACTATTTATTTCCTAGTTAAATATGTGTTTCCAATTGGGCAAATGCCCAGTTTCTTAAACCTGATGTAAGTTTAAGGGGCCATCAATGGTCAGCCTCTTGTCAAATACAACAATATAATATTGCAATCTAACCTTGACTAATTTTGGAATAATACTAAAAACAGTAGTTCTATTTTGAGAAAGAAACTTTCCAGTTTTCAACTTTCTTTCACACTTTAGTATCTTATATAAAAACACTTCAGATAAGATACATTACTTTGAAGTACACCTAAAATATTTTTTCACCTAAATAAATAATGTTGCATGCCTGTCTTCCTCCATCTAGGTTTTCATGAGTCAGAATCTGTGCAGCAGCCTAAGAAAGAAAGCTAGTGATATTGAGACACAACTACCAATCCTACACAAAGCCAAAATGGTAGCCATATCAGGTAATCATTTTGTCATCTCTAAATATTACTATTAGAAGTGCAGTGCTGTATGTGGAGACCAATTTTCGTGCCCAGACAACTGCAGGGTGAACACAAGGCCTTATTGTGAAGCACGTGAAATGACAAAGTCACATTTTCTGAAAGGAAAACATTATTTTGACATCATAAGACATCATTAAACTGTTCCTCCCTGTAAAGTTGTTTCATACCAATAAAACTGTTTAATTCCTCTCAGAAAATCTCATTTTCTTTGTGCTTCAAAACAGGACCTGTCCCTATACACCCTACAGCTTGGGCTGTTCCATTATGTTACCTGTTTTACCCATCTCAAACCCCTGCTTGCTAAATATCTTGGTACCAACTAGCAAAAGAATGACATTGAATGATCTTGGCACTCACAATTGCAAAAGATTTTAGGAAGAAATCAACAACAAATGTCCCATCCGGTCTTTCTTCGTTGATTATCTTCCAAGGATACCAAGCAATTTGTGAGTGCAATCTGCCACCATGTTTTACAGTATTTATGGTGACCATGGGCCCTATTCACAAAAAGTGTTTATAAAGATGCCCTTAGATTAAACAGTGCTTTGAAAAATAGTCAAGACATTTTTAACTGCAAACCTGATCTCATTTAAGAGTACAGTAAGGAGCTTCCAAAGTCATTTTAGTGTGCAATCATTCTAAATGGTTCTGATGCACCAATATTGAGTTATTTTAATGTTCTCTAAATCTGTCTTTAGATGGGTTTGAGTTGCTTTGCTGGTCTGGAGAGTCCTAAGTGCCGACACTGCGGCCATCCTCATCTTATTCAAGTGCCAATAAGATCTTTCAACTCTGCCCAGACAGTAGGTGGGGTTGAAAGGTCACATCGTCACATGATTTGAATGGAATGCGGAAGGTTGTTCAGTCCCGGCATATTCTCAAGAGAAGCTCAATGCAAGTCCAAAGCAAAGATTTAGGGAACTGTTAAGATGCTTACTCTTTAAAAAACACTCCTTACCAAAAAAATCCTTAACTGTTCTTTTAGGTTTTGTGAATAGGGCCTCATGTTTCAATTGCTGCTATGACTGCCTAATTCATTTTGTCTATGTTGGCTATACTGCAAGGAAAGAAGCATACACCTTCAGGCTGTTCTAAGAAATTGACTGAAAAATAATGCATGTATTCAAATGTATTTGAATTCATTATGATATATTACTCATGTGTAATTTATCAAGAATTAGGCAATTACATTGAAAAATAAAATATCGCAGACTGCATTTTATGCAAAGTGATATGTTTAATGGCCCATGCATGGCTGTATTTGACAGACTGTTTTTTTTTTTTTTAATAGTGTTACATGTTCACTGTTCTTGCTTTATATTAATTAGAGGTTTTTTTTCTTCATTGTTTAAAATGTTAGATAACACTTTTTTTAAACTTGACTATCAATGTGGAGTTAATTAGTTTTTTTTTTTATAAGATAGGAGCTAGGAACAGTAGTACCTAATAATAGTTTAATCATGCAGCCTTTGCCAGCAGTGATAGCACAAGCTAGTAAAATGTTGCATTAAACAGAACATTCCGAAGCGTGTGTGTTATTTGATAACAATATAATTATTCCCAAAAATTCCCAAAGGTTCTAAAGTTTTGAGATTTGAATATGATGGATATTATTTCTAACAAGCATTTCCAGGTAAATACCATTACTCTAGGACACATCCACTGAGATTTAGCACATGAATATTATTGGATACTTTTGTCAAAATACTTTTGCATGTCTTTCATTTTATGCGTGTTATATATATAACTGATTGCACAGGGACCCACTATCACTGTCACAGAGATACTTTGGTAGCACACAACTCTCACATAGCTTATACAGGTCTAGTGAACCACATACCATGTGACGTGACAACATACATTTGCATGCATTTACGATGAGGGGATTTCACTAATTCTTCGCCAATCAACTGTCTAATAGTAAAGTAAACTGTTAAATTACTGTGAACAATTACTGTGGTATTCTTTATATATAAGTTGCAGTTGCAAGAACACGATGTATATATAATATTACTTTTACACACAATACACAATGGTGGAATATGACAACTTAAATCACAGAAGGAATGAAATATTATTCATTACATTTTTAAAGAATATTGTAATCCTCCCCGCACATTAACAAGAGGTCTGTTGTGTTGGGATTAATACCATTGATAATCCCCCCCTTTTCCTTTTTACTATTTTGCTTTTGGATGTGCCAGTCTATTCAACAGATAATCTCTTCCAAATCCTCAAGCCAATTTCACCAGCATTGATAGAAAGTGATCTTCTTTGATTTCACAGGAAATGATTTCTCTACTGCAAAGGACCTGAAGGAAGAAATTAGGTCATTGAGCTCAGAGAAAGACAGACTGGAAGAGCTCATTAAGAAACTGCAGGCTTTGAGCACTGGTAACGACCAAGCGTTAGATATGACGAAAGAGGACTACATCAGGGTGAAACAAGAGCTGGAGCTCAAGGAGACTCAGTTTGGTAAGCATCTATATATACATATACACACACACACACGCACAGTTGTAGTCAAAAGTTTACATACCCCAATGGAAATGTATAATTTCTCAAACAAAGAATTTTAGGAAAAATCTTTTGCAGCAAAAGTTTTGCTTTTATTGATGGAGAAAAAAGTTACAAGAAATAGATGTCCACAATTATTTTTCAGCATTTTTTTTGCAAAAATGCTAATTCAGAAATATATGTACCCTTTGATGCTATGATAGTATTGTCTACAAAGTGCTAGAAATTTCAATATGATAATGTAGAACCTAATTCTAGAAAATGCTGGATTGTAGGTGAACACTCTTAGAGAATATAAAAGGGTTAGGCATAGGATGATTGCTGTCATTACCAATAAGTCAATATGGGGAAAAAGCTTAGGCAGAAAATTATTTATTGTCATAAAGCTGGAGAAGGATACAAGAAGATTTCCAAGCATTTGAATATCCCAATTTCAACTATTGTTTCTATTATCAAGAAGTACACAGCACTCCCTCAGTCTGGAAGAAAGAAGGTTCTTTGTCCAAGAACAAGTAGAAGAATTGTGAGGAAGGTTAATAACAATCCGAGATTGACTGCCAAAGATATTCAAAGTGAATTGGCTGCAAGTGGGACTGGGGTTTCCATTTCAACCATAGGTTGAGTATTGCATGATGAAGGTCTCAATAGTCGCAGGCCAAGGAAAAAGCCACTCTTAGGAAAACGTCACAAGGACAATCGCTTAGTTTGCAAAACGACATTTGAATGATGGATATGAGTTCTGGTCAAAGGTTTTGTGGAGTGATGAAACAATTGCTGAAATAAATAACTGTAGAAATCTATTTCTTGTAACTTTTTTTCCCCTCATCCACAAAAGCAAAACTTTTGCTACAAAAGAATTTAAATTTATAAATGAATATTTTAATTATAAATTTCCATTGGTGTATGTACTTTTGACTACAACTGTGTGTGTGTACATAATATATATACTGTGTATATATATATATATATATATATATATATATATATATATATATATATATATATATATATATAAGTTATACAGTGTTTCATGTATGCGTTTTCAAGTGGCACTCAAATTAAATAGTAGGATCTAACCATAACCCCAAGTATGTGAACTCATTAACTGTTTTCATTATTACTACAACTATCTTTTCTTACATAGTTCATGAGTTAAAAAACTATTTTAAAAATTAAAAAGCACAAGAAGAATCTTTGCTCCCCCCAGACAGCTATAGCAATACCTGTGTTGATTGCTCAAAATGCTGAGTTTTTTTCAAAGCCATTTCATTTAATTTCATTGAGCAGGTGCTTAAATATCTACCTAACAGTATCAGCTTGGACAGATCGGAAATGCTGATCAAACCCCCATGTTTTTTGACATGCCAAGCAATACCACAGTTCAATGCTGTTGTGGTTGCTGGGTTACATGTTGCCTGATGGAGTGCTGTGTCGTGCTTGCTGTTGCCAGGATGTGTGATGTCATAAGTGAGTGGTGGGATGTGTACGACAGAGACGCCATCTTAAGTATTATACAGTATACAGCATGATAAACAAGCTCCATGGTTAATCTACAATAACACTGTTTCGTGTTAGTTTTGTTTGATACAACAGCGTAATTGTGGTTGTATCTTTGTAAATGCATATTTATTTGATGTTTTATTTTTTCCTCAAATTGAGGGTGGAAAATTTGGGCCTCGTCTTAAATTCGAAGGAATACGGTACTGTATATGAAAGTAAAATATATTTATAGATGCCTATAAATACTAAATCATTTTTTCATTGCAAATGTTTTTTTTTTATTATTAAAAGAGTAAACAGTTTACACCGAAGCTTTAATCTATTAAATGTAGATTTACAGCTAATTCCTAATACGAGGCAATACAATTGGTTTTTATATAGCACCTTTCATAAGAGTTATCACAAAGCATTGAACAATTAAGAATACGCCAAATCAAAAAGGTACGTTTTTCACCTACTTGTAAAAATTGAAAGTGAGTCAGCTGAGTCCATATCAATTTGTATGTCTCACATTTAATATATCTGAAAACCGCTTGTCAAATTGTGACTAAACATTTCATTGGAAATTCTTATTCTATACTATTCTGTAGCATTAATAGAGAACTGCACAATATACTTTTCCGATTTGTTTTTCTCAAGACATAAAAATAAAGATTGAGTTTAAAATATGCTTGACCTCAGCAAGGAGTCTATTATGAAACCGGGGTTGTTAAAAGGTTTTCGAGGTGACATAAGGTCAGCATTATGGGTATGCGGTGAGGCAGTAGGAGGGGGGACATGCTGTTAGTCGTCTCCATTTGGATCACCTTTTCTTTTACTTTGAAGATACTGTCTAGCATCTAACATCTGCTGTAGACTATATATTGCACGCTACTTTATTCAGAGGAATAATTTAGGGTGACTGTGAAGGGTATTTATACTGCACATATTATGCAAATACACTACCTATTGTTATTTTTAAAATATAGACATTGTAGTCTGACTTTATATTCAGTAAACAATGGAGTATGAAATATAGCATTTTTTATCCAATGAAAGCTCGATGGGGCACCATGGGTCTTGATTTGAAGGTAGCTCCATCTTTTTATGTTGACACAGTTTTTAAATAAGTTTGCTGTGCAGTTGTGAAAGGTATTGACTTATTGGATATTTAGATGTGCTCATCAGTGCTTTAATTATTTTCCCTTTCGTAATCTTTATTAAAATTATTATTGCACCCCCACCCCCCTCCTTTTTATAATAATAAAAAAAAACATGTTATGGATACATGCAGTATAACTATCTACAGGTATATAAGCTGCTGCATCCTGGTACCTTTGTAGGTCACATTGTATGATTGCAGCTTGACCATCCCAAATGTATTAACTGGCCCAAAATTAATGAGGCATGATGTAAGCTGCCACATGTACATGCACTGTGCCAATGTTATGGAAATCTGCGCCTCCCCCTCAAAATGGGCTACCGGTAGCACAGATTAACAGACTAATCTGAAAAACAGCGCCTCCCCTCCAAATGGGCTACCCCAATTGAAAAATAGGTAGGTGTGGCAAAGTGGTTTGCAGTGCGCAGGTGTAGAGGTGATGCAGTGCTCAGTAATAACAGTCCAACAACAATACAATGGTGAAAAACGAAGCACTATTACTTGCTTAAATAACAATACTGGCTACACACAGTGATGTGTAAAGCCAGTCAAAACCATGGGGTTCAGTCCTGAAATAATAACAGTAATCACACAAACAAGACACAGAAACACAAACACGGTCACAAGTCTAGAGTTAGTGCTATTAGTGTAAGTGGTGAATTACAAGTTTAAACGTGCACAATGGTGAAGTGTAGTCCGGGTTTGTTTGCTGGCTGTTTAGCTACAGCTCCCAGAGTTTAGCCTTCTATAAATGACAATCATGACAGTTTAACAGAGAGACAAAACAAAACATAAAAACTCACGGTTTCTTTTTACAACAGTACGTCGTTTACAGGTCTTTTTCCGTAACCATAACAAAGGAATAGATTGCTTGGCCACATCCCCTGATATACCTTCAGTCACGCCGCCTTCGGTAGTGAGTGCAATTACATATCCTCTAATCCTTGACTGACACATTGCCTACCGCATTAAGGCGATGACTTCTGGTATTGTGACTCCGCCTCCTTTCAGAATGGCCGACTTCCGCCTGACCCTGGAATGAACTGCCAAACCATCCAATCCGGGGTACACTGTTCCTGTTATACAGCGCCCTCACAGGTCGGGAGGGAGACTGTTGATTAGGATTCATTTGCTGTGTCACAGTAGGTCATTTGGAGAGGCAATGATCCATGTTAACTAAGTGTCTTGACTTTGTATTATACTTTATTATTAGTACATGACAGATAAAACCAAATATACATAATGAAAAGGATAACTTAATGAACCAAGTTTATTATACAATGAATACAAACAATTGTGCATAATGAAATAGCTGGTATCGAGCTATAATTATCCTCAGTACTTTCCCTCCATTCCTGGGTTGTTCAGAAAGGTTAGGAGCCTGCACTCTCTGTCGTAAGAACTACGTTATAACTGCTGTCATAATGCTCTTTCCTATCAGCTGCTTTCTGACTCTTTGCACCCAAATAAGACCAATTTGAAATCTGACCTATTTGTGGACCCTTTTAGGGCCGGCACAGCTGTTCTTCCGCTTCATGGATTTAATTTTAATATCACAAACTTAATTTACAAATGAGTCCCACCTACAATTTGCCCATGCATATAATTAAGGATTAAGTCTTAAAATGCATGGATAATGAGTGGTGGAGCATATTTTGGCGGTGCTAACATGGCCTTAACTTGCCAAACTTGTCATGTTACATACAGGGCAATTTTGAGGCCGGCATATACTCAGCACTATGGCCTTAACATCTTCAAGAAACGCTGATACATAACCCTCAATGTGTTCGTTTTAGTAATGTTCTAAATTTGAAAAAAAAAAATTATACTTGTTATCTTCGTTGAAAATTATTCTTTTGAGGGACTGTGTTCTAGGTGTTGCTAATTTAAGCTCACACAGGAGACAAAGCTTGCACCTTCAGTGCTACTGATTTTAACAAGTTGAAAATCCACACTGACACACTCTCACACACATGTAGGCACTTCCTGAGGAGCAGCTATAGCAACCCCATGTAAACTAATTTAAATATATCACTTTCCCAAGCAAGTATAAATATTTGTAATACAAAAAACAGAACAATCCAAAACATTATCATAATATTGCAAGTGATACAAAAGGTTTATGACCTTGTTTTTTCCGGTTTTATATTTCTCGTCACACACGTTTAATTTTTTAAATAATACTTTACAATGGACAACCCAGTGGTGCAGCTCAAGATCTGCTGTGTGAGCTCTGGGACAAGATGTGGTGCTCCAAGTTTGTACCTGTGGCTGGACCAAGGTGACAATGGTCATGGGTCTGAAGAATCATCAAGGGAGAAAGAGATGCAGGAAAAGGGGCAAGGGCATAGCATTGATCAGTACTTACAAAGCCAGTCAAGTCAGACAAGTGAAATCCAGAGACAGGATGTACACCACTGTTTGCAGGATTCAGCATCCCTGTTACTGATGTAGTGCAGGATTCAGCATCCCTGTTACTGATGTAGTTGTTTTAATAGTACAGCTAGCGATGAGACCAATGATCCAATGATCCTGGTGAGCCTAGTGAGCTGAAACAGCCTAGGAGAAAAAGAAACCTTAATGGGCACAAAGCGAGGGTTAAGTGGCTAAGAGGCTTTGAGAAAAATGGCTTGGCACACAGTCAACACAAATCTCTGCTTTTTGTTGGAGAAGTTAAGTGGAACAGTAGAAAAGAAGCTAGATAAGTTTGGGGATACTATCTACGCTTATGGGTGTGAGAGGTTCGGAGTAGAAGACAAATAACTAAGATTTCAAGGAAGTCTAGACAGCAGCTGGAGATGGAATGCCTGGTTAAAGAAAGAAGGCAACTGAGGACGCAATGGAGGAGAGCTGAAGAATGTCAGAAGGAGGCTTTCAGACTTCTGCAAAATGATCTGAAGCAGAAGCTTACGAAGTTGTGCAAAGCGGATCGCCTACGAAAAGCGTTGTAAAAACGAGCGTGCAAGAACCAGTTTTTTTAAAGATCAATTCTAGCTTGTGAAGAACGTATTCACCAGAAAAAAGAATGGTATACTTACAGCAACTAAGCCTGAGTTGGAGAGATATCTTGAAGAGATGCACACTGATCCAACAAGAGGGGAGCCTATGTGGAGTCCCTCTATTAGTCCAGCGGAATACCAGATGGAGGTCTGCTCCTAAATGGAAAGAGGTTGAGCAAGCCATGAAGTAAGCAAGGTCTTCATCATTGCCTGGGCCCAATGGTATACCATACCTAGTTTACACGAATGCATCTGGGGTTCTAAGAATCTTGTGGAGGTTGATAAAGGTAGCATGGGTAATACAGGTAGTCCCAAGGGCATTGTACAGAGCAGGGGGGGATCTTTATCCCAAAAGAAAAATAATCCACCAGCATGGTCCAATTCTGACCAATTTCCCTGTTGAATGTGGAGTGTAAAATATTCTTCAGCATTGTGGCACAAAGGTTGTCAATTTATCTATTGAAGAACAGCATGATCAGCACCTCCATACAGAAAGCTGGCTTTCTGGGATGCTTGGAGCATGTCATTGTGATCTGGCAACAGATTCAGGTTGCAAAAATGGAGAAAAAGAGCTCCATGTAACATTCCTGGATTTAGATAATTCATATGGTTCAGTGCCACATAATCTGAGCTGCATTTCAGTTCTTCAGCGTACCCGGGGTTAGTGAAAGCCTACTTCGGGGACTTGCAATTCTGTTTTTCAACTCCAGTTTACCACAACTTGGCAGTTTATCGAAGTCTAGTGCTTTCAGTTTGGTTGCTGTGGCTGCTTACTGTGTATGAGGTTTCCATATCAACAGTAGAGAGACTGGATGCCTTGATTAGTTCATACATTAGGAAATGGCTGGGAGTTCCACGATGCCTTAGCAGGGTAGTACTCTGCAGTAAGGGGAAACTGCAGCTGCCAGGCTCAGCTCTAACTGAGGAATTCAAGTGCGTTAAGGTTTGGCTGGAAATTACACTGATGGAATCGAAGTAGCACTTGTAATGAGAACTGGGAAAAAGTGGGTAGCAAAGGCTGCCCTTCGTATTAGTAATATCATGGGGCAAATTGGACAAGTACAGGGAAGAGGAGGCCTTGGTCTCAGTTTGTTCCCCAAAGAGGCACATAGCAGCTCCAGCTGAAAGGAGGCAGTTGGTAGTTACTGAAGTGCAAAAACAAGAAGAGAGGATGAGGTGGTGTCCCAGGCTGAGCAGGGAGAATTGAATGAGATTAGAGAATGTGGAACAGCATAAGACTGACTGAGGAGATCTGTGGACAATGGAGCAGAGGAGGATCATCTTCCTGATCGGATCCACATATGATGTTCTCCATAACAGCAAAACCTGAATGTGTTGGTAGGGGAGATGTCGTTTGTGTTCATAACGGACGGTTGCTGCCGGTAGGGAGGCCGTACTTTGGTTGGAGCCAGTATTGCCGCTGTGGTGTGTGCTGATTGCCAGGGATGCTGCGAATTGGCTGAGACCTGGAGCCAGCATTACACTTCAGCCATCAACACTGGTTCCTGGCAGAGAAAAAGCACTGGAGGCTCATATCTTACTTCATTGTGTGTAGATCTTGCAGCAAAGCCATTGGTTGGTCCCCACCACTACTACCTAATGTTATTGTGGTGAAAGCCAAGTCCAAAATTAGCATGAAGAGAATAACAGCTACTCTCATGTAATAAAAATCATTGTGGTTTATGCAACGTGTGATCTGATGTAACTGGACATTTTCCATTCTTATTGCCAAATGTTTAAAGGCACAGTATTTGCAGCTTTCTATACAAAGCCCTTTTTGTCTTACAGTATCAATGTTAAATGATTCTGTCCATAAAAGGTCACGAAAAATAATTTTAAAAAAAACTACACCAGCTCCAGCCTACTGCAGAAGGTGCAGTAATGCATCTTTGCATGCAGAACATGTTCGTGTTCCTTTTTACGGCTACTGATCACACAGAAAATGACAGGTACCACGAACCTTTACATCTCACAGATACATTTGGTCTTTCCTTTAGTGACTTCTACTAGAAAATAATGATCTTTGACATAACCAGCTACTGTTTTAGTTTTGTAGCCCATCCTTCACTTAAAAAAAGGTCAACTTTCACTTACAGGCGAATTATCTGTGGAGCGAGCAGCAATGAACTGACAAGCCGAGAGCTGGGAGGTTCGGCATGTGAGCAGGGCACTGCTGCCCCTCGCCTGTTCTGTTTTCCAGTCATGCACCACTAATAGATGTTGTTATTTATTTCTTAGCAGATGCCCTTATCCAGGGTGACTTACAACTGTTACAAAATATTACAGTTCAAAGTATCACATTACAAAATATCACATTACACAATATCACATTACGAAATATCACATTACAGATAAGAGCACTTATAAAGTACAGTAAAATCAATAGAAAATAAGCTCAAATTCAAATAAGAGCAAAATAAAGAATACAGTAAGTAATTACATTTAAGAGTGATGTCAACTAAGCAGTTAACGGATGGTAAAAATATTTGCTTATACGAGTAAAGTCAATTAAGAACACCTAGTAAGTACGATAAATGGATGATTTCAAATGAGCAATTTTAAAAAATGTGAATGTGGATACCTATAAGAGTAAAATCAAGTACAAGAGAGAGGAAGTAGTTGTAATTAGCAGTGTGGAGTAGTGGTTAGGGCTCTGGACTCTTGACCAGCGGGTTGTGGGTTCAATCCCAGGTGGGGGACACTGCTGCTGTACCCTTGAGCAAGGTACTTTACCTAGATTGCTCCAGTAAAAACCCAACTGTATAAATGGGTAATTGTATGTAAAAATAATGTGATATCTTGTAACAATTGTAAGTCGCCTTGGATAATCTTGTAACAATTGTAAGTCACCCTGGATAAGGGTATCTGCTAAGAAATAAATTATAATAAGGGCGTTGGCTAAGAAATAAATAATAATAATAATAATAATAATAATAGTTGTAGAGGAGGGTGGTTTACTTACTGCAGGGTCATTCCACTGAATTTGTTTGTCCATATCTGCCCAAAACAGTGTATTGCTGTGCCAGTAAATAGAAACCCAAGGTGCAAGTAAAATTAATGAGCCAAATCTCACATTTTTCAGGAACAGTTTTGGGAAACTCCAACTATCCTGAAGCGTGGTTGCAGTGTTTACATTCTTGCCCCTGTCCCGGAATTAGTGTCTTCATTCTTTGTGGTCTGGCACCAGCGTGGTACACAGCGGTAAAGGCAGTGGATTAACCTGTTCTCACTCAAGGCTTCTCATGAGTTAAATCAGACAGAAGAGTGACTTTACAGCGTATGGGTGTTTTACAGCTAATGATGTGTTTCCCCAATGACACCAAGCAATACAAACTCCTGCTGGCAATAGGTACCATCTGGGATGCAACCGATGAATAAAACATAATAGATTATTGGTTTTAGATTTATTATTGTATTTTTAATCTGCATTATTTTTCAGTGTTACTGTGAGTTTGTGAATTTTATTTCCATTTTTATTTCCATCTTCACTTGAGACTAGAATGTGCTGCTGAAACCACTATCACAGCAAGCACATAAAGAACAAGGGTTTTGCTTTTTGAAATATCATCTTTTTTATTGTAATATTTTCTTATAAATGGTTTAAATGTGTGTTTCATAATGTACAGAATATGTTTTTATGTCTCAAAACAAAAAGCAGTATAAATGGAAAATGCATTAAAGCTTCGTACTGGTCCTGAACTTAGAATAGTCACAAGCTTACAGAATGTCATGTGACATTTAAAAAATGGCAGTTTCGAAAGGTGGAGAAAATCTTGTTTTAATTTAATTCATCATATAAATACTTGGGTGGATTTATTAATACTGACTAGTTTTATTTGTATATACTAGGGTTCTAAATGATCACTAATGATGTATTTGCTTTGATTATACTCCAAAAAAACAAGCCACCTCAAGTTTTTTGTATATTTCCAATTGTACATTTTATAGCAGTACACTGTCATGAACAAACACACTCTGTGGCATGACCCTTTATTTGATATTGGTATTTTAGCTACCCAGACATTTCCCAATTTAGGACTTTGTGCAAATCTCCAGTTAACCCCAGTCCAGATCTTGTTAGATAATTACCAATGTGGAACAATCTCAAGGTATTCTTTTTCAGAAATATCAATGTCAAGCCCCAACACAGCTTTATAATACAAGTGGGGTCCTAAAGGGTTGCATCATCCTTACAATGGATGTTATGTATATTAAAAAAGTGTCTATTAAAATTGAAAGACAAAGAAAATTGACCATGTCTGTAATATTACTTAAAGGGTACATAAGGACCTTTTATTTTATTTTATTGTCTTGTATGTTCCCATATGGTAAATCCATCTCAGTTACATATGTGAGCAGGAGGATGATGGGAAATGTAGTTCTGAGAGGTCCATGTGGGTACATGGGAAGCCATCTTGAGGCAGGGAATGCATTTTAAAAGTTTAAAAAAATTGCTCAAAATGTAAAAAAAAATAAAAAAATAAAACAATGCACACACCTTACGTAAACAGTTGCTGGAACATATCCTTGACACTGCTTGGTTTTTATATTGTGGTTCATAATTTGATACCTTGAATGTCCAGATAGCTAGAATGAGAGGAACATCCACTAGGGGATGCTGTTGCAGCAAGACAAAGTTAAGGTTGGAAGAGTTTCTTTGATTTTAAACTGAACCTGGGATACTGCATATCAATACTTACTGTCAAAGCCGTTATATCTGACTGGTTTTTCTTTGACATTTTAGGCTTATTAGACAGTTTATTTAAACAGCACAGTTATCAGAACATTTACAGGCTTAGTTATTACCACAGTAATGAAATACAGAAGAAACTATAAGTATAGTTTCAAGAAGTTTATAATCTTAAGAAGTAAATAGCTTAATTTTTTTTTTTTTTCTTAACTTTTATGTTTTTTTGCCATCATTCTGAGTGGTTCTGTGTTCTGTTGCTCCAATATTGAGTTGTTACGCCTTTACCTGGCTTAAAGAATGCTTGTCTGGAGACAAGTGTGTTCCTCTTTCCATTCAAATTATGTGTTAATGTTACCTTTCAACTCTGTTAGCCCCTTCTCTCTCTCTCTCTCTCTCTCTCTCTCTCTCTGCATGGCAGACAGCAAAAAAACGAAAATCTTTCTCTGTTAAATTGAAACTCGATGCGGTGGACAGAGTAAGAAAAGGTGAAACTCAAGCAGCAGTTTCAAAATATATAAATGTTGCAGAATCTACATGGATGGCTAAAAGACAAAGAAAAACTAAGAGGTTTTCTTGATAAGATTGAGCTGAATGTGCTGTGAGAGTGCAAGACTGTTTGTTGTTTTTGGTGTGGCCCAGGCTAACAGGGACCAGGAATAATCGTCCCAATAAGCCATGGATTTGAGTACCTGCAAATTGAGCATGTCTCCTTCCTTCATTTTCCACCGTACACTACAATATTAATTTGGCTTGTGGGCATTGTGAATTGTTTTGTGTGTGTGTGTGTGTATATATATATATATATATATATATATATATATATATATATATATATATATATATATATATTGAATATCCCATATTGAATGCTGCCTACCGCAAAATATAAATGCAGTTAATATTATGATGTAGAACAAAGTTTGAGTTTTGTGTTTTACAATGAAATGCGGCAGCAGACTTATACCAGAGTGCAATAGATCTGGTCTTGTTATACTTAAAGCTGTAAAAAAAAAAGATTACAATTATTAGAGGGAATGTCAAAGAAAAAGAAAAGCCATAGATGCAGCTAAGAATTAATAGTGTCTTTGACAACTAAATTTAAAAGCAACCCACCCTCGTCAGTAGAGCAGATAAATTGTAGGTTTCCTGTTGAAAAAAGTGTGCGTGTGGGTGCATACAATACAGCGATAAAATACAGAGGTGACAGATAGGGGGCAGCCATGTTGATAAATCATTATATTGTCACTTGAGAATTTAAAAGTAGCTGTTGCAGTAATTGCATGCAGATTGCTGGTGGTTCTTAAAGGGTTTTGTGGTCTCTCAAATATAATAGGAGTTACTAAGTTTGAAGAATGTGGTTTCAAAAGATTCCGTTTCAAGGTTAGATTGTTGGCTTTTGCAGGGTGTCTGGTTAGGGTATTTCTAGCTGTTATATTTTGGATTAGTTTTTTAAGTAATTTACTTGAGGCACATGTGGGAAAATCCCTTTAACTACAAAGTCCATTCAAAACCAGTTTCTTCACAATCAGCTACGTATCGTATCGACTTAATGAACTGTTTTCTCTTCACCAACCTTTTCAATGAAAATGCCCCTGTACTTAAAACAGAGGTTTGTTATGACTAGGAAAACATATTTGGATTTTGTGACTTTTATATTAACAGTAAAGCAGAGTATAATTATAGTCTGTTCAATTCTACTTGTGTAGATGTCTGCTGTTCTGTAACCCTATAAAAGAAAGAAAAAAAAACATTGACGGTTCAACCTGCTATGCTATGCTATACAGTCTTTAAGGAATTAGATACCAGTTTGATTTTAATACTTTTCAGCATTCAGTGAAAGTTTTCTGTATGAAGGTCATCAAATTGTATGTGATCTGAATCTAGCTTCTGGCTGTATTTCTGCTACTGCAATACAATCTGCAGCTGACCAGCCATTAATCATTGTAAGTTTTCAAATTCTATTACATTGCCCCATTTCTCTTCCTTGTCTTTATTATCTTGACAAATCTACATTTGGATGAATATTTTATAAGACTCCCAATGCTATTTCCACTCACATGCTTCTAGCTGCCAGCCACTTATAAAACAATGGAAAATCTGTGCATTATTCACTTGCAGATATTAACACTCTGTGAATTCTGCATGTTCCAACCCATTTACCACTAATATAGCTAGGTATACAAGAACAAGAACACATTTAATTTGTAACCTTAGCTTAATGACAAATGATATTATGCATTTCTGATGAGTTTGCAAAGCAGTGCTGTTTATTTACCCTTTTCTGAGTTGCTCTTTCAAAAACACAACTACTATACTTTAATGTGCACAGTTGGAGTGGTACTTTTCCTATTTATGATGAATTATTTTCAAAGAGTATCAGTGTAATTACAGTTGTTTGTCTGGAATTAAGTTTAGTTGTTTTTGGTTTTCATTGCAGTTTTCTGACTTATATATTAGGACATTTGAGTCTATTTTAATGATCTAAACACAAACTTATCTAATTACTGATGCTATTGTCGCTTAAACATGCTTGTGTTTTTATTGTATTCATGTAATTAAGGACCTCAATAAATCCTTTTTGGGTCAAAACACCAGCATAATTTAAGGTTGGCAGTATTTTAAACAGTGGCTGTTAAGAGCATTAATAAGACACGTTATTATGGTGTCAAAGAGCACCAAGCAGAATGCAACAGACTGACAAAACTGGGTCAGTTTCCGAATTAGAGAAGATTGAAAATGTAATGTCCCAGTGGAGCCAGCTACCGTTATCAGGCCATCGCTGAGATTTATTAGCAGGGAAATTGAGTCTGGCTTTGTGTTACTGCTTCGCACTCTGTCTTTTGACCTTGAGTCTATGGTACAGGCCCTGGAGCTTTGTACTATACTTGAAACGTTATTTTCTTTAGCACATCCCTCGCTTTGAAGAGCTTTTTAAAGTGTGTCTAACAGAAAATAGTCTTTATTACACTTTTTGACCAGAAATGGGTGCTTCACACGAAAGGAAGAGCCAAGTGTGAAGTTGAAAGCCATGCATTTGCTCATGCATCCTTTTAAAATAAATTTAAAGCGTGTGTTTGATTGGCTTCTGTTTTTAAAAAAAAATATTATTTGTAATTGACCTAACTGATCACTATCATTAAATTCCTTAACATTGTGTGTACCGATCATTTCCCTCGGCTTCAGTTTAAGACAAACATTCTGTTTGTCAAATATGATATATTTGTCTTCAGTGTTTCCGTAATATTTTACTTTAAGTTTGTCTTAAAAAAACTTTGTCTGTTTTGATTTCAATTAAGGGTAGTTTGTAGAAGGCAGGGTTAACAAAACTGAAAGTTGAAGCTAAATTCCTTGCTTTTGACCATTTTCAAATAGTCCACTGGTTGATACTAAGTTGCATAGTATTTTTTTTCAAGTTTTCTATTACATTTCAGGGTTGTTTAAGGTCGAGGTTATCCATGTTTTTTTCATCATAACATTTTAGGACTTCTACTAACTTGATGTGATGAACATACATAGAAAATCTTAACTCTTCCATGTTGAAAATATCTGATTAGATAGAAAAAGTGCATACATTTTTCAATGTGATTTAATAACTTATTTTTTGTCTAACAAAAGGCACTTGAAGTGTCTTGGACATTTTTAACATGACTGTATAATGTAAAAAGTTCAAAACAACAATGAACAGTTTTTCGTCATAAAAATATGAATACTATATCTACATTTGCTAACAAAATCTGGAAAAAAAACATTTGATTTAACCACAAATGGATATATATATATATATATATATATATATATATATATATATATATATATATATATATATATATATATATATATATAGTACTGTGCAAAAGTTTTAGGCAGTTGTGAAAAAATGCTGTAAAGTAAGAATGTTTTCAAAAATAGACATGTTAATAGATTATATTTATCAATTAACTAAATGCAAAGTGAGTGAACAGAAGAAAAATCTAAATCAAATCCATATTTGGTGTGACCACCCTTTGCCTTCAAAACAGCATCAAGCATCAATTCTTCTAGGTACACTTGCACACAGTTTTGAAGGAACTCGGCAGGTAGGTTGGCCCAAACATCTTGGAGAACTAACCACAGTTCTTCTGTGGATTTAGGCAGCCTCAGTTGCTTCTCTCTCTTCATGTAATCCCAGACAGACTCGATGATGTTGAGAGCAGGGCTCTGTGGGGCCATACCATCACTTCCAGGACTCCTTGTTCTTCTTTACGCTGAAGATAGTTCTTAATGACTTTCGCTGTATGTTTGGGGTCGTTGTCATGCTGCAGAACAAATTTGGGGCCAATCAGATGCCTCCCTGATGGTATTGCATGATGGATAAGTATCTGCCTGTACTTCTCAGCATTGAGGAGACCATTAATTCTGACCAAATCCCCAACTCCATTTGCAGAAATGCAGCCCCAAACTTGCAAGGAACCTCCACCATGCTCCACTGTTGCCTGCAGACACTCATTCGTGTACGCTCTCCAGCCCTTCGCGAACAAACTGCCTTCTGCTACAGCCAAATATTTCAAATTTTGACTCATCAGTCCAGAGCACCTGCTGCCATTTTTCTGCACCCCAGTTCCTGTGTTTTCGTGCATAGTTGAGTCGCTTGGCCTTGTTTCCACGTCGGAGGTATGGCTTTTGGCCGCAAGTCTTCCATGGAGGCCACTTCTGACCAGACTTCTCCGGACAGTAGATGGGTGTACCAGGGTCCCACTGTTTTCTGCCAGTTCTGAGCTGATGGCACTGCTGGACATCTTCCGATTGCGAAGGGAAGTAAGCATGATGTGTCTTTCATCTGCTGCAGTAAGTTTCCTTGGCCGACCACTGCGTCTATGGTCCTCAACGCTGCCCATTTCTTTGTGCTTCTTCAAAAGAGCTTGGACAGCACATCTGGAAACCCCTGTCTGCCTTGAAATTTCTGCCTGGGAGAGACCTTGCTGATGCAGTATAACTACCTTGTGTCTTGTTGCTGTGCTCAGTCTTGCCATGGTGTATGACTTTTGACAGTAAACTGTCTTCAGCAACCTCACCTTGTTAGCTGAGTTTGGCTGTTCCTCACCCAGTTTTATTCCTCCTACACAGCTGTTTCTGTTTCAGTTAATGATTGTATTTCAACCTACATATTGAATTGATGATCATTAGCACCTGTTTGGTATAATTGTTTAATCATACACCTGACTATATGCCTACAAAATCCCTGACTTTGTGCAAGTGTACCTAGAAGAATTGATGCTGTTTTGAAGGCAAAGGGTGGTCACACCAAACATGGATTTGATTTAGATTTTTCTTCTGTTCACTCACTTTGCATTTAGTTAATTGATAAATATAATCTATTAACATGTCTATTTTTGAAAGCATTCTTACTTTACAGCATTTTTTCACACCTGCCTAAAACTTTTGCACAGTACTATATATATATATATATATATATATATATATATATATATATATATATATATATATATATATATATATATATATATATATATATATATATATATATCCATTTGTGTTGTTTTGAACTTTACTTTTTACATTATACAGTCATGTTAAAAATGTCCAAGACACTTCAAGTGCCTTTTGTTAGACAAAAAATAAGTTATTAAATCACATTGAAAAATGTATGCACTTTTTCTATCTAATCAGATATTTTCAACATGGAAGAGTTAAGATTTTCTATGTATGTTCATCACATCAAGTTAGTAGACAAAAGTTTCATCAAGTTTCACACCTGCCTAAAACTTTTGCACAGTACTGTATATTATTCAATCGATAATCAAATATATAATTCTCATTGTACAATTTATGAAGTACAACAATTTAAACCTTTTCCTCATTAAAATAATAATAATATTAATAATATTAATAATAATAATAATAATAATAATAATAATAATAATAATAATAATAATATCTACATTTGCTACAAAATCTGGAACATTTTAAAATCTGTTATGAATTGTATTATTCATTATATATTTAAAAATATTGTAGCAAATGTAGATACATTATTATTATTATTATTATTATTATTATTATTATTATTATTATTATTATTATTATTATTATATTTTTTTTTTTGAGGAAAAGGTTTTAATACACCAACTATGAACTTTCTTATATTTTTTTGTAGCTGAGAATTCATCAGTAAAGTCATATTGTAGTTTTATTTTGTGTGGACGTTTTTGAAGCAATTCCTTTCTTTTGCATTGGATATAGGAGTAAGCTTTTATACAGAGCTTCCACCTCTGCTTTTCACATTGCTGTTTTTACTTTTGACTGCCCTGCCAACTCCAATGTCAATGAACTGTTCTTCATCAGAACTGCTGTCACTGTACAGCTCTGGCTGAGGTACATAGTCAGCATCCTCAGTATCACTTTGTTCCCCATCACACACTTCTACCTCAAGTCCAATATCTGGTAGCTGACCTGCACTTTCACTTTTTACTTCATAATCTGGAGTTTGCTTTTCCCTTTCCTCATTTGACTCAAGCATCAGACTGATCTCCTGCAGGTACAACTATGTATTTGGTCTGTGCTTTCCTGTAGAACACACTTGTAGGTATCCCTGCCATCTAAATGATAAAATGTAACTTATCTTTAGAACAGATGTAACTACACAATATTTTGCAGAAAATATCTGCTGTCAGAATTTATATTTTAACATTACCCTAGCACCAGCAATACATCCATTCCTTATCCCAATTGTTTTGTAGTCTTTTATCATTTATGTAAAGCACTTTGTATAAAGCACTATATGAATACAAATAAATACATATTTATAAAACATAATACTATAACTAAAAAGCACTGCTGCTGTACACTTTTACTAATTAAAGCATCAAATGTATGGAAAAACAAACAAATATCACATAGTGCACTGTGGTGCACGCAGCAGTGCTTGTCCATGCTGTAGGCCCACTGACTCCATTTGGCATCACACATTTTTATGCTTGATAAAAACAATCAAAATTATTTTGAAAGTTATAAAACACTTTTTGACACTAGGTATAAACATCTATCAAACATGTTTGCAGGAAAATAACAGTAATCATTTTTTAAAATACTGTTCAAAGAATTGAAATAAATTTGGAAGAACAGGAGGAGTTACTAGCCTTCAGTTCATGCACTCTAAGTCACATGACCATGCAAGCCCCCTTTCTCTAATATCCCTCACCACTGGCCCAGATTTTAACCAGTAGATGCCTTTATTACCACCAATGTTGACAAATGTTTATTTTGAGCACAAATACTGAAATCTAAGCCCCTAAAACAGTGATTCCAATTGGCATCACTGGGCTGGAAACTAATGAATAGTTCAATTAAGGGTTCAATTAATTAATTGATAACTCAGTTAGAATGAAAACCAGCAGACCCAGGACCAGGATTGGGAAGCCCTGATTAAGAGGACAGATCTCAAACCCCAGTGCACTAGAGCAGCCATTTTGAAAACAGCTTTGAAACAGACTGAGTGTATAAAGTTGTCAGTATGTTAACAATGAAAAGACAAATTACAGGTATGTTTAAACAGTTGTAGCAACACATGGGTATGTATAAAGGTATACTTTAAGGCAGTGGTGCACAACTCAGGTCATGGAGGGCCAGTGTCCCTCCTGGTTTTTGTTCTAACCATACCCTAAATTGGTTAATTGGACCAATTAAGCTTCTAATAAGGTCCAATAAACTAATTTAGGGTGCAGTTGTTATAAAAACCAGCAGGGTCACCGGCCCTCCAGCACAGAGTTGTGCACCACTGCTTTAAGGGTTATGCAAATATTTCAGCTGTAATATAAAAAATGTATTTTGTTTTCTTTGATATTGTAAGTAATTTTTCTTGTGACCTGGACCCAAAGATGTTCGAAGCCACCAAAAAGGGACAACTATGTAAAGTTATCATGGTCTCTATTTCTGTAATTTAATGTTATCATTATGTATGATCAGAGGTGGAGGACTTGCAGTACTGGGGCTTGAATGGTAAAAAAAAAATACAATAGTCAACAAATAGTATTTTTTAGTATCACTGGAACCCTCTTGTAGGGAACTTGGACATTACGAAGTACTGAGGGCCTTGGCAGGGCAGTGAGCTGACAGTGATGTGCTGTGCATGAAACAGATGAAGTCAGGTCTGAATCCTGCTTATTAAGATACACCAGCACATGCTGAAGAAGAGTCACTTCCCGGCACCATCAAGATGATAGGACCCTAATGGAAACCAGCATGCTTGCTTAAAGGTTGTGCCCCTGCAGTAATATCTTCAAAAAAAGGTAGTAATAATGCTAGCACATCTGCTGCTCTGTGCTTCTGGGAGAACAGCCCTGATCCTCCAAATTCCTGAAGCCAGATGTTATTCTTTTTGATGCTGGTCATTAGGGATGCTTCTGGTTGAAAAACTCAGAGCATGGGTACAAGAGGTTGTACCCTGATTATTTCTTTCATTTATGAGGACAGCTCTTTATGTCAGAATGCTTACTCATTCAATGTTATCCCCTTTTTATCCTGAAGGTCCTTTTAATCAGTAAATTCTGAAAGAGATTTGTCCCGATTTGGGGGCAAACTTCTCATTTGGAATTGGTTCCTTATTGCTTTTCTTCCTGCCTTAAGAAGTTTTCAAAGTAAATAAAAAGGCTTAAAGTTGCATAGCTTTTTCCCCGTTTGAAATGGTATTAAATGTATTGCAGTATGTAAAACCATGTATGCCTTACCACTCTTCCTTTTTCATTTGTGTACTGTGTACTAGGGGTAGAACAACTACTAATTTGGCAGAGACTAATAGTTGAGGTAAAAACAGTTGAATAGGTCAACGAGTTGCCACTTTAAATATATATATATATATAAATAAATAAATCATGAATTTGATAATGTCTAATGCTCTATTTGTGAATGTACTGTTTTATAACACCTTGCTGTTTGTGCACAATATTTTTTTACTGCTTGGAATTTTGTTCAACTACGGTATTTATTATTGTTCTAAAATGTCATTTATATGTCAATAGATTAATGGATTGCAACCAAAGTTTCTGAGGTCGACTATTTGGTGCTAGCCCTACTGTGTACTTAGTTAATGGGTCTAGTCTGTAATGCAATGTTTAACCTGAGAGATGTCAAAGCTATTAGAACACCCAACTCTCATTATGAGTTCTTTATCTGCAAAATGAGTGTATATGATTTTCAATAATAATCAGTGTGAATGAGCTCCCTAGATTACCATCTAGTAATTTATTCTAAAATGATCAGTATCTTGGATATTTCAGCAGCTGTTTTCTGACCGTGTCTGCATATAGTATCATCTTTGTTGCCTTTCCATAATGTCACTAGGTATAAGACAGTAACATAGCGATGGCTTTGTACACAGAGCATGCCCAGTTTAATTTCTATGTCTAGTGACGACCTCAGCATTGTCAGCAACTATAATATTTATTACATTGGGTTCACCTACCTCCTGGTCACCAGTGTAACAGTTTCACTAGAAGTGATGAATTGTAGATAACCAGCCTATCTGATAGACCTCATTTTAAAACAGCAGTAATGAAATCTTTTTTTTTTTTTTCGTAGTTTCTGATATGTATTTCTGTCTGCTGTCTGCAGATTTCATAGTGTCTGTGATCGTGGTTTGTAGTGCTTGGGAGCCTCACAGATTTACTTCATACTTGATGCAGTGCTTTAGATGGACTTTTGACCTTAAATGATCTTTGCAGGTGTCTTTTTGGGTCCAGTAAATTGAATGTTGACAGCTTTTGCGGAACATTATACCACCCGATTTCATAGAAGTCATTCGGGAACTGACTGACTTTGGTGTTATTTTTTCATTTCAATGCTTTTTAACTGAGGATTTTCCATTTGTAAAAGGCCTTTTTAACATTCTGAAAGGCTTTTTACTAGTGAGGTGTATTTCTTACAGCACGGTATTCCTTGTTATTCTTTTGATTCTGTGATTCCGTTGTGTTCTTGTTGTTTACATTATTTATTTGAATTGCTGTCTTTCTTAAGACAACATTATATTGACTCACTTTATAGGATTGTTTATGATTCCAAGCCAAGTTCTTTTCACTTTTAGTTACATCTTAATCAACTTACACTTACTGTCCACATATCAAAGACCCTCCTCCCTCCTACATTTGCATTGGACCCTCCATCAATTTGCATCTGCAATCAAGACTGATCATTTGCTGGGTTATTTTATTTCCCTGGAATGTCCCATGTGTGCCTGACCATTATTGCAGATCAAGTCCACCCCAGATTGGTGAATGTCAAGATGATATTTCACCCACCCCCTGTTCTGATATCGTTTGTTTGCCTAAGGTGCACGATAGCCTAAGTGTGGACCTCTCCATATTGTAGGTTTCAGGATAACTTTTTTAACTAACTTTTTTTTTGTCCCCCGAAGATGCCCCCTCAAACACACACACACACACTCAGACATCTGTCTATAGGAAAACTGTGTCTCCACATGAGGGACAGTTCTGTTAAAATGTAAGTGTGACACCTGTTAACCAGCTGTTGTTGTTCCTTGCTGTTCAAACCGTTTGTGTTCATTAGGGTTATTCTTATCTTTCCACACATCTGGTGTGGTATTTGTTTCAGTTTTCTTCATGCCATTGCCAACATGGCAGCTTGATTTCAAAGCAATATGATTTTCTTTCTTTAAACACACTTTAATTATTAGCTTATATTTGGTTTCCATCTTTCTCATGGATGACATCTATGACTTCATGCAGGAATGTGAAATGACAGCCGAAATCCATATCTGTAATATACCATCCCTTTTAAAGTACTCTTGAACTGTTAAAAAAAAAAAGGTTATGGGTTAGAAGTATCCTGTTATATAAATAGTCACAGTAACAGTTCATAGCACATATTCATAGCACTTTCAAATGCATTGAAGTTGAGGTTGTACATTTTTAACATTATATTGTCTTGGTTTACAATAGACCCCCTTAAAAACACTTCCTTATACAACACTTTTTCATGTGATACAATGCTAAGGTTGTCAGGATGTAGATGCACTCGATCACCACTGAGGGTAGGGTGCAGAGAATAAAGTGAATGGAGTTGTTGGGTACAGTTCAAATCATTCACATTTATTTAACCAAAAGGCTAACAGAGGTACTGTTCTCAGTGGAAAAGACACTTAAATAAATTGGCCACAGGTCCTGTAACTATTAACAACTAGCCCCCTTTAGTGTGTGTGTGTGGGGCCCTCCTTTTATACCAGGAGAATCTAATTACTTAATACATAACAATCTGTGATTAGTATAAACAGGGCAAGACAAAGGGGAATGCTGATTACAATGTTTGATGGTGTTCATGGGCACTACCCTTACCTGTGTTACCTTTACAGAAGTCAGTGCTACAACAAGAGTGTCAACCCAAATCCCAGGGTCCTAAAGCCCTACAGAACGGTTCAAGACATAGGGCTGATGAAATTTGTGCAATCGCAAAGTCAATCTCATCTGCCTCGCAGTGAGTGGCTTCTCTAAAAGTGTGATGAAATTAAAAACCCAGCGCCAGCCAATCAATGCTGAGTGGGTTGGGGAATCTGCTATCCAATCAGGGCCAGGCAACAGTCTCTTTAGAGACAGAATGCATTTGCGTCACTGCAAGGCTCCGATTTGAATGTAGAAGTGGCGATGATGTCGAGTGGCAGTAGCACTGAGCAAGAACAACCAGCACAAGTCAGAACAGGAAGTGGTAGGTTACTTGCTGATAGAATATGTAATCCACGCTTCACGACACAGGAGATTGCTATATTAATAGAAGAGGTAGAAGCACGTAGGGCAATCATTTATTATTTATAATAATTATACAAGGTACATTATTTCATGGCATTGACATTACTACATGTAAAGTGTAAAATACATATCATGAATACATACATATCATATGAAAATACTATACATACAACATAGGAACACTAAATGAAGCAGGGCAATGCAAGTCAAAGGAGCTGGAAGTACTTGCAAACAGAGTTCGCCAATGATTGTGGCAATAATCATAACATTGTCCAAGGATGGTGGCAAATTGAGAAACAGTGTGAAACATGGGGAAAAAAAAAAAAACCTGGAACTTTTTTTTTTTGGACCGGTGCTAGCATATTATACACAGCTATATCATACACCTCAAGTCTCACGCTTGACTCATGAGACACACATATTAGGACCTTGTCTCACTCTCACTTCATAAAATCTCATGCACAGGAAACACATGAAGTGCCCCACCCCGGAGGTGTCAATCACTGTGATAAGGAAATTGTAGTTGCTACATATGTAATTTATAGTACTTAGATGGTAGGGAAATCGTGTTCATTTGCTATACTAAATTTAAATAAATAGATAGGACAGCGAGGAAGCAGAATATTTTACATTGACAGACAACATTCAGAGGGCATGTGCACTACAAGAACGGAGACTTTCTTTCAACAAGCAGGCAAAAGGTAAAATACACAAGTACTGTATTTACGTATTTTCAGGGTGGATTGATTTGGAACAGAGATTAAACATAGTTTGAAAGATAAAACTTGAGCTCCTTTATCAGAGATTTAAGCCCTCGTATTGACCAATCAGGTTAAAGGCAATCCGATCAATTTTCTAATTTGTAAAAATGTTTCAAATGAGTTAAGCTTGTATATTATCAGGCAAACAAACCGATATCTTGTTTCAGGTCTGCCGATAGTAGTGACTTATTTCAATCACGGAAATAAAGCAAATACATTGTGTTAAGTTTACACAGCAGTTAACTTGTTTACAGTTGCACATAATACACGCACACACACACACACACACACACACACAGCACTACACTAGCAACAACCAGGGAAAGGAAGGACAGACATACATATACAGAAGTGGTGCTCCTGTTATGCTGCTCTCCATATATTGTATGTACATTTTTTTTTTTTAATTCATATATTTGTTAATTATTAATTTACGAATAATATTGTTTAGTTTGTTATGTTTTGTCGTTTTTCGTCATAGATTATTTTTTCTTTTCTTTCTTTGATTTCCTCTTTCTATGTCGGTCCAAGCACATGCAGTTGCTACGTAGGACTACTTTGCTTTTTGTAGTGCGTTCAACTCTTAAAGTTCCTGATTGTGCCATTAAATAAACCTGGTTTCAGCAGGTCTTAACACAGCGCTCAATTGTCTATTTGGGACCCCATTGCTCTGTCCTCAGAATCGCTTCGGCAAATATGCTAATGATACAAACGCCCCGAAATTAATGCCGACCCATAGCGATGGGGCAGGCGCTCTATAACGGCACACGACATGTCTTCAAAATACTATTTCAGCGCAGTGTGTGTGTGGGGGGGGGGTTACGTCTTCTCTCCATTTATGCGCCACAGAATCGGGGGCAATAACTGTTTGCACTCGCATTTGCACTGTGATCAGAATACAGCCCATAGACTCCTTCACATCCCATTAAACTTTTATAGTTTTTTACTTAAATGTGTAGTATGTGTAGTAATACAACCACAGTGTAAACCACAGAGCGAAGACAGTGAAAAAGATTTTCTTACCTCAAACAAACTTTATTCACAGCATACAAATTACACAAGAGCAGTGAACTGTGGCAGATCCATCAGCACTTTTTTTTGCCTGTAACATGAAAATACTATACAAGCTTTGAAAAATTAGAAAATTAATATGAACAGGAATACAAAGTAGTTTCTCTGTCCTATTGAATGTAGACTTCACTTTAATGCTTTCATAAGGGTCTGGTCAATTAATCTAAATGATGTCTGATGTAAGTACTACTGTAGTTCAAATCAATATAATTGGTCCGGCCATAGCATTTTATTTAAATACAGTATAGTTTACAGTAGTGGCGGCCGGTTAACGGTGTGCACTTGCTCGCCGAACCTCTTAATGAATTGCGCGTCCCTTCTTCTGGGTGATGTGCGTTTCATTTCCTCCCTCTCACGTGACACTGGCACATCAACAATGCCGTTCATCCCATCTGTTTAATGGGCTGAAGCTGGGCTGTACTCACTCAGAAATGTGAGCACCCAAATCCACCTTGCACATGAGCAGTATCAGCCAGCCTTCAGCCAGGACGGGCTGTGATTGGCTTAAAAATATCTGGATGGAGCACAGCTGGTTAGTGAACCAGCTGAGGAAAACTACAACACCCGTCATCCACGCATGTCAACAAACATGCTGGCTTCGTTTTTAACTTTCTGTCAAAGTGTTTTAAAAATTTTCCTTCAGTTATGATGGATTTTTTTTTTCTGGCCACGTGTTAAAATCTCCTTCAGAAAATGTAATGTGAAACCGAATGATGCAATTTTCATTATTCAACACTTCACTCATAATCGAGCTCACTCAGTAGCAGTGCTTCAGCAGGGGGTGGGAGGGTTTGAGTTTGTCCTCCAATTAAATCCAGGGATTAAATCCTAGTACTGTACTGTGCTTAATAGCAGATAGGAGTTTATAACAGAGGCCTCCTCTGAGGGAAAAAAAATCCTCTCTGGGCTCCTAAATTGCTGTTAATATAGGAATGTTGACTCTAGGGTTTAGGTTAAAGTGTAATTTCTTAAATTAATTGTATTTTATTTTATTGAACATTATTATATTATAATGCTATATAACTATATATATATATATATATATATATATATATATATATATATATATATATATATATATATATATATATATATATGTAAAACTGCAGTGTACAAAATTGAAGGCATATGAAAGAAAAGGTTTTTAAAAAATGTACACAAAAGGTTTAAAAGATTCAAAAATCTTTTATTTTCAGGATGTTTCTTCAAAAGCCCTTCTTCAGCTGTTTAAAAAGAAAAGTAAACACAAAACAAAACAAAAAGGTTTAAACAAAATACACAAATGTTCACAGAAAACTGCTGTCAGGCTGGGCATTCGCCTTCACTGACCAGATCTAAACAAACAGAGCTAAACAACCAGCAACACACAACAGACAACACACAGATCAAAAACTCACCAAACTCCCTCTCCCAGACGCAGGATTTCTGCCTGTTTTTATGCAGGTGGCCACTCCACAATTAGCACCAATCTGCACTAACTGGAGAGTGGCCACAATGACAGCCAGTACGTAGCTAAATACAATATAGTTACACATACAAATTAGATTTAAATACAGAAGAGTCTTCCTCCTCCTGGAAACCAGCCTTGCTAGCAACGCTGCCCTTTCACAGTAACAATAGACAAGTTCAGTTGTCACTTGTAGGCAGAGTTACCATCTCAATTCAATGTAGATCAATTCAGTTTCACTGTATAACGTCTTAGACACGATTAAATGCAGAGCTAAAGTGATCATTAGTAAGCATCAGTTTTCATTAAACAGTGGCAGCTATAAGAGGCGTTCTCCCAGTAGGGAATGCAGCAATATGAAAAGTAATAAAGGCACTTATTATCTCCCATTTTCATTACAGTGATGTTATTATCTCTAATGCTGGTTCAGCTGTGTTCAAAGAAAGAGTTGGATCATTAAGGGCAGTCAGATTGATTTTAAATGTGATTTCAAGCACAAACAAAGTATTTTATTATCAATTCAACTGGCTTTTCTCAGTCGCTAAATGAGGATTTCAATGAAACACACATTTAAATATCTGAGGCTGAACCCTTGCCATAATGAATGAATTAATTCCCTTTCTTGCATGAACCACATGTACAAGCTTTTTCTTTTGCATTGTCTTGACAGAGTCGCATATTTTTTTGCAGTGCTGTGGCGGTGCTTGATTCCATGGTACTCGAGAATTTTTTTGTTTTGCAGTTTTTTTGTCAGTAATTGTTGTCTTTCCCACACCATACTCTTTAGCAAGTTGAACAGCCCGTTCAGCCTTTTCCAACCGTTAAATAATTTTTCAGCTAGAGTGCTGTCCTTTTTTGTTTGTCAGCCTGTGACAGGGTGCTCATGTCACGTGTGTGGGTAAACGCTGCTTAAGCAACACAGAGAGACATTGAAGGTGGAGTTGAAATGGCGGCACAGGCGCGCAGGATTTATTAACAAACAGAAAGTAAATAAAAGGGGTCTTGTTACGTTACCAGTGATGGTAACGCACAGAGGACACATACAGCAAGCTGTACAAAAAAACAGTACAAAAACTACAAATAAAAGGTGCCACAGAGGGCGAGCGCTAGCCTTATAAAACGTAACCCTCGCTATACATCACATGGGATCACTATCCCCTAAAGTAACCTACTGATGAGCCGGTAATCATACAACGACTCCTGCTGCTTCATACAGCCTTGGCTGGGCATTGCCTTCACAAGCACCGCTTGCAGTCTGAGGGTTGCGTAGCTGTCGTTCCTGCAGAGCGGACCCTCTCCTCCTGAGTATATGCCGCTCCCCTCTGGCATGGCGTTGCAGTCGCCCCGAGCCATCTCCCGCGGATGCTTTTGAACTGATGGACACTTTGTCAAGACCCGCCCACCTGCTGATTGAGGACCAGCACAGCCAATCACTTGCTGCCCTTCCCCTCAACCAAGCTTAGCAGGCAGCAAGTCTCAATCGAGCGCCCGTCTGTAAACAATAATTCAATCATACACATGAACTCCAAAAAGACACACAATAAACCAATTTCCCCATACAAATTATACCAACACTAATTTACACATGTGCAGGGCAATCGCCCTGCTACACAGCCATTTTGAATTTGTCGGGGACACACTTGCAGTGTGCTTAATTAGGCTTCTACTGTATTACCATACCCCGTTTAAAACTATCTGCTTTCTAGGACTGGAAAAAAGAGGTTGTTTGGAAGAATGTCATACCCTTAGCAAATGTAAATGCAAAAAAACGAAACAAAAAAAAAACTAATTGGTAGGGCTGTCACGCGATTAAAAATTGGTAGATTAATCCATGAACATTTTTAATAAACCGGCTGACCTGCATAGTAATACTAAAAAATAAATAGAATCTAAAAAAAAAAAAGCCCAGTGGGAATTTGGTCTTTTTAAAAGCATTTTTATTATTATTTTTATTTTAGTAAATGTAACACATTTTCATAGAACAACAGTTCTTTCGGGCCACTATCAGTCACATACCTGAAAACACAAGACAAGTATTGTATCCCTATGCTTCTGCTCATCCAGTTGAACATCAGTTCGGGTTTGTCCAAAGTTTTGAGTGTAACAGTGGCTCGCAAGTGACTTTGGGAACGCTCATGTTTTTGTGCTGACTTCGATAGACATCCTAGATTGCTGTAACCAGTGCTGTTCCATATCGCCTTTTCTGTACTGAACAAAAGACAGTTCCAGCAGTATAATATACACCCTAATCTCTGTAAGTTGCCTTGGATAAAGGCATCTGCTAAATAAACACATAATAATGTTTTTTTTTTGTTTAATTGACAGCTGCTGGTAAGCCACGGATACCTTTCATAATTTTAATTTTGTAAGTGGCGAGTATATCCCTTCCCTTCCTGTGTCAGTTCTGGTATTTGTGGTGTATACCTCCATTTTTTAACAATCTCCAATTTTTTCTGAGAAAGTTATTCGTGAAAATTGATTCATAACCAACTACGATGTCTGATAAAATATATATATATTTTTTAATTTGTAAAAAGCAATGCTCAATAACGGTCTCTATAAAATTAGCAATGTCATGCGAAATTCTGCATATTTAAGTCCCTCCTCTGCTCACTAATGATTGGACAGCTGCAAAACCAGGGCAGATCTTTGACGTTCCCATTGGTTAAACTCACAAGACCTTCAACTGAAACTGAGAATAACTTCAACGGTGTATGTCCCGTCTCTGCTCACTCACGATTGAAGGCCTGCATAACAAGGGGCAGACCTTTTGACTCTCCCATTGGTTAAACCTACTCAAGACCTTCAACTGTTTATGTCCTGCCTCTGCTCACTTATTATTGGACTGCCAAGGAGAAAATGCAGATCTTCTATTGGTTGAAAATTCTGCATGATTATATTGTAAAAAAACAAAAACAAATCTGCACTCAACTCTTGAGTTGATTAATTGGTCTGATTTATCAACTCTTGAGTTGATGGTCTGATTAATCAGTTAATCGGAGCAGCCCTAATATTTAGGTATCATTAATCTTATTTTTCCTGTTCATTTTACAGAAAAGAATTTGAAAGACAATGCTGCCAAGTACATTGAATTGTTGGAAAATAAGTTAAACAGGTAAGAGTTCTTCTTTGTGTCTATTTTTTTAATTATGAATTATTTCAACCCCTTGTTCTGCTTCAGTGCCTTCCATACCCCCCCTGTGGATGATGCAGACTAGTTTTAATGAATCATTATTTAAATGTTTAATGACATACTCCGATTTGCAAGCTTATCTCTGATGCCCTCTTTCTGTATATATTAAACTGCCACATCATTTTCCATGTTACACTGCTACTTCAGTGTCAAATGAAATAAATATAAATGAGTGATGATGCTGCTAGGATATTTACACTAGTAATAGAACTTTTTAAAATGAAAAAGGGAAATAAGGGTTAATACAGACAACGCATTAATGCCAAAGCATAGTTTACAGCTGTGGCATTAACCCCTCTTCCTGTTACTTCAATGTATCTCCTTTCTGGAGTTCTGACAGCACCTGATGTTTGTTCTATAGGTGGTATGATTGCTGTTTGAATCCGTTTTGATTATGTATTGATGCAAAAGCATGTCTACAAAAAACAACTGTAGGTTTAATATTCAAGTTATGGCAGCATAAAAAATACTGCAATGAAAGAAATTAAACTAGAAAAAATATTATATTGTGTCAATTGCTGATACTGAATACCTATGAACTGAAACACCAAACAGAGGGTTGACTGTTAAAAATTTAAAGAGATCCTTGCATGATTTTCTATTGACAACACCATATACCGTATGTGTTTTCTGTACTATATTTTAAATGTCATTTTAAGTGTATGGGTATTGTATAAAAAAAAATGACCTGTTCTGCAGTATTCATTCACATATCTTATAAACCACTTGACATACAGATCATGAAGGTACTGTTGAGATTCATATTTTCATATTTTCTGCATGTAAACGTAATCTGCTATTTACCAGTATTTCATTTTTGGGTTTCCTGCAATCTGCATTAATTATGATTAGAAATACTAGAATTTATTATTATACATTTGCTGCAATAAATAACTAAATGAGCCATAAAATATGGTAATGTGTTCTTCTAATCTATTTTTGATCATAAAAGGTCTGATCTTTTATTGTAGGAATGGAAAGTCTGCCAGTAGTCAAGATACAGAGTTTTGATATAGTTCTGTCTGGTTCAGTAACTTCTTGATCAGTGCAATTATTTATTCGGTTGAATGAGAAAAATGCATTTGAAATCTCAGATTCGTTGTGATTGGAATTAGAGTCAACAGTCATGCTTTGACTGTACTTTATTCCTGTGACTACTGTTCTAGACCAAAGGTGCGCAACCAAACCTTTATCACAGGCCGCACCTAACTAAAGAATAATCCGAGTTTAACCCTTAGCTGCAATATACACATAGGCATAGGTATATAGGCAATTTCCCTTAGAATTACTGTTCATTTTGTTTCACACTGCACATACACATCACAAACAAAAATATACAAACATTAAAAACAAAACATTAATATTGTACTGTTACCATATACAAAGTCATTGCATAATGACTGTGTAGCAAGCAGCAATGTAGCAAAAGTCACAGGACATTGATGTCACTCCCTAGCAACAAGCCTCCTATGTTGGGAATGGGTCCTTTCAATTCAGCAGGTTTGTGCACTGTTGGTGTGTTCAGAAAGGAGAGGAAGACTCATGAAATTAGTTGGAGACTTAAGTTTATGAGAAGGACTTACCCTCCGCAGTACGAATTAAACTGTGTACTGCTTTTATGTGTAAAATGAGAAAAAACAAGTCAACAAAGTAAAAAATATATAGTTATGTTCTATTCATAAGTGAAATGGAATTAATACGCTGGGCTGCCTGCAGCCCTTGGGCCACGGGTTGTGTGTACCTGTTCTAGACTTTGATGATGATGTTCTTGCTCTGGTGGCCTCTAATGTTAATGAAGAGTATGCTTTTAATGCAAAACATAACCTCTTATAGAATAGAAAAGTATATTTTTGAGTACAGTATTGGAGTAACATGGGTTTTTAATGTTAAAATATTATTTCAAAATTGAAACAAATATTTTAATATTCTTTAATGTTGAAGTATTTGCAATATATTACAGAAAACATTATCTTGGAAGTAAAATAAACCCTTTCAATTTTCTTATCAAAGAAAGCAGAACAACACTATTGTATACAGTAGAATGTGTGTTATTATCCCCGGCTGGGGATGAAATCCCTTGTGAAACGGATATAGTGGAGACGGTCATACGCACATACATATGTATGTTACACTTCACAGATTGCTCCATATATCTGCAGAATTGCTAATCCAATTGCCATGAAACCTGGTGTTAACATTATTTAGGATGTGTTCTTGAGAGTACCATATTCTGGAGGTGTGTCTGAAACTTCGTGTGAGTCGTGTGAGTAATAATGGAATGTCCAGACAGTAATTTGCGTGCAACAAAATAAAATTTGTTTTATTAATATTATTTGTTACACGATAAAATAAAACAAAACGAAAAAAGAATGGCGTGAGGGAGGGGGTGCTGGAATAATGATAAAAAGAAGGGTTCGGAAACTCCTTAGTCCTCTTCACGATATCACCGGACATAAAAAGCGATAAAACAGAAAAGAAAACGTTAATGTGTATTCTGCCCCGTGATATCAAAAATGAAAACAAAACAAGCCAATGCTTCCTCTCTCCCTCCAGCCTATTCACCCCGCCTATGCTTTTTAGGACCAACCCCGAACACAGTAGTACGTTCCCTTTAGTATGCAACGCCCCGCCCCTGTAGTCAGTGGAACACCAATCTCAAACTGACAAGTGTCCTTACAACTCACTTGACTCCAGTGGCTGGAATTTACATACTCGCACCCCTCACCAAGGTGCCGCCCCTCATAAAGATGACTTTCGTCATGGTAACGAGACCTTGGTAAGGGAAGTCCCAAGTTGGTTTGCTGCCTTCTACTGTCGGGAGGCTGAATTACAGACCAAAACCCCTTTGACTCATCACACTTGGTTTTAACATTTGTTAGTTAAGATTATTGAGAGTATCAGATTCTGTGGATATAGGGGGTGTATTCGTCTGCCTGTATGTCACACCTTCATTTTTGCATGTATCTGGATAATTACTTGTCAAATTCTATGAAATTCTATACTACTCTGTACATAATGTGGATGTATGACGTGGTTATCAACTTTTTCATCATACTGATCGCTCTAATTTAAAAATGACAGCCATGGCAGGTGATGTAGAGTATTTTACTGACACACTTATTTATTTCAGATGTCATTTATGCATTGATTTGATTTGCAGGATATCTTTTTTTTTAAGATTTAAGAAATTAAAAACCTGTATGCACGCATTTTTTGTTGTAATATTTACGTGGAATAATGTATTAATTACACTTCAAAGCTTAGAAGTGCTATAAAAGTCAAATGGTTCAAGTCTTTTTCTTCCCAAGCTGTTAAAAAGCAGAGGTCTGTAACAACAGACACTATGATAGGATGCTTTTGTTACAGGATTACAAGACGGGTTTTAGCTCCTAATTCCCTTATCACAACAGCAAAAGGCTTTCTTTATATATATATATATATATATATATATATATATATATATATATATATATATATATAGACCATGTGGTGGTAGCATTTCCAGAGATGAGGGTATTGGTTCTGATTGTACTTCAAACTTGTCTTTGAAATGCCTTTCAGAAATGCCCTTGTGTGTACGCTATTACCCTGACAGGGATAAAAACAATGAAAACAACAGGTAGTGTGCCCTAAATAAGTAAAATATTGCTAATGATTGGTTGTTTTTTGTGGCAGGATGGCTTGCAGTGGTGAGGTGTGGTGACGTCACGGACCAGGAAGTAACTGAACCAAAACAATGAATGGGCGGGTGAAGCTGAACGCTACTGCGGTCAGCGTTTAATAAATAATAATACAAAACAAAAGATTTAAACAAATAACAAAACTCTACAAAACAAAAGGGCGCGATGGCCAAACAAATAAACAGAAACAAGTATATTTTCAATATAGCAATTTTTTTTTCGCTCGTTCGCTCGCTCTCCCGTGTTCTCCCGTACTCTCCCCTGTACACTCAACCCCCCGCAGCACGGACAGCTGCAGGTTCTTATACTCTGGCCGAGGGGTTAACTAGCTGTTAATTATCTTATTACCCCTCGGCCACAGTCTGCAGCGTTTGGTAAGGATCTTGCGACTGTCAGCTAGTTAAATAATCAGTAGCTGATCAGCCACGCATCCTCACGGGTTTTTAAATATAAAAAGCGATAACAAAAGGCCGGCGCTTTTATCTGCGCCACAAACAAAAATACAAATAATAATAAATAAATAAATACATAGGGCGGGACACTCCGCCACACATGCCCTTGCGCAGCACACATGGCCTTTCGGCCACCTCCCCTTAGTCCCCAAAGTCCCGGCTAGCAGTCCCAACCCAGGAACAGGGGCAGCAGCGGGCCAAGGTGGCGACCGCGGTGGGATGTCCTCCTCCCACCCAAACAGCCGTGGCGTTCTGATGGCCAGCGCACAGGCGGCTCCTCTGGCCAAAAATTTTTGGGGGTGGTCTCCAGACCTGCCCCTCCTTCTTCATGGCCGGCAGCTCCCCTCCGTGGGGCTCCGGCCACCCTTTCTTCTGCAGCGAAATTGCTGCGGGGGAGCTGGTCTCCTGACCTCCCCCCTTCTTCATGGCTGGCAGCTCCCCTCCGTGGGGCTCCGGCCACCCGTTCTCTTGCAGCGAAATTGCTGCGGGGGGAGCTGGTCTCCTGACCTCCCCCCTTTCTTCATGGCTGGCAGCTGCCCTTCATGGGGCTCCAGCCACAGTATTTCCTGCCGCGAAAGTGCGGCTGGGGGAGCTGGTCTTCTGACCTCCCCCCACTTCTTCGTGGCCGACAGCTGCCCGTCATGGGGCTCCAGCCACAGTATTTCCTGCCGCATGGCAGGACTGGTAGCGACCCCAGGCAAAACAGGACCCTCGGCAGGCGACGGCAGCAGCAGCGGACCCTCGGCAGGCGACGGCAGCAATGGCTCCTCTCCCTCTGGTGCTGGAGACGGCAGCAATGGCTCCTCTCCCTCTGGCGCTGGAGAAGGCAGCGATGGCTCCTCTCCCTCTGGCGCTGGAGAAGGCAGCGATGGCTCCTCTCCCTCTGGCGCTAGAGATGGCAGTGGCGGGGCTTTTCCCGATGGAGCTGGAGATAGCGGGAGCCCTGCCATATCTGCAGCCAGGTAGTGGATTCCCATGTCCGCAACCTCCGGGAGGGACACTGGGCAGTGTTGCTTTTCCCAGGCTTCCCATCGCTCTCCATCTCTGGCCCACAGGAGGTTGATCACATCGGGGAGGGCCTCTTCAGCATTCCTCCCAGGCTCCACCAGCCAGCCCCAGATTCCCTCAGAGGAGAGTGAACTCGTCAGCCTCTTAGCCACTGGGACCTCTACCCGTGACGCCGGACGCTCAGGCTCCTCCATCTCCTGCCATGCGTGGCTCTGGCTGAGTGTAAGATACCTGACCTCGCCACACAGGAAGCACCACCCTTCCTCATCCAGACAGACAAGGCAAACATCCAGCGTAGCAGAGACACGACGGGACCTGTGACCGGCCCTGCACTGCTCTTGATGCGCCTCCTGCTGCTGTTGGTGCTTTCTCCTGCCGCTTCTTCCCATTTTTTAAATTTTTTTTTATTATTTTTTAAATTTTTTTCAACACACAAAACCACTATTCGAAAAAAAGCAAAAAACGTCCTTTCCTTTCCTGGTCCGGCTGTTGGAGGCGTTGTTTGTCCCACGCAGGACACCATATGTGGCAGGATGGCTGGTGGATGGTGAGGTGTGGTGACGTCACGGACCAGGAAGTAACTGAACCAAAACAATGAATGGGTGGGTGAAGCTGAACGCTACTGCGGTCAGCGTTTAATAAATAATAATTCAAAACAAAAGATTTAAACAAATAACAAAACACTACAAAACAAAAGGGCGCGATGGCCAAACAAATAAACAGAAACAAGTATATTTTCAATATAGCAATTGTTTTTCATTTCGTTAAGCTCACTCTCCGTGTTCTCCGTACTCTCCCTGTACACTTAACCCCCGCAGCACGGACAGCTGCAGGTTCTTATACTCTGGCCGAGGGTTAACTAGCTGTTAATTATCTTATTACCCCTCGGCCACAGTCTGCACGCGTTTGGTAAGGATGCGTGACTGTCAGCTAGTTAAATAATCAGTAGCTGATCAGCCACGCATCCTCACGGGGTTTTTAAATATAAAAAACAATAACAAAAAAGACGCAGCGCTTTTATCTGCACCGCAAACAAAAATACAAATAATAATAAATAAATAAATACATAGGGGCGGGATACTCCATACATTTTATTTAAACTTGATTGGGTTTATTTTAATGACCCAAACTGGAGTTGCAATGAGCAACCAGTTTCCTAATCGAGTATCAGACAGGTTCAGTAAATATCAACTTTATTATTCAAAACCAAGAAACAAAAAACTTCAGGAAAGCCTTCAGACAACTGAAAACATGCTGATGTATATTATTTTATGTAGTAATATATGCTTTCAGAAAAACGTTTATATTAAAAAGCAGTTACCCCATGAAATTATTCAAATACAGCTGAAAATACAAGTGAGACAAATAGGGGCAATTAATTGGTCAATGAACATTTTATCAAGGCCGCTTTTTATCAAAACCTGCCGGGGTTTTCCACCAAGGATGTATTATCAACCCACTTATTAACACTACAATATGAATACAATGTATTGAGGTCTGCGGAAAACCAACTTCATAAATTATAGGACAACCATATTAAGATCGGCCATGGTTTAGATTAATAAAACAGACTCTGGTGTGCTAATACCCATCTTAGTCATGAGTACATTTGGTATACATTTGTAACTATTATTACATCCTTAGCATTAAGTAGGTGTTTGACCTTTACTTAAATGATGCTGTATTCACAGCTTAAACCCTTGAAAACTGGAAGGAAAACACCCTCCTTGTAATTAGCTATGTTTCCACAAACTTTTTTTATACACTAAAAACATACATTATGAAAAAAGGCGAAAATCGGTTAATTCAAGCAAACGAACAAGTTGTATAATCATAATGCTCAGCAAGGTAGGTTATTCGTTAGAGTTTATACTCTAGCGAGCGAATAGAAAAAAATGGATGGAAATGTATCAAACTTTTTTTTTTTTGGATTAAGACAATGGATGTGATAACCATTTTTTTAAACTCATGACATCATTACATATAGCTGTTCGCTTAAATCTAGTTTGATGGAAACCTGTTTTTTTACGATAAGATTTGCATATATTTTTGTGCGAAATTTTGCTAGAAATCTTGTTGATGGAAACATAGCTAATGTGATGGGTTAGTTTTCTTTAAAACTACAAACTTTGAGAAAATGTTTTTATTGGAATGCAAAAGAGAAGAAAATCAGTTGGCCCACAGACAGTAAGCCAATTCATAGAGAATGCTTTGCAGTTTTAGGTAATGGCAGTAAAAGTTAAACTGTCAGTAATATATTAATGCTTAGTAGGAGCCGTAACCCCACCGTTAAGAGCTAATCAGATTAAGTGCAGCATGGAGAGTGAGCTAGAAGGACTGCTCAGCCTTACCCCCTGGAGTTCTCATTGGTCCTGCTTGAGTCCAAAATCCTCATCCACACTGACGATCATTAACTGGTAAATAACAGTCAAAGACGTTTTCAGAAGCTTGTTGACGGGCAGAGACTGAAGACTCTCATCAGTTTGACTGGAAGCAAAAGGCCTGTGACAGACAGCTAACAAGAGCAAATGAGTGTGCTTCTAGACTACTGTCTTTTAAAGAGGTATGACACAGGCCCAGTTTTTGGGATGGAACCGCGTAACAGTCTCACGTTTTGATTGGGCCTTGTCTGTCAGAGGAATATGACTTCAACATGAGTGGGAAAGCTTGGAGGCATTTTAACATTGTGATCGGAGAGAGATAGACCTGCTTTCCAGAGCCTTTCAATTAAAATATACTATGGTATTTTGCTGTAGTATTATAACAAACTATGGGTGACTATTACTTGATATAAATTCTCATGTTATTCACAAATGTAAGAATTGGTTTTCTATGGTGATGTACTTTTTTCTTTCAAGTAGCATAGATCTATAATCGGTCTTATGATTTATCCTGCGCACTATTACAGTTTTGTTACAGGATACATTAGTTTATCTCTAATGTAATTTAATTCTCAGATAATGTCCCAAATTCTGGGCTGCTTTGGTTTTCAGATGACGTCCCAAATTCTGGGTCGCTCTGCATTTCTGAATTCAGCCGAGTTTTTGGGATGTTCTGCAGTTACAGATGACAGCCAAGTTTCTAGGTCATGCTCAGTTTACCATAATGCACACCAGAACTGGATTGTGAATGCATTTAAGAGTACCCTTAGTACATTAATCAAAGTTAATGTGTTTTTTTACTCTCCCCAGAAAACATAATCTTTTATGAAAAAACAGAAATCTAATTTAAATGTTTTTTTTTAAAAGCTTATTTCTTTATTACAATGAAAAATCTACATTGTACTGAGATAGATACAGGAAAATTCATTAAAGCAGGCATTTTCCTTTATTAAAGGTTAATATTAAAACACATTTTTGAGAAGGAACATGATATTCCAAAAAAAGGACATCTTAGTTGCTTATGTAATTTCCATCACTCTATAGTCATGCGTCGGGGTTTATCAGACCTCAAAATGAATAGAATGGTGGAGTTCAACATATTTTATTCACCTATCACCAAAAAAAAAATACAATAAAGGCCTATATCAGCTCTTTCACTTATGGGTTTTAAGAGGCCGGTGCCCTTCAACAACTTAACATGAATACTATTGTATTGTATTGGTCAAATATTCCTTATATACTCCTGATAGTTTAAACTGTAGGCTATAGATAATGTTTAAACAGTGGAACTATGCAAATATAATGGTTCAATTCCAATTCAGGCACTTACAATCTGCCCTACCTAAATTTCCCCCTGTACTTCAATTGGCTAAGCAATTCCTCACGCCTCTCACCTTAACTGCTGTATCAGTGTGCTGGCACAGAATTGTTGCCACGTGTAAAGAGCTTTGGGATCCTATGGGATGAAAGGCGCTATATAAATCCAAAGTATTATCTTTCATTTAAATAATGATCTTTTTATAGGGGTTCGCCTGGTAATTATGTGGTAATTATGAAGACCCTGTGTCAATCACCCTCAAAAGGGTGAGGAAGGTCAATCTGTCTGATATGGTAAAGGGGTTCTAAACCACCCAGGGTCTTGAAATGTGGTATGCTAGCAGCATGAGCAAGTCCCATTGCTCTGGGAGTTTCAGAACCCTCTATTTGTGTGAAAAAAATTGACATTCCGTTGCTATCATTGCCCAGTTTGTGATGGTGGTAGAGCGCACAGCAAGTTTCTTGTTTTTTTTTTAAATTTATTTTATATTTATTTAGCACGTCCTTATCTCAAACTCAGTTGTGGGTAAACACAAAATGCAAGACATGTTGTTTATAATTAGGCTTGCTACTCTCTACCTGCCTTTAAAGCTGCAATTAACATTGTTAAATCATCTAAATTTCTTAATTACATCACGGATATCTGACGATGATGAAACGAGTTGAAACATGTTTCTTGCTATACATTCCTTAAACAAAACTGATCGCTTTACAGTCACTGTAAAGATGTAGTCACTACAGTACACACTGCTTGTTTCATAAGATAAATACATTCTGCCTGGAGAAGCACATAACAAATGCAGAATTAGCAAGAAACAATAGGGGGGATTCATTAGGTGTTTGAATTAAAAAGGGCGCAATATCAATCTGGTGATATGGAGCAATGAACCTGCTAGAGTGCCGAACTAGTCAATTAGCGCCTTTTTGTTGTGCATCATTTGCTGGAGTTAAAAGAAAGGCTCATTAAGTCAGTCTTGCTATTAATTGATTTGAGTTTTTTAAAGTGACATTTGACGGCAAGTAGTTTTGGTAGGAATAAACGTCAAACACTACCAAGCCTATTTATCATGTCAGGCTGTTTAGAATGTCAGGCATTTCCCTCTGTGGACTGTTAGAAGTTTGTACTGCAACACAGTATCAATCTAGACAGTTATTAGGTGGCACAGGTTGATACATTTAACCTGTGGCATTCTATCAATATCAGGATTGCCTATGGATTGTTAGAAGTATCAACTACAACCAAGTACCAATCTAGGCTTAAGTAGGTCACACAGGGTGATACAATTAACTTGTGTCATTCTATCACTCTTGCAGTTAACCCTTTTGTGGCCAGTGTAAATGTTTCCAAGTAGGAAGGATTATATAGTAAATGGTCACACTTTTACACATTACTTGTACTTTGCACAACAATGTTTGTAATCTCTCATGAGATGGAATCATTACTATTTTTCAATGTATTTAATTGTTTTTCCATTATATGTGCGTCGTCCAACCAACTGTTTAGCCTACAGTTTAAACTATCAGGAATAGATAAGGAATATTTGACCAATACAATACAATAATATTCATGTTAAGTTGTTGAAGGACACCGGCCTCTTAAAACCCATGTGAAAGAGCTGATATAGGCCTTTATTGTATTTTTTTTTTGGTGATAGGTGAATAAAATATGTTGAACTCCACCATTCTATTCATTTTGAGGTCTGATAAACCCCGACGCATGACTATAGAGTGATGGAAATTACATAAGCAACTAAGATGTCCTTTTTTTGGAATATCATGTTCCTTCTCAAAAATGTGTTTTAATATTAAGCTTTAATAAAGGAAAATGCCTGCTTTAATGAATGTTCCTGTATCCATTTCAGTGCAATGTAGATTCTTCATTGTAATAAAGAAATAAGCTTTTTAAAAAAAAACATTTAAATTTGATTTCTGTTTCTTCATGAAAAATAATGTTTTCTGGGGAGAGTAAAAAATACATTAACTTTGATTCATGTACTAAGGGTTTCTCATAAATGAATTCACAATCCAGTTCTGGTGTACATTTTTATTGTAAACTGAGCATGACCTAGAAACTGGGCTGTCATCTGTAACAGCAGTTCATCCCAAAAACTGGGCTGAATTCGGAAATGCAGAGCGGCCCAGAATTTGGGACGTTATCTGAAAAGCAGAGCAGCCCAGAATTTGGGACGTAGCCTGAGAACAGAGCAGTCTATATGTAAAACTGTGATTAAATTACATTAGAGATGTATCCTGTAACAAAACTGTAATTGTGGGCAGGATATATATTTGCAATTAAAATAAATCACGCAGACGATTATAGATATATGCTATTTGAAAGAAAAAAGTACATCACCACTGAAAGCCAATTCTTACATTCGTGCATTGCATGATCATTTATATCAAGTAATAGTCACCCATAGTTTGTTACATTAGTACAGCACAATGTCATATTATATTTTAATTGAAAGGTTCTGGAAAGCATGTTAAAACGCCTCCAAACTTTCCGACTCGCGTTGACGTCATATTCCTCTGACAGACAAGGACCAATCAAAACGCGAGATTATTATGCGGTTCCATCCCAAAAAACAGGCCTGTGTCATACCTCCTTTTAAAGGTACAGGCAATCGAATGACAAAGCAAGTCACCGATAGGCTGATTCAATCCATGCACCCTCCTTTCGGCCCTCCTAGAGGGGAGGATTTGTTTATTTAGCTTTAGTCCACAATTGATTGGCTGTGCCTCGTCTTATATCTTATTATTTGAAATGAAAGCATAAAATGTGGTTTATTTTTGTATTCTCTGGTCTTATGTAAGTTTTCACACCATGCTTTCTTTTCAGTACAAAATGCTTTCATTCACGCTGTATACCTGTAGTTTTCAGTTACGCTAAGAACTATGGTGTAAAATATTTGAATTTGAAATTATGAAGAGAAATATGAATGCTAAAAAATAAGAAAAAAATATTTTGACAACTTTTGAAAACAAATTTCTTTCATTTTCTGCTTAATTAAAAAAAATAAGGCTGCTAAGAAAGGAATTATTGTTATTATGAATTTTTTCACATAGGCCTATTTATTCTCCTTAACTACCTGTATGTGTATCGCTTTAAGAATGGACAGGTGTCACACGAATTTTAGTGAAAACTTTTAGTGACCAGTCACTGTGACAGGCAGCCGTTTTTCCTAGCGGAAACGCTAGACTGTTATTTTTGTAACTGCAGTATTTGCGGAACGGTGTTGCTGAAGTATTTTTTATTTTTAGTTAAATGTAAGCACTTATTCCCTGGAAATTTTGCTAAATCGTCTCAAGTCTTATGAGGCTGTTGGTATGTCCAGTACCTTGTGTGGTCAGAATGAAATCATGGATAATACTGGCCCAAAGTTAACAAAGATTTTACTAATGATTAAGGAGTTTTGATTACATTCATCCCCCTTATTACTGTATGTTAAAAAATAAAGTCTGAAAATGCATGCTGTTTTTTGCTCAGTCAAGTTACTGTACTAGTTTAAGTAAATGTGTTTGCGGATACATGTGATATCACGGGTATTGTAAGGTATGAACCGTGATTATTGTTATCATATACAATTCATAGGAACCGCAATGTTACAAAACAGTTGCTTGATTTATAAAGCAGGGACTTTACACCAAAAAGTTACATGCCCTGTGACGTCTATCTCACGATTCATATATTATTTCTAGAAATTGTATTGCTTGTCCACTTTCATTTGCTATTTAGGTCTTTTATGTTAAGTTTTACAGAATGCATGTATTTTCATTTTTAAAATGAAATCAGTTCAAGAAAGCCTCTTTGATGCAAAGCCTTTTATGTCATTAACCAACCAGCTGCTTCCCCTTGTGTTTGCAATAGCATGTCTTTCTTTCAAAACTTAGAAATACAATGTTTTTTAATGTATTGATGTCATGAAGACATTAAGAAAGACTTCTAGTGGTAACGTTTGTCATTGAATATATTACGTTTCTTTTTCTGCTTCTTTCAAAACTGCACATACCGTATGAGGGAATGGAAGTGCACAATGGGTAATATTTATGGAATCATTTCAGCAAGCTATAACTATTTTAAGACTGGACCTGGTCCCAATTTTAACACTAATTACAAACGTACCCTACTACACACATTCACTTGGTTTATTCCAGTGTGCATGGTAACTGACAGTGCCTCTTGGGCATGAAGCACAGATGAAGGCTGCTTTTCTGTCAGAGGTAGATAGAACATGCAGACACAGTTTTTTAAATTGTCAAAAATTGAAACATCAATTAGATCCAAATATGATGGAATAGCATTCACACTATGTCCAGGAGGGCATAAGTAGGTTTCTGATTAATTTGTCTGCTGCCCTCATTATATAAGTCTTTGACCTCATTGGCAAGGATAGCGGCAATCCTGCCATTAGAAATCAGAGTCAATGTTCTGACACATGACACATCCTTGGGTGACATAATGAGAGAAAACTTATAACCTTCCCAGGAAAAAGGGCGAAATCATGTTTGTCAAGTCTACACATATTCATTTAATATAGTTTATCCTATGGAAGAAGCATGTGTCTATAGTGACTAGTGACATCAGTCAATGCCCAGACAGTATAGTACATTGAATTCTTTAAACCAGTTTGAAATGCCCAAACGCTGCTACCCACTTATTAATGAGGAGGGATGAAAATAAATGGGTGAAGTCTGTTCCCGCTGTCATGCCAAGTGTCTCTCTTCCTCCAGCCAAAAATAAGAAACTATCCCCAACTGGTTTCCTCCCCAACTCACAGGAGCACAACGGCAAACGCAGCACTTCCTATGGGCTCCCAGACAACTCAGCACTACCTGGATTTAAATCAGTAATCCTAGGAATATGTTTGCTGTGGAATAACGCAGAAAAACATGGATTTTCTATGCTGTCAGAGAATGTTTTGTTTTACACTTGGGGCAGGGCAAAGAGCATGCAAGGCTTTTTTTGTTTGTTTGATAACCAAACCAATGCATTTATCATATATAATCAACACAGGCAATTTTGCTTTAAATTTACGTAAACATACTTGTTCAATAAAACTACTTCTGGTGTACAGAGGTCAAGGTGGAACGAGGCACACTGTCACATTCACGTTGAAACGTAGCTGCAGTTTACTTCAGTATCCAGACGTGCGTTGTTGTTAATGAACAAGCTGTTAAAGGTGCCGAAAACGAGCAGGTCAATGAGTTTGGCAATAGCCATCCAGATGTCAAAGACTAATTGAGAGATAAACTAATGAATACTATTTTTTGGTTTGTATTATTACTACACAGACATATTTGTAATGTTTAAAGTAAAATGGTACGTTTGTTTATATTATTGATTGATGGCACTGGTGAGCTTGGAACTTCCCTTAGAATTTAAAAGTGTACCAATAAATACTTCCTGTGTTAACTGTTCAATAGTACTGCTTGCGGGTCTTATAATGTGACACTGAACACATAAGGAAAATATTAGAGATGGGGCCATTTGGAAAGGACGTCGGAGCAACACACTCACATTTCAAATCTACCACCTGCTTATGATTACCACTGAAGATCCTCAGTGTGGTCAGTCTTCTAGCACTTAGATATATGGACCCCCTGCCTACAAAGATCACTTGAAGACTTCTATAGCTTCATGCTGATGGGATCATTGTTTATTTGCAATACATAAACTTCCATTTATTTTACTAAAGTTCCATTTTTAAAAGGTCTAGTGATTAACTTTAGGAAAGATATATGGCACATTATACAACAATCGCTTGAAGTAATATTAAGTAGGAAATATTTAAACAAAAATGGAGCTGTTTAAATATAGAATTTATTTAGCTACCCCTGTTGACTTAGTTTAAATGATCGAAAAGGGAATGTGAGTGCTGTACCATTGTACAAGATTTTTTTTTTTTTTTTTTTTATCTTGCAACTATGCAGCTCTATGACTTCTGTTAGAAGCATTCCTGGCTTTCAAAGGGCCACAGTTGTCACTGTCAATAGCATTAGTCTGCTATGCCCATCTATTTTGTTGAGTATTCAGCAGCTTTTCTCTGTGAAAAAAATACCACTGTGTAGAGAACCCATCAAAATGTAATTTATAATCTACTACCAAGTTGATTTTTGTCACTATCCAAGAAACAGGTTGAATATGGTTCTTGAGTATTGAAGCTTGACATCTTTAACAAGTTACATTACATTCTCAGCCAGCCCCAGCTGCTTAAAATACAGTCTCACGTGTCTGTACTGTGTGGCTTTTGTGTTTTTATGTAGTTTGCATGGGATAATGACTATATTGGATAATGTAGTGACTATGTTCTCAGAGATTTTCTAGGCATCATCATAAAATAAGAAATAATATGACGCGATGGAATTGCAGATTTATATTTAGTGTTGGTGCATTTTAAGGTATTAAAAAATGTTAATAGAATAAATTATCACAATTGTACTACACAATTTAAAAAAAAAACTACAGCAATTTAAATAATACATTTAAACATTTCTGAACCACGTCAAGCCTGTTAAAGTATGCAGTTAATAATAATAATAATAATAATAATAATAATAATAATAATAATAATAATAATGTATGACTGAGTCAGAGAATAATAAAAATAAAAATAGGAAAAGATGCCATAAACTGCAAGCTACATCGCTTATAAATGGAAAATATAAGCCTTATTTAATATTTAAATGTGTAACATACATTCATAGAGTTGAAAAGGTAAAACTGGAGAAACTGTTTTCCATTTACTCAATCTAACAGAAAGTTTGTCCTGGCTCATGCAAACTTGCATTAGGATGCCTCTCTGTAAACAATGATCCAGGCATAAAGTGAAGTGAAATCCATCAGAGCACTTTAGCTGTGTTCGGATGCTCAGCGTAATTTGTATTGATAGCTGAGTCAAATGTTTAATTAAGCTTGTTTTTAATAAGTTCTGAATATGACAATGCATTGCTACATAACATATCCTGTTTTCACTAGCCACTTTCAAGCTGGTTTTGAGGCTTAGCTCTTAGGGTGGCTTTGTTCCATCACAAAAGTGTCCTGCTCCAAAGATGGCTTGGTGGTGGCTTTTGTTCTTTTTTTGCTCTGCTTTGAATGTATTTGTCCCTGAGTCGGCTCACGCAGAGGCACGATGAGAGCAGCGTCCTCAGTGTCAGTCTCCTTGGCCGTCCTGTGTCTGAGCCATCTTGGTAAAGTAAATAAATCAGTGACTCTAGCACCACTGCTGTCCGAGAAGCCGAACTTCGCGACTCTTTACCCTGTTCTCCCTGCCACAGCCCTCTTCTACGATTTCAAGAACGCTGTGTCACAGGCATTTACTGACTACACCTTTGAATAAAAAAAAATGGGGCTTTAGAACAAAACAGTACCCTTCCAAATTTGGAGCAAACAGAAAAAAAAAACTTTGATTGAAAACTGTTGTCCTGTGTTAAAAATATTCTGTTTTTGTTATACTGTACTGTATGATAATGTTGTTATCTGAGAAGGTTAAACAAATATAAAACCTACTTTAATGCATAGACAAAATATAAGCATTTTAATATAATATTGTAAAGGTAAGATAACTTTAGTGCTTTGTATTTCTGTGACTGCAAAAAAGATTGTGTTTTGTAATTCAGTTATTATTTGCAATGGTTTCTAGTGGGGGGAAAAACAAAGTGAATGTTAACTAGCTGCAGAAATAACCATTTAAACCTTTAAATTTAAAGTGTAATATTACGAATGCTAGTAACTAGTACATTTTATATATGCATGTACACAAGTGGAGAATATATCTGCACTTCAGATATATAGTACTATTAACTTTACACAGATTTATACAGATAGAAATTCGTAATCGCAATGTAGATATGACATCTGAGGTCACACACTTGAGTTCAGTGACGCTGTGTGCACACGCAGGATCAGAGCTGTTTTAGAGCGCTGCTCAAGTGTGAAAGGGGGCACAAATCATAAGAATCTTTTAATCCAATTAACTCTTAAGCCAGCTCAGTTCAGAGTTTTAAGTGTAATGGCACTATTAGTAAGGACGTAATGAAAATTATTTAAATGGGCCAGGATATATCACATTCTATTAGCAGATAAGCACACATTTGTGAGAAACAGCTAATCGAGGATGGGATGGGTAGGGGTGGTGGTGCCAAGGGGTGTAGGGTGCGTTTGAGGAGAAAATTAATTTTTCTCAACAGAGTAGTTTTTATTCAATAGAAATCTTCATAGCTTACAATGCCGTCATACAGATTGGGTAGCCCTCCACAGTACAGAGAAGTACAAAGGAGTTGGCTCCTCCAATGGTTACCATACTTATTTTCTGATAGCATGGCATGTACTCAACAAAATGTTCAAGAACACAACCCAAGCAACTCCTGGCCCCGAGCAACCAAAACCAATTTCAGCTGTCAGTGGAATTTTAACCAATATATCAGTTCATTTTCACATAAATTCCCCTGTTAGCTGTTCCTTATATAGAACTTACAAGCTACAGCAGTTAATGCACCCCCCACATTTCCTGCAACATAACTATACAACTCGTTCCATGTGTGCTTCATCTTATTGCAAGCTTTTTCTTATCAAGGCCATGCTCATCTATATTGACACGCTGTGCCTGCATGTCTTAATCAGGGTCAACACCAAGAACATTTAGAGACACCAGCGAACCACAGTTTGTGTCAGCGTTTAAATGAGTAAAGTATACATAGAATTAATACAGTAAGTATTACTTCCAATAAAACATATCATTCTAGCCGTGTTTCACTGGCTCAGTTGAATAAAGGCACTCAAAATTAGTTTGATTAGTATCATCCTTCCATCCACATCCCAGCTATGATTTGAATCTATCACCCGGACACAAAAAAACAGTTAATGGTCTCTTCATGGTAATTAATTTACAGCTTTATTGCCTACATATAGTATGGAATGTTTCAGAACCTTGAAGTAGCTCCCCACGCCTCGCCCTGAAGCCTGTCTGCAAATTGACACGCAGACACTTTATTGGTGAGTGAAAAACCTACCAGGCCACTCTTTACCTACAAGGGGGACTGTAAATCAGTCTACATCTATTAGGACTAGTATTTGAATTATAAACATTTTCATACATGTGATGGGACATAATAGGTTCTTCTGTCTGTCTTCAGTCTACAGTGGCATTTCCAGTGATTATGTGTCTAAGAGATTGTCCAGGCATCATCATAATTTAAGAAATTATTAAGATGAACTAAGGTTTTTTTTTTATTTAATTACTGTTAGTGTTTGTAAAGTTTAAGCCATATACTGTAAAGTGATACTGCACCAATAATCTTGGTGAAAGTAATACTGTCTTTTACAATTGCATTCATCATTGAATTTCAAATCAAATTTACCAGAAGAAAACAAAACAACTTTTTTTTTTTTTAATTTAGTCGTTGCCAATTATTTTTATTATTTTCTCCCAGTTTGGAATGGCCAATTATTTTAGGCTCAGCTCACCGCTACCACCCCTACGCTGACTCGGGAGGGCGAAGACGAACACATGCTGTCCTCCAAAGCATGTGCCGTCAGCCAACCGCTTTTTTTCACACCTTGGACTCACCATGCAGCCACCCAAGAGCTACAGCGTCGGAGGACAACGCAGCTCTCGGGCAGCTTACAGGCAAGCCCGCAGGCACCTGGCCAGACTACAGGGGTCGCTGGTGCGCGGTGAGCCGAGGACACCCTGGCCGACCTAAACCCTCCCCCCCCGGGCGACACTTGGCCAATTGTGCGCCGCCCCCTGGGAGCTCCTGTCCACGGTCGGCTGTGGAATAGCCTGGACTCGAACCGGCGACATCCAGGCTTTAGAGCGCATCCATGTGGAGCGCCTTTATCGGATGCGCCACTCAGGAGGCCATAAAAACAACAATCACCCCTCTTTCAAAGTCACTGAGGTCTCCTCTTGCAGCAGTGCTAGCCATAATTATAGGCAGCCAGGCCTGTCCAGCATTTTTATATGTGACCCTAAGCATGCTGGGATGTTATTTGCTTAATTAATGTGTGGAAGCCCTTGCTTTCAATATACTTGGATACTTTCAATATCCATTTTTTTTTCACACTATCTGTATATATATATATATATATATATATACAGTACTGTGCAAAAGTTTTAGGCAGGTGTGAAAAAATGCTGCAAAGTAAGAATGCTTTCAAAAATAGACATGTTAATAGATTATATTTATCAATTAACTAAATGCAAAGTGAGTGAACAGAAGAAAAATCTAAATCAAATCCACATTTGGTGTGACCACCCTTTGCCTTCAAAACAGCATCAATTCTTCTAGGTACACTTGCACAAAGTCAGGGATTTTGTAGGCATATAGTCAGGTGTATGATTAAACAATTATACCAAACAGGTGCTAATGATCATCAATTCAATATGTAGGTTGAAACACAATCATTAACTGAAACAGAAACAGCTGTGTAGGAGGAATAAAACTGGGTGAGGAACAGCCAAACTCAGCTAACAAGGTGAGGTTGCTGAAGACAGTTTACTGTCAAAAGTCATACACCATGGCAAGACTGAGCACAGCAACAAGACACAAGGTAGTTATACTGCATCAGCAAGGTCTCTCCTAGGCAGAAATTTCAAGGCAGACAGGGGTTTCCAGATGTGCTGTCCAAGCTCTTTTGAAGAAGCACAAAGAAACGGGCAACGTTGAGGACCGTGAGCGCAGTGGTCGACCAAGGAAACTTACTGCAGCAGATGAAAGACACATCATGCTTACTTCCCTTCACAATCGGAAGATGTCCAGCAGTGCCATCAGCTCAGAACTGGCAGTAAACAGTGGGACCCTGGTACACCCATCTACTGTCTGGAGAAGTCTGGTCAGAAGTGGCCTTCATGGAAGACTTGCGCCAAAAGCCATACCTCCGGCGTGGAAACAAGGCCAAGCGACTCAACTATGCACAAAAACACAGGACCTGGGGTGCAGAAAAATGGCAGCAGGTGCTCTGGAGTGATGAGTCAAAATTTGAAATATTTGGCTGTAGCAGAAGGCAGTTTGTTAGCGAAGGGCTGGAGAGCGTGCACAAATGAGTGTCTGCAGGCAACAGTGAAGCATGGTGGAGGTTCCTTGCAAGTTTGGGGCTGCATTTCTGCAAATGGAGTTGGGGATTTGGTCAGAATTAATGGTCTCCTCAATACTGAGAAGTACAGGCAGATACTTATCCATCATGCAATACCATCAGGGAGGCATCTGATTGGCCCCAAATTTATTCTGCAGCATGACAACGACCCCAAACATACAGCGAAAGTCATTAAGAACTATCTTCAGCGTAAAGAAGAACAAGGAGTCCTGGAAGTGATGGTATGGCCCACACAGAGCCCTGATCTCAACATCATCGAGTCTGTCTGGGATTACATGAAGAGAGAGAAGCAACTGAGGTTGCCTAAATCCACAGAAGAACTGTGGTTAGTTCTCCAAGATGTTTGGGCCAACCTACCTGCGAGTTCCTTCAAAAACTGTGTGCAAGTGTACCTAGAAGAATTGATGCTTGATGCTGTTTTGAAGGCAAAGGGTGGTCACACCAAATATGGATTTGATTTAGATTTTTCTTCTGTTCACTCACTTTGCATTTAGTTAATTGATAAATATAATCTATTAACATGTCTATTTTGAAAGCATTCTTACTTTACAGCATTTTTCACACCTGCCTAAAACTTTTGCACAGTACTGTATATATATATATATATATATATATATATATATATATATATATATATATATATATATATATATAATGTGGCTGGATAGGATGACCCCATATGAAAGAGCATTGGCATCGGTGAAAATTGAGAGCTTTCTGTTCAGGGCTGAATTCTCCAATTCGAGGTTCACATCCCACTAGCCATTCACCACACCAGGTTCTACTTAAACCCTCGTCAGCTTGTGAGCAGAATCACTATGACTCACATACACACTCTGTACCATTTCTAATTTTTTACAAAAAAAAATGAAAGTCAATTTATTAAAATATGTTTTATTGATGTTTTTTATAGAAGACAAATGTCTTTTAATTCCAGTATTTGGATTCAAATATCAAATTCAATATTTAGTGTTGTTTTTAAATAATTACCTGTTGTATTTTAATATGTAATATCTTTTTCTAAAATGTATTCCCTAGTTTTTTCCTGTCATAAATACCACTGAATAAAATAATCTTATGTGAACTAATTTGAAAAACAGTGCAATGTTTTAATAATAACTAATAACAATAAACCATATGTGTTTACAACACGGGCGGACATGATGCAGCTGCCAGGACGCTTCCCCATCAGGAGAACAGAAATATACTGTTGCCGATCAGATGCAGAATCAGCACTGATTGTGTTGGCTCCAACTCGTGTACAGTTTTTGATGTACGACCCACCCAATTAATTTTGCCAACGTCCCTCCACAACATTTTCATCTGCATCTCCCCGTCTACAGCATTTGGATTTGGGGGGCTGAACATTCTCTGCTGTCAAAAGGGTCTCATTAAATACAACCTCAGGGGAAACGATTCATCCCCAACAAAAACATGAAGCACTTTAACATTGGTGCCAGGCAGGTTACTTGGTAAGTCAAGAGCACCAGTTCCATTCTCAGTCCAAAAGCAGATCTGGTGAATACACCTCCATCACTTTGTCTTCCTGGACTTCCGATGTCGACCAAGATAAAAGTATATTGAGCATTGCGCACTGCCAATAATACAATGCTATGTATCACTTTATAATTAAGATAGTCTGAACCTGCATTACCAGGGGCCTGCATAATGACATGCTTCCCATCTAGGCTCTGTGACAGTAGTGATGTTCCCAGACCAGACAGCTGACAGAGAGACACACAGTCAGGTACTACGGTTGAAATTCAGACAAAAATAAAATAAATATTTGAACAAAAACACTGCTCACAGAGCGAATTAAAAGGTTTAAATAAAAACAAACTCTCTAACACAAATCCAATAAAATGGTCTGCCTAGCACTAGTAGCAATTGCTTTTTCTTTTTTTTTTACTTTTGGTTTTGTTTTTCCAAACAATCCTCAAACACAGAAACAGACATACAGTGTATATATATATATATATATATATATATATATACACTGAGTGTACAAAACATTAGGAAATCCTGCTTTTTCCATGAAATAGACTGACGAGGTGAATCCACGTGAAAGCTATGATCCCTTATTGATGTAACCTGTTAAATCCACTTCAATCAGTGTAGATGAAGGGGAGACAGGTTAAAGAAGGATTGACACAATTGAGACATGGATTGTGTATGTGTGCCATTCAGAGGGTAAATGGGCAAGACAAAAGATTTAAGTGCCTTTGAACGGGGTATGGTAGTAGGTGCCAGGCGTGTCGGTTTGAGTGTGTCAAGAACTGCAATGCTGCTGGGTTTTTCACACGTAACAGTTTCCTGTGTGTATCAAGGATAGTCCACCACCCAAAGGACATCCAGACAACGGCAGGCCAGTGGTCGAAATCGGCTCATTGATGAGAGAGGCCAAAGGAGGCTGACACGAATTGTGCAGAGCAACAGACGGGCTACAGTTAGTCAATTGACAGTACAGTACAACATTGGTGTCGAAAAACCCATAAAAGAATGCGCAACTCGTCGTACCTTGACACGAATGGGGTATGGCAGCCGACGACCTAACAGAGTTCCACTGCATTCAGCAAAACACAAGAAACTGCGGTTGCAGTGGGCTAAGGAACGAAAACACTGGACACTGGAGGATTGGAAAAACATTGCCTGGTCTGATGAATCTCTCCATCATGCCGCGTGTCAACGTTGCAGGCTGGTAGTGGTGGTGTGATGGTGTGGGGTGTGTTTTCATGGCACACCCCACACATATTGGGCCCCTTGATAAAAGTGGAGCAACATTTGAATGCCACAGGATATCTGAACATCATTGCCAATCAGGTGCATCCCTTCATGGCTGCAGTGTATCCATCTGCTAATGGATTTTTTCAGCAGGATAATGCCCCATGCCACAAGGCTAGGATTGTCCAGGAATGGTTCCACCAACATGACAGTGAATTCAGCTTACTGCCCAGTCACCAGATCTCAATCCAGTTGAGCATCTGTGGGATGAGATGGAACGAGCTATTCGGAGTAGAGATCCACTACCAGCCAACTTGACACAACTGTGGGAAGCATTGGATTCAACATGGGCCAGCATCCCTGTGAAACGCTTTCAACACCTTGTAGAGTCCATGCCCCGACGAATTGAGGCTGTTCTGAGGGCAAAAGGGGGTGCAACTCAATATTAGGAAGGTGTTCCTAATGTTTTGTACACTCAGTGTGTATATATATATAAAAATCCATTTGTGTGTTGGGTCCGTGTTTTTAAAGGGGCAACGAACCGCAAAGAGGTTCGATCTTTTACATATGGTGGCAGCGAGTGTGGGCGCCCCTAATGACCCAAGAATGGATTTTTTTTTGAAAGCGCGGTCGCGCTATTTTTAATGAAAACACAAACAAAACAAAATAAACAAACAAACACCTAGCTCTCTTTGAGCACTAACTAAAACAAAACAGGAACCTAAACTAAACACAGGACAGCTAAGCTGTTTACCTGTAACAAAAACAAACAAACAAACAAAATCACGTACACAAAAAAAAGGACTCGCTCTACCTTTTTTTTTTTTTTAAATACGGCTGTACCCACACCCCAGCACAGTCAGGCTTCTACCCTCTTCAGCAGCCGCCCTGAGCAGACTGACTGCTCTCCTTAAATACCGGGCACCTGGCTCCAATTTTCAATAGTAGCCAGGTGCCGGTAATGATCAACAATAAAACAATTAAACAAAACAATTAACACAAATTAAACAAAACCAAAATGTGCCTTACGCACATGTTTTCCTCTAGGGAGGAATTAACCCCCTCCCTGCTGTCTCACAATACCAATACATTAAATTACCCACGTAAATAAACAAACAGTACATTTAAATCATAATACATTCACCCGTGCTAAAAACAAACTCTAATTATGTGCAGGGCTTTTCTTCTGCCCTGCCACAGGCTCCAAGTTGTTTGCATCCCAAGGGGTGTATAGGGTAACTATAAACACATGAAAGAATTCAATGTTTCGGTTGGTGTGACAAATATAAGTCGATATTGTGGTAAATGGTTGTGGAACACTATCATTTTTAGTGTGTAATATTTTCAATACAAGACTGTAAATCTTGAATCAGATCTTGAATGTAAATCTTAAATTTTCATGCGTGCTGTGGGTATGTCAAGTTGGCTCTTTTTGGGCTTATGTTGTTGTCTGTGAAATGTGTTATTTGGTTTGGATTACTGAATAAAAGTGAACCAGATACAGTAATGATTTTGAAAATAAATATAAATGTAATTGTTTTGTGATAAGGCTTTTACAGCTGATATAGCTTATGGTACAGTACAGTATTTGATCAAAACATTGGCATTTCTTATTAACTCATCTCCTTAATAATCATGCTAGTTTGGCTTATTTTCCCACTTAACATTACAATACACAATAAAATTCAGTGTGAAAAGAAATTTTAAGTCAGCTGTATTTCAATCTGCCACTGTTAAGATCATTAAAATGGACACCCCAAAGTGTCATTGAGCTGGCCAGCCTAATCGCTACTATGTTTTCCCAGTCAAACTGTATGCTTGGGGGTTGCTAAAAATGTGTAAAATTTAGTGAAATAGCGTAACAAGTATGCATTTTTCCCCGAATCTGAATCAAATTTGAATGTTATCCAAATTATGCAATATGCAACAGATCCAAACTAAAATTCTTTGTAGTCCCCAGCCAAACATATTATTTTTTATTTAGCAGACTCCTTTATCCAAGGCAATTTACAGAGACTAGGGTGTGTGAACTATGCATCAGCTGCATAGTCTCTTACAACAACATCTCATCTGAAAGACAGAGCACAAGGAGGTTAAGTGACTTGCTCATGAGTCAGTAGCTAAGCTGGGATTTGAACTGGGAACCTTCTGGTAACAAGCCCTTTTCTTTAACCACTGGACCAAACGCTGAGATTCCTACCTCAGATGTTTCTTTAGCTCAGTGGTAGATTTCTTGTTTTTGGTGGCCAGTGACTATTAAAAAAAAATGGAACCTCTGTCCCCATAACTTTTCATCAGACATTTTCTAAACTGTGTAATTCATTCCTGCAATATACATAACATTTTGCATTAATATTTTGAAAGCTTATTTTAATTTCCAGCTGCAAGGGAGAAATGCGGCTGTATATCCTACCAGATCTTTCCAGCTGAAGTGAAAAGAATAACATTACCGAAGCTCATTATTTTCTTTCAATTTGTTATAATTAAAAAGTAACAGTGTTAAATATTAATGCAAGAAGGTGAAAATATTGTACCAAGGGAATTGAAAAAAAAATGTTTTGGTTAAAACCAACCGGAATTTGAGCCTGGAGATATTTTCCAGCATTTTAAAGTTCACTTTTAAAAATAAAATATCCAATCTCCCTGATTCCTTTTTGGATGTTTATTGTATCTGACAGGAGTGTTCTATGAGGCAAATATGATATAGCTCAGCCAATCAGAATCCATCCAGGTTAGGTATTGTCAGCTGAAGTAATTCTGACTGAGAATAGTAAACCTTACCTCTTTGATCTGGTTTAAATTATATATTGTTTTAATAAATATTAAAAGTGGCTTCTCAAAACGCATATGTTATTATGCAGTGTAAAGTAAATGCATTTCAAGACAGCATTTGAACTTTTAAAGCATTTTATCAGCTTCCAGACAGACAGTCTCATGTAATAAAATTATTTTTGTGAGAATACACACAGCAAGTGCAGTTCTCAACATCACATATTGTGGTCCAGTCACTTTGGAATTACAGTGGTGGTTTCATACATTCTCAGTGCATAACCTAGTAAACAGTATGCATCTATTACACATTTTAAATAAAGTTAAACTATAAAGTGTTCAGAGTGGGTGTGTGTCAGAGTCATTGTCAGCAGTCAAGATTGTTATTACTTTCTTTTAAATCTCCCAATAAGATGTTTTTGGGTGAATCATGCATTATTCATAAATGCTGCTGACCACGGTTACTCTGTGCTTTATACCACAGACTTAATACCTGGTAAACCACAGCATGCACTTTACTTTGGTTAGCTCAAACACAGGATATTGTGTGATCAGGGTATGCAGTACAAAAGACTAATTAAGCATTGTGGGTTAATAGTTTTCCGTGATTTAACAATGAGAAATTAGTTAAACAATATAATTCCATACAGTGGCTCTCAAAAGTATTCACCCCCTTGGACTTTTCCACATTTTATTGTGTTACAACATGGAAACAAAATGGATTTAATTAGGAGTTTTTGCCGCTGATCAACACAAAAAAGGTCCATGATGTCAAAGTGAAAAATAAAATCTACAAATTGTTCTAAATTAATTTCAAATATAAAACAGAAAACAATTGATTGCATAATTATTCACCCCCTTTGCTATGACATACCTAAATAAGCTTTAGAAGTCACATAATTAGTTGAATGGAGTCCACCTGTGTGCAATTAAGGTGTTTCACATGATTTCAGGTTAAATACACCTGTCTCTGGGAGGTCCCACAGTTGGTTAGTACATTTCCTAACAAAAACTACATCATGAAGACGAAGGAACATTTAAAGCAAATCCAGAATAAGTTTCTTCAAAAGCACCAATCAGGGGTAGGATATAAGAACATGTCCAAGGCATTGAATATCCCCCGGAGCACAGTAAAGTCCATTATTAAGAAATGGAGAGAATATGGCACAACTGTGAATCTGTCTAGAACAGGCCGTCCTCAAAAACTGAGTATCCGGGCGAGAAGGGCACTAGTCAGAGAGGCCACCAAGAGGCCTATGGCAACTCTAAAGGAGTTACAGTCTTCCACGTCTGAGCTGGGAGACACTGTGCATACGGCAACAATAGCCCGGGTGCTTCACAAAACTGGCCTTTATGGGAGAGAAGCAAAAAGACAGCCATTGTTGAAAAGAACTCACATCAAATCTTGGCTAGAGTTTGCCAGAAGGCATGTGGGAGACTCTGAGACCAAGTGGAAGAAGATTCTGTGGTCTGATGAGACCAAAATAGAGCTTTTTGGCATCTTGGTTTTAATCACATATTTAATTGATACAATTAGTGCATTCATCTCATTCATTTGTTTTATTACTGATGTTATTGTTATTATTTTTATTATTTTAAAATTCTTATTACCTATAAGGCCGATATTCATTGTGTATAATAATAATAATAATAATAATAATAATAACAATTATAGTAGTCATTAGACAGAAGAGATCATAGGCATTGCACTCTGTTTCATTTTGTTGTGCTAGCTTGCTGGCATATTATAGAACACTTTCTTTAACAAATTCATAAATGTTTTATATCAATCTGTAGTCAGTCTGTAGGTAGGAGCAGTCAGTGTTTTAATGTAATTTAAACCACGTGGAAAAACGTTATATATAAATCCACACACACATGTAAATTACTGTATTATTTATTTTGGCAACACAGTATTTGTCAGGTTGAGATGAATTCAGGTCCCAGTAATGTATATTCTGTCAGCATTAATATACCAAAAAAATGTTTTTATTCACTGATATGTAAAAATATACATATGTATTTTTTTAAAAAGTACCTGCAATAGCTGTTGAATTTCACCAATGAGAAGAATATTCTGAACATGTGATGCTATGTTCGGTATGATTCCTATTGTTACATCCCATATCACTGCCTGACTTCAGCTGTGACGAAAAGAGTCACTTATTGCGAAGCGGGAGTTTTTCTTTTTTATTTTTTTTTAGTGCTCGCACTTTCCCAATCCATGCCCCTCCGTTAACAGGGGAAACCAAGATCAGGAAGTAATCGGCGCAGAGCACAAACAAACTAGATGCTGATAAAAGCACAGTGTAATCTCCAAATAAATTAATCACGGAAGTCTCAAAGTTCCATCACTCGACCTTGGTTGACTTCTGACAGCAGAGTTTCCCCTCAAGGAAACGCCTGCCCAGAGGTTGAGATACTGAGCCAAACTGTCTAAAACATTCCAACATACAGGACAATATCCCTCAGCCATCAGTCTGCGGCCTCAATCATTAACTACACTATACCATGAAAGTGATTACAGACAACATTGTAATTCTGCTTTATTTTCATGTCAATCCATCTCCCAACTGTGTTTGTCCAGTTCTTATACATTAGGCAAATTAAGGCAGCATAAACAATGTCTGTGTCACACTTAGAAGCATGTGCAAAGGAAAAGGGGAATAACAGTATATCTAGCTAAAAGAGACCCTCAATGCATCAGATATGCCTAAACTAGGTAGTCTCAGTTTCCTATCTAAAAGCACATCATTCCCAATTACAGAAGATTTTAAAGCAGAATTGTGTTGCCTATAATTGCATTCATTGTATACTGTAGTCAGAGATTGAGACAACATACTGATGGTTGAGGTATATTGTATGTTGGAATGTTTTAGACAGTTTGGCCCAAGATCTCACCATCTGGAACGATAGGAGCATCCTTGAGGGGAAACCTCTGAGCTGTCAGAAGTCAGCCACAGCCAGGGGATAGGACTTGGCCCGATACAGATACAGCTGCAAAATACAGTAGAGTACAGCATCTAGAGAACTGGGTTCTAATGTTGATGGAACATGTTATTGACATTCAGTGGCACATGTACATTACCAATAAAAAAAAAAAATCATGATAGTATTAATACACACTGCAGTCTGTTCAATTGATCAACTGGCTAACTAAAATCTGTCTTCTTGTATACCAAGGTTATGAAAATCAAATATTTAACAAGTGTTTATTTTAATGTATTTTAAAGTATGTAAAACACCTTTTTAATGCTTTTTTAAATGATTTAAAGTACGGCACTTTTCAGTTCTACCTCTGTTTTGATGAATTGCATGAACTTAATGATTCCATTATATTTATTATCCCCAGTGGCATTTGGACAATTATTTATCCAACAAATCTGTTCTCCAGAAGGGCCCATAGTACAGTCATCACTTTTAAACAATGACTTGCCCAATTGTGACGAATATGGACATCTGTTGGGGTTGCTCGCGCTCCCACAGAGTCTACACCTACTGTATGCTTGTACTCCTATATAGTCTGAATTGATATTTTGTGGCCAACCTAAGCCTTCATGTTACAGGCTGCTGCATCTCTATTCTTTAAAAATGCCACATCGGCAAAAAAGAAAGTGACAGCTAATTATTTTTGTCAAAATTGTCCTTATTAAATCATGATTTCTTGTCTACAAGCCTTTGTAGGCTAATTTACATTGGAAACATCAGTGTTTCTTACAGGAAACTCAACTAATAATAAATGAAGGTACATAAGGGTACTGTAGCTCATTACTTCAACGTCCATAAATAATGAATTTGTTATGTTTTGAAGTGCTTATGAGTCTCTCCTTGTAGTACATGGAAAGGATGAGTTATAACTGAGGAAACATTTTCCTCTAATTCATTAAAATAGGTTCACCTTGTATCAAGTTTGTTGTGTCTGCTCTTTGCTATGTGTTCTTGGCTCTCGTTGTAGCTGTGGGAGTCAGCTGCTGGAGAGAGTGTGGGAAGCTGACTTGGAGGCCTGTCATCTGCTTGTCCAGGGGCTCCATCTGAAAGAGTCTGGATGCTGCGTGTCAGAGGGGGAGGAGAGCCGAGCCGATGAAACAGAGCCCATGGATAACCCATGCTCAGATACTGAAACCAAAAAGGAATGTGATTTTCCAAAGCTGGGGGTGTGGAAAGCTGTTGAATGCACTGAACAAAAGCCCACTGAATTAACTGAGGTAATAGTGATTTATTTATATATATATATATATATATATATATATATATATATATATATATATATATATATATATATATATAAAATCACAAACTGTTTCATTTGTCTAATTCCTCTTTCTACAAAATACAAACTTTATTTAAATGTCTATTTTGAACAGGTAATGACCAAGGTATTAAAACCCATTTTATTACTCCTCTTTCTAAGAAGTCTTTTATCATTTAAGGTTTTTCAAATGTTTCACTGCCCCGGATGAAGACAATGTTTCTTGGTACCACACTATACATTACCTTACTGTGTAGCAGATATAAGTCTCACACTCCTCGTCTAGGAGACTATAGGCTAGCATATACCATATTCCTTTGAATTTAAGATGCTCTTGAATTTAAGATGCAGCCCAAATTTACCACCCTCAATTTGAGGAAAAAATCAAATAAATATGCTACAACCTCAATTACACTGTTGTATCATACAAAACTGACACGAAACAGTGTTGTTGTAGTTTAACCAAAGAGCTTGTTTATTGTGCTGCGTACTATAGTACTTAAGATAGTGTCTCTGTCATACAGATTCCGCCACTCACTACCACATCTTAGTATCTGCCAGTGTCTACCAACAGCAAGCACGACACAACCCTCCACGGCATCAGGCAACAGCAACCACAACAGAATTGAACTGGTATTGCTTGGCATGTCAAAAAATACAGGGATCTGATCAGCATTTTCGATCTGTCCAAGCTGGTACTGTTTGTTAGAAATGCTGAAATTGTAAACATTTATCTTGGAATTCCTCAGGAAGCTTGGTTTGTTATTTCTCAGCAGTGTCACGTTGCTGCTTGTGTATTCAGGCAGACGCCTTTGTTGTCTTTTCTTGGCAGTCAGTCGCGTTGCTCTTTGTGGATAGTCACGTCTTTTGTTCGCAATTTTAATACACACTTCACTGTACTGTGCTTAAATTTGGTAGTGCTAATTCCTGTTGCACAGGGAGTGAGGTGGCAAGATGAATTGCCTTCACCTGAGAAAAAGTGAAAATAAATCTAGAAAAGAAAATGATGCATAGTGAAATGATTAGAGATTAGTGAGACAATGTGATAGGAATATACAATCAAATATATGAAAAAACTGGTTGAAGATTCTGTCATAGGACTGAAATGCGCCTGGTTGCCTTTTTATGGTGAAGACCATATCTTAGTATCTGCCAGTGACTACCAAGACCAGACCAGCTTGCAAATGGAAGTAGAATATCTTTGGATGTCTGAAGTCTCTCATCTATTAGCTTAGACACATTAGTATGCCTTGGGGAAGAAGGAAGGATGACATTCTCCTGTTTTCTCAAGAAGTCATTTCAACTGTAAGGTAGATAGAGCAGACCCCAAGGGTCAGAGAGTGAGTCATTGTAACCACCATTAATAATCTTGACAGCACTGAAGTTCCATTTGCAGGCCCATAACAAATGTGTCATGAAAAAAAGGAAACTCATCCAAGGGTAGCATCACGTCTAGCTTAATAAGATAAACTGTATTGAAAGGATCTCATATGCCATTTCCTCAGCTCTTCAAATGGCTCTAATTCCTTCAGGGAAGTTGGAGTAGAAATCTGCAACACAGCTATTCTCCAGAAGGGCCCATAGTATAGAGTAATCACTTTTGTGACATTTCCTCATGAAACCTCAGTCTGTCAGTCTGTCATATCTGCTGTCGTCCATAGTGACTGCATCTGACTTGCCACAGAGAGCTGTGTCTTTTATGTATTACTTATAATATAGAATGCTGAGGATCTTGCAGCCAATCAGAACACCCGTTTTGCCTGATGTATGCTACATCCCAAACAAACTATTAACCATTATTGAGTTTCTAAGGCTTTATTTTCAATATCAGAATTTTCTTTAACTGCAAAGTCACTATTTTGAACTGACATCACAATCAGCCATGTAAATCAGCATCTTAACAGTATTCTCTTCATCAACCGTTTCCCTCTTTTCAATGAAAATGTCAGTGGACTAAGTAAAGGTTGCTTATGAACAATAAACAAATATAGCTGGATTTTGTAGCTTGTATATTACCAGTAAAGCAATATATAACAAAGTTATATGTTGGCAAGGATCTGTGATTGGTTATATTGAAACGCATAGCATGTACACAGACCTTATCTTTCATCCTCATTCAGTTCACTTCTGCTTGTGCTCTCTTGCACAGGTGTTTGCCATCCCATAACACTAAAATACAGATCAGGGATTAATTTGCATAATAAAAGGTCAGTCCATTTACCAAACGTATGTACTACATTTGCAGGTGTTTCTATTGTTCCTGTCCAGCTCCTGTACGGCTGTCCAGATTGTTCATGCATTGACAAGTATTCCTTATCAGTGGAGTGGAAGATTTTATACTAGAAACAAGTGAAAACCTTCAATAAAGAAAACCTTGTAATGTAGAAGTGATTCGGTCATGATATGGGGGTGTTTTAGTAGTTCAAGGACTGGAGATATCGATGTGATTGAAGAGCAAATTAATGCAGCTGTGTATCAAAACATTCTACAAAGTACAATGATACCATCTGCTCATAGGCTGATTGGCAGACAGTTTATCTTTCAAGACAACAATTACCCAAAGCATACGGCTAAGTCAGCTCTGGAATTCTTGAATCCAATAGAAATGTATTGAAAGGATCTCATATATTGGACTCATCTGAAAAAAGCTGTAGCCAGCCATTGTTTATCCAGTCTGTCTGAGCTGAAGAAAATATGCAAGATAGAATTGGCCCAGATTTCACCAACAAGATGTAACATACTAGTTAAGGGTTATCAGAAACATCTGAAAGCAGTAATAAAAGCAAAAGGAGAACACGTGAAACGCTAAAGCGGGTGCCAATACTTTTGTCATGAGCAAATATTTGAAATTGCTTGAGTGTTTTTTTTTTTTTTGAAGATTGTTTGTTAAACTATCAGAAATTGTGTATTTTGGTCTTGCTCATATGAATTGATGGCTAGTAAAAGCTTTTATTTAACATGTTTTCTTGAATTATCTTATATTAAGTGTAGGGTCCCAATACTTTTGTCTGAGACTGTACATATTATTTCAGAATTTAGGTAGATTGCAACACACAAGAAACACATTTGTTATCTATATCCTTTGCAAGAGAAATATATGTTACCTGTCCCTTGGGTATCTGCATGCAATCTATCTGTTTGCTTTTCTCTTCTAATACTATGTAGACTGCCTAACTGGTGCACTTGCTTTCCTATTTTCCAACAATAACTATTGTTATCTGTTGCAATACTTGACCCTGCCTTTGTAACCGCCTTCCCTTTCTGTGTGTCCTGCATGCCACACAGTCTCCTCTTTCTGTCCTCCTGAAGAATGGAACTTCTTCCTAACCCACTATATTCCAGGCCAATGGGGGTGAGGGGGGAAAAAAGCTGAAAGGTAAAATTCCATTGCGCCATTACCTTCCCTTCACTTGCTATGTTTCATATGGGTTTATTGTTTAGCTTGGCATCTTCCCCAGGGCCAATACAATCAACAGAACAAACTAATACAATTGCAAAGGTATAACTGATCATAAATACAAAATATTAGAAACACATTTGACCTCTTTTTAATACATCCTTGTCAGTTCTGCATTCTTCAAAATATTTTATTTCTGACCTCTATTGATGTTCCTGCTAAGATCCTTATGCACCGTATCACAGCAAAAATGTGGCGATTTTTCAAGCCACCTTACTTCAGCTACAAGTGGTTACATTTGGAAATGTTTGCTGGAATAGCAGGAACAACTTTGGATTATGTTAGAGAACACATGATCTGATATTAAAAATAAGTTAGTAGTTTAGTTTATACAGTTTACATAACGTTTAAAGCATTTAAACAAGAAACTGTCAAGTCGACCAACCAATGAAATGCAATATAGAATTTAAATTGTAATGTCTAATTAAGTCCATTATACATCAGCGCTTATCTCTTTACTCCATTTGTAATGTCAAACCACTGCTCAGCTGCTACATCAATCCTCTGTAGCAGGAAGAGGGCCCTTGACAGTTACGGTATGACAGATCTGCACCGTTACAAGCCTGCCAGTGCCCACGCTAATATATTGCAAATCCAGTCTATGGAGAGCTTTTGGTAAACTGTAATTAAGAAGCCTGACACAAGCAAAAAGGCAACAAATTAGATTTTGTCACAGAATGCATTCACCAAAGACATGTTCAGAAATACATGGAGAGATTTTGACAAAAGAACAAAACTGTTGATTTGGATTCAGAAACCAAGAGGTAGGTGATAAAGGTGCCAGGCTTTGAAGGAGGCCTATGTAGTGTAATTAGGACTTTCACTTACATTGTTATTTTAAGAGTAGCCTACCACACATTGAAATTCAAATGATGGCACTATAATTTAAAATTTTTTTGGAACTTGGAGCTGTCAAAAAATAAGTTGCTGCCCCCTTCCTGGGATCGAACACCTTAATTCGGCTACTTAAGCTGCTAGATTCGAAGCGTAAAAATAATAGTATTTAATAGTTTTTTCCACAGAAATACTAACGTGGCTACTGGGGCTCAGCTGTCCTACGTTAGACCGAGATGCACTGGTTTCAGTCTGCTTGCAGTTTTTCTCAGTGTCTCATTGCCAAATTAATACAGAATTAGTGTGAAGACTGTTAGCTAACAGTAGGCTTTCCTTCTTCGGTAACTGTAGGTCACTGATCTACCACCGTTCTTAGTGAACGAGGTTACCGTAATGGTAGTGTACCGTGCTCTGCACCATACCACACTGTGTGCACCGTGCTTCGTGCACCGTACCATTGTTCTAGTGCATTGGCACCTTGCAGGTACTTAAGAGCTGCAAACCCAGCTTGAGTTTGACTTACACTTTTTTTTTAATCTTTTTACAGTACTTGCCTGTAACATAGCATACAGCAGTGTTGCTGCTTGTGTTGTCTGAGGCAGCAGGGTTTTTATTACAAGTACTGTATACTGCACCAGCCCTGTTACAGTAAGTACTGTATATAGGAGCTGCTCCCGCCCTGTTACACAGCGGCATTGCTGCTTCAGCAGATGCGTCCAGCTTCGGCTGGGGCGTGGTGTAGAATGGCAGAGGGGCGTGGGGATGTGCAACCCCCATTGTGCACACATGTACCTACCCTGTGCTACAGGCACTGAACCAGTACCAAACAGCATTGCTTGTCATGTAAGTCTTTAACAAGCTTAGGCAGCAACTGTACATTCTTACTGTACATTGCTTGCTATTTGCATCAAACTGCTTCTGTGAGTTTTGTGCTCATTTCTCCAAGGCGCTCTGCGTCTCTAGGAGCTGGCGCGCCTGTCTGAGGATGTGGAGTCAGATAGCGCTTCCCCTGCAGTTAAGCTCTCCCTGTAATGGCAGAGCTTATGCCATTGATCAAAATGGGCCACTGTGATCTTGCAGGTGCCCTGGTCTACAGATGATCCGCCCAGTTGTATTACTGTACAGCGGTTTATGGCTTGAGCAGACGCTCCCTTGAGGCCAGCAACAGTACTGTACACTACTGTACCAACCCGGTGCTACAGGCACCTAACCGATACCAAACTGACCCAGTACAATTCCAGTACAGTCCCGGTTCCGACCTGCTACCGACCAGGGTTATATAACCCCCAATCTGGTACCAAGCAGGTCTCGTTGACAGTTCAGTTACTGTTTTTAGCAAGATGAGGCAGCAACTGTACATTCTTTTGGTACGTTGCTTGCTATCTGTATATTGACTGGGTTTATCCCTGTGACATATGCAAGGCCAGCCTGCCTGTGGACAAGCAGATGCTCTTCCTGTCTGAGGCAGCAGCACGCACAGGAGGCACTGGTAAACTGCATTTCTACAAGTTTTGTGTGCAAGCGTACGTTGGAGAAACGTTTCTCCTGCAGCTCTACTGAGTGCTGTGCGTCTCTCCCCTGTACAGCGCTCTTCCTTCTCTTAGATGAGGTGGCTGCATCCTCACACCATGGCTCTGTGCCAAGGGAGAGCCACACACCCGGGAATAGAGAAGCTCTGGGCAGCAGTTTCCCATAGGCACGTGTGCCTGGTGGGGACAAAGTTTGCTCCGGTCCGTTTTGGTTCCGGTCCGTTACCGACCGGTGTTCCCATCCCAGTCTAGTACCAAACAGGCCTTGTTGACAGTCCTGTTAATGTCTTTAGTAGATGAGGCAGCAACTGTACATTCTTAATGTACATTGCTTGATATTGCGTATGCCAGGGTTTTTATCCCTGTGCCAGCAGCTTCAGGGACCAGCACAGCCAGCTGTGCCTGCTGCCAGACCGCCTCCCGGCGCAGAGGAAAGAGCCTCAGGCTAAGCCACAAGGTGAGCAACGGCTGTAGGGGTTTACTGCCACAGGTCTAGGGCCCCTTCTCAGGGAGCCATCTGGAGTATTAGCATCAGTGCATCGCAGAAATCTGGGTGCTTACTACTGTTCACACCGGCTACTCACTGCAGTTCAAGCACGGACCCTCTCCCTTTTAGGGCGTGGCTGCAGCATCAGTCACGGACCCGCAGGACACCACTTGGTGTCTCAGGAGGAAGCAGCTCTGCTGCAAAAAAGGGCTATTCATACTGTATACTCCCACCAATTGGAGGACTGGTTCTACGCCATGCCCAAGCAGAATGGTGACCTCAGACCAATCCTCGACTTCAGGCAGGTCAGCCTGTTCTGAGCCGAAGGAGGTTCAAAATGTGACGATGCAACAGCTAAGTTGCAGTCATTCAGGCCAGGCAACAGGTTCATCAAGGTGGACCTCAAAGATGCCTATTTCCCTATCCCCATAAAAATTGGCACACTTGAGTACCTGTGATTCGCTTTTAGGGAACAGCGTACCAGTTCTTGCCATTTGGCCTCTCTCTAGCTCCCCATGCCTTTTCAAGGCGCAGGGAAGCTGTGCTGGCCCCATTGAGACTCAAAGGTATCAGAGTACTCTATTATTGGACAACTGGTTCGTTTTGTCTCCAGCTCAGGCATACACTCATACGTAACTGTTCATCGACAACCTTCTATGGTTAGGGCTTACGGTGAATCTGCAAAGAGCCAGCTCACACCTTCTCAGCCTCCTATCTAGCAGTGTGCTTGGACTCCGGGTCCATGCTGTCCACTCTTGTCGGACGGCAGAGTGCAGAGAATAGCTGCCTGTTAGAGCTATTCAGCCCAACAGAGCGCTCAATGACGTTCCAGAACTTATGGGCTTGAGGGCAGCGGCTTCTCAGACCCTACCTTGCATGTGCCCTGTGCAAGCCTGGTTCAATAGCAGGGTTTTTCAGCCTGCATTGAACCGTGGTTGCCCGTTAACGGTGTTCTTCACTATCTAAGGGCACTCTCTTGGTGTAAACAGCCTGCCCATCTGCACCTCGCCGTAGCGTTGGGCAGTGTCACCAAAAGGGAGGCCATCACCACGAACGCGTCCAGCCTAGGCTGGGGCACTGTGTAGTATTGCACTCCACATAATTGTTTGGAAGTGTGCCTTCACACTGCTCGCCATTCTCCCTCTGTGTCTGGAGTAAATCACAAAGGACCGGGCAGGCACAGGGGACATTGTGGCATCCCAACCCATTGAGCCTGCGGCTCTGGGTCTGGCCCCTGACATTTGAGCCGTCCGGGGCTTTCCGACAGGGAATGCCAGAGCAGCGCCCACACATTCCCTGTATGGGTACAAGTGGGGCGTTTTCGGACGTGGTGCTTGCCTAAGGGCTTTGACCCCATGATCTGTCCCATGGCAGTTATACTGCAATGTATTTTGCAGGACCTGTTGAAGGGGAATCCCCCTCTACATTAAAGGTCTATTTGGCAGCTACTCAGCTTGCCATATCAACATTTATTCAGTCTCCCCAGGAGCTCAGCTTTCCTGCGGGGCAAATTTTGAAAGGAGCTCGGTGGCTTCGGCCACCTAATTAAGGATGTTGTCCCTCATTGGAGGCTTAACGTGGTGCTTGAAGCACTCATGAAGCCTCCTTTTGAGCCCTTGCATTCAGCTGAGCTGAAATATTTATCTTTGAAAGTGGCTTTCTTGCTTGCAATCACATTCACTAAGCGGGTGGTTGAGATGCAAGCATTTTCGATTGTGAAAGCCTGCTTAATTTTTGCAGAAGCCAGGACAAAGGTTACGCTCCGTACCAATCAGTTTGTTTTGCCAAACAATATCTCGGCATTCCATGTCAATCAGTCTGGATTTGGAGGCTTCTTCCACCTCCTTCCAGTCTGACAGGAAGCTGCAACTCCAAATGCTCTGCCCAGTGCGGGCCTTGGCGTGCTATGTTGACAGTATAAAAAGTTAGAGGCAGTCTGGACGACGTGTTGTCTGTTCTGGAACAAAGTTCCATGATCAAGCCCTGTCTAGGCAGAGGCTGACCAAATGCATCACAGACACAGTCAAGACTGCCTATGAGTTGCTAACTTGCCCCCACCAGAAAAGCTCACTTGCTCATTTCTTACAGGGGTATGGCAATTTTGAGGGTTTTATTCCAGGGTGCATCTGTCAATGACATTTGCAATGCAGTGGTGTGGGCTACTACCCATACCTTACTAGATTCTATCGACTGAATGTTGTGGATCCACAAAATCCTGGTTTTGGAACAAGAGTGTTAAGGGCGGCCTCGAGGTCGACCCTTACAGTATAAACATAGAGGTGACTTCTCCCTCAATTTTTAGCCCTAATTACTTGTTACTGGGGTTCCGAATGGTAACGCACGAGGCAGCCTTGGTCGTGTTGCAATATTGCCTTGCGATGGCTTTGGTACACTCACCCATTCGGTAATGGTTACATTTTATACTTGATAGGGAATGTTGGGTTATTATCATAACCATGGTTCCCTGAAATAGAAATGTAACCATTAACCTTCAAGGTCACTGTGTTCATTATTGCAGCAAGTCTTGAAGGAAAAATGATGACGATATCAGTGTCAGCTGTCCTTTTATGCCCTCAGGGGCGGGCGCGACTGTGTCACTGGCACTTTGTGCAGCTTTGATATTTCTATTCAGGTTAGATGGTATTGGAGGATTAATACCCATTCGGTAATGCTTACATTTCTATTTCACGGAACCATGGTTATGACAATAACCTAATGTTATGTACTGTAATAATTATCTCTGTTATATAAAGGGGCATTCACTTGCTAACACAGGACACAATGAGCTGAGCTAAAACCAACCCTGGTGACTTCTTTGTTCTGGTGTCTTTTCTGATGGTAACAACTAATGTTAGCTGTACTGTATCTGTGTGTGTTTTTATGTGCCTATGTTTATTTATTTTATATAAACTGTGCTTCTATGATTCGTATACATTTATATCAAATAAGCAGCTCAGAATATTTAAGAAATAATTATTGTTTATTGCAGAAATTGGAAGGATTTTTTTTCGGCAAAGAAGACAATCAGCCTGGGGTGAGTGACACATACTAGTTTATGTATAGTTAATGCTTAAATAATGTTAAGTAATATTAAAATATTATTTGTTGTTGTGGTAAATTAATAATGAAAAAAATTACATTAGTGAAATGGTACATGTTTTACTCTGATAACTCATCCATATATAAAACTAATAGCTACCCAAAGGATTTTGTGTTGATTGATCTAAAAGTTTGATCATCAAAAAATCTTGGACTTCCCAGAATTATTTTTACACATTATCTTTTTGGCTTATTCCTTTTCTTGATTGAAGAATATGTTTTGTATTTGGTAACCTATTTACATTTATTATTTGTTGGGTTATTTGACATTGGTCCAGGTTTTTATTTTAAGTATTTATTTTCAATCTATATTTCAGTACACATAAAACAGAAGTCAACGCCACTGGGTAATTATAGTCTTAATTATTCTGTGTACATCATCAGACTACAACATCAATGAAACATGATGTCCCAGAGGATAGAGAACAACTGGTGTATATGATTAATGAAAATGCTATTTCAAACAGTCTTTAATGACCCACATTTCCCCTGTGTTCTATGGAGACATTTAATCACACTTTCCATAGGGGTGGTTTATATCTGTATTCTATTAAGAGCTCCCAAGTGGTGCATCCGGTAAAGGCGCTCCGCGTGGAGTGCAGGATGCGCCCTATAGCCTGGAGGTTGCCAGTTTGAGTCCAGGCTATTCCACTGCCGACCGTGGATGGGAGTTCCCTGGGGGCACCGCACAATTGGCCGAGCACTGCCCGGGGGGGGAGGTGGGTTTGGATGGCCAGGGTGTCCTCGGCTCACCCCGCACCAGCGACCCCTGTAGACTGGCCGGGCACCTGCGGGCTTGCCTGCAAGCTGCCCAGAGCTGTGTTGTCCTCCGACGCTGTAGCTCTGGGTTGGCTGAATGACGGGCCTGCAGAGTGAAAAGGAGCGGTGAAGTGAAAAGAAGCTCACTTCATGGTAAACACTGCATACATGACAGCAGTCTGTTACTGTCTTATTGTTTGATAAAAAACTGCCATAAAAGGACATTCACATAAGCATATCATAAAGCAGGTTACATCTACTCCCATGGCAAATTGGTACTATTTCCAGAGAAGTTCATTCTATATTATCATGGGTCATGTGTGGTGATAGTAAAGTTTAAAGCCCTTTTTTAAAGTTTTAAGTGTCCTTTAGTGTTTTAGAAATACATTAGTTCTATAACAAAAGGCTCTTTGATGCAGGCTTTTATAGTTTCCATTCAACTTTTTTGTATAAGCTATCGTGATTAAATTACAACATCCATACAAAATAAACTACAAACGGTATGACACAACGTAATGCATTATCTAAACCATATGCTGTTTTATGTGGTGGGGGTGGGGGCAATTTCTGTCTACAGGTGAAATGATTCAGGAAGTGCTAGACAATCTGAAAGCATGTCTTGCAAACAGAGATTTCTTTAACCTAGTACAGTACCAGATGTCATGTTTTAAAATGAAAATAACTGTTTGCTAAAACATGTGTTTCTTTCAAAATTGCACATTTGAGACCTATATGGTGAATGTATGTGCATGGCAGGGATTGTTTGTCATTTCTGCTACCGAGTTTCGGAGTATACTGCAGTGATAGTTCAGATAGACAGTACTGTAACACACATTACTGACCGTTTCCTCAACTCTGCAGTGCTTAACATATTCAAAGTTTAAAATATATTTCAAATACAGTGCACTCTGTTTAAAAGAATTACATCCATTACAGATGATTTGATTCTTATAAGCGGTTGATTCTTAAAAGTGGACCGATATGATTACTGTGGTGAAATGCTGCAGAATCAGTATGTTAGTTTGAGAATAACAGCTTTGTTCCCTGCAGTGTACTGGGTTGACCACTAGATGTCATGAGTTCCCGCATGTGTGCATGCCTCGGGAAAAATCCATAGTTGTTTCCTTAACGAATTAAGGATAATGGTCAATTTGTTAACTGCTTGTTAAAGTTAATGTCACCTCGATAAAAAGGGCTTAGTCGAAAGCTTTGTGATGGGGGTATAGAGGAGTAAGGAAGTGGACGAGTGTGTGCATTGCAGAAGCAGAAGTAAGAGAAAGGGGGGGGACGTCAGACAGGGTCCACACAAAATATTGTTTAGTTAGTGCTCCAAATGAGAGCTAGGTTTATTTTGTTTGTTTTATTAGCGGTTGTTTCCCCACCGCACTGTAAGAAAAATAAAACCAACACCGGTTTTAAACTGTAAATCAAGACTCCAGGCTGATCATTTACACTGCCCTCGGCCACATCACATTACAATTAGCAAAAGCGCCTCCGCGCATCAGCAGTTTAAATACAGTATACAAATGTCAATGGTACTCAATCACTGAGGACTATACATCAAAACAAGTCCTCGTGGGTAAGCAACTTGTTATATGATCACGGTTATGTTTACTCAAAGCTGCAGAATCCTCTTTTACTACAGTATACTTGAGAAGCGATCGTCTCGTGAGGGTGCCTAGTTTAACTGCCTTTGAATTAAAATGACATTTCAGGACTACTGGATTTAAGCATCTGTGGCTTAATTATTTTCAGTTGCGATGCAAATCTCAGTTTTTCATTAAGCAAAGAGATGCAAAGCTCCGCAATCCTGCCCCCTCCCTCCCTCCTCATCGCACCACACTCCGCCTCCCTCTACATGCATATAACACAATAACAGTGCTGTACTCAGTATGTATTCAATGAATGTGTATTCACTTTACTGAAACAAATATTCACTAACAGAGAACACAAAAAAACATACCTGCACAATGCCGAGGCGCAGTCACGTTTGATTACAAACAGTGCAATGTTTCCTGCATCATTGCATGATCCATGCTACATGTGCCTAATCACGTGAGATGTGATCAAATTCTAATTCAAAAACAGCTTTATTGGCTGTACACGTCATTGCACTTGATACAGTATCGTATTACATGTAGTCAGTTTGCCCCGAAATGATTCTTATAAGCAGATTATTTGATTGTTACAAGCAGTGTATTTTAGCATGGATAGTATAGGAATGATTTGGTCCCAGTAGTTTTGATCACTGTATGCGGTTGATTCTTATATCTGTGATTCTTATAAACGGAGTGCAATGTATTTTAAATGGCTGCATGACTGTGTTGTTCTGTTGGTTCAGTTCTTATGCAGGTATTTAATAAGCATGTTCTTCCTGAAATACATCATGCCAGGGTTATTTCCATAATTAAATATAACTACATGTGTGATCTTGCCATCCACACCACAGTGAAACCTCTTTGATTTAAACCCAAATATTTTTCTCCTTGGCTCCCTCATTGCCATTGCACTAGAGAATCCCTCAGAGTAAGAGTTGAATTTTCTGTGGAGTCCTTGGCTCCATCTCATTTATTAGCGCATCTCTCCAGAGATGCTGAAATTAATCTAGTAGCATCAAATGAGACCAAAATAATTGGAACTGCATTTTTTTTTCCTATACACAGCAATGTTTTGTTAATGAGAAGGCTTTTTGAACTTTTTTTTTACAGGTATTTTTATTTATAGAATAAAACATTACAGACACAGTGATTTAAAGTTATGGGTGTTAACCATGACTTTACATTTAAAGGTCCAGATTCCACATGTTTGCTTGGATCTTTTTCCTGTCCTTGCCTAGGCACAGGAAACGGGACAAATCCTTCATTATTTGTGTACCGTACAAAAAAAATATTCTGATCATTGGTACAAATGATAACTTACATAAAATACGGTGTCTTCCCATTGTGTTTTAGCTTTAGAGTTTGAGGTTATTCCCATTTAGGGAAGTTCAGTTCTTAGTTTTGTATTACAATTCATTTACAACATCCACCACATACACTGTATGACGCAATGTTATGCGTCCATAGATCAAAATGATAGGCCTAAACTGATGTTTTCAGTTACTTCTGGGAAAGATGGTATTTTTGAGATAAAATTTGGATAGCTGTTTTACACTCTACACTTTACATTCATTTTAAAGTTAATTAAAAATGGAAACAAACAACAATCTCACTCAGAAACACTTAACAGTCTCCTATGTACTTAGTGATTCTGTTTCCAAATTGCTTTTGGTTTTTTAGGTTCCCTGCAAACAAATGAAAACAAACACAGGAAGAGAGTAATCATGGTCCATTAAATAATGAATACTTGAGCGTCGTATAATTGCCTCCAGTTTTCATTCCTTGCTTCCTGGACTGTATTTTTGTTCATGAAATGTACATCCTGTACAGCTCACGACTAATTATCTATGTTAAGCTGTGATAACCTGCAATTTAAATGTAGCAGCAGTTAGAGAGCTTCATTTGAATGTCATATAAAATCCAGCCCTCAACAGAGACTAATTGTCAGGCTCTCTGTATATTTTAGCCAGGATGACATCTATTTTTTCACAGTGAAAATAGTGTTCCTTTGATTTTACAGCATCAGTCCCATGCTGATATTGTTCATGTAAACTGCATTGTGCATTAATGAAATATGTAAATTAAAGTGTGATTTGTTCTACTCGATATAACTTGGGGATCTTGGGGACACTATTTTATTTTTGTGTTTTCTTTTTTATATTGTATTAGGTTTGTTTTTTTATAAGTGGATTTTGGAAGTGACAGATTATTATTACCTCATAAACGTACAGTTTTGAGTGCAGTTATGCTCAGGTTAATCTATGAAAGTTCTGCAATATAGTGCTTGCTACTCTAATCATTGTGCTCCCCAAGACTCCTCCATAAAACAAAAAAAAATTAAAAAAACATAATTATACCGGTACTCCATTGCTGGTGAAAACAAAACAAAAAAAATCCATTATAACTGCGAAGATCAAACAACACATGTTTTTTGGTGTATTGTGTTTGTAGTCCTGCATTAGACTCAATATCAAATTCTAACAACTTCCCTCCTATTTTTTTCTGTTATTTCGTTTTGATTTCTCAGTCTTCTGTGCTTCAGAGTTGGCAGTCCTAGTTGGGGCACATAAGAGAAATTAATTCCATTACATATGCTTGTGGGTAATTGTCCACATCACGAATACCACTGTCACAGTTGCCACTAATAATGGGTATCTTTTCAGGCAGACATCTCATTGAGGCCAAAGTTTGGAATGGTGGTACCTCAAGGGAGTTTTCATATAAACCTCTACTGACTTCCAGTGCAGCCACCTTTAGACAATCATACCAGTGCTTAGAGCACAAGCAGACTGGACTTATACAGGGGTGTTAGATACTTTGGGACAGCAAATTCCTGGTGACACAGGCTTTACTGTGACGCTGTTGTCCCCTGCTGGGTTTTATAAGCCAAAATGTCTACTCAAGGGCAGTTTTGAGGCTCATTTGCAATTTGTATGAACGTTCCTCATTACAGCTCCCCCTCTGTTAGCAGATTATTTAGGTTTCCACTGCTGTTAATCCAGTACCATTCACAAGCATACCAAAACATAAAAAAGGCCAAAATCAATAAATTAATTAGAAACCATAACACAAACAGAAGACAGAAATTAAAAAGGGCTATTGTTTGGGAAAAGCTCCTGGCCATTTTTTTTTTTTTTTTTAGGATGTTATAATAATGCTTGCGTTTTGTCCCTCCTCTCTTTCTTAGGATGTCTGCTGTGGCCCAACCCATATAACAGAGCAGTGTGAATCAATCAGTGAGAAATTGCTTTCCTTGGAGCACCAGCTGCAAACAGCTATTTTACACTGCGATGAAGACCTTACTCATATCCTTTCAGTTTTAATAAAGAATATATGTGTATATGTGTGTGTGTATATATATATATATATATATATATATATATATATATATATACACAGTACTGTGCAAAAGTTTTAGGCAGGTGTGAAAAAATGCTGTAAAGTAAGAATGCTTTCAAAAATAGACATGTTAATAGTTTATATTTATCAATTAACAAAATGCAAAGTGAGTGAACAGAAGAAAAATCTACATCAAATCAATATTTGGTGTGACCACCCTTTGCCTTCAAAACAGCATCAATTCTTCTATATATATATATACACACACACATATTGTAACAAGGGACACACTCACAGGGGTTTGTTTGCCCTTTAAAATGAGACCCAGCACACAAAACTGTGCACTTTTAATAATACAAAAAAAAACCTAGCTCTTTTCGAGAACTAACTAAACAGAACAGGAACCTAACTATAAAACAGGACAGCTAAGCTGTTTACCTGTTAAAACAAACACGAAACAAAAAGGATCACACAGAACCTTTTTTTCTGATACGCTTGAGCACACAATCAAGCAGGCTTTTCACACAACAGTCTCCACTAGACTGACTGCTGCCTTTTATTTGGCAGCTGGCTTCAATTTATAATAGTCGCCAGCTGACAAACAATTAACATTAACACAATTAAGGCTTTTCAGCCTGTGAACTTCTGGGAGGTGTAGTCCTGTGCTACACAGGACTACACTTTCTCTGCTACCTTCATCACAATCTCTCTCTCTCTCTCTCTCTCTCTCTCTCTCTCTCTCTCTCTCTCTCTCTCTATATATATATATATATAATTATATAATATAATTAGGGATGGGACGAATACAGCGGTTCCGAATAATTTTCTTTTGTCTCACTGAACCGACACATTTCAATTGAAAGCCGGTTAAACTTATAAATCACACAATCACAAAGTGCTTTCAATTAAAAACAAATTGTTGCCTTTTAATCTGTAGACAGGTGAGTTTCTTGTGGCCGATGCAGATCCACATTATAAACACATAAGCATAACAATGGTGTGTAATGTCTTCAGGTAGGATTTTATTACAATTCTTCGATCTATTGATGTTGAGGTTTAAAAGTTTTAAATTGAGATGAGGCAAAACATACATGATGATAATTGGCCAGTTAAAAGCTGACAATTCCCTTTGCAGAACCCTTTCCACTCTGCAGAACCTAATGACATCATTTAAGAGAGTCACCATGTTCAAATTAAATGTTGGTTCTTTTTTTTTTTTTTTAAACCCTACATGAAGACGTTACACACTATTGTCTAATATATACAGCTCTGGAAAAAATTAAGAGACCACTGCAAAATTATCAGTTTCTCTGGTTTTACTATTTATAGGTATGTGTTTGGGTAAAATGAACATTTTTGTTTTATTCTATAAACTACTGACAACATTTCTCCCAAATTCCAAATAAAAATATTGTCATTTAGAGCATTTATTTGCAGAAAATGACAACTGGTCAAAATAACAAAAAAGATGCAGTGTTGTCAGACCTCGAATAATGCAAAGAAAATAAGTTCATATTCATTTTAAACAACACAATACTAATGTTTTAACTTAGGAAGAGTTCAGAAATCAATATTTGGTGGAATAACCCTGATTTTCAAGCACAGCTTTCATGCGTCTTGGCATGCTCTCCACCAGTCTTTCACATTGATGTTGGGTGACTTTATGCCACACCTGGCGCAAAAATTCAAGCAGCTCGGCTTTGTTTGATGGCTTTTGACCATCCATCTTCCTCTTGATCACATTCCAGAGGTTTTCAATGGGGTTCATGTCTGGAGATTGGGCTGGCCATGACAGGGTCTTGATCTGGTGGTCCTCCATCCACACCTTGATTGACCTGGCTGTGTGGCATGGAGCATTGTCCTGCTGGAAAAACCAATCCTCAGAGTTGGGGAACATTGTCAGAGCAGAAGGAAGCAACTTTTCTTCCAGGACAACCTTGTACTTGGCTTGATTCATGCGTCCTTCACAAAGAACAAATCTGCCCGATTCCAGCCTTGCTGAAGCACCCCCAGATGAGTCCAATTTTCAGCTTTGCCCAACACCTGGTCGTCTAATGGTTAGACGGAGACTTGGAGAGGCCTACAAGCCACAGTGTCTCGCACCCACTGTGAAATGTGGTGGAGGATCGGTGATGATCTGGGGTGCTTCAGCAAGGCTGGAATCGGGCAGCTTTGGCATGAATCAAGCCAAGTATAAGGTTGTCCTGGAAGAAAACTTGCTTCCTTCTGCTCTGACAATGTTCCCCAACTCTAAGGATTGGTTTTCCAGCAGGACAATGCTCCATGCCACACAGCCAGGTCAATCAAGGTGTGGATGGAGGACCACCAGATCAAGACCCTGTCATGGCCAGCCCAATCTCCAGACATGAACCCCATTGAAAACCTCTGGAATGTGATCAAGAGGAAGATGGATGGTCACAAGCCATCAAACAAAGCCGAGCTGCTTGAATTTTTGCCAGGTGTGGCATAAAGTCACCCAACATCAATGTGAAAGACTGGTGGAGAGCATGCCAAGACGCATGAAAGCTGTGCTTGAAAATCAGGGTTATTCCACCAAATATTGATTTCTGAACTCTTCCTAAGTTAAAACATTAGTATTGTGTTGTTTAAAAATGAATATGAACTTATTTTCTTTGCATTATTCGAGGTCTGACAACACTGCATCTTTTTGTTATTTTGACCAGTTGTCATTTTCTGCAAATAAATGCTCTAAATGACAATATTTTTATTTGGAATTTGGGAGAAATGTTGTCAGTAGTTTATAGAATAAAACAAAAATGTTCATTTTACCCAAACACATACCTATAAATAGTAAAACCAGAGAAACTGATAATTTTGCAGTGGTCTCTTAATTTTTTCCAGAGCTGTATATATATTAGCTCAAAGAGCCAGCTGCCCAAACCACTATCCAAACCACTCAATATCCAAACCACTGACAGGTCATTGTTGTCCATTTTCCAACCATTGCCAACAGGTGATGGTGCTTAAATTTTTGGATGCCGATAGATTGCTGCCTGGTAACTCGCACGTTTTGTGTGTTGTAGTAATGCATCCCTTGTATGAGGCATACTCTGCTCAGATGGTGATGATGACGCAAGGCAGAACACCCTATAACAAGCTTTATTAACATTTTGTGATGAAGGCTGTTTATACAGATGACGCACACATTTTTCAAGATTTTTCATACTGTATTTCTGAAGACTGCATGGTAACACACTTCTAGTGTACACAGTCCTTCTCCCTGAGATGCACAAGATGCTCTCATAATGTTTCAGTTCAGCAGCCTGCACTAACTTCCCTGCAACAAAAGCAAAAAAATAATGCCATGGTGCTCAAAATAAGCAGGCAGCCTCTGCATTTCATTGGTTACTTTGATGGTTGCGCCTCACATTGTTTTTCGCAATTTATTTGTTTTTTTACTCTCATTAATATTTGTTATCATTTATTACTATTATTACTTAGAGAAGTGGTGAAGATTTACAGCGATATAAAAAGCTAAAATATATAGAATAATATGTAATAGTGTTCCGCTACATTTTTGCTTCCAATAATAAAAAAAAGACATACAGCTCTTGCCTGTTACCTCAGCAACTCATTCATAAATAGCTTATTTTAAAAGCTGGTTGACATTAATTCAAAGGTATAGTGATATGTAATAAAAATCCAAAATGAATATACCACAGGAAAATGAACACTGTAAAGTCATATTATGTAATAGTTAATATGAAGTGAAAACAGCACCAGTAATTTACAGATAGGTCATAAACTGCATAGGGTTGCTACACAAGGCTAATTTTAAGCTTTCAGTCGGGCAAATCTAGATTGGCCCAGAACTTGAAAAAGACGACTGGTCGAAACCCGTTTTTTCAACAGTTTTCACTGAATTTTGGGGCTAGCCCGGGCGAGTCTAGTTTCGTCCAACGCTTCAACATCGATGCTGGGCGAATCTGGTTCGCCATGCAATTAATTTGGGTGAGTCTAGTTTCTCCAACACTTAAACATCGATGCTGGGCCAGTCTAGTTTTGCCTATGCCAATTATTTGGGCAAGTTTAGTTTTGCATTTCTACACTCTCCCCCTGCCAGCTTCCAAGTGCATGCCGGGGTACCTGCCTCGCCTCCACTTCTGACAACAATATAGCGACTGTGTGCTGGGTTTCCAGTGGCGGTGCAGAAAAGGCAGGACACCAGGGCTGGTTTTAATAGCGGTTAAAACCACTCTTTTTATTAGCTCTTTCTCCCCAAAAATTCTCGCTCCTCCATACCACATGCACGAGAGAGAGAGAGAGAGAGAGAGAGAGAGAGAGAGAGAGAGAGAGAGAGAGAGAGAGAGAGTAAAGTGCAGGCAAACTTGTCACACACACAAACACACAACAGAGAGAGAAATAATATATTAATTGTTCATGTTCAAATCTTCTTTTGTTTCATCTTTATTAAAAGATAGTTAAGATTGTGACAAGGTCAATAATGCCCCTGTTATATTTCACTATGTAATGCCTTATTGGGTCCCGACTAATTGAGTTATTGATAGTTTTACCCACCTGTGTGTGGCGAGTTTGCCTGCGCGTATCGAGGAGCAAGACTTTTTGACTTTTAACTTTTGGATGAAACTAGACTCGCCAGACCGCTAGGTTTTGCCCTTAACATATATATATATATATTGCGGAGAGACTGTACAATAAAGGAATTATATCAAAAGAATTAAAAAAATACATGCAGCCACATAATGCAAGAACAGGCCTAGCAAGGGTAAATCCTAAAATGCACAAAGAAAATCACCCTATGCGAATGATAGTCAGTACAATTGATAATCCAACACACATAATAGCTGAAATAGCAGAAAAACAACTTAGGTCGCACGTTGAGAAATTACCAAGCTATGTTAAGGATACAACACAATTTTTAAAAAGACTTGAATCAATAAAACACAACCTTCCAGTGAATACAATTTTATTTTGCATGGATGTAAAATCCTTGTACCCAAGTGTCCCTCGTAAAGAAACTTTAGAAGCTTGTCAAAAGCACTAGATAATAGACTAGATAAATCAATACCAACAGCAGAAGTACTGAACATGATCAACGTAGTTTTAGAAAACAGTTATTTTACATTTGTTGATAAGAATTACAAACAAAACGATGGTACAGCAATAGGATCTAAATTAGGAATGCATTTTGCCAGTACATACATGGGAAAATGGGAAGAACAATTACTTAGAAAATCGGAAAGAGAACCTTTAGAATACATTCGGTTTGTAGATGATATTTTTGGGGTTTGGACAAGTTTCATAAAATAGTAAATGAAATACACAGTAATATTAAGGTGGACCTTCGATGGACAAGGAAAGAAATAGAATTTTTAGATACCATAGTAAAACTTGAAGAAGGTTCAATTGAGACTGACCTCTTCTGTAAACCTACTGACATGCACCAGTATTTACACATGTCCTCTGCACATCCGATACACACTAAAAGGGCAATCCCAAAGGGTCTAGGAATAAGAATACGAAGAATATGCTCAAAAGAAAGTGACTATGTAAAACAAAGAAATGTATTAAAAACAAATCTTAAAAAAAGAGGATACAAAGAAAGAATTATAGAGACGGAGTTAAGGAAAGTGGATAAACTAAAAAGAGATGATCTACTAGATTATAAAAATAGAGATAAAAAGGTCAAAAGAGTCCCATTAATAATGACTTACTCTAAACTTTTGCCCAATATTTCTAAGATAGTTTGGAAACACTTGCGGATTCTACATAATTCAGAAAAATTAAAAAAAAGTATTTCTTAAGGCCCCAGTTGTAGCATTCAAGAGAAGCTAATTTAGGTGATATTTTAGTTCACAGTAAACATAAAAGAATAATTGACAAAATAGGTTCTACGAACATGTGCACCAGTAGATGTAAAGTGTGTAAATACATAGATAAAAGTAAAAATATAATTAAACCTAAGAACACCACATATCACCTAAAAACTAATACCTACTGTAAAAATAGCAGTGTTGTTTATGGAATAGCCTGTGAAAAATGTGATGAAATCAAATATGTTGGAGAGACTGGAACCACTTTATATAAAAGAATTCAGAACCACCTTTCATTAATTAGAAATAAAAAAATGAATGAACCAATAGTACAGCACTTCACCAGTCAAGGACATGACATAAGCGATGTAAAGTTTGTAGTATTAGAACAGCTAAAATTAGACAATGCGACATAGAAGAATGAAAGAAAGTAAATGGATAAATAGACTGAACACGATTATGCCAGCGGGACTCAACAGAAAAGAATGAACTAATTAACTTCAATAGATATATAACATTTAAATAAATAAACAAAGTTTGTTCAAAAGTTGTGCATGCTGATGCGCTGGGGAGGCCAAATCTAGACTGATCCTCAGAGCCAGCATTGCATGATATAATAAAAATATGAATTTATATAAAGTAATGTTAATTAAAATTAATACAGATTCAAAGATAGAAGTAAAAATGATGTCACAATATATAGAACAGCATTACATCATGTAAGAATAAATCATAGATTTGAATGTAAACAATAACAAGTAGTTGTCATGCCGTCAAAAACCTATAAATACCTCCAATGTTTTGATTCAAACACAGGCTCCCTTGAGAAAGATATGTGCAACATATCGAAACGTTGGGCAGCTGGCTCTTTGAGCTAATATATATATATATATATATATATATATACAGTACTGTGCAAAAGTTTTAGGCAGGTGTGAAAAAATGCTGTAAAGTAAGAATGCTTTCAAAAATAGACATGTTAATAGATTATATTTATCAATTAACTAAATGCAAAGTGAGTGAACAGAAGAAAAATCTAAATCAAATCCATATTTGGTGTGACCACCCTTTGCCTTCAAAACAGCATCAAGCATCAATTCTTCTAGGTACACTTGCACACAGTTTTGAAGGAACTTCGGCAGGTAGGTTGGCCCAAACATCTTGGAGAACTAACCACAGTTCTTCTGTGGATTTAGGCAGCCTCAGTTGCTTCTCTCTCTTCATGTAATCCCAGACAGACTCAATGATGTTGAGATCAGGGCTCTGTGGGGGCCATACCATCACTTCCAGGACTCCTTGTTCTTCTTTACGCTGAAGATAGTTCTTAATGACTTTAAGCTGTATGTTTGGGGTTAGTTGTCATGCTGCAGAATAAATTTGGGGCCAATCAGATGCCTCCCTGATTGTATTGCATGATGGATAAGTATCTGCCTGTACTTCTCAGCATTGAGGAGACCATTAATTCTGACCAAATCCCCAACTCCATTTGCAGAAATGCAGCCCCAAACTTGCAAGGAACCTCCACCATGCTTCACTGTTGCCTGCAGACACTCATTAGTGTACGCTCTCCAGCCCTTCGGCGAACAAACTGCCTTCTGCCACAGCCAAATATTTCAAATTTTGACTCATCAGTCCAGAGCACCTACTGCCATTTTTCTGCACCCCAGTCCCTGTGTTTTTGTTCATAGTTGAGTCGCTTGGCCTTGTTTCCATGTCGGAGGTATGGCTTTTTGGCCGCAAGTCTTCCATGAAGGCCACTTCTGACCAGACTTCTCCGGACAGTAGATGGGTGTACCAGGGTCCCACTGTTTTCTGCCAGTTCTGAGCTGATGGCACTGCTGGACATCTTCCGATTGCGAAGGGAAGTAAGCATGATGTGTCTTTCATCTGCTGCAGTAAGTTTCCTTGGCCGACCACTGCGTCTACTGTCCTCAACGTTGCCCGTTTCTTTGTGCTTCTTCAAAAGAGCTTGGACAGCACATCTGGAAACCCCTGTCTGCCTTGAAATTTCTGCCTGGGAGAGACCTTGCTGATGCAGTATAACTACCTTGTGTCTTGTTGCTGTGCTCAGTCTTGCCATGGTGTATGACTTTTGACAGTAAACTGTCTTCAGCAACCTCACCTTGTTAGCTGAGTTTGGCTGTTCCTCACCCAGTTTTATTCCTCCTACACAGCTGTTTCTGTTTCAGTTAATGATTGTGTTTCAACCAACATATTGAATTGATGATCATTAGCACCTGTTTGGAATATTTGTTTAATCATACACCTGACTATATATGCCTACAAAATCCCTGACTTTGTGCAAGTGTACCTAAAAGAATTGATGCTGTTTTGAAGGCAAAGGGTGGTCACACCAAATATGGATTTGATTTAGATTTTTCTTCTGTTCACTCACTTTGCATTTAGTTAATTGATAAATATAATCTATTAACATGTCTATTTTTGAAAGCATTCTTACTTTACAGCATTTTTTCACACCTGCCTAAAACTTTTGCACAGTACTGTATATATATATATATATATATATATATATATATATATATATATATATATATATATATATATATATATATATTATATATATATTGACACTTGTTAAATGGATAGTGTTAATAGTATATATTTTTAAGAATATTTAAAAAACAAAAAAAGCATATTGAATATATTTTCTTTCTTAACAGTTATTGGTATTATATGAACAAATGCAATACTGCAATACATTAATTTCCAAGAGAAATAGAAAATTGTTTTAAAAAAACGATATATAGCCTATTGATAAATAATATTCAAAATGTATTTTAGTTTCTCAATTTCATAAAAGACAATTATAGTGTCATGTCGTCTAGTAATATTGCAACGATATCAGCACATGTTTACACTTCAATTTTCATATTTATGTCTTTCAATTTAGGGGCAAAGTTATCTATGTAGTTCTCTGTAGTATAGTATGTTATTCACTTTTCACTGAACAGCAACAACAACAACAATAATAATAATAATAATAATAATAATCACTTTTTTACAAATTATACACACTGCTGGAAGCATTGGACACAGGGGCCGACTCCGAATGGCAGACCTGGACCTCTCTGCTCGTTTGACACACCTTTTCTCGCTTAATTCTAGCTGTCTCTTGTCAATAAACCGACGATAACATGTAGGATGTTATCCTATGTCCGCGGGAATGTCAGTGAAGTCGACGGACTTGAACTGTATATTAAACTTAGCAATGTTGTGACATTCACCATCTAATCAAAGCAATTTTTTTAAAACAGTTTTTATAAGTTTCCCACCAGATGGCTGTAAAATACTGTACTCCTTCTTTTGAAACAGGTCTGTGTTGCCTACAGCACTGTAGAATTTTTTTTTGGTTGTTTTGGACGGATTTTTGTTCAGATATGGTGAATGTTGTTGTGGTCAATGACCGTGGACATGACACTTCCTGTTTACAGAATACTGCTCGCGGATTGGTCGACACTGCACGCCTTACGCAATCAGACCAGAAGAGTTTTATCACGATAAAAAAAATACTGGCAGATTATACGAGTAGAACTTTTAGTATACAGTGCCTACAGAAAGTCTACACCCCCTTTCAAAATTTTAACCTTTTGTTGCCTTATAGCCTGGAATTAAAATGCATTAAAATAGTTTTTTTTCATTTATCTACACATCCTACCCCACAACTTCCAAATGAAAAAAATATTCTAGACATTTGTAGAAAATTAATTAAAAATAAAAACTGAAATAGCTTGGTTGGATAAGTGTCCACCCCCCTTGTAATAGCAATCCTAAATTAGCTCAGGTGTAACCAATCACCTTCAAAATCACACACCAAGTGGCCTCAACCTGTGTTATATTGTAGTGATTCACATGATTTCAGGATAAATTCAGCAGTTCCTGTAGGTTCCCTCTGCTGGGTGGTGCATTTCAAAGCAAAGACTCAACCATGAGCACCAAGGCGCTTTCAAAAGAACTCCAGGACAAAGTTGTTGAAAGGCACAGATCAGGTGATGGGTATAAAAAAAAATATCAAAGGCCTTGAATATCCCTTGGAGCAAAGTCAAGATGATTATTAAGAAGTGGAAGGTGTATGGCACCACCAAGACCCTGCCTAGATCAGACCGTCCCTCCAAACTGGATGACCGAGCAAGAAGGAGACTGATCAGAGAGGCTACCAAGAGGCCAATGGCAACTTTGCAAGAGCTGCAGGCTTTTATGGCCAAGACTGGTCAAAGTGTGCATGTGACAACAATATCCCAAGCACTCCACAAATCTGGCCTGTATGGTAGGGTGGCAAGAAGGAAGCCATTACTCAAGAAAGCCCACCTTGAATCCCGTTTGAAGTATGCAAGAAAACACTCAGGAGATTCTGTAGCCATGTGGCAAAAGGTTTTATGGTCTGACGAAACTAAAGTGGAACTTTTTGGCCTAAATGCAAAGTGTTATGTTTGGCACAAACCCAACACAGCGCATCACCCAAAGAACACCATCCCTACTGTGAAGCATGGTGGTGGCAGGATCATGTTGTGGGAATGTTTCTCATCGGAAGGGAAAATGAATGGAGCAAAGTACAGAGAAGTCCTTGAGGAAAATCTGCTGCCCTCTGCAAGAAAGCTGAAACTGGGACGGAAGTTCACCTTTCAGCATGACAATGGCCCAAAGCACACAGCCAAAGCTACACTGGAGTGGCTAAGGAACAAAAAGGTAAATGTCCTTGAATGGCCCAGTCAGAGCCCTGACCAAAATCCAATGGAAAATTTGTGGCATGACTTGAAGATTGCTGTCCATTAAAGCTCCCCAAGGAACTTGACAGAGCTTGAACAGTTTTGTAAAGAAGAATGGTCAAATATTACCAAGTCTAGGTGTGCAAAGTTGGTAGAGACCTATCCCAACAGACTCACAGCTGTAATTGCTGCCAAAGGTCCTTCCACCAAGTATTAACTCAGGGTGGTGGAGACTTACCCAATTATGATCTTTCAGTTTTGTATTTTTAATATATATTTTTTTCCCCTTAACAGTGTGGAGTATGGTGTGAAGATAAGTGGAAAAAAAATCCTCATTTAAATGCATGAAACTGAGGCACTGACACAACAAAATGTGAAAAAAAAGTTCAAGGGGGTGTAGACTTTCTATAGGCACTATAAGTATGAAAATACGTTTCTCAATAGACTCCCATCGTTATTTTTTAGACCCTCGACCATTGCAACGGGACTGAATGATAGAGGGCTTGAGTTCATGGCCTATATTGCCTAAAGTGTCTCTATGTCATTGAGGTTCTACTGTTCAAGAACATTGTTTTGTAAATGTAGTTGTTTTGAAGTAGTTCTACTATGATGTTTGTTACTTTTGTTGGTTAGGCCAACTGTCACCTTTAGTTTACAACTACAGGTCTAGCTTTTGCTTACACTAACAGTATAGTTTCACCATGTGTGAGATTGAGAAACAAGGATAGGAAACACAAAACTATTTTTCCTGTAACCACTAAACCAAACGGTCTCTTACATTTTATAGGGATTTTTGTTAGAGATTGATTTATTACAGTCAGGACATTGCATCCAAAACTGCTGAGTCACGAAACTGTAATTAATTCATGTCGAAAGGGACAGAACATGCAAGGTGCCAATAACATTCACTTGTATTGAAAAATGAATAATACAAAATCAGTTTTGGGGTATACTGCTTTGTTCAGGATTAATGCACAGTATAAATACTGAGTGTTGACACCCTGCGGTTTCAGATACAAGTAATCATTTAGCTGTCTGAAAGTACTATTCTAGTTAATTAAAAGCTGTACTTAATTCACTTTTAACAACATAAAAGTACTGTAATCCATCAAATTTGGGACATCCTGTGGCGCAGTAGCCTCCTAGCCCAGCTGGTTTTGGCAGGGACAGAGACTCAGACAGAAAAAGCTGCACAGTTAAATGCGCTGATGAGCTATTTATTGAACAAAATAAACAAAAATAACATGGTAAAAACACAAGCTAACAAGCAAAACAAAAGGTTCTACAAAACTCGCAAAACATAAACAAAAACAGACGGGACATGGTGATTGGGCCTGTGGTGGAGGTGGTCTCCTCACCTCCATGCGCCTTCTTTCAGGGTGTCCCCACCGGGTTGCCCGCAAGCTGTTGCTTTGGGCGCACCATCACCTCCTTTCCCTGCATGCAGTACATCTTCCCGGGATAACGAATTGGGCAGCGTACCACCTTTCAAGGATAGTCCCCAATGGCACAGAATGGAGGCTTCACCCAGAAGTGGTGAGCCTCATTTGGAAACGGTTCGGGAGAGCACAGGTAGACCTGTATGCCTCTGAAGAATCGACCCATTGTCCCCTTTGGTTCTTAATAACGAGAGCCTGGGACCCGCTGTGCTTAGAAAAGACCGGGCCACCGTGTTATTAATAGCCCCTTTTTGGCCCAGGAGTGTGGTTTTCAACCCTGATACAGCGCTTGAGAGCCTAGCCATGGAGTCTACCAAAACGCAGCGACCTGCTCAGTCAGACACGGGGGACGTTGTGGCATCCCGACCCATCGAGCCTGCAGCTCTGGGTCTGGCCCCTGAACGGCACCATTTGAGCTGTCTGGGGCTTTCTAATAGATCCACTGACACTCTACAGAATGCCAGAGCGCAATCCACACGTTCCCAGTATGGGTACAGTGGGGCGTTTTTCAAATGTGGTGCCTGCCTAAGGGATTAGACCCTACAGCATGTCCCATAGCAGTTATACTGCAATTTCTACAGGACTTATTTAATGAGGGGAAATCCCCCTCAACATTAAAGGTCTATTTGTGCAGCCATTTCTGCATGTCATATTAAAATTGATTCAGTCTCCCCAGCAGCTCGTTTCCTGGCGGGGCAATTTTTAAAGGGTGCTTAGCAGCTTCGGCCGCCTATGAAGGACATTGTCCCTCGTTGGAGGCTTAATGTGGTGTTGGAAGTGCTTATGAAGTCTCCCTTTGAGCCCTTGCATTCAGCGGAGCTGAAATATTTATCAATGAAAGCGGCTTTCTTGCTCTCTATTACATCTGCTAAGCGGGTGAGTGAGATGCAAGCTTTTTCAGTTGCAAAAGCCTGCAAAAGCCAGACGATGGAGCTTGAGGCTTTTCATACGCCTCCTTTCCAGTCTGATAGAGAGCAGCAACTCCATAAACTTTGCCCAGTGCAGACACTAGTGTATTATGTGGACAAGACCAAAAGTTGGAGGCAGTCTGAACAGTTTTTTATCTGTTTTCCCATGGGAAAGCTCTGCCTAAACAGGCTATCAAGATGGATTACAGATACGGTTCAGACTACATACATCAGCTGAATGATGTGGATCCACAAAACTCTGGGTTTGGAACAAGAGTGTTAAGGGCGGCCTCGAGCTCAACCCTTACAGCATAAAATTAGAGGTGAATTCCCCTCAATCTTTTAGCCCTGTTACTTGTGCTGGGTTCCTCATGGTAATGCACAAGGTGGCTCATGTTTACCCATGAGGTAATGGTTACATTTCGTACTTGAAAGGGAACGTTCCCTGAAATAGAAATGTAACCATTAACCTTCAAGGTCGCTGCGTCTTCTGCAGCAGTCTTGAGTGAAAAATTATGACATTTTGAGTGACTGCAATCTCTTTTATGCCCTCGAGGGTGGGCACGACTGCATCACGGGCACTATGTGCAGCTTTAGAATATCGATTCAGGTTAGACGGTATCAGAGGATTTAATAACCATGAGGTAATATTTATATTTCAGGGAACTGTGGTTATGATAATAACCTAACATATTGTATTCATTAAACATATTGGATGTTTAAACACATCAGTACACATTTGACTGTACTCGTTTCTACCAGTCTTTGCAGTCTTTCCAAATCCATTAAAAGCCTTAAATGGGGTACTTCACCTCTAAATCAAAAGAACCATAATGTTTGGAGGCCTGCCATATGCCATTTACATTTATAGAAAATTGAATTTCTTATTATCTGTTAAATATCCTACCTGTATAATATCCTGTTTCTGCTAACAAACTTTGTATTAAACAAATTAATCTTTTTGAAGTATTTTCAGAAGGTTGAAAAATGACATTATTCCTGGTATATATTGGTCTAAGCAAAAACAGCAATAGAGAATTCTACAAAACACACATACAATAATAGTATATTAAACAATCCTTTAATCTGTTTTAGAGGTGTAAAATATATAATGTTATACAATAGAATATACATTCATTAAATAAATGTATTTAATTAATGAAGATTAATTTAATAGCTTTCATAACAATCAATGTTATTCTTAGATGTAAAGTAGCACTGATTCAATGCAATGTTTGAAAATGTCCTGGTTTGTACCAGATACTGCCAAATAATATGTTTAAAAATCAAATAATACAATTGTTTATTTTTTTCATACTGTCCTAATTATCGTCTTATAGAGGAATTTTAAAGGATGGCAGGACACACACACACACCGGCATGTTTTTGCTTGTGATTTAATATTTAATCAGAACCATTTGGAAGTGCTTGAGAGTACAATAAGGTATCCTCTCCCATCTGTTTGAAATGGCCGCGCAGCAATTCATTAAATACTGTACCTTCTGCAGAAAAAAAAACAAGTGCCAATTATCTCCTGGTATTTTCCTTAATAAGGAGATCACAATCTCTGCAGAGGGAGATCCAGATGGTGAAAGCAACTCTGCAGGCAATGCTGGAACAGTTACAGGCCTCCTCCGAGGAAGGGGAAAAGGAGATGGAAGACTTCTTTGGCAACAGCTGGTGACTGGGACTGGGAGAGTGAATAACCACATCATATTTTATAGTAATGCACAGGGGACCGTTTTTAGTAACTAAACACTGCGTTTTCAAGCCCCAGGGAACCAGTATTGGGGCTGACCCAGCATCGGGTAGAGCAGCTGAATCAATTATATAGAAAATGAGCCATGGTGTCTAAGAGCACATGCCCTGCACAATCATTTCACTCACTGACACTCTTTTACTGTGGCTTTTTCAGCTGGTGTGTTGAGTTCTTTTAAAGGATTGGCTCGGTATAAAGGATACCGTCCTATTTCCTGGAGTGTCTTTATGTGCATGTATGTGTTCATTCCATACAGCGTGACTTAGCAAAGGACGGTGTTTGTATAAACTAGGCTAGGATTTTAACCACTTGAACATTGCACGTTTTGATAAGCTCTTAGATTCAGGGTGCGTAACCTAAAGGTGTAGTGCCTACACTTTAAAAAGAGTTCTGACATATTTGGTTTGGCTTTTAAAGAAATGTTGGAATTTTTTTGCCCTTTTCACTGTTTGGAATATACAAATACCTCAGTCTGTATGCTATAGCTAAAGGTTACTGCATCAGCCTAATAATTTTATGTATTTCCGACAATGGTCTAGTTTCAAGCAGACCACGTGACCTACAGCAAAGGCACACATCATGAAGCAGTTTATCTATGTTTGAGATATTTGAATAACCTAAAAAAGAACCAAAAGATTCGGAACACAATAAAAGCTGGGCCAGTAATAAAGATAATAAAGCAAATAAAAGCTTAGAAATGTAATTGGTTGGCTCTCCTTTAGAATATTTTTTGTAAGACGGTTTGAATGGATTAAAGAAACAGTATTGCGTCTTAAAATATGGCTGCTTAATAACATTAAATAAAAAATATTGAAAAAGTTAAATATTGTGATGAAGGTAACCACTTTGTGGCTCAAACCAAATCCTACTGTGTTGATAATCCTGTTTGTAAGTGTTTGTATCAAGTACTGTAGCTTTTTTATGTAAACGCAAAATGATAAACATTCCTGGGATGAGGTTACATAGTTCTGCAAAGCAATGCACTGGGTTATTTCAAAACTAGAATGAATCCAAATCAGATGTAGCAGTCTGTGATGGGGTAATGTTCTCAATATACTAAGAAGCTTGAAGCATTGCCCAAAACCAAAATCTGCCAAGAAGCTTAGACATAGCTGAAGGAGAAAGTGACTAAATGAATTCTGACATTCCAGAATGTCTAGCTTCTTGTGCAGGCAATATTCTACGGATTGTAAGATGATTTATGCTTTACTAGAAGAGTGATCATTTTATATAACTATAAAGGACACTTAACTGTATATATTTTATATACTCTATGCTCCACATTAATGGAATTATGATGTGTGTTTTTCCCTGTAGCATTTCTTATAAATAACTATTAGATTACGTTTGTCATTGGTCCCCAGCTCGCGTTTCACTTTCAAACATCATGGAGCCCTATTTAGACAAGGCAAAGTTTTTTAAAGGAATAAACCCATTTTAACAACATACAACTCGCAGAAAATTGGTTTCTTGCTAGCTTTATACTTCCCATGACATTTCACACAGTGATGGGAACATTATTTTTGCTTCATGCTTATCACCCAGCTTGTGGGGACAGCACAGCCCCTGTATGTAGTATAGTATACCAATCTTATAAACAATATATATTTCTTTATGTAGAAACAATAGACCTTGTTCATAAGTTATTTTTATGATATAAAGTCAAATATGGCATTCTGTGATAGATTTCCCTAAAACTGTATTTTTTTACACTAATTACAAGACTTATAAACCTTTTGTGGTTTAATAAAATCATATTTGCTTGAGCAATATTATGAAGGGTTCTACCACTATATGTCATAATACCTTAACTGTAAACAAAGAAAACAATTAACTAATTTAATAACCATGTTCTGTATGTCAAATTGTAACCAGTATGTACTGTATAAATATTTTGTATTTATGGATATTGTTTTTATACCCTGAAAAATACAACTTATGATTCAACTGAGATATTTTGTCTCTTGTATTTAGTCTGTATTTGTACTGGGTTGGAGGTGGGGTGGAGGTACAGTACTGTGCAAAAGTTTTAGGCAGGTGTGAAAAAATGCTGTAAAGTAAGAATGCTTTCAAAAATAGACATGTTAATAGATTATATTTATCAATTAACTAAATGCAAAGTGAGTGAACAGAAGAAAAATCTAAATCAAATCCATATTTGGTGTGACCACCCTTTGCCTTCAAAACAGCATCAATTCTTCTAGGTACACTTGCACAAAGTCAGGGATTTTGTAGGCATATAGTCAGGTGTATGATTAAACAATTATACCAAACAGGTGCTAATGATCATCAATTCAATATGTAGGTTGAAACACAATCATTAACTGAAACAGAAACAGCTGTGCAGGAGGAATAAAACTGGGTGAGGAACAGCCAAACTCAGCTAACAAGGTGAGGTTGCTGAAGACAGTTTACTGTCAAAAGTCATACACCATGGCAAGACTGAGCACAGCAACAAGACCCAAGGTAGTTATACTGCATCAGCAAGGTCTCTCCCAGGCAGAAATTTCAAGGCAGACAGGGGTTTCCAGATGTGCTGTCCAAGCTCTTTGAAGAAGCACAAAGAAACGAACAGCGTTGAGGACCGTGAGGCAGTGGTCGGCCAAGGAAACTTACTGCAGCAGATGAAAGACACATCATGCTTACTTCCCTTCACAATCGGAAGATGTCCAGCAGTGCCATCAGCTCAGAACTGGCAGAAAACAGTGGGACCCTGGTACACCCATCTACTGTCCGGAGAAGTCTGGTCAGAAGTGGCCTTCATGGAAGACTTCAGGCAACAGTGAAGCATGGTGGAGGTTCCTTGCAAGTTTGGGGCTGCATTTCTGCAAATGGAGTTTGGGATTTGGTCAGAATTAATGGTCTCCTCAATGCTGAGAAGTACAGGCAGAGGCAGGGAGGCATCTGATTGGCCCCAAATTTACTCTGCAGCATGACAACGACCCCAAACATACAGCAAAAGTCATTAAGAACTATCTTCAGCGTAAAGAAGAACAAGGAGTCCTGGAAGTGATGGTATGGCCCCCACAGAGCCCTGATCTCAACATCATCGAGTCTGTCTGGGATTACATGAAGAGAGAGAAGCAACTGAGGCTGCCTAAATTCACAGAAGAACTGTGGTTAGTTCTCCAAGATGTTTGGGCCAACCTACCTGCCGAGTTCCTTCAAAAACTGTGTGCAAGTGTACCTAGAAGAATTGATGCTTGATGCTGTTTTGAAGGCAAAGGGTGGTCACACCAAATATGGATTTGATTTAGATTTTTCTTCTGTTCAAGAATCAAAATAACATTGTTTTTGTTAAATTTAAACGTCATCTGTACAATGCATTCTGTTCTATCTTCATTTGACCTATTTTAATACTGTTATATATGTAAAAAATGAAGTTTAATCCCATTTGATTGGGGCCCCAACCTTCACCCCAAAAAGCTTTTCAATAATCACACAGTAGCCCCTTGCTAAACTTGACATATTTGTCCGACATAAGGAGGTGTCAGGTTTAAAAACAATACAATAAAATCGCACACAGATACATTTACAGTTCTCGATGTATTTTAAATATAAATCATTGCGCTGAAATAACACTACATCATGTAAAAATATAAACCTGTTCAATAGGCCTATACAGGATATAGTACAGTAGTAAAATCCAATGCATACCTAGCACACTTTTTGTACTTTAGCCTACTAGTAACACAAAATAAATCATGCGGCTGCATTGTACGCATTGGTGTACAATGTGAATAAAAGATTATTTTAAATTGAAACTAAATGATTTTAGGGTGTTTTTATTTTATTTAATTTATTATTTTTAACTTGGTCTACTTAGTAGCCTAGACAATTAACACACACAATAGATCATGGTCCTATATAGATGCTCAGAATGAGCTGGAGGGGTTAGTGGCACATGTGTGCAGTCTATTGCTCCCAACACGCTGGGAAAACCAGAAATGTCATAGAAATTTGTTTGCAAGGCCTGTAAGTACACCCTGACTTTAGTGAAAATTAGGTACCTGTTCTTAACAAACTTTGCCAAAATTGCCCGCAGCTTTAGTACATCTCATATATTTTATCCCTCATTTGCACATTTGCATTTTATCCCTCATCTCCACCCTTCTGGTTAGCAACGATTGCGACAGATGCAACACTTTAGTACATCATCCCATTATTGTTTTTTCCATTGTTGTAAGTTAGAGAAACCCACACTTTTAATCTTATAAGTGCTTTGAAGTTATGAATGATTGTTCTCAAAAAAAAACAACTTAATTTAAAATTTGGAACAAGAAAGGCAATATACAGTCAAGCACAAGAGATGCTGTATAGCTTTTCATTTTCAACTAAATTTCTGTTATTATTATTTATTTCTTAGCAGACACCCTTATCCAGGGCGACATACAATTGTTACAAGATACCATATTATTTTTACATAACATTACCCATTTATACAGTTGGGTTTTTACTGGAGCAATCTAGGTAAAATACCTTGTTCAAGGGTACAGCAGCAGTGTCCCCACCTGGGATTGAACCCACAACCCTCCAGTCAAGAGTCCAAAGCCCTAACCACTACTCCACACTGTTGCCCAATGTTAGCAAGTTTAAGTAGACTGTTCCAAAGTTCTGCACATTTCTTGGTTCAAGATATGTTTAACCAGGTACGTTGACAGCATATATTACAATTGATGTACATTTGCAAATATTTGAACTGAATATATGTGCCAATCATTGGATTTATATTTCTAATAAAGCATAGTATTTCATGGGAGCCCACAATATACCCGTTGATGAAGTCTCTACCATGTGGTAGTTGACCGCGACTGGAGTTATGCGTCCTGAGCCAAAGGCGAGGACACTAACAAAGGTCAAGATTCTTCATGGAGCTCTATCGCTATTAGAACATTCTTTTCTCATTATTGTCTTTAAAACAATACTTGAAAACCTAGATTTACCTTGAACTTGTAATAATTTGCTGGGTGCCCTTCTGCTGAGAAAGGTTTTTAGGAAAATAGTCCTGAAGATATTCATAAAGGACTACATACATAATGAGAGAAAAAATAACTTTATTAAACAAATAACTTTTTATCTGGCAGAGTTGTGAATGGAGCAATATTACTGAACTGTCCATGTCTCGATTTGCTTTGTTGAAAGATGCTGAGCTCCAATCAAGCTGACAGGCTGTTATTTGCTGATTCAGCAGTTGGGGGCACAGGACTGGTTGCCTTTGTTAGTGCAAAGTATTAATTGTCTGGTTTTGGTGGATAATAAAATTAATTTGGACCAGTTGTGTCTTTAGTATTTGCTGTCCAATAGGTGTGAATTGAGCTTTCATTATGGTAAGTGAAAATGAATAAGCTTCACCTTAATGTTTCACCATAATTGGACAGCTGTGATATATATTTCATGGGCAAGGTCCCATTCTCACACTTCACAGTATGGTATCTGTGTTCATTACATCAAGAAAAAGTGCATACAGGACCATCAAGTAGTGGATGTTTTGAAAGAAAATTTAAAACCATCTGTTCAAAAGCTACTTAAGACACATATACCACTTAAGAAGGAAAGGCTATTATCTGAGCAAGGAACATTATGTCATTTTAATCACTGTTCAAAATCCAATTTGCAATTAATTGAAAAGAGAGGAAAACCACCAAACCAAAGAGCAACAGAAATCTCCCTGCTGAATAGGTATTGTACAACAGCCAGACGCTCTTCCACTCCCAGAAATGTAATACTTGGATTACTGTAGGGAAATTGCCATTTGTGAATTGCAGTAGCTTCCAGCAGAACATTTGGACTGATTTAAGATGACTGATGATTTTTACTTTATAACAGTCATTTGGTCTAAAATACGATTTCCTGTACCAGCCTTCAATATTAAACAAATATGTATTTTGACAATATGTTCTACTACTGTAGGATGTGTTTCTTAAGGTGAAAAAAATTATTTACTTGAGGATCTGATCCAGTTCTAAAATAAAAGAAAACAATACAAAAGCATCTTGGCTGAGGATTCTTTGAATCCATAGAAATGTTACATTTTAATATATACTGTTAAAGTAGGTCTAGAAAGTGAAGATTATAAATGTACATTATCAATATGGTATATGTTATATTTAAAATGCAGTTAACGTAACTAACTTTCATGTACAAAAATGAATTGCCTGGCCTAAGGAATGTTGTTTTGGTCAATTGTGGGAGAATATTTCTGCACTGTATGTGCTGAGGCTTCCCTGAAATCATTTTATCATCTCCTCGCACCCCAGTTTGAGAACCACTGGTGTAGTCAAAAATGCGTTGTGCACTATGGAAGTTGTTCAGTTGTAACTAATAAATCAGTCCAAATGTTCTGCTGGAAGCTACTGCAATTCACAAATGGCAATTTCCCTACAGTAATTCAAGTATTATATTTTTGTAAGAGTGTCTGGCTGTTGAACAATACCTATTCAGCAGGGAGATTTCTGTTGCTCTTTGGTTTAGCGGTTTTCCTCTCTTTTCAATTAATTGCAAATTGGATTTTGAACAGTGATTAAAATGACATTCAGTTCACAACTTACACGTACAATATTGGTTTGCAGATGTCACAGTTCTCTATTTATGTGGCTCCTCTCTGGATATTATCAGTAAAACTGCAAGTTGCATTTAATTCTAGCCAACATAATCTGACTAATTTAAAGCTTATACTAAATTCAGATAAACAAAATCAGTGGTATTTACCAAATGTTCCAGAACATTTATAGTTATTTGCACTGGGTGGAACATTTATTGCAGCAAAAATTGACCTTGAAGGCCATTAGCGAAATTACGTTGCCGCAAAAAAATTCTGTTTTACAGTACTAGAGATTAACCCCAATTAGCTTCGGAACTGTGAAGGGACATATGTTGAATACGCAGAGAAGATCATTTCACTTGACAATTTTAAGCAGATGTCAAGGAGTCTTTTTGAGAATTAGACAAATATATGTTGGTAAGTTTTAGATAACATGGTATACAGTACCTATAGAAAGTCTACACCCCCTTGAACTTTTTTCACATTTGAATGAAGATTTTTTTTCACTTATCTACATACCATACTCCACACTGTTAAGGGGAAAAAGGTTTTTATTGAGAAAAAAATTATATATTAAAAAAACAAAAAGATCATAATTGGATAAGTCTCCACCCCCCTGAGTTTATACTTGGTGGAAGCACCTTTGGCAGCAATTACAGTCTGTTTGGATAGGTATCTACCAACTTTGCACACCTAGATTTGGCAATATTTGACCATTCTTCTTTACAAAACTGTTCAAGCTCTGTCAAGTTCCTTGGGAAGCGTTGATGGACAGCAATCTTCAAGTCATGCCACAAATTTTCGATTGGATTTAGGTTGAGGCTCTGACTGGGCCACTCAAGGACATTTACCTTTTTGTTCCTTAGCCACTCCAGTGTAGCTATGGCTGTATGCTTTGGGTCGTTATCATGCTGAAAGGTGAACTTCCGTCCCAGTTTCAGCTTTCTTGCAGAGGGCAGCAGAATTTCCTCAAGGACTTCTCTGTACTTTGCTCCATTCATTTTCCCTTCTATCCTGACAAGTGCCCCAGTCCCTGCCGATGAGAAACATCCCCATAACATGATGCTGCCACCACCATGCTTCACAGTAGGGATGGTGTTCTTTGGGTGATGCTCTGTGTTGGATTTGTGCCAAACATAACGCTTTGCATTTAGGCCAAAAACTTCCATTTTAGTTTCGTCAGACCACAAAACTTTTTGCCACATGGCTACAGAATCTCCTGAGTGTTTTTTTGCATACTTCAAACGGGATTCAAGGTGGGCTTTCTTGAGTAATGGCTTCCTTCATGCCACCCTACCATACAGGCTATAAGGCATATATATAGTTGAGTGCTCAGTGTTAAGCCCCAAACTTTGCACTTTAATAACTTTGCCGTGGTTTGTCGGAATTGCCCACAGATTTCAATGTTGTAATGTTGTGAAAGTGTGAAGAGTTTCACGATGTCACATTTTGTGGTTTCTGAGATCTAGATACCTGTTTTTCAGCAAAAGTTTTCCCCCTATACTTAACATGGGTTTTCTTTTGTGTTTTTTTTTGCTCTCTTTCGAAGGTTTGGTTAAAAAATATGAAACGGTTCCTGAGTTATTTATAATAAAAAGATAACAGGCTAGCATCTGGGACTTTTTGAAATCCTCTTAGCAAGGAATCACGCCCCTAAAAGAGTGTGCTTGTTACAAGAACCGTTTGCTGATTGGGTGGGAAAACTGTGTGTAAGTAACATCAGGCCACTGGGATCTGTAGTTCTGGGGGAGCCGGTTAACAATGCAATCACATAAACACGCTCTCCAGTTTGAACTACAGCGCCCAGAATGCATACCAAACGTCTATCAGTAATACAAGGTGAATGAACATTTAAATATGTACTGTACACAGAGTCTGCGAAGCGCCAATTAATGTGAGGGCAGCAATAAATAACTTAGTGAAACGTGTAGCCCCTTGCTTATTGGACGTATGGTACATTCTCAAAAGCACTCGCTCAGTGCTGCCTAACGTACCAGGTACGTCGTACCAGGCAGTTTTATTCTGTGAAGTGGTGGAGGCTGAGGTGGCCTTGTCCTTTTTGGGGGAAGGTGACCCGAGGCCACTTGTCCTGCCCGCCGGCATTAGTTAGTTAATTTAAACCTTTTTTTTAGGTATCATATATTCTGCCGGCATAGGGGCAGCTAACGAGCTCCTATGGACAAGGCCATGGGCCAAAGTTTTCATATTTGTATATCTGTTTTCTTTAAATCAATAAATGGTCATTCTACATCAATTGTGGATTCTCCTTTCTGAATGGCTTACCCTCCGCCCCATCCAAAAAAAAAAAAGAAAAAAGGTATTTTTTTTCTTTTTAATCAAAAAAAGATTGCACAATGCACATTAAAAGAGTTGTATATAGCAAGCTGTGGCAAAATATCCCCCCAAATGAGGGTAAATGACTAGTGGGGTTTAAGTTTTTTTTTTTTTCTAATCCTTGCCATCTGATTTTTACCCACATGCCAAATAATCGTAAATCAGCATTTTATATGTGTTCTAAATAAATGCACATTATGCATGACAAAATACGCCATTTTAAATTAAGTTTACAAATTATACACAAAATCGATATTCCCATTATTTTTTATTTACATTTGGCTGCTGGTCGCTGGTGGGAGAGCGACTTATGCTTTCATTCATTTTTTTTGATCTCGTTAACATGAATATTGATTAATGAGTTCCCTTTATCTAGTCGTTGAGACAGGAAGTGATGTACATGGCCGGCTTTGAGACTTAATAACTTGTATGTGTGAAAAGTCCTAAATAGAGTTTTGTATTACCAGTAAAACAAAAGAAAACCAAAGTGGTAGAGAACACTAAATGGATGGAGTTGGCTCTTACTTTATAAAGACACTTTGGGTGTTATAGCCTATGTTATAATTATGGCAGGCAACTAGACCTATGACTGTCTCCTGAAAGCCCTTTAACACAGGCTTTCCAAAACAACAACAACAACAACAAAAAACAACTTCAAACAGCACAAAAAGGTAAGGAGAACAAAATGAGATTTAAAGCTACTTAAAGATGGGTGCCCCTGAAATCTAGAGTTGACACTAGCACTAAAGATCAAAAGCATTCATGTGCAGACAATCTACAGCATAGAGGGCTGGCAAACCTCTAGAATCCTTGTAGGGTTCAGCCAGTGTTCCTTTGCCCACAGTTTAATTTCTCCATTTCTGACCTCTTGGGGCTTGGATAATTAGATGATAAACTGTTCCTTATGAAACATATGCAGTGAAATTGATTTGGTAAATTATCTGGTTTATTTAAAAACATGACACACAGGGAAAAGGAAAGGTTACTAAGTCATTAATGTGTAACCAGTTTGTTTTGCATTATTTGAGAGTTAAAAACGGAAAAAGTGAAAATGAACGTTATTTATTTATTTATTGTAAAGGGTAAAATAATGTATTCGTAGTAGCTTCAGTATTTTTTATAACCTTACTTATAAAAAAACGATAAAGCACATTTTGTGAGTCAAATGGCAATAATATGAAATGCTGAATAAATGGCATCAAAAAACAAACAAACACAATCCTACTGTTGTATGCTTATTGTTTTCCTATTTGGTCAAAGAAGCTTGCCAGGGCTACTTCCAGCAGATCTCAGCAGTAAGTTACAATATGTACGTGTATTAATTAATATTAATTAAAAATTGGATCAGAGATTTCCTTTACCTGATTGGTCAATACAAGGGCTTTAATCTCTGGTAAATGACCTTAATATTATCTTTCAAACTATGTTTAATTACTGTTCTAAATTCCATTGTTTTAATCTTGAAAACAAGTAGCTTTCGATTTAAGGGTAATGAAAGCAATGAATAGAGAACAATGGGTAATCGGGAAATATGCAAATTTCAGCATTACATTATTGTTTTAATCTTGACATGTATACCTTTTATATGTGTTTTAAATAATTTAAATAATAATCCCATGTGTTAAATTATAATAGGAAAATCTGTATGTATATATATATCTGGCTTAAACATCATGATATCAGGAAACTTCAGCCAGCACATTATCAATGAAGGTAGGTTGACTAAGTCCCTCAAATATACAAGTGTCCAGCTTGCTAAATTACACAGCACAAATACAATTGTGACAACTTCACATATGGACTAACTACTCAAAATTTCAAAACAATGAAGCAGGTTCTTCTGTCAAAACATTTGGTTGACCTAAACTTCATTTCTTTAAGTATTACTGAATTAAAATTTCTCTCTGTGTTGGTATGTGGCTTTCTTACTGTTTAGATATTGCTTTCTCCTCCTCTGTTGAGATACGCCCCATAATGCATAATGTGCATCAATCTGTTGCTAAGGGAAAGCTGGATGCTGTGTATATCTTCATGCCCCTTCTCAAAGAAAGACCCGTCATACAATTAATCTCATAACAAAGTCTCAATCGTGGTATAAAAGAGTAACCTCGGTACATCATCCCATATTAAATATACTGTATATTACATCATCATTAACATCCTTGGCTGTAAATGTAAATCTTGTATCATTTGCAGTGCAATGCATTTTAACTGTTACCAGTTTCAGCTAATTTTCCAATCCGTTAGTTTGCAAATTGAAGTGAACTTTATTTATTATTTTGGAAATCAATGGAAAAGTCACAGACATACTTGTTTATTACTTCTTTTTTAATCCTTCTGTTCTCAAATTTAATGTTGCATCTAAGCTTATTCCCAGCACATTTTAATCACTTAAGAAAAATGAATCAGATTTTCCTGAGGCAATTTAAACATCTTTGCAGATGCAGAAAAGGGCATCCATGAAAAAAAGTGTACAATTAAACCAGACCATTTATCATAATTCAAGCATTAACATGCAGACAAGTCTGTCCGTAATTTGATTTCAACAGAGCAAATTAGCAATAAGAACATTACTCTAATTTGAACAGTATACTGAAAATGATTAACTTGGTAGGGTAATAATACTTGAGTGGTAAAATCTGTGTAGGTGTGAGTTGAAATAAAACAACACTGAATTTAATGCTTATTATTGTATATACAATGAATCAGCAACAACAATTCTTGAAATAATATTTTTTTCAGTTCCAATGTTAGCAACCACAGTTCCCACACTTTTTGGCACCTCAATATTTATTTTGGACAGATTTCCCCTTTTGGGGTTGTGGCGGGGCGACCTGCCCCTGTGTGTAGATTGTGTTTTATGTTGTATGTAGTGTGTTATTGTTGGTGTAAAATCACACACCAAGTTAAGTGGCCTCCACATGTGTTATATTGCAGTGATTCACATGATTTCAGGATACATTCAGCAGTTCCTGTAGGTTCCCTCTGCTGGGTAGTGGATTTCAAAGCAAAGACTCAACCATGAGCACCAAGGCGCTTTCAAAAGAACTCCGGGACAAAGTTGTTGAAAGGCACAGATCAGGGGATGGGTATAAAAAAATATCAAAGGCCTTGAATATCCCTTGGAGCACGGTCAAGACAATTATTAAGAAGACCCTGTCTATATCAGGCCGTCCCACCAAACTGGATGACCGCGCAATAAAGAGACTGATCAGAGAGGCTACCAAGAGGCCAATGGCAACTTTACAAGAGCTACAGGCCTTTATGGTCAAGACTGGTCAAAGTGTGCATGTGACAACAATATCCCAAGCACTCCACAAATCTGGCCTGTATGGTAGGGTGGAAAGAAGGAAGCCATTACTCAAGAAAGCCCACCTTGAATCCCGTTTGAAGTATGCAAAAAAACACTCAGGAGATTCTGTAGCCATGTGGCAAAAAGTTTTGTGTTCTGACGAAACTAAAATGGAACTTTTTGGCCTAAATGCAAAGCGTTATGTTTGGCGCATACCCAACACAGCACATCACCCAAAGAACACCATCCCTACTGTGAAGCTGGGTGGTGGCAGCATCATGTTATGGAGATGTTTCTCATCGGCAGGGACTGGGGCATTTGTCAGGATAGAAGGGAAAATGAATGAAGCAAAGTACAGAGAAGGCCTTGAGGAAAACCTGCTGCCCTTTGCAAGAAAGCTGAAACTGGGATGGAAGTTCACCTTTCAGCATGACAACGACCCAAAGCACACAGCAAAAGCTACACTGGAGTGGCTAAGGAACAAAAAGGAAAATGTCCTTGAGTGGCCCAGTCAGAGCCCCGACCTAAATCCAATCGAAAATGTGTGGCATGACTTGAAGATTGCTGTCCATCAACGCTCCCCAAGCAACTTGACAGAGCTTGAACAGTTTTGTAAAGCAGAATGGTCAAATATTGCCAAATCTAGGTGTGCAAAGTTGGTAAAGACCTATCCCAACAGACTCACAGCTGTAATTGCTGCCAAAGGTGCTTCCACAAAGTATTAACTCAGGGGTGTGGAGACATATCCAATTATGATCTTTCAGTTTTGTATTTTTAATATATAATTTTTTCTCAATAAAAACTTTTTTCCCCTTAACAGTGTGGAGTATAGTGTGTAGATAAGTGGGAAAAATCCTCATTTAAATGCATGAAACTCTGAGGCACTGACACAACAAAATGTGAAAAAAGTTCAAGGGGGTGTAGACATTCTATATACAGTGCTGAGAAAAAGTTTGTGAACCCCTTAGGATTTTCACATATTTCAAAACTAAAATGTTATTAGATCTTAATCTAAGTCCTAATAATAGATAAAGATAACCTGATTAAACAAATGACACTAAAACATGATATTTTTTCAACATTTATTTATCCACAAATGATTCAACAATCAATATCCATGTGTGAAAAAGTATGTGAACCTTTAGATTCAGTAACTGGTGGCACCCCCTTGAGCAGCAATGACTTCAACGAAGCGTTTCCTGTAACTGTTGGTCTCTCACATCGGTTTTGAGGAATTTTGGCCCATTCCTCCTTACAGAACCGCTTCAACTCGGTGACATTTGAGGGCTTCCTTGCATAGACAGCTCGTTTCAGGTCCTGCCACAACATTTTGATGGGGTTTAGGTCCGGACTTTGACTTGGCCATTCTAAAATGCGGAATTTCTTCTTCTGCAGCCATTCTTTTGTAGATCTGCTTGTATGTTTAGGATCATTGTCTTGCTGCATGACCCACTTTCGGTTCAGCTTCAGTTCACGGACCGATGGCCTGACATTCTCCTCTAGAATCTTCTGATAGAATGCAGAAGTCATGGTTGTGTCAATGATGGCAAGCCGTCCAGGTCCTGAGGCAGCAAAGCAGCCCCAAACCATCACACTCCCACCACCATGTTTGATGGTTGGGATGAGGTTCTTCTGTTTGAACGCAGTGTTTGGTTTTCACCAAACATAACGTTTCTCATTGAGGCCAAAAAGTTCTAACTTTGACTCGTCTGTCCAGAGAACATTGGTCCAGAAGTCTTGTGGATTATCTATGTGCTCTTTGGCGAACTTCAGGCAGCAATGTTCTTTTTAGAGAGCAGTGGTTTCCTCCTGGCTATCCTTCCATGAACACCATTCTTGTTCAGTCTTTTTCTGATAGTTGAGTCATGAACACTCACATTAGCCAAGGCGAGAGTGGTCTGCAGATCCTTGGATGTTACTCTGTGGTTCTTCGTGACTTCCTTGATGATTTTCTGGTTTGTTTTTGGAGAGATTTTGGTAGGATGACCGCACCTGGGTAGAGTGACTGTGGTCTTGAACTTTCTCCATTTGAAGACTATCTGTCTGACAGTGGATTGGTGGAGCCCCAAATCCATAGAAATGGTTTTGTAACCCTTTCTAGACTGATGAGCATCAATAACTGTTTTTCTGAGGTCCTCATAGATTTCTTTTGATCGTGGCATGACATATTCCCACACACCTGTATGGTGAAGACCAAACTCACAAAGTTTCTGATCTTTATATAGGGTGGGGCCTCCCAAACTCACTCCTGAATTATTTAAACACCTGATTCTAAGTATCCCCTTAATTGAGCTGATAAAACCAGGGGTTCACTTACTTTTTCACAAACCCTGAATCTTAATTACTCATTGTTTGTCTAATTCATACATCATTTGGTTTCAAAAGACATAGAATTGGTTAATATAAACCCTATTGGATATTCAAGAAGGCTATCATGGTAAAACTATGGAATTTCCATAATTATCATTGGGGTTCTGGGGATTAATTTAATCTGATACATCCTATAGGCTACATTTTGCATCAGGAAATGAGCTGCCCGAGATGACTAATTTTATTATACAGGTAAAAGCTGTTACACACCACCCTTAGTTAAGGGTGAATTTAATCTTCTGTATTAGATAGGGTTCCACAGCAGGTTTAATGTAATACAATGTACTGAATTTGTTCTGGAGGCAAGAGGTCTTTCAAATTAGAGGGTTTTAAATTGCATTTCCATGTGATACTTACCAAGATGTATTCCTTATCATATTGTATAAATCAAAAATGGCTAAATGTATACTTTAGATATGTATTTTATAAAATGTACTAGAATCACTATTGACAGTGACAGTCGCATTAAGAAACAGTACTGCGCGCCTGTGGGGTGTGTCAACTCCAACCTCTATCCTGATCTACTGCCTGCATAGCAGCGAATACAGACACACATCTCTACCCTGTCACAGTCTCCTGGAAACAGTGCATTGAATTTCCAGCAAAGAAACCAAAGTGAGTTTTGCATGCTTCATTATAGCAAGGGATAAGGACCTGAAACACAACTTAAGCAAGGTTTATTTTTTTATATAGTTATTTAGTCTTTATTTTATTTTTTTTAAAGTATAATGAAACAATAACAAATTCACATTTTGTATTTTTTGTTCATAGGGACTATTTTCTGTTGTGGAAGGTTACACTTCAAAATGGTATTACATCTTTAGAAACTATATAGATTTATCCTTACTTATCCTTAATAAAACGTTTATAAATCAGTTTTATAAAAGCAATAAGGCATCAGAGGGCATGGGTTGTGTTGGGTATTGTCACTTCTTGGTTGGTTGCAGGCACTCAACTGTGCCTGGTGTCTAACAACAAACCAAGAAGTAACAATACCCAGCACAACCCATACACTTTCATTCCTTATTGCTTAAGCAAATGTAGCTTGCTAAAATACTACTGATTGATACAGTGAGTATGTTTATTTGTGCGGTTGAACTGAAACTGAAAAATGTAGCAATCACCAAAAAAGCAGTTCACATGTTTCAGTAGCTGTGATTTTTATTGTTTTTCCACCAAAGGCCTAGGGAAGAAGTCCAGCATACCCCAGAGTATTAATTATTATTCACTTTTAAGCTAAGTAAACAGTAGCTTTACTTATGCATATTACATAGGCCTTCAGTTGGTACACCTAGTTAATGAACTATTAATAGATGAATTAATACACATCTGTGCGTGAGATACTGTGCAAGAAGCAATTCACTTGAATTATTGCAAGAGCATTTAACTTATGGGAAATACAGTGAGTAGGAAAGGAATTAAGGGATACTAGACATGCCTGAACTTTATCTAATTAGGCTCAGGTCAGGCAGATTTCTAATAATGGTAGCACAGGAAGTGGAGGCAGAAAGGAGTGTTCACAAATAAACTTGTGTTGTGCCAGGAAACATGGGCATTAGCCAAGAGGAAATTCTGGAAAACATCTTCAGAAAAATGGCTGGAGAGAAATGTGGTTACGAGCTAACCCATGTATTTTTTTATTTTCTATAGCAGTGGCCATAACACAATATCTTACTATAGTATACAACAGTAAATCTGCTATAGTAAACTTTAATGTTTTGGAGAATAAACAGTAGAATAAAAGAATAAAAGATCGGAATGAGAGTTATAGCTCTTTAATTCATTCTTGGAAAGAATATGTATCACATTGTTTCTCTCTCACGGAAGCTTTTCATGGTACAGTGACCATTATCTAAATAGTTCAAGACATGTACGTGAGCAGTAAGTGTCAGGTTTGGTTCATATCTCCCAGTGTGTTTACAGCAAAAATAAATTAGCATAATTTTAGTATCCTGAAGGAGACATCACTTCCTCTCTGGATCAAAAAAGAATCTTCCTCTTTTTAAGGGAGAGGCATACAATAAAAAAAGGCTTGGTCAATGGGGTATGCTTTCCTTTAATGTTGGTATGTTTCGATAGATAATTTTTAAAAAATCTGCCAGTATTGATTGTTAGATTGCTTGATGTAACATAATGTGTCCATGTGACATGAATGCTGATGTTTTCATAGACCTATGTACAGTCTTGGATACAGATTTGCCAGCTAAGCTGCTACATGTAAAAGTCATTAAATCTTTTCACTACTTAACACTTCCATGTACAGTATAGTAAGCCAATAAAGATGTATTGAAGGGTTCTTTACTTATGACCATTTTTTAAGGAAAAAACAACACTTGAGACACAATGAGAACCACTGTACTGGTATATCTTGAGAGGTACAGCTATGGCTTAGAATTTTAGTATTGAGACATAATTACAAAACAAAACTATATGAACGTAAGTTAGATCTTTTATTTAACATCATGCAGTCAAAGAAACTACAAAATTATATTGCAAAAGTCTACCGGAAGCCATAATTGTAGTACAGTATTTCGAAATGTCACATTTTTTAATTTTTGTCGGTTTTTCGTTAAGTATATGGAAAACTACAAAGCTGTATGCAATTTAATATGTTACCATAACATTATTCAGCAGGTTTCGTTTGACTTTATGAAGCAAAATAAGTTAATTCTGTAGA